>OY992531.1:128954516-130154516 GCA_963921185.1 Dasysyrphus tricinctus
TCACTTAAGTGAAATTAGTAAATTTGTCCATTTTGTGCTTCCGTATTGTCAGTTTCACTTAAGTGAGGTTTACCTAAGATTTTTCATTTTCACTTAAGTGAGGTGTACTCGAGAGCCCTCATAACTTCTGAAGCAAGAGTAAATTCAACTAGACTAAAAGTAACAAACCGTTATTATGGGCAGATTCACTTAAGTGAAATTAATAATCTTTCTTTTTTTGTGCTCAGTGTCTTCAGTTTCAATTAAGTGTGGTATACTTCAGAATCTTCAGTTTCATTTAAGTGAGGTATGCTTTTAAAAGCTTACAAAATTGAAACTGGACCAAAAGTATCGAATCAACATTATGGGAACGTCATTTTATAGATTATATTTGCATGTCAATGTGTTTAGATTAATATTTTTTCAATAAATGCATTAATAACCCTCAAAAAAAAAACAATTTATATATAAATACGTAAACACTTTTCTATATCTCCCTTTTAAACTGACTTAATGGCAATTTATTTTCATATTTTTTTATTTGAAAGGTATAGCCAATCGCTCGGGCAGAATCTAGTTTTTATATTTATATGTTGCCGTTAAAACATTAATAGAGTCAGGTCGAATTTCGACTACTTGGCGATACTAGCTTATATAAATGCGTATTTACTTATTGCATTAAGGCGGCAGACCTATACATAAGACATTTGATAAAAATACAAATATTTTTAAATATTTGAATTTTAACTGCCAACAACATAGTTTCCGGTAGATATTCCAATGGAAAGACAAATCAAAAGAGATGTTTCTCACATTGAGATACAGACACAGTTTATTTTTCCAAGTCGAGAAACGTTGGGATTTTGTGTTCCATGTTTTCTCGATGCGAGAAGTTCTCGCCTAAGTTACAGAACGTAGGCACAGATCTGGGGGAAAATATAAAGCTAATATACATATTTTTATTTTTATTTTTATTGATTTTACCGTCGATAGTGAGTTTGGAATTTTTTTCCAGGTTTTGCGACATTTTTCTATCTGATTTGATCGATTTGTAGTAAAGAAATTTGTGCAATGATAAAAAAATGGAAATATTTTTGCTTAAATATTCAATTTTGTGCTAGAATGAAGTTACATAAATGAAATTTAATTTGAAAAATGTATGCATTTACGAAGTGCTGATAAAAGTTCTTTTCAATAATGAAATCACAATTTCTTCTTGATTTTTAATTCCAAATTTATTTCGACTTTTTTTCACCCAATTTGTTTGACAGATCAGCCATATTTTTAGCTTTTGTCGTTCCTAAATGAAAAGTAACTCAAAGTAACTTTTTTAAATATGACATAACAACACTTCTTTTTGACACATTAACCACAGCCAACTAGAGAAACAGAAAAGAATGCGCCACTTGGCAAATCATGTTATGACATTTCAAATCAAGAAATTGCAAATAACACTTAATATCACAAACCAAAATTGCCACCCGCGATTGCAGAGATTAACATAAAAAGCATCATATGGACATTGTATATCCAATCTATAGTATTCTCATGAAACACGATTTTGTAGGTAGACATTTGGTCGATAGGTTCGCTGTGATCGCCTTACCGAGATCCCTTAACAAAAATTAGTATGACATTTGGACGCATAGATGGCCACGAGCTTTTTTTCTTCATGAGAATACTATAGAATTTATATACAATGATATGGATACAAAATAGTGAAATAAAAAATTAAATTTCTAGAAAAAAAGCAACAAAATCTTCACCTGGCAAAATGTATGTCAAATATCTTTGTCAAGATATGATTGCATCTTGACATCCAATCAAGATATGAAACGGAGTGACTCCATTAGATATTTAATGTCAAGACGAACATTCTGAGAGAAATTATCTACTGTGAAGTCGGGGTGTAAGGAATTCACTCCACTTAGCAAATACCAAAACCATTGGGTATAAAATGAAAACTACCTTACCTATTCCAGTTTACAGAGTTCTACTTACCTACAACAAACAAAATGGTTCCAAACGGAACCGTGAGCCCATATCCGTTACAGCCGATTTTCAATTTTACCCATACCGAGCGCTAAGATGTTTACACATCAAAAATTGTGAGACAAACTTGTAGAAAATTTAATTGTCTACAAAATATGTTATGTAACTTTTTTCGATAAGTGCTTTTTTTAAAAAGTTATACTGCATTTTCTTAAAATAAGTAGGGGTTGATTTTGGTATATTTATCATATCTTACTTTTTTTGTTCTAAAAAAAAAAAAAATCGAAGTAAAAGTTATAGTCCCTTCAATTATCTATATTTTTTGCCTTAACAGTTTTGTTATACGGCTTACGGTTCTCGCCCTGTAGCGCATATTAGTAGTTGAGAACTGTATAGAATCATATATTTTTAACTACTTGACTTCTGCTGGTAAATAGAAACCTCGAGGTTCGAAAGTAAATTAGTACTCGAGCCGAAAACATCATTCTTCACAACTGCCCGTAGAGTCATTTAGCCACCATTTTGTTTTAACGTTTCTTATATCTTCGCAAGTAACTCACTTTTTATGTATGCCAGACAAAAAAGTTGTAGAACAAACTTGTAGAACATTTAATTTCCTACAAAATGTTCCTTGAAACTTTTTTCGATAAGTACTTTCTTAAAATTGTACTGCATTTTGTTAAAAAAAGGGTTTCTTTTCAATTTATTTTTTATAAAAATAAAAAAAATAAATGTCGAAATAAAAGTTGTAGGTAGACCTTTCAATTATCTATATTTTTTGCCTCAATATTTTTTTCTTATGCGATATACCTTATGATATGATTTTTTAATAGTTTAAATTATTTGCGTATAGTTTAACTATATTTCCGAAATGTAAAATTAACTAATATCGCACTCTAATCAAGAAATGACTTCAGAACTTTTGTGGGAAATTACATAGAAATTTCCTAATTAATATCTTAAATTTCTAAAATAATGCTAATTGTATGTTAGATAAATGTTATAGATAAATTTATCGACTGGGTTTAAATGGATGTAACTTCAAAACGGCTGTATTGACGGCAAAACATATTTTGACCTTTTGTGTAGAAAGTTCAATTTTCTACAAGAAAAACGTATAAAAACGTAAAACGCATAAAGTTATAAAATTCCAAATACAAACAGGAGTTTTCTCCCATACAAATCGTATGGAAACCGAAATCTGCGATGAGGCATGTCTAAACATGATTTTTAAGTGCCCACATTTCCACAGACATCTTTTTTCGCTTAACTGAAACTTTTGAGCCTGTTTGGAAGAAAACGTTTTTTTGGAAAAGTCTAATAAATTATGATAAATCAGATTCTTTTTCTTTGTTGTTCACTCGTTTTTGTACTGAAAAACTCCATGTTGAGGGTGGGGTGGAACAGAGTTATGTCGTCAATTATTATTTGTTTGAGTATATCCAATTATGATACGAATATAACAAAACAAAATTATAACAAAAATAAAACATCCAATACTGTACGGATCTCTTGAATTAACATATACATATATGCGCTACAGAAGTATACCGCATATGAAAAAAATATTGAGGCAAAAAATATAGATAGTTGAAAGGTCTACCTACAACTTTATTTCGACATAAAATTAAATAAAACATAACATCCCTGTTCAAAATAATGTATACCACTTAAAACTCAGCTTTTGTTATCATATCTGACCTGAAATGTAACATACTGAATTTCTATCTTTTTTTAATAAATTGAAGTCATCGATAAAGGTTGCAATCCATTTATTTCTAAGGAATCATTTGTAACTTCTAACATAAATTGAAAAGAAACCCTTTTTTTAACAAAATGCAGTACAATTTTAAAAAAGTACTTATCGAAAAAAGTTACAAGGAACATTTTGTAGGAAATTAAATGTTCTACAAGTTTGTTCTACAACTTTTTTGTCTGGCATACATAAAAAGTGAGTTACTTGCGAAGATATAAGAAACGTTAAAACAAAATGGTGGCTAAATGACTCTACGGGCAGTTGTGAAGAATGATGTTTTCGGCTCGAGTACTAATTTACTTTCGAACCTCGAGGTTTCTATTTACCAGCAGAAGTCAAGTAGTTAAAAATATATGATTCTATACAGTTCTCAACTACTAATATGCGCTACAGGGCGAGAACCGTAAGCCGTATAACAAAACTGTTAAGGCAAAAAATATAGATAATTGAAGGGACTATAACTTTTACTTCGATTTTTTTTTTTTTTAGAACAAAAAAAGTAAGATATGATAAATATACCAAAATCAACCCCTACTTATTTTAAGAAAATGCAGTATAACTTTTTAAAAAAAGCACTTATCGAAAAAAGTTACATAACATATTTTGTAGACAATTAAATTTTCTACAAGTTTGTCTCACAATTTTTGATGTGTAAACATCTTAGCGCTCGGTATGGGTAAAATTGAAAATCGGCTGTAACGGATATGGGCTCACGGTTCCGTTTGGAACCATTTTGTTTGTTGTAGGTAAGTAGAACTCTGTAAACTGGAATAGGTAAGGTAGTTTTCATTTTATACCCAATGGTTTTGGTATTTGCTAAGTGGAGTGAATTCCTTACACCCCGACTTCACAGTAGATAATTTCTCTCAGAATGTTCGTCTTGACATTAAATATCTAATGGAGTCACTCCGTTTCATATCTTGATTGGATGTCAAGATGCAATCATATCTTGACAGAGATATTTGACATACATTTTGCCAGGTGAAGATTTTGTTGCTTTTTTTCTAGAAATTTAATTTTTTATTTCACTATTTTGTATCCATATGATGCTTTTTATGTTAATCTCTGCAATCGCGGGTGGCAATTTTGGTTTGTGATATTAAGTTTTATTTGCAATTTCTTGATTTGAAATGTCATAACATGATTTGCCAAGTGGCGCATTCTTTTCTGTTTCTCTAGTTGGCTGTGGTTAATGTGTCAAAAAGAAGTGTTGTTATGTCATATTTAAAAAAGTTACTTTGAGTTACTTTTCATTTAGGAACGACAAAAGCTAAAAATATGGCTGATCTGTCAAACAAATTGGGTGACAAAAAGTCGAAATAAATTTGGAATTAAAAATCAAGAAGAAATTGTGATTTCATTATTGAAAAGAACTTTTATCAGCACTTCGTAAATGCATACATTTTTCAAATTAAATTAAATTTCATTTAACTTCATTCTAGCACAAAATTGAATATTTAAGCAAAAATATTTCCATTTTTTTTATCATTGCACAAATTTCTTTACTACAAATCGATCAAATCAGATAGAAAAATGTCGCAAAACCTGGAAAAAAATTCCAAACTCACTATCGACGGTAAAATCAATAAAAATAAAAATAAAAATATGTATATTAGCTTTATATTTTCCCCCAGATCTGTGCCTACGTTCTGTAACTTAGGCGAGAACTTCTCGCATCGAGAAAACATGGAACACAAAATCCCAACGTTTCTCGACTTGGAAAAATAAACTGTGTCTGTATCTCAATGTGAGAAACATCTCTTTTGATTTGTCTTTCCATTGGAATATCTACCGGAAACTATGTTATTGGCAGTTAAAATTCAAATATTTAAAAATATTTGTATTTTTATCAAATGTCTTATGTATAGGTCTGCCGCCTTAATGCAATAAGTAAATACGCATTTATATAAGCTAGTATCGCCAAGTAGTCGAAATTCGACCTGACTCTATTAATGTTTTAACGGCAACATATAAATATAAAAACTAGATTCTGCCCGAGCGATTGGCTATACCTTTCAAATAAAAAAATATGAAAATAAATTGCCATTAAGTCAGTTTAAAAGGGAGATATAGAAAAGTGTTTACGTATTTATATATAAATTGTTTTTTTTTTTTGAGGGTTATTAATGCATTTATTGAAAAAATATTAATCTAAACACATTGACATGCAAATATAATCTATAAAATGACGTTCCCATAATGTTGATTCGATACTTTTGGTCCAGTTTCAATTTTGTAAGCTTTTAAAAGCATACCTCACTTAAATGAAACTGAAGATTCTGAAGTATACCACACTTAATTGAAACTGAAGACACTGAGCACAAAAAAAGAAAGATTATTAATTTCACTTAAGTGAATCTGCCCATAATAACGGTTTGTTACTTTTAGTCTAGTTGAATTTACTCTTGCTTCAGAAGTTATGAGGGCTCTCGAGTACACCTCACTTAAGTGAAAATGAAAAATCTTAGGTAAACCTCACTTAAGTGAAACTGACAATACTGAAGCACAAAATGGACAAATTTACTAATTTCACTTAAGTGAATTATATGTATGATAGCCCCTATTTAGGGTCTGTTACGTATCTACTTTCATTCAATTTTGCTTCTGAAGTGAGGAGAGTTCTCAAGCGCACCTCACTTAAGTTTAACTAAAGAAGAAAATGATTGATAAGTAGGTATTTCTATATTTGTTTTTAATGCTTATATTTACATTTCCAAACTACTCTCTTTGCTAAATCCAAAGAGAGAGTGTTCTTTTGTTTTTGTTTTGAAATAATACAAATTACAAATACAAAATATTTATCATTTCTCTACTTTTAATCACTTTTATTTTCTTCTCACATGCGTTTTACTTGTCGAGTAATTTTAGCAGGTTAATCGAGAAATTATCTCGACTTTTTTCTTACAGAAACAGTTTTACTCACATTTTTCCAGGCTCTCACAGATTTACTCATATTTTTCCAGGCTCTCACAGAAATTTTATTCCGAAAAGTTTCAAGAAGAGAAAATCTAGTTACAGCATTGTATATGAATTCTATAGTATTCTCATGAAGAAAAAAAGCTCGTGGCCATCTATGCGTCCAAATGTAATACTAATTTTTGTTTAGGGATCTCGGTAAGGCGATCACAGCGAACCTATCGACCAAATGTCTACCTACAAAATCGTGTTTCATGAGAATACTATAGATTGGATATACAATGGTTACAGAACCAGGCGAATGTGAGAAAACAATTTTAATGCCAATTCACGTCATATTTGTTTTGATTCACGTGTTCCATGCGAGAAATTTCTCGATGCGAGAGTTACAGAACGTAGGCACTGATCTGGATTGCATATGCATACATTCATGTATTACAAAAACAACATAAAATCCGACCTTGCTTTTGGATTTCGATTTGCAAATTAGTTCTGACCATACCCTTTGTACTTTTTTGCAAAAATGAGTTTTTTCTCTCACAGGTAGATGGCTTTTTGTGTTGAAGATAGGGAGAAAATAGAGAATAGAGTAGAGAGAAAATACAGAAACAAAAGGATAAACGGGGATCGGATAGGTATAAAACACTCTTGTCGCACTGGGATCCTGTTTGTTTTATTATGATAATCTAATCCGGATCAGATCTGGGGGATAATAAAATTAAACTATTACATATTAAAAAATGAGATCAATTGCAAACCGAACGATCGAGAAGCAAACAAAAGATAACTCAAAATGAAAACATCGTGATTTCAGCTGCTTTTAACGGATTAACCATTTCAACTGGTTTAAGTTTATTTCGTATAAAAGCTAACACTGTAAGATAAATCTTATAAGCTAGTGATAGTTTATGATTTTATATACATAGTTCAAGATTAAATAAATAAAAGTGAGAAAAGAATTATAATAATTAATTATATACAATTGATTACAATTTTATAAGAATTTATAGAAAGAAAAATAATATTTAAATTGAAAAAAAAGTTGAAATTAAAAGGTTAAAGTAATAGTAAAAGAAGATATGGATAAGGAAAAAGAAGAAGTTAGTGGTTGCTTTATTCGAGGAAGAAATGCTTTAATCTACTCTGAAAATGTTGCATGTTGCTTAGCTCTCGCAGATAGGGTGGGAGTGAATTCCAGAGGCGAACTGCAGCAATAAAAAACTGTCTCTCAGATGTGAGACAAGAGAACCGAGGGAGTATTAATGAAGTTAATCTGGTTGATGCTGGAAACCGAAGTTTTTCGAAAAGATATGTTGGTTGACGTGTTCTTAAAATATTAAAAAGGAGTATCAGAGTACGATACTGGATAAAGTTTTCAAAGGACATTTTAAGGAGGTTCTTAGATAGATGCGAGACATGATCATATTTCCGAAGTCCGTATATATATCGAATAGTGCAGTTAAATGCTACTTTTAGTTTTGTCTTACTAGCAAAATCACAGTTGTAAAATATTTCACATCCATATGTAAGAACCGGGATGACCAAAGTCTTGGCAAGAAGGATTCTTAAATTTATTGGGGTAAATTGCTGGACGGTCCATAAAGCTCTAAGAACTCCATATGCTTTCCCCACTATTGAATTGATGTGGTTATTCCATGTCAGAGTTCTATTAAACACCACGCCTAAATTTTTGGAAGTATTTACAAATTCTAAGGGGAAACTGTTTAGCATTATCGATGGAAAATATGATATATCCAATAATTTTTTTGATATAACTACACATTTACACTTATTTGGGTTCAGAGTCAGACTATTGCTAGTGGCCCAATCGAATATTCGTTCAAGATCATCATTAATTGAAGAGACACAATTTTCTATAAGTCCCAGGGGGCAGCTTTTGTAAATCTGTATATCATCAGCATAGAAATGCTTAGATGTTTCAAGGATTATTGACGATATTTCATTAATATACAGTGAAAACAAAAGTGGAGCTAAAATTGATCCCTGAGGAACACCTCTTGATATTGTCAGAAATTCAGAGAACCGGTTTTGCAGGCATACAGCTTGCTTTCTGTCGCTTAGGTAGGAGGAAATCAGTTTTACCGCTTCTGGAGCAACGTTGAAATTACGACGCAGCTTATTTAAGAGCAGTGAATGGTTAACCATATCGAATGCTTTCGAAAAATCCAGAAGGACGAGAAATGAAACGCAATCATCGTCAAGTTCAGTCCTTATTTCTTCAATGACACTCAAAAGAGCAGTTGTACAACTGTGTTTTGGTCGAAAGCCGGATTGAATATTTACTAAGTAATTGTTATTTGTTATATGTTCATTGAGTTGTTTTTGTAATATGCGCTCACATACTTTTGAAAGAAAAGGCAAAATTGAAATTGGTCGAAAGTCATCACACACCGAATTTTTTGGTATTGGTATGATTTTCGCCAGTTTCCATTGCTGTGGAAAAATTCCAGTCGTAAGTATAGTGTTAAAAATGTGGGTTAGCAAAGGTAGCAAAAATGGCAATATGGCTTTAAGAAAAACAGGATTTATTTCATCCACGCCCACTGCATTCGACTTAACAGAAAGTATGCATTCTAGAACGTCTAGATCGTTAACTCTTGAGAAACTAAATGAAGTCACCGAGGTTGCCATGGGTAAGTCATTTATTATATCAAATGCTCCCGAAGATCCAGTACTTAGTGGGGATAAAAATCTCTGGTTCAGCTCGTTTCCGTCAATATTTTTCTGTAGAAGAAGTCGTTGTTTCCCAATTCCTAGCTCCCGAAAACTTTTCCACATCTTACGACCATCAGAGTTAGCATTAAGGCGGCTAGCATAAAACTGTATTTTCGCAGCTCTTACTTTTTCGACGACTTTGTTTCGCAATGTTTTATACAGTATGTGAAGTTCTATCACTCGAGTGCGTGTCCAGCGTCGATAGGCCAGATCACGATTGTTCATGAGTTCTTTGATCTCATTTGTGAACCATGGTTTGGTTACACTTCTCATCTTCTTTTTCTTGATTTTAACATGAGCATTAAAGAGATTGTTTATGTTTTCATTCAAAAACAAAACTTGATCGTCGGGTGAAGACATATAATAGATGTTTGTCCAAGGTAAAGTGCGAATATGTTGTTCAAGCAATAGCCAGTTAATATTTTTGAAATCCCTAAATTGAATAGTTTGGCTTTCCTGATAGCAGTATCAAAGAGAAAAATGTACTCAAAGTTACTAATTGACACTTTAACTTTGAATCCAGGAACAACTTTGTGACGTCATAAAGTTTTCTCGGAAGGTGTTTTTTAATGGGTAAATTCATTATAATTTGTGTCGTGCAACCATTTTGTTTTAGCGCTTGTATTACAGATTCCTAATTTCTGCCATACGTTGTAATGACCCGATCAGTTACCTTCAGGAGGTGAAAACGAATGTTTACACATCTTCCACGCGAGTCCCGGTACTCACACATTTTTTTTTCGTAGCGTCAAAAATGCGTGAGTTACGTCTGATAACAAAAAAAGCCGTTAAAAACAAAATGGCGGCCAAATGACTCTAGGTGCAATTGTGAAAAATGTGGTTTTCGGCTCTTGTACTAATACCCTTTCCAATATTAAAGTCAAACTGCATGTTTGAATTATTTCTCAGAGCTCCATATAATGAAATCTAATTACCCCGTACTATTTCGAGTTTGAACGTAACGCCTTGTAGTTTAGCGCATTGTTTTGCGCTAAACCTTCGCTTTATTTTACTGTGACGTTAACTAAAAAAGGCACCAACACTACATATAATCCGGATCAGATCTGGGGGATAATAAAATTAAACTATTACATATTAAAAAATGAGATCAATTGCAAACCGAACGATCGAGAAGCAAACAAAAGATAACTCAAAATGAAAACATCGTGATTTCAGCTGCTTTTAACGGATTAACCATTTCAACTCAGTATCAAAGAGAAAAATGTACTCAAAGTTACTAATTGACACTTTAACTTTGAATCCAGGAACAACTTTGTGACGTCATAAAGTTTTCTCGGAAGGTGTTTTTTAATGGGTAAATTCATTATAATTTGTGTCGTGCAACCATTTTGTTTTAGCGCTTGTATTACAGATTCCTAATTTCTGCCATACGTTGTAATGACCCGATCAGTTACCTTCAGGAGGTGAAAACGAATGTTTACACATCTTCCACGCGAGTCCCGGTACTCACACATTTTTTTTTCGTAGCGTCAAAAATGCGTGAGTTACGTCTGATAACAAAAAAAGCCGTTAAAAACAAAATGGCGGCCAAATGACTCTAGGTGCAATTGTGAAAAATGTGGTTTTCGGCTCTTGTACTAATACCCTTTCCAATATTAAAGTCAAACTGCATGTTTGAATTATTTCTCAGAGCTCCATATAATGAAATCTAATTACCCCGTACTATTTCGAGTTTGAACGTAACGCCTTCTAGTTTAGCGCATTGTTTTGCGCTAAACCTTCGCTTTATTTTACTGTGACGTTAACTAAAAAAGGCACCAACACTACTACATGGATTGTATGAAATTGGTTAGCGCAAATTCTAGCGCTAAACAAGGTTCCAACGGAGACATTTTGTATAAAAGCTTTGTATTGCTTGCAGGTAAAATTAATTTGAAAATGTAGGTAGGTAGGTAGTTTGGTAATTATTTATGCCATTGATTATTGAAATTAATATTTGTAAATACTTTAATTTCGTAATCGTTATGCTTATGATAAGGAGGTGCATATGAAGATAATATAATCTAATGTATTCATGTAAATTGTAGCGCCGCTAAACCAGCCAACTGAGAGGAATCGCCCCTGCTTGCCAGACCAGCTCAACATTTTCTAAGTAGCTATTAAACAAATAACTTTTTGATGTGAAACATCTAATGCGGCGGGTAAACTCGATTTTGGGCGTGGCTTAAAGCGTTACGAAAAAGGGGAAAGATTTTGCTTCTCTTTCATTTATACTCGCACTCACTAAGTGGTCGTAATGGGGAAATTTGTTTGTTTACATTTTTCGGCAAGAAGAGTCCTAGTGCAAGAAATGCACAAATATATCCATGTCACTCGCACTCAACCTTGTTTTCTTTCATTCACAATGAAGAATCTAGTACAACAGATAAGGGTGGTTACTTATGCGTTACTGGCACTTCCTTTGACGGTGTTCAGACGTGAGGCGACTCATTTTGACATTTCTTTTTTTATCTGATTCTCATCTCTTGAAAAGAGAGAGATGGCCAAGTGAGGCGGAAGTTTTAAATTTAAGGTTAAGTTAGAACTATAACATGCGGAAAAATACAAATGTGGTCGTACGAAAGAGTTCAATTTATTAAATTTAGTACTTGCAAGCTTCTCAACTTTTGTTTCGTTTGCTGAATGAGAATAAAGGTTCCCCCAAACCAACACGAATTTGTCATATTTTGTACTATTTTCAATGATTCGCTACGAATTCGCGTTGGTTTGGGAGAGAATTAAGGCTCCCCCAAACCAACGCGAAACATTCGTCGACGACGCGAAATCATTCACAATAGCACAAAATATGAAGGATACACAATGCCAAACAACAACAAAAAACTGACTCGGCGAATGATTCGCTATGATTTCGCGTTGGTTTGGGAGAGCCTTTAAGGCCAACGCGAAATCATAACGAATCATTCGCAAAGTCAGTTTTTTGTTGTTGTCTAGCATTATGTATCTTTAAAATTTTGTATTATTGTGAATGATTTCGCGTCGTCGGCGAATGTTTCGCGTTGGTTTGGGAGAGCCTTAATCGTTTTACTAAAATAACACGTCTCTAGAATTGACCCTTGGCGTTTTAATTAAAATAATAGCGTTAAGGTGGTGAGAATATTGAAGAGCGAAGAGAACGCTTAACTCTTGTCTTGTTTCTAGTGCCTTGTCGTTTTACTTGTGTTTTACTAAGCGTAGGCGATTATATTATTTTACAAATAACGTGACGTCCAATCATACATAATTATTAATACATAATTAACTATATATCTATAATCAGGTGACTTTTGATTATTTTCAGGAATAGTCTTATCAAAGAGAAATAATTACTCAGAATGCCCACAATGTCATTCGTCAGGCATAAAGCGTGGTACACATTATCAAACCTGAGTGTCAGCCATGTTGGATATCAAACAGAACTGATAACGTGTACATGCTGAATGATGGGCTGTCACTCACAACTGCTGCTCACAAAAATGTTTGATACTGCGTGACATTCCTCGGTTTGTTGGGTGGTTGATCGATGATGTGTACACAATTTCATTCATGAGCCGTCATTCACGGAACAAAAAACGAATTTTTATACCGAATCAGTGGAAAAAGTGCAAACAAAATAAGAAAAAGCTCGTGTGAGTCATGTAAAATAAGAAATAGCACGATTCGTGGTGGAAATAGCCTCAAAATAAAAAAGACACAATTTTCTGAGAGTAGTAGAATTTCTTTGCATGACGCCCAACAGAGCTGATAGTGTGTACGCGAAACTTTTCACGCAGGTTTGATAACCAACACGAGTGATACTCAGGTTTGATAATGTGTACCACGCTTAAGTGTCGTAAAATTCTTTCAATTTGAATTTGTCCGTCGCGTTCACTTAACCTTCCCGCTTTCTATTTGATAAGACAACGCAATTCGTGACTTGCATTCCGTCTATTGTATTCCTGCAGTAAACAGCACAAAGAACGCGTCGCGCGTGCAGATTTTTTGTCCGCACCAAGCCCATTCTCTGTTTGAACACGCCCTTTATTGTGATTTTCTTTTTCCCAGTATATAATAGATTTTTCAAGTCACAATAGTAAACTGTATGCAAACAGCAGAAGCAATATAACTGTCTCCCTCAAAGATTTTAATATATACCTAGATAACCAACTTCGCCTTCAAAAGTGAAGCTCGGCCACCATTTTATTGGAGGCATTTACAACAACAATTCTATTGTGTTTTGTGTTTTGTTTACTTTTTGCAGAGGAGATTTTTTCTAAAATAAAGTATTTGTATTTGTTTAATTGGTTTTTTTTTATTTATGAAACGTGATTTTAAAGTGTGCAAGATTGCAAAAATTTAAAATACCTAGTCCTGGGGCCTGTACCACAAAACAACAATCTAACTTTCTAACAAGTAAATTCTTAACATACAAATTTAACAAGAAAATAAATTTCTGTACCACAAACATTTATGTGTTAACATTTAACAAGTTAAATTTCCTTTAACGATTGTTAAATAACTTGAAGAAAATACACGAGAATTCTGTACCACAAAACAACAAGTATGATTAAAGAAGCAAATTTTAACAATTAACAATGTTTTCTGTACCACCAAATAAAAGTTAACAATCTTCTTAACAATAATTAACACAGTCTAGAGCAAGTGGGAAATTTTGAAATTCTCAGGTTCTGTACCACAAAACGACAATTGTTAAAAATGATTATTAGATTGTTAAAAAATTTAACTGATGAATTCAAAATTGTAAGCTCAAAACAAATGCTTTTTTAACTTTATATGAAGCATAAATATGAAGTTTTATGTTTTCTAAATAATTATTTAGAGTTTTATAATGAACAATGAAGTGAATCTAAGCTTTCACGTGGAACTGCGTATACAACTTTGGCCAGAAAAAATGTACCGATTTGAAGAGAATCTAAGCTTTCACGTGGAACTGCGTATACAAATTTGGCCAGAAAAAAAATTGAATTTGATTGCAAAATATTAAAGAATAGGTAGTTTATTAACAAAACTTACCAGAGTGTACTTCCTGCCATTTTGCCAAAAAACATCTATAGTAAATATGTCCAATCTTTCTTTTTTTGGGACAACATTCAAACTTTGCGCTAATTCAAAATACCTCTCCATTTTTCAATTCTGTTACATTTTGATAATTTATCAGAAAAAGCACCAAAAAGTATTTCTTTTTCTTCACGGATTTTAACGAGAATGACTTCTTTTTTATCTGTGCTAATCTGGCTCGCATTGTCAGGCTTCATCGACATAATTTCTTAAACTGATCTGACAAGAGTGGTAACGTATGCGATATATGATGCTAAATATCAAAAGTCATAACGGAATCCTATTTCATTGTATACAGAATTAACTTTACTTTTTGTACATGCTCAGCTTATGTTAGCATTGCTTTTGAAAAAAAATGATTTTTTTTTTTAATTTTATAATGCAGAATTTAAATGAATTGGTCATTTCAAAAACCACTTAAGTCACATTTTTTTTCAAATATGTTTTTTTGCTGTAAACGCTTCCTTTAGCGTAGATGCGTATTCTGAGAATAAATTACGTCGGTCCAAACACTCATTCCTCTTCAAATAATACCTCACAATAGACGTTACATGCAAAAACAACGTAAGTCAATTGACTTTAAGTGGTTTTTGCATGCACTACTAGATAGTTTAAGTTGTTATATTTAGTTTTGACTTTTTTCAAAAATGTTGTGTTTTGAGGCAGGTAGTTCCAAAGACAAGAAATTGTATATTTAAAAAATATTTTCAATGAAACAGAGTAATAGTGAGCCAAAAAATAAGAGAATGTGTAATCCGTCAACGTAAGAGAAATTTTATTGAAAATACTAAAGTTAAAAAATAGGTATATATACCTATTAATTAAATCGGTTATTTCAAAAACCACATGAATTACATGATGGAGAATATTATGACTCATTGACTTTGTACCTTATCCCGAGGCTTCACGAGCTAGTAAATACACGCGGCGAGTAATTTGACATTTAATGTATGTGCCCAACTCACTTGTCTGTACTCTCTCGTGTGACTTAAGGGTTAAACATATTGAAGCATGATAAATAAAAACATGTGACATGTTAATGAGTTAATACTTAAGTGTAGTTTTTAATAAAAAGCAATACAAAACTTTGATTTTGTTTAAATTGTATACCACTCACTGACCCCGTTTCAAGCGAAAACAACGTAAGTCAACAACGGTTTTTCAAACTTTTTTCATTATTAATGTTGATGAGCTATGAATATTTTTTGATATTTCAATCTTTTAAGACTCTAATAATATATTGACCCCAAAAAAGTCCATTTAAACTCGTTTATTTTTTAATAAAACAGTTTTTATTGATTCCTGAAAAATTCTAACTGTGTGACTTACATAAGTGGTTTTTGAAATGACCGATTCAAATATAACCTGAAAACAGACGTTTTTAAACTGTAACTAAACCTCGCGTTAATTTAAAAACACGTATCACCTTTTAAATTTCAATAACGTTAACGAAGTAACGTTACTTTGTGCTAAAAAGCAACAAGAATATAATGCCTTAGCCCTGTTTTCTTTAATAACGCAGTTAACAAGTTTTAAGGGAAATTTAACTTTTTAACTATTAAAGCGAAAAGTTTTGTGGTACAGAAATTAACTTTCTTGTTAACTCTGAATTTTTAGGAATTACTTGTTAGAAAGTTAGTTCGGTTTTTTAGAGGTGAAGGCATCTTATTCATTCTTAACAATTGTCGTTTTGTGGTACAGAACACAAGAATTCATCAAATTTTCCACTTTTTATATATTGTTAAGATGATTGTTAACTTATGCTTTTGTGGTACAGAAAATATTGTTAATTGTTAAAATTTGCTTGTTAAAGCACACTTGTTGTTTTGTGGTACAGGCCCCTGGTAGTGTCTATGCGTGCAAATACAGTAACAAGAAAAAATGGTATTTTTGCCATATTTATCTGAGTAATGACAATAAATTATATCTGCAATTAAAGCCAACAATTTAAGCTTTCTTTTAATACCAAAAAATGTACACGTCATCACAGAGTTTTAAAAGATATCAGTGTACAAAAGCAAGACTAAGAAAAAATTTCTCACAAGAAGTTAAATGTAAATATCTCAAAATTTATTAAACGTAGCTATATAATTTTGTTACCGTTTAAGAGATAACAAAAATACCTTTCATTTGATACAAAAATCATTTTATTACCTCTTCTAAATTCCAAGATATGAACATTTATTTAGAGAAACCACTAAGGCATTTAATTCGATTGTTTACGTTTTTTGCCTCCAACAAAATGGTCGCAAAGCTTCACTTTTTCTCCGTACAAAAGATCCTATGTTGGCCATCTAGGTATATATTAAAATCTATGAAACGTACAGAGCTTTCAGTACCTAACTAAACTTGTCATTTAATTTTAAAAACCATTTGTTTTTGTTTTGTTTTGTGTTTCACATCTGCCAGGCGTCCCGCGACGGCTCAATTTTTTTTTATTTTGGAATACCTAACTTGTCTGGCACTATTTTGTCCACATAACGAAAGGTATAAACTACCAAATACCCCGGTTTGTGAAAGGAGATTTGTTAGTTTTGATAATTATTTAAAAAATTAGAAAACAAAGGGAAAGAAAATCACCAACTTTATAGCATTAAGGGTCGTCCGGCATGCATTTTGGACAACCAAACTCGTCTGGCACAAGGAGACATTAGCTAACATTTATTGAAAACCCGGCTTTGTAAAACAAGGTTTGACAGTTATTTGAAATTACAAAAATAAAGTAATTTCTTATAATACCTACTTTGAAAATGTTGAGCTCGTCTGGCAAGGACTTTCAACGGTAAAACTTGTCCTGAACTGTTTTTTTTCATGTTCGAGAAGGTATAAGCTAACATGTGTTCAAAACCCGACTTTGTAAGAGCAAGTGTTTATTCTAAATTTTGAAAAAATTTGATGGCAACCCTAAAACTGTGAAAATTTTGAAACTTGATTTTTATTTTTGACTTAACTGGTCATGACTCACTAATACACCCAGTTTGAGCATATAATCTAATAAGTCCATCAAAATACCCAAAAATGCCATTCATAAAGCTTTAAAAACCTAAAATTATCTTAGTTGGAACGACTATTTCTCGGTCGATTTTCTCATCTTCAATGACCCCTTTGATGATTTTTACAATAAAATCCCATGAACGTCTAAGTTCCTTATTATATGACAATCAATAGCCTATAAAGCCTCTGGCAAATTTAAGCGAAAAGCGGCGTTGAAGGTGATAGAAGCACAAAAAAAAACTCGCTACCCGAAACCGCTTCGGTTTTCCTGAGGCTTAAAGGTGTTAATGCTAGAAACTATGGGAACAACACTAATTGTAGGAGTTGATCACAACCTTCCATAGGTAATTTGTTATCAATGGTAAAAGTTTTTCAATGCCAGCTGCGATTTTTGGCACCTATAATTTGTGGGATATTTGCACCCCAGTTTATTTGCACTGTGTTCGATGTGTGTTCGCCGCACACTGAATTCGCTCTCATGCACTTTAGCGGATCTAGGATTTGGCTGTGAAGGGGCTGGGGTTCCCTTTAGACACGTCTTTTAAATAATTCTCAATCATATACGAATACCCAATCTCTCTCCAACTAAATTTTCTTTTCTCAGAATGCAAAAATATATATATGTAGATATGTATCATGGGCGCCCGCAGGATTTTTGCTAGGGGGGAGGCAGAAGTAAAATGTACCTACCTTTGAAAAATTGAAATTCTAAATAAGGTGTTTTTGCAAAAAATATAATGGCATATAATAAACAGGCACCCGTTAGATATATACAAATTAGGATGTTTGATCTTTCAAAAGATGTGATTTTTGATTGAATTTGCTCACGCTCCAGGTCTCAGTGATGAAAAAAATATGCATGCCAATTTTCAAGAAGATTGGATAATATTAAGAGGCTGCGCATTTTGATCACTTTTATCTAAAACTATCGAGTTTTTTTTATTATTGAAATCTTTGTGCTAAGGGGTTTCTCATGCACTTTCTTCATCTTGTGCATCCAAACTGCAATGTGTTAATTTGTGACACTCCTACTCACAATTGTTTTTTGAATTTTTTTCTCTTCGAACAGTACCTTCAAATTTCAAGCATTATACACGGTTTACCAATTATGGCAGGTCGATTTTGAAATGGAATAAAAACAGCTGTGTGTGGTACTTAAGAAATTCTTATTATTTTTTGAAGGGCCTATACGTATGCTATAGTTTGAACAATGGCCTTAATTATTTTGACTTTGAGGGCAGCAGTTGATTGCGGCTCATTAGCATAAACCTGCAACTTCAGAAAAAAAATAAAAATAAATTGGGTGGCGCAACAGCTCGTGGAGAACCAGGGCCTAGTGACTTACAACTCACAACCATTCCTGCGTGCGTGTTGTTGGCAGGAATGGAGGGGACCTACAGTTTTTTGCCGAGTCCGAACGGCTAATTGAGCAGCACTTATTCATGACAAGTATACTCTTAGAGGATTTGTCAGTTCCTCGCAAGAGGCAGTACCTCGAATAAAACATTTTTTTGTTTTTAGGTGGCATGGCTGGGAATCGAACCTACACCTTCGAAGTCACAGTCCTACGTACTAACCATCAAGCCACGAGGTACTACTGCAACTGCAACTTCAGAAAACCCCATGAAAAAAAGTCTAATGGGGTCAAATCGATCGATTTATCAAAGGGCACGGTAGTGCCCAGCCAAGTTCGCGGCACTACACCCTTTTTACAGGAACAAACTCAGGCGATTTTCAACCCCCCTCTAACTTCAGTACCAATAAAGTCAGAAACTTCAAATTCGCAGTATTTGCTGAGCTGATCAAACACAGGTGGCTCACCAAATTTCAACTCTTTGGCATCAATAATTCCCGAGATATAGGACTTCAAAAATCGCAAAAACCGTAACTGACTGACTGACTCACTGACTCACTGACAGATCATCAAAATTATGGAGCACTTCCAGACATCGTAGAAACTTGAAATTTCGCACAACTGTAGACCTTGTGGTGCATACAAAGGAAAAAATCGAAAGTATGCTATTTTCTATCCAGGGGCGTGGCATCCACCCACTTTGTTAAAAAACCTTATAAATTATATGGAGCACTTTTGATTGTTGTAGAACAATGAAAATTGGTGGGTCTGTAGGGCTTCAAGTACTTAGAAAGAAAAAAATTGAAAAATTGGAATTTTCATTCAGGGGGCGTGGCATCCACCCACATTCTTTAAAATCCTTATAAATTATACGCAGCACTTAAGATTGTTGTAGAACGATGAAAATTGGTAAATTGGTTGGGCCTAAAGTACCTAGAAAAAAAAAATTGAAATTTTCCATTCAGGGGGCGTGGCATCCACCCACATTATTAAAAATTCTTATAAATTATATGGAGCACTTCTGATTATTGTAGAACAATGAAAATTGGTAGTTCGGTAGGGCTTCAAGTACTTAGAAAGAAAAAAATTGAAAAAATTGGAATTTTCCATTCAGGGGGCGTGGCATACACCCATATTCTTAAATTTGTTTATAAATTATATGGAGCATTTCTGATTGTAGTAGAACGAGACAAATTGGTAGGTCGGTAGGGCTTGAAGTATTTAGAATACAAAAAAATTTAAAAATTGGAATTTTCCATTCAGGGGGCGTGGCATCCACCCACATTCTTAAAAATCCTTATTAATTATATGGAGCACTTCCGATTGTTGTCGAACGATGAAAATTGGTAAGTCGGTTGGGCTTGAAGTACGTAGAAAGAAAAAAATTGAAAAATTGAAATTTTCCCTTCAGGGGGCGTGGCATCCACCCACATTATTAAAAACTCTTATAAATTATATGGAGCACTTCTGATTGTTGTAGAACAATGAAAATTGGTAGGTCGGTAGGGCTTGAAGTACTTAGAAAGAAAAAAAATTGAAAAATTGGAATTTTGCATTCGGGGGGCGGGCCATCCACCCACTTTATCAGAATTGCTATTATTTATATGGAGCGCTTTCGGTTGTCGTAAAATTATGAAACTTTGTATGGCCCTAAGCCTTCATTTTCACCTGGTAAAGTTAATCTTTGCAAAAAGGAGTGAAATCACAACAAAAACATAAATGTTTAAAAAAGAGCCAAGTTCTTATATGTACAAGAAACCTGTACGTAAAAAGTCAGCCAAAAAAAGTAATGAGATCTAAAATATATGCCAAGTTTTAAGTTCATAAAGCTCAATATCAAATATCTTAAGTAGAGAAATATCAAAGCAATTCCAAATCATGACAGAAATTTGGTATTTAATGATTACTGATTAAAATTTGGTGGATTTACTTGGCAAGTTTTCTCTTAATTACTTACTTAATCACAATTTTAAAATGTATGAAAACTTGACCAGTGAACCCACCATATTTTAATCAGTAATCATTAAATACCAAATTTCTGTCATGATTTGGAATTGCTTTGATATTTCTCTACTTAAGATATTTGATATTGAGCTTTATGAACTTAAAACTTGGCATATATTTTAGATCTCATTACTTTTTTTGGCTGACTTTTTACGTACAGGTTTCTTGTACATATAAGAACTTGGCTCTTTTTTAAACATTTATGTTTTTGTTGTGATTAGAATTCACGTCACCTCCTCGAGAGACACCCCTACCTTACAATTATTATCGTTTATATAGAATGTCTTTTGTTACATTAGTTAAGTGATACATTTCATCATCATCTTCAAATCCTGTAACCCCGGTTGGGGCATAGGTACGGTGACCATCCGTTCATTATAATAATGAACCGTTCTGTATTTGAAGATGTTGTTCATTATTAATTATTTTGTACACGAAAACATATAAATGTTCTGTATTTTATTAGTTGTTCATTATTTGTTCTGTATTTCTTTAATTTTGTTCAAAAACAATAACGGACACATTGGGAACGTAAAGATTAAATGAAAAAAACTGATGATGCTGACGTGCCCTTAGTTAGTGAACGAAGAAATAATAAATCTAGTACAAATTTATTTTTCCTTGCCGCCCTCTATCGCTTTTGGCATCATCTATCATGTTCAAGTCAAAAACTATTCATTTCATGAACACATCAGCTGTCTGTGAACTGTGTGTTGTCTGCGTCTACGTTGAAGAATTGAAATTTGTAAGTTTTATTTGAAATTATTTATAAAAAAGCAATTCAATATTGAAAATTATTTTAGCTTACCCTGATGCCACTCAGGAAGAAGTGTGTATAATAAAGAATTGAAAAACCAGTACAAATTCTTGACCTAAGCTTTTAAGTTTTTTTTATTTCTAAGTTTGTATGTAAAGCCTAATACGATGTTGATGCGAAACGAAATTTTTAGTTGTTCTCCAACAAGACAACAAAATGCTTATGAAAACGAAGCGGAAAAATATTCATTGATAGTTGCACAAATTCAAAAAATTAAAACAAATGCAAATGCAAACAAAATTAAAAGCAGCCAAGTTGTAATGAAAGAAACAGCAAAAATAAACACGAAAAAAACACAAATTTAATTTTTTCGCACACAATTATGGTCTTGGTAATTAATTGTGTGCGAAAAAAGAGTGTAGACTTCTCCAAATAATCTGCTACAACTATCAATTTCGCTCATCGAACAGCGTACTGCACTGCAGAACGAAAAGCAGAACTAAATTTATAGTTTACGATTTCGTTGTCATTTTTGTATGGGATTTTTCGTTTCGCATCAGCAGCGTACTAAGCTTAAAGCAAAGACTGAATTGATTAGAGCTTAATAATATGTTTATTCTATTTTAAGTTGGGCTATTTTTCCTCAGAGGATACATTTATTATTAAATGGAATAAAGGATTGAAGATTGAGTTGAATCTTGTTTTTTTTTGTTGTTTTTTTTTTCTTTTGTTCATTATTCAGCTTTCTAAAATATGGTCACCGTAGGCATAGGGCGCCAACAAATCGTTTCCATCCTTCACGGTCTGCAGATAAATATTTTAACTGTGGCCACGTCTTTCTCTGGGAGTCTGCTTCTGCTAGAACTGTTGATTTCCATGTTGTTCTTGGTCTTCCAACCCGCCGTGCACCCTGAGGATTCCATTCAAAGGACTGCTTTGCAATTTCATCGTTTGGTCTCCTCAGTGTGTGACCAATCCATTGCCATTTACGCTTTCTTATGTCAACGTCCAGCCGCTCTTGACTTGTCCTGCGCCACAATTCCTCGTTTGATATAATTTGTGGCCAGTGAATTTTTAGAATATGGCGTAGACAACGGTTCATAAAAGCCTGCAATTTCTTTGAGATGTTAGTCGTGACTTTCCAGGTTTCGCAAGCATATATCAGCACGGATTTGACATTGGATTCGAAGAATCTCAACTTTGTGCGCAAGGAGATTTCACAGGATTTCCAAATTTGTTAGAGAGAACCGAAGGCTGCGCGAGCTTTATTTATTCTTCTTTGAACGTCCAGATCAGTACCACCATTTGCTGAAACAATACTTCCAAGGTAGTTAAATTGTTCAACCTCTTCAACTGGCATCTCCTGTGTTTAAATACGCTGATGTGTGGAGCGGCCTGTGAGCATTATTTTTGTCTTTTTGCTATTTATTTTAAGATCACTCGCCTCTCCTTTTACTTTCAGAGCTTGACACATCCCGTTCAGCCCGCTGATGTTATTTGCCAAGAGACATATATCATCGGCATGATCTAAGTGCATAAGCCTTTCAAACGGTCTCCATTGAATGCCCTGCCTCTCTGCTGTTCCAACGCTGGCCGTCAAAACATTGTCAATCGCCAGTAGAAAGAGAATTGGCGATAGAACATCTCCCTGTCTCACACCCTGCCGCACTTCGAAAGAGTCGGATAGCTGCCCATTGTGTAAAACAAAGCATCTTGTCTTGCGTTGTTATAGGACTCTCTTATAATGGCAACAATTTTTGGGGGAGTTCCTCTACCAAGAAGTGATCTCTATATACATTCACGGTTTACTCGGTTAAAGGCCTTCTCAAAATCCACGAACATGAGGTACAGCGGTGACTCCGCAGACTGCTCAAGAACAATACGCAGAGTGTTGATATGGTCGACACAAGACCACCCACTGCGGAAACCAGCTTGATGCCTCTTGAGTGTAGACTCGATTCTAACCTTTATCCGCTCCAGAATGATGGTCGCCATTAGTTTTGGAAAAACGGACAAATCTGTAATACCTCGCCAATTGTTGCAATTCTTAAGATCACCTTTCTTTGGCAACTCAACAATTACACCATCCTTCCAGTCGCTGGGATAGATTTCGTTTTCCCACACAGCTTGTATCAACGGGTGTAGAGTACTAGCCGTTCTGACAGGGTCAGCTTTCAGGAACTCGGCTGGTATACCGTCAAGTCCAGCTGCTTTGTTGTTTTTCAGAAGATTTATCGAAGATTGGATTTCCAGTACAGTAGGGGGTTCGATGTCAATACCCCTATATGATCTACGCATCTCGTTAAGCTGGGGCACTTCATCACTCTGCTCGACAGAATCCTCATTAAGCAAGGCACAAAAGTGATCTTTCCACCTGCGCAGCTGATCCTCGATTAATACCAAAAGTGTACCATCCACATCCATTACAGGATGGTTGGTGTTGCTTTTCTTCCCGACAACTTCCTTGGATATTTGGTACAATTCCCTCATATCTCCTCTCCTTGCAGCGTTTTCCGCATTTTCTGCGAGACCGCCTAACCTCACCCTCTTGTCACGTCTCACATAGCGATAGACCATCTTATGTGCTAAGCGAGACTCTCTTCGCAATTCAGCCTTTCGTTGAGCATCCGCTTCGGCATTTATTTGCATCTTCAACAATTTGCGAAGCTCGATTTTATCCCAGGTGTCTTGGGATATCCAAGAGGCTCTAACTCTCGACTGCTTGGGTACAGTTTCGGATCCAGCATCCATAAAAACACTTTTTATATCACCCCACATCTCATCAATTGTTGAATCAAAGATAATATACAAATATGTCGCATCCAGTAGAACGAAAGTGAACCCAAAAAATAATCGGCCGTATCTGATATCAGATACGACAACATGTTGCTAAATGTTGCATTGGTCAATTTTAAGAGCGAGAGCGGAAAATCTCTGTGGATACAATTTAAAATTTGAAATCTCTTCAAAATGTATATCTCAAGGACAGGAATAGTATTAATGACGTATAGGTAGGTCGTAGGTATATAAATTGAACTTTTTTTAGTGAAGCGATTCCAGATTTTTGTTGGCGTGTGGAGGTAACTTGCTGCGGTCGGTGGTTGTTTTTTTTTTTGTTTTTTGCTTATCCTTTATTTGTATGTTCATGATGATGATGTTTATCTGTATCTGTATACATAGAATTGCAGTAACATTATTGTTGTTGGTAGCGATCTTTGAATAAAAGGAAGGTAGTAAGGATTTTCTTATTGTATTTGTTTTTTGTGAGGTAGGTATAATTTATGTATATACATCGAACATTGTTGGTTAGTTTGTATTCCATATGAAATTAAAGGAAATCCTTTTTAATTAATTTATTCACAAGTGAATTCATATTTCATAACTTGTGCCTTGTGAGGTAGGTACGTGTGAAATGTGTATACTCCGATTTATTTGATATACATATATACGTGAAAACGCATTGCTTTTTAATTTAGGCAGGCATTTCTATTTTTTTGTTTTTCAATAGGTAGGTAGGTATCCCTACTTTGATAGAATTATGTATTAGGAAAAAAGTGATACGTACATAGGCACATACAAAATGGAGCCTCAAAATTTCGTGGTTGGAAGGTTCTAAAAACACAACAAAAAAAATGTAGGAAAAAAGCCAAAACAGGTCGATAAGATAGTTTAATTAGCTTTTAATTTCACTATTTAGTTCACTTAAATTAAATTCCAGGTGTCCAGAAGCTATAGATTTTTTAGTTTTCCATTAAAAACTGTTCGATGCCTATGAACAATTATTCGTTAGGTGATATCGTAAAAAACGAGATTCAAGGGATATGAGTTCATATGCGCTCAAATATTGCCGTTATCTCCGTTCAATAGAATTTTAAGATTCTAGTTTGGTAATCATATTCAAATCAATAATTTCTATCATCTGTCAAAATTTCAGCCCCACCCCTTAAAATCATAAAAATTAAATGTTAAACATAAATTCATTCATCGGTTTCCGATACCGAGACGATACCAGTTCCAAAGCATCCGAAACTATACCGAGTCGATACCAATACCATACTTTTTGGACCGAAATTTTCCGAGACTCTCGGTAGTATCGTTTTATTTATTTTAAACAAACAATTGTTCTTGTAATTGATTTCATGGAAACGGACTTTATCGATTTCGGTGAAATTTTCAGTTTTTCTCTCTTTAGCAGAAAGAAGATTTAGGGAATGAGTTTATTTAGAACCATCACCAACTTTTCTGGTATCCAGCTCTAGTAATTTTGAACTAAATATAAAAAAAAATAAAAAAAAACATTAAAATCGTTCTTTTGTTCTTTATTGTATAAACAACTAAAAAGATAGCTTAGAGCTTTAAAACAAGTATGCAATTTGATTAAATACTTGAAAAAAGATAAATACATGCAAACAAAAATTTAATTTCGTTGGAACGGTTTTCCAAAATTTTGTCATGCTAAATTTGATTGAATTCGTTATTGAGAAAATTTTGACATGCAAAATTTGATTGAATTCGGTTAAGCCGTTAATGAGAAAATTGAAAATTAAAAAAACCGTTATATGGCAGGGAACGTTAGTAATAGCTTTTGGTACATTTTTTATTACCAAACAGTAGTAAAAAGAAAGTCCGATGGCTACCCTCCTTCCATAGGCGTATGAAGGGGGGAGCGGAGGTGGGCAGTGCCCACCTTAAAAAATGAACTGCCCACCTTAGAAAAATCGACATTTAAACTTTTCTGGTTCTACAACCCACCCAAAAATCAAGATTGAAGAACTGTGAATGAAATTTCAGACACGAAAATTAAAATTTTGCCTACAGTTATAGTTGGTCGTCACATAAAAGCAATTTTTGCCCACCTTAATTTTGTTTGTTTTTGCACATTGCTTTACTGTCCGGGAAGCCTCAACACGCTCAAACCAAGTTGAACGGGTATAAATTTGTCTCAAACCGAGTTAGCTTGAACCTTGAAGATGAGTAGATTTGAGATTTAAAAAGCGGAATCACCAAAAAATGTAAGATATTTGGAGTGCGTTCAGATTTAGTACTACGATGGCTCCATCTAGCAAAATATTAAATTATAAAACGAATGTTAAGTTCAAGTAAAACCTTGGAAAAAATATAAAGATTTGAATTCAAATAAATAAAATCACCAAAAGCTAAAAATATTGCCTGTTTTGTGTACGTCGCCAAATCGATTTTTATGCCACCAAATGAAATTTCAAATCGTCTGTTTGGCGATAAATCGCTACATCTGACAAAGGAGAATGGGTAAATTTGTATGAAACATGGGCGTGAGCGGCCAAGAATGGTTTTGTAATTTTTGGATGTACTTTTGTCCTACAATCACCGTGCAGACATTTTTTCATTGTGGTGTGTGTACCTCAAAAACGAAAAAATGCATTTTTGTTTTAACACTTCAATAAAGTTTTACTTAGTATTCTGGAATCTTACCAATGCAAAAATAGGAAAGCAGAGTGCAATAAGAAATCTAAAGGACCTCAAGAATATTTTATATACAAAAATGGTCATATAACATCATCAATAAGTACTTTTTCCGTAATATCCCATGTATATATAACTATTTCAATCTGCATAATATTTTTAAAAAAATGAATGTATGTATGTATAAGCAAAGTGCATACTGCTTACTGCATATAGACAAGCTATAAATCGCACTTGATTCCTTTGCGTGTAATCGAATGTTCTTCGTTTTGTTTTCGTCCAAAAAGGGCCAATACGAGTGGTACTTTGGAACGTTGCCTTTTGCCTATTCATATTTTTTCGAGCATCATTTCATAGCCCACAAAGTGATTAAGTCGTTTTAGTGGTCATAACTACTAATATCTACAAATGTGGATGTGTTTACGCTATCAGGCGTTGTTGTTTAAAAAGCGTTAAGCAGCCAGCATTTTACTTTAAAGCCTTCAAACATGAGGTTTTAATCCTGATTGAAATATGTTAAAAAAATATTAAAACAAACTGTTCAGATTCTTATATCGTACTGGTTTAGTTTAAAACCGTACCGGGACCTTGATAGGTTCCGAAATCTCACAAAACAAACTACTACAGTGTCACGAGATCTTTTGAAGTAAGGATAAGGCATTCCACGCACTAATAATATAATTACTTTGCGATGTTGCTCTATGCAATTACAATACATTAACATTGAAATGTCTTCTTTTCTAAATTAAATGCAATGAAACACCCATAGTGAAAGTTGCTCCTGAGTAACATATCTTTCATTTGACACTATTTTCATTAATGGCCGGAAACGCTCAAAAATGCCCATTCTCCTTTGGAACATGAACCGAAACGTAATTCGATTTGGTTTGTTTAAAATTAAAGCTTACGGTTCTGTTTCGGTATGTATAGACTTAACTAGTATTTGCTCTGTAACAGGCAAATCAAACCGAATAATTGGAATTTTATAAAAAAATCTAAGTCGAGTTGATTCTACTTATTGCCTGCGGAACAGTAAAATTTGGATGAATTAAAAAACCCCAACAAAACAGAAATTTTTAGTTTTTTTTACTGTTCCGGAAAAATATGATTTTAGGGCAATTGGGTGACATTTGGATCAAAATACACTTTTTCTGTGCCAGTTACTACACTCTACAGACAGTATATTCCATACTTTTGAAACATTAAGGAATGATTTTAAAATTTGGTTTGAAATAGAAAAATTTTCACAAAATTATGAGATTCCTTAAAAACCTATATGAGTACCAAAAAGGAGACGTCAGAAAAAACAAATTTACTTTCCAGCAACAGTTGTGGCGAAAGCAATACACTTGATTTGGCATCCCATATCGAAACCGAAGATTGTTGGAGAGTAAATATTATAATTTGTACCCCAGGTACATAGATTTTTTAATCAATTTTTTATTTATTTTTTTAATGCAGCTTTGATTTGTTTTAAATGGTCTAATATTTAAATTCATATTTTGAAGTTTCTTTTCAAAATGCGATCAAAGTTTGAGTGGAAAAAACTATTTTTCTTTTCAATAAATGACTCAAAAGACAAGCTCTGTTTTAAAGAAAAATCAAATTGAATAATGTTTATACTCTGAATTTAAATTTATTTGACGGTTGAGTAGTTAGACAGTTTCTAAAAGTTCTTAATAGTTGGAAATATGCTTTGTTTAATTAAATAAAATGCAAAGTTCGTCAAATATTAGAAAACTGATGCCGTTGTCCAAGTAAGATAACTTTAGGACAAGGGTGAACAAAGTTTTTAAAGAACTTTTTGGAGTACGACGTCTATCAAAGCTTATAAGTACGACCGTATAACTCTTTTTTCGACTAAATTATGTCAACTTCAAAAGGCGGTTTGAAAATATTCTATTGGCCCATTCCTTAGTCGCCTTCGTCAAATTATATATGAGTACTGCAGACAAATTTTATCAATAACTTTAAAGATGCTTTAAAATTAATTCAATATAGCACTAAGTGCCGAAGTCTAGATTATGAAAAAATATGTTCTAATTAAAGAGCTATGAAATAAGCCTTGACAATTAAAAAAAAAAACATATTGGAAATTTTCAAATGTATAAACAAACTGCAAAAGACCCCATTACCGCTTCCGGTTAGTTGCACCAATTGTGAAAGAAGTTTATCGGCAGTGCAGCGGATAAAAACTTAGTTGAGAACATATTTTATCCAAAACCAATCATTTTTAATATAGATGCATCGTAAGACATTGTTGCAGAGTTGAGTTTGGTAGAACTTCTAATGACTGTTAATTTGCTTTACTGTTGACGTGGTTGTCGGCTTCATTCATTAGATCTCTTCTGATTAATTAAATGATCAAGCCCAAATAAATACATAGTTATTGAGGAATCATTTGCACCGAAAAATTGTTTAATGATTAGGTTTGGTTTGGACTGGTTGCCCACCTTAGAAAAAATTCCTTCCTACGCCAATGCTCCTTCCCTCTCTTATTTGGATAAATCTTCATCTGACCCTGCATCAATTGCAAACTTCTTTGCAAGTTTTTTCAAAGAATCGTTTACGGCTTGTGATACTGAACCGGATGCACAATACTTTGACTACATGAAAAACTCTGTACAAACATCTTTTACATGTATCAACATTCTACCCACTATGGTTAAAGAAAAAATTGATAAGCTTAAAGATGATTACTCCTCAGGACCTGATGGCATTCCTGCTATTGTCCTTAAAAATTGCTCAATATTTTTGATTCAGCCACTTACTGCCCTCTTTAATCTATCTCTTAAGCAAGGTGTTTTTCCCCAGTCATGGAAAGTATCCTATATAGTGCCGATACATAAAAAAGGTCCAAAGAATAATGTTTCAAATTATCGCCCGATAGCTAAGCTTTCATGCATACCGAAAAAGTATTGTATACGAAGCACTTTCTTTCCATTGTAAACCAATTTTATCTCCTGTTCAACATGGTTTTCTAGCCGGCAGGTCCACAACAACAAACCTTGTAGATTTCGTACCTCATACGCTGTGCACTATGGATGAAAGGGCTGAAGTTGATGTTATTTCAACTGATTTTAGCAAGGCCTTTGACAAAATGTCTCACAAAATCATCATTTTCAAATTAAAGCTACTCGGTTTCTCAACCCTTTTCATCTCATGGGTTGAATCGTATTTAAAAAATAGAAGTTATATAGTGCGTTTCAGATCATCTCTCTCCCTACCTCTCAATGCACCTTCCGGTGTTCCACAAGGCAGTCACCTTGGCCCTTTGATGTTCATTTTAGCAATTAATGATGTTTCCTTGATTTTGAAATGTGAACTTTTGATCTATGCAGACGATATGAAAATATTTAAACGCATATCTTCTTTAGCTGATCCTTGTTGTCTGCAAGACAACATCGATAAATTTTCTCTTTGGTGCCAAAAAAACTTTCTAGAATTAAATGTTAGCAAGTGTCATACAATAACTTTTTCCAGGAAACACCAACCCGGCCCCGTCCGTCGCTATTTTATTCAGGGTGACCCAGTTCCTTATGTTACTTCCTTGCAAGACTTAGGGGTCTTATGCGATAGTGAGCTCAACTTTCACTCCCATATTGACAACATTATAAATAAAGCAAATTCAATGCTTGGCTTTATAAAACGTTGGTCCAAGGAATTTTCAGACCCATATGTCTCTAAAGCACTATACATCACCTTTTCTGGAATACGCTTCCCAAGTTTGGTCACCGTACCAGGTCACCCAAATCAAGCGAATTGAAGCTGTCCAGCGCCGATTTCTTCGTTTTGCTCTACGTACTCTTCCTTGGGACGATCATTTTCAACTGCCTCCATACGCTGACCGTTTGCAGCTTATCAATCTTCAATCTCTAGAAAGACGACGTGACACCTCAGACATCATATTCATCCACGACTTATTAACTGGAAGCATGGATTGCCCTGCATTATTGAATGCGATCTCCTTTAACACCAATGCCCTTAATGTTAGGTCAGTACCTCTTTTCCGCATCCCTTATCACCGTACTAACTACTCTTTTTACAATCCTTTGTCTCGTATGCTTCGTAATGCTAATAAATTTTCCAATGTATTTGACTTCAACATTTCCAAATCTACCCTCCGTAATAACCTCCTCTCAAATCTACCTCAATAATGCATCCTTAACCCCACCTCCATCTTTTGCTTTTTGTTTTTCTTCTATATATTTTAATTAATTTTTAATGCTAATTATAATTTTTTTTTTAAATTTAATTTTAGTTAATGTTATTGTTTAAAATAGGAACCTATTTTTAATACATTAATGTTCTCTAGTTTTAAGTCAGCTTGTACTAAGCGTTAAATAAATGTTAGTTACACCATACCTTAAATAATATACTATTTTTTATAATCAAAATCGTTATAGCCGTTTCTAAGAAAAATAAGCTTTTCCTTAACGGTTGTGTAGCAAGCCTACCTTACTTTTGGGGTGCTTGTTTAGAGTGAGTCCCCTTGCCTCTCACTTTTGGGGTGGTTGTTTAGAGTGAGTCCCCTCGCCTCGCACTTTTGGGGTACTTGTTTTGAGAGAGTACCCTTGCCTCTCACTTTTGGGGTGATTGCTGTTTTTTTGGATTTCTCCATATCAGTATCCTTCTTAGCACAGAAGAATAAGTTCTTAAGGTAATGATGAAACATTTTGTTTAAATTGTTAAAAAGTATAAAAAGTACACACTTTTTAAAACTATTTGCAAAAACTAAGTGAAAAACGCAAAAGAAACTATACAGGCTCTAAAAATGCTATACAAAAGTTTTCGAAAAATTTTGAATGTCCCTGAAATATACCTTCGCTCATCATTTCAGGCAACGCAAAAAATTAATAAAACATTAAAATACATACATAATGGGCAAAAACTGTAAAATTAATATTCCAAAAGGTATTTTATGGACCAAACGCGTGTTTCTTCGAAAATTCTGCTTTTGTAATCATTAAAGCAATAAGGTTTCTTAAATGACAATTAGGGAAAAAAGGGATTTTAATTTTGAACGAAGTTTGTATTAGAAAAGACTTTTTTTAATTCTCACCACGATGTAATTGATCGTTTAGAAAATACTAATTTTCTAAGGACCTCAAATATAAACAAAAATATATGCGTTTTATGGGTCTTTAAGTAAACTATATTTAATAATTAATTTGCGAACAAGTCAAGGGATCTGTTTTCAAATAAATTGTAGACAAAAATATTTCAGATTTTTGTAAAATTGGTCTTAACTTGTTGAGTGTTGTTTACGATCAGGTTCAAATAATAAGAACTATTATATGCTTAGGATATAAAAGTGGAAAAACCATCTTTCTTTCTGAATGGCAATAAAATCGTGGTATGTTATTTTTCCTCACTTACTTAAGAGTTTGAGAAATCTTATTTTTTACTTAAAATCCCGTTACACCAGATGAAATAGTAAGTTTTTAGGTAGTTTGAGAGTTGTACGATTTGGAAAAAGTTAAGCAAGTGCAAAATCGTGCCCAAATTTGACGGAAAGCATGTAAATCCTTCGTCTTTTTACAAGATGCGTGTGTTATATGCCGGACAGGTTTCTAAGCTACATGACCGTTGCTCGAATAAGAAACAATTTAGAAAATTAAAAAAGACTCTCCAGTAACTGCCCTAGCTCCAGCTTCGTTTTGTGAACGAATAGGCAAATTTATAGACTGTGGTTCTATTTTGACAAAAATCCATTTAACTCTGCCATTCAAGTATGCAATGATGGTTATGAACTTATAAGGGATTGTCTTCAATATGTCAACGGAGTAAAATCGTTAATTGACCTAAGATCTTTCCCAAACATTGAGGGAATTCGAAAAACTTTTACAGCTACATTAGAACTGTATAATGAAATCACAGACCCGTCGATAACATACATTTCGACAATGAGGCTACTAAAAACGTTGCTGAAAATCTTTTCAGTGTTGCAAGACCTATGGGCTATGACCTTACGACCTCACCATTTTGTCAACAAAAATAATGAAATAATGACGTTTAAGCGGTGTATCTCGAGTTATAATTGTTTTGAAGATGAAATATGCCTTTAGAATAACATATCTACATTCTACATGTAAGAATATTGAATTTCAATTACAAGAACAATTGTTTGTTTATAATAAATAAAACGATACTACCGAGAATCTCGGCAAATTTCAGTCCAAAAAATATGGTATTGGTATCGGCTCGGTATAGTTTCGGATGCTTTGGAACTGGTATCGTCTCGGTATCGGAAACCGATGAATGAATTTATGTTTAGTATTTAATTTTTATCATTTTAAGGGGTGGGGCTGACATTTTGACAGATGATAGAAATTATTGATTTGAATATGATTACCAAACAAGAATCCTTAAATTCTATTGAACGGATATAACGGCAATATTTGAGCGCTATAACATATGAACTCATATCTCTTGAGTGCATGAATGGATTAGGTACTTTGGCTTTTATTAATAATAATAAATAATAATATGAATAAAATAATGGTTATTTTGATACTCATTTTTACTATCCTACGTGGTATAAAAGCGTCACAATCATGATTATAAATTATTTAAAAATAAAAAAAAAAATGAGAGAAAATTGTGCAAATATGTGATTACCGAATTTCGTTTTTTTCGATATCACCTAACGAATAATCATTTAAAGGCATGGAACAGTTTTAAATGGAAAATTAAAAAATCTATAGCTTCTGGACACCTGGAACTTAATTCAAATAAGCTAAATAGTGAATTTAAACGTTAATTAAACTATCTTATCGACCTGTTTTGGCTTTTTTCCTACATTTGTTTTTGTTGTGTTTTTTAGAACCCTCCAAATACGAAATTTTGAAGCTCCATTTTTAAACCATGTATTAAAAAATGTCATAAAAATTATAATTTTTCAAAATCTATATGATGCAAAGCAATAATATATCAGGCAATAACTACAGTTCAGGTTCCACCCTGTAATCTTAAACAGTTAATCGAGAGTAGAACTCTAGCTGCGACAAATAAGCGATGGAGATCGCTCGATACCTGTGTTATAACCAGAAAATTATGGCCTAGTTTCAACAAACAAAAGACCGACACCATCATCCAACTGAATAAAAAGTCTTTATCTCTTTTCGTGAGTATCATCACCGGTCACAACCACCTAGGTTACCACAAGAAAAAGATGAAACTCAGTTTAGACGATTTATGCAGGGGATGTGGTGACATAGAGATTCATGAGGATACTCCTCACTACCTGTGTCACTGCCCTGCGCTTTATCATCTCAGAAACAAGCACCTAGGGAGATACTTCTTCAATGACTTGGAAGAACTCTCGGACATTCCAAGCAAAAACATATTGAAATTTATTAATGCTACCCAATGGCTTGAAAATGAAAATCCGTACGCTCTATCAACCACACGACCATGAGATTGGTAACTTATCCAACCACAGTCAATAGGCGTACAAAACATTTCTTCAACGAACGATTACGTAAACCAACCACCGACCTATCATACCCATCTATCAGACGTTGCATGGAGCCACTGCTCCTACGGGCCTGATATAGGGATGATTTCTCAAGTGGGGGCAAAAGAAGCATCACGCTTTTGAAAAGCGTTATCTTCTCAGCCAGGTGATTATATAATGACAGTTAACGAACGGATACATATACCAACCACTGACCTATCATACCTCTCTACCAGACGTTGAATGGAGCCACTGCTCCTACGGGCCTTATAGAAGGATGATTCCTCAAGTGAGGGCAAAGGAAGGATCACACAATGAAAGGGTGTTTTCTTCTCAGCCAGGTGATTATGTGACGACAGACATTTCTTCATCGAACGTTTATAAACCAACCACTGACCTATCATGCTCATCTACCAGACGTTGAATGGAGCCACTGCTCCTACGGGCCTGATAGAGGGATGAGTTCTCAAGTGGGGGCAAAGGAAGGATCACACCATTAAAGGGTGTTTTCTTCTCAGCCAGGTGATTATGTGACGACAGACATTTCTCCATCGAACGTTTACATAAACCAACCACTGACCTATCATGCCCATCTACCAGACGTTGAATGGAGCCACTGCTCCTACGGGCCTGATAGAGGGATGAGTTCTCAAGTGGGGGCAAAGGAAGGATCACGCCTTTTAAAGGCGTTTTTCTTCTCAGCCAGGTGATTATAAAACGACAGACATCCATCGAACTGACACATAAACCAACCACTGACCTATCATACCCATCTACCAGACGTTGCATGGAGCCACTGCTCCTACGGGCCTGATAGAGGGATGATTCCTCAAGTGGGGGCAAAGGAAGGATCACGCCTTTGAAAAGCGTTTTTCTTCTCAGCCAGGTGATTATATAACGACAGACATTTCTTCTACGAACGGATGTATATACCAACCACTGACCTATCATACCCATCTACCAGACGTTGCATGGAGCCACTGCTCCTACGGGCCTGATGGAGGGATGATTTCTCTAATGGGGGCAAAGGAAGGATCACGCTTTTGAAAGGCGCTTTCCTCTCCTCAGCCTGGTGGTTATGTACCAACGGACACTCCTCCAACGACCAAGAAATACTCACCGAATTTTCAGGCTATAGCCTGCTGAAACTCTTCAATACCCTTAACGGGCTTGAATTAACATGGGATGTATCATAGGTTTCTTTTTCATAGGGTTCACAACCCCTAGGGTACCACAATGGATCTACATTGATCTAAGTGTGACGGTAACAAAACCAACTGTCAGCCCATTTACCTAACCTAACCTAACCTAAAGCAATAATATTTTTCTGAAATCTTAACATACCTACCTACCTATTAATCTTAAAAATACGACAAGTTACATGCACCTACGTATCTAACTATCTATTTATGTGCCTATGTACGTATCACTTTTTCCTAATACATAATTCTATCAAAGTAGGGATATCTACCTACCTATTGAAAAACAAAAAAATGGAAATGCCTGCCTAAATTAAAAAGCAATGCGTTTTCACGTATATATGTATATCAAATAAATCGGAGTATACTCATTTCACACGTACCTACCTCACAAGGCACAAGTTATGAAATATGAATTCACTTGTGAATAAATTTACTAAAAAGGATTTCCTTTAATTTCATATGGAATACAAACTAACCAACAATGTTCGATGTATATACATAAATTATACCTACCTCACAAAAAACAAATACAATAAGAAAATCCTTACTACCTTCCTTTTATTCAAAGATCGCTACCAACAACAATAATGTTACTGCAATTCTATGTATACAGATACAGATACACATCATCATCATGAACATACAAATAAAGGATAAGCAAAAAACAAAAAAAAAACAACCACCGACCGCAGCAAGTTACCTCCACACGCCAACAAAAATCTGGAATCGCTTCACTAAAAAAAGTTCAATTTATATACCTACGACCTACCTATACGTCATTAATACTATTCCTGTCCTTGAGATATACATTTTGAAGAGATTTCAAATTTTAAATTGTATCCACAGAGATTTTCCGCTCTCGCTCTTAAAATTGACCAATGCAACATTTAGCAACATGTTGTCGTATCTGATATCAGATATGGCCGATTATTTTTTTGGGTTCACTTTCGTTCTACTGGATGCGACATCTTTGTATTATATTATCTTTGGTTAAATGTTGTATTCCGTTTAATGACGAAGCTCTGTCGTTAAGGTTGGTGACATAGTTACGAAACATGTTGGGATCACTTAAAGCATTTGTATTGAACTTCGAATTCCTTGCTGCACCCTGTGATTGACGTTGTACAGCTGCAGATCGTAGCTTGAGACTCATTAGAACCAAATGGTGGTCGCTTCCAATGTCGACACTTCTAATGCTTCGAACATCGCATATTGACTTCCTCCATCGCTGCTGAATCATGATGTGGTCAATTTGGTTTTCAGTTTGACCATCCGGATGTACCCAGGTGATTTTGTTGCAAGTCTTATGTTTAAACACAGTCCCACCCAGTACAAGACGACTAGCGTTACAAAAATCGACCAGCAAATCGCCATTTTCATTCCGTGACCCCAAGCCATTTTTCCCCATGACGCGTTCCAGACCGTAGTTGTCTGATCCGACTTGGGCATTGAGATCTCCCATGACAATTATGATGTCGGCTCTTGGAACACCACTTTAAACTGAATTAAGATGAGTGTAGAAAGCGGTTTTGTCTTCCTCGGTCGCTTCATTTGTGGGGGCGTAGCACTGAATTATTGTGACGTTGCGAATTTTTGAACGGAACCTTGCTGTCATTAATCTCGCAGAAATGGGCGCCCAGGAGATCAAACTACGCCTCGCTTCTTCGTTCAACATAATTCCGACACCATGCAGTCTTTGGCCACCCTCTCTTTCATCTTCCCCGGAATATAGCAGTCTCGTCTGTCCAGTGTCTGATCTGTATTCAGCTCTTCCTCTCCACTTAGTTTCGCTTATGCCCAGGATACTGATCTTTAGGCAAAGCATTTCACGCTCAACCTGCTCGTATCTACCATCGCTGTACAAGGATCGAACGTTCCATGCTCCGATTTTCGTTCGTGTGCGGTAGCCAAAAGTAACATTTGCGCTTCTTGAAAGACTTCTTCTATTTGTCAACGATTCATTTATTATTATGGCGTCTTGATTGACGCTGGTACACGAAAAATGCCGCACCCCCAAATCCGATGTGCGGTTTACAGCAGCCGAAGTTGCAGAAGGATTCTCCATAAAATGGTTTCCTCTTGGGGACTCATTTCCATTTGTTGTCATATTTCATGTATTAGCATATACCCTTCCACCATGGTATTTTCCGAGATACGATTAATAACATACATAAGCTCAGATTTGACAGGCACACCCGCCTTTTGTATGGTCAACTGCTCGAGGCCGCCCACTATGGGAAAACAGACGCCTTTTGTAGCCGCCCAATATGGGTTACAGACGCTACCTGCTGCTGCCGTTGGCCTTTTAACAAAAACAAAAGCTCCTCCGCCACCAGACTATCATGCCGTTGACCGCCACCTTCAGTTCATCCGACTTAAGGGGGCTTTTAACCATCCCAAGGACAAGTTTGTGCCCTGACCAGCATCGCTGGGTTGTCTGCTTATCCCGGCATCCATTCGATCCCCCTGCACGTTAGCGTTACCCGCCCTCTACCACGCGGAGATGTGCATAGGGATAGTGATACGTATAGTGCTGTCCTTTAAGAACAATGTCGATCACATCCATATCATCCAATTTTGGCAAAAAAAAAATTGTTTATCCTCTATTGTAGCGATCACTGTTGATTAAATCGACGAAACTGACTATACCGGGTTCACCTCTTCGCTTACCCCTCCCCTAACTTACGCAATTTTTTTTTGTGAAGATCAAACTACCGTCGAAGTTGATGGGAACTAGACTTTTGTGTTCTTTAAAAAAAAAAAAATTCTCTAAGAACAGCAAAAAATGTTAAAATCGTAATTTTTGCCTACTTTAAAAAAAGTGATCAAAATGCCCAACATTTAAATATTCTCCAACCTTCTTGAAATTTGGTATAAATGTGTTTTTCGTCAGAGAGACTTGGGGCATGAGCAAAGTCAGGTAAAATTTTACATTTATTTAGTGCCTTGCAAAATGAAACACCCTAATACAAATATTATTTATTTACTTAAATCATTTTTTTAACCCTTAACCTTTAAACGCGTGTAAAAAACGCCGCGGTTACCTTAGCTCCCTCCCACTTCTTAGTACCTTCATATAATAAGCCGAAGTGAGTGCAGAGTGACGGACGCATTCCGCTCGCTGCTCCCATAGGTCAGCTTCAGCATACGCGTAGGTCAGTGGTACATTTGTTCCTGTTACTAATTTAGTTTTGAGTTCTAATAGTCTGGGAGCCGACCGTGAGATTACCTATCTCATCGTGGCCACGCGAAAATTGAATGCCAGCCAATAGCTTAAGTCGAATCATCTACGAATCTATTGGTCGGACAAGCTTCATCTGGTCGTAACGGTTAGAAAATGCACTTTTCAGGTTGCATTTTCCGCTAAATGTACCTAGAATACAAGCAACTTCTATAAATGGGGTACCAAATGAAAGGTAAGACTGTCCTCTACATGATACCAATGGTCGGACAGACTTTTTTTGGCTCTTGCCACGAGTCTGACCATTTTCCTGAATTAGGGATTTTATGCATCCTTGGATGAAAATGAAAAAAAGTGGTTAAGGACACTTTCTTAGCCATCTGATATGATTTTACTCAGTTTTCCCTATTGTAAAATGCAGTGTTAACCCATTTCCGCCTAACGTTGCGAAAACGCAACGTCGTACGTGTGGACGTATAGAACTTTACTGATGATAAATTTGAATGAGCTTGTTACGGTAAGATTTACCGCAACAAAAACCTCTCTTCGATCGGTTCTTAAAACCTTCTTCGAACTATGTTGTTTGGTCATAGTTTAACTCTCGTTGTCTGTTTTCCCCTCCACCCCAAACCAATCCCATTTTCTACCCACAATTTTGTCTGTTGTCCTCTGGGAGCTTGAGAGTTGCTCGGGGAGGATGACAAATTAGGTTCATCATTCATCTTAATTCTTTCGTGTTGAGCCAGCGGACGGCCTGGAGACTCACACGCCATCTGTACTTTGAGCTTGGAAGCTTAACGAAGCTGGGAATGAAAACATACACTGTTCACATGAATGTGGATTTCTGACAACATAACATCATCATAAATTTAACTTTTCTTTTTAAACATGGCGCCAAGCCCAGCCTAAATGTTTAACTTTAATTTCAACTTTAAATAAACATCGACCGCATATAAGAATGGAACGGTAAACGCTACTCCCTTCATTCCCCAATCTGCACAAAGGTCCACCGAATAGTAGATTGCGCGATAGTTAGTTTGTTTTGAGTTTTTGCCTTCCTCCTTCGTTTCCTCAAAAAGGTTTAGAAAATTGTTAAAAGAAAATATTTGCCTTCTTCGAATAATTTTCAAAAGTTAGAAATGTAGAGTAGCTGAGAGAATGCTCAGAATTATGTTTTCAACTTTTTATAGTTTTTTTAATCTTTTCTCAAAGTAGTTATTGTGAATATGTCTTGCTCCGGCCTTGGATTCGTCAAGTTTTGGGACAACGCCAACAACATGGGGAATCCTTTGAATGTGTGAGTGAGAGATAGTTTCGTTGGAACTCAACCTCGGAGTGGAACCGTAACAGAGTTCCACGAAAACCATACGAATGAGTGTGAGAATGTGTGAGTGAAAGAGAGGCCGGTAGAAGACAAAGGCTAAGCAGAAACAACCACTTCTTGGTTGACCTGAATAGCCGATAGAGGTTTAAAAATTTTGAGAAAGAAAAAAAAATAAATAGAAAGTTGAGAAATTTAAAAAATTGATTTGAGAATTTTAAAGTAAAAAGTGTTTTGAAGATTATTTGAGGAAGGAGCTATTTTGTGAGAACTCGCTTTTAAGAAAGGAGTTATATTGGAAAAAAAGGAACTCGCTTTGAAGAAAGGAGTTGTGCATCGCCAGAACGGGGCGAAAAGAATATTGCAGGAAAAGGAAGAGGAAGGAATTTTATTCAAAGGAAAAGATAAGTAGAGTGTTTTATAGTAGTTTGTTAGTTAATTCGTTTGGAAAAATTGTGGTTTTAAATTGATATTCGGTTGGCCTTTTAATTTCGTTTTTATCTCAAAATTGTGAGACTCGTGACCCCATTGTAAACGTAGCTTTCTTTGTCTTTTATTTCGGGACCGGTGATAGCGGTCCATTCTTTGGTCTTTGTTCTCTTTTGTTCTTAATTTACTTTTATACTTTGTTTCATTTATTTCTTTTTTTTTTAAATTGTTCTTCGAACAAAATTAATCTTTTTTATTTCATTTTTATCTTGAAAAGATTCTGGGTTTTAATCCAGGCGTAAGCCACGGTTTCCCAGACATTTTTTTAATAAACTTTTAAACTCCCCATCAGGGATTCAAATCTTTGTTTTCTTTCAATTTATTGAAGAAACATTTTCAGCTCCTGGTTAAGGCAAACAACCATACAAAGTTTCCTGGCGCCCACCCTATTGCGTAAGTACGCCACTGTGCTTACCCATTTAAATTACCTTTTTTATATTTACTTTTTATTCGAGCCGAATTGGTATTCTTTTTTTTTCGTAATAAAATTCGGCGAACCCACCCCCAGCTGACTAGCCGGTTGGCTGCATCGTTGTTGCAGTGTTGTTGTGTTACACTTTTATTTCGCGAAAACGAAGTTAAATACTTCTTAAAACGACAACAATAAAATACGCGACCGACGACCGACCAACAAACAAAATTAAACGTTTAGCAAAAAAAAGGAACACGAAGCCGAACTGTCAAACAGTCGGCGAAGAAGGCGAGAAAAAAAAAAATGAGCGAAATAAAAAATGCAACAGGCAGCACAAAAAAGTGCTGCCACCACGACTATGCTCAGAAGGGGGTGGGTTCGCGAAGCTATTTTTTATTGATGATAAAAAGAACGATTATGATTGATATACAAAAAAAATAATGAATTAAATGGATTAATTGCACTTACTTTGATTAACACAGGAGCGTACCTAAAAGAAGTAAAATGGGCGCCAGTGATTTTTTTTTGTGAAAAAGGAAATCACAAACCTTCGGAGCGAAACCGACGGTGAGAGGAAATAGAATTGAAATACTATTTTTATAATTCCGAATGGGAACTTGAAAAATTTTTTATTGAGAAATTGCTTGGGAAACCTTGCAATTAAGTAGGGCTAAAACCCAAGATCTTTTAAACAAAAGAAACAAAGAAAAGAAAATGAAAACTACAAGATGGACCGTTAACACCGGGTCCCGAAAGAACAAAGGTTTTTAGAAACGGGTCACGAGTTCCGCTTTATCGGAAGATTACGGTAGCAAAACCCAAACGAAATTCTCAGACTACTTAAGTTTCAACAATATTCTTTTACGAAATTTAAAAAGAACTATCTTGAAAATATATTAAACACTGTACTTATCTTTTGTTCTGCCAACTCCTCCCTTCCTGATTTTGTTTCCAATTTTTCCCTCTTCCTGCTACTTAGTTTTTTTTTTCAAACTTCCTGCTTCTCCTTCAATTCTCCACAACTTAAAACTTTCCAAAACCGAAATCAATTAAAATAAAATCCGATAATTGAATTTCCTTTATTTTCCGAACTTTCGTTTTCTTGATTTTTAGGAACCTCTGGTTCACTCTACAAATGGGTAAGAAGTGCCCTTCCAAGCTTTGACATTGCCTGGATGACCTCTTCTTTTTTCCAATGCCCAATGCTTTCGGCCAATCAGTGACCGTGGATTTCGGTCGCGTCATCATTCAGCAACACTCAGCATACTTGCGTGAGTGAGCAAACGCAGTTGAAATCCAGCGGCCTTTCCTACTCGCACTTTAACCCCAGCTTTATGCACAGTCATCGCCATTGAATTCGCCGAACTCTGGTATGACTTCCAGTGGAAGGCAATCCAATGGGTGCATTCAGCCACCTATTCACCCCAACTCAATACGAAAAGAAAGTTGCAGAAAACTAAAAGGAAACTTAATTCTCTGTCGCGTGCATTTTTCCCCTCCAATTAATAGAACAAAAATAGTGGAAAATCGAGGAAAAGCCTGTTGCAATTATATTAAGTCGAAAAGGAAAGGTTGGCAATAATTTCTTACTTCGCGAATCTACTCTAGTTCGTTGGGATTTTGCGCAGATTTGGGGAATGGGGACTATCGGTTAACGTTCCATCTTTTACATTGGTATATAAATATTATAAAATAGGTTGGGCACGCAGCCATTCTCACATGAGTGACTTCAGCACTCGGGGACCAGGTGTCTCCCGTGCTTCTTTAAGTTTTGATTGAATTTTGATCAGACCGCCCGTCTGTCATTTTTGAATTTGTTCTCGGGGACCAACTGTCACCCAAACTTAAGATCAACACAGACCGCCCGTCTGTCGGTGAGTGGAACACATCCACTTTTACTGTCTGAATTGACATATCGATTTCTATTTCTTCAAGATACTGAGAGAGTGAACCAATGGCTGATGGACCATGGCTGCCCTTCCCTCTCTCAGTAGGTTGAAAGAAATACCTGAAAAAAAAAGATTGGAAAGAAAGGAACCGAGGATCGGGAAACGAAAAAGATTGGTTTTTGTTGCGGTAAATTTTACCGTAACAAATCCCACCCTTTCCTCCTTGGAAATGTGCTTAGTTTTCAAGAAAAATAAGCAATTTCCTACGGATCAGATTGGTCAACACAACAACGAAGGTAGGAAAACCATCAGACCAAATATGGCAGTCTATTTTGGAAACAAACAAAAGAAGAAAAAAAGTTCAAACAAAACAAAAAAAAACTTTACTTTACATTCTAATAGGGACTTATAGACTCATTCATTTTCAGTTAACGAAGTGAAAGGCTTCAGATCTTTTGTGTGCCAAGTGCCACGATCTTTACCATTTTCGTCTTCGAGGATGTAAGTCCAAGGAGACAATCTTTTTCGAATTTTGAAAGGGCCCACAAACTTTGGTGCCAACTTTGCCGCGTAGTAGTTTGCAGCGTCCGACAGGACAAAATTCCTTCTCCATACCACATCATTAGGGAGATATTGAACATCTCGCCTCCTGAGGTTGTATGTACCTGCTGATTTTTTTGTTGCTGCTTGTAACTTTTCGGCAATATCAGCTCTAAGTTTCCTAAATCTTTCTCCTATATCTCCTACTGATTGTTCAACATTGTCCCTATCCAAAACCTCATTACTAATTCCTACTATATACTGTCCACTAGTAGACATTTCCTTTCCGAAATTTGCATAATAAGGTGTAACTCCTAAAACCTCATGTTGGGATGTGCGGATGGCACATGCTACCTTAGCTAACTGAGAATCCCAGCTGCGGTGATTCTCCGACACATAAGCCCTCAAAGTTGTTTTTATGATTTGGTTGATCCTCTCCGCAGGATTAGCCTGTGGATGATAATGTGGCGTAAACCTAATCTTCGACGAATATCCTTCACAGAGTGCCCTAAGTTCCCTACTCTTAAACTGAGGACCGTTGTCACAAATGACAATTTTCGGAACCCCAAACAAAAGGAAAACATTATCTTCTAGTTCCTTGCACACCGCCTTTGCAGTTGCAGACCTCAACGCAAATAATAAAGGAAATTTTGTTAAATAATCTACTACTGTGAGGATATACATAAAACCTTTACTAGACTTGGGCAGAGGACCCACTAAGTCCACACTTATCATCTCCCACGGAGAAGATGCTCCTACTCTCTCAGTCATAAGACCGGCTGGCTTATCGTTGATTGGTTTCACTTGTTGACATATACTACATTTCCTAACATATTTGGTTACATCTACTCTCATCTTAGGCCAATAATATTTCGCTCCTATCCTCGCAAACGTTTTCCTAACCCCCATATGACCAGCTAATGGACTATCGTGATATTCTTTTAAAATCCCTAACCTTTCTTTCTTACCTACTACTAACTTCCACTCGTCGTTATTATCATGAACTACAACATGCTTTGATTTTACAAATTTAAACAATCGGCCACTATCTACTCTCCAGGCCGGAAAAGCTAGCGGGTTTGACTCGACATCCAAAATCATTTTTGCCACCCAAGGGTCCGAATCCTCAACTGAAATCCCAGCCACTACTGGAACTCCCCGAGATAACATGTCCGGAACGACATGATCTTTTCCCTTTCGATGAATGATCTGAAAATCAAATTGCTGAAGCCTAACTGCCCAGCGCGCAAGTCTACCCTGTGGGTCCTTGAGGTTACTCAACCAAATCAATGAGTAATGATCCGTTACGACCGTGAAACGAACTCCTTCGATGTACGGCCGCAACTTCTCAACTGCCCACAAAACTGCTAAACACTCCTTTTCAGTAGTGGAGTAGTTCCTCTCACTCCTATTTAGAGACCTACTTAAATAACATATTACTTTTTCCCCCTCCTCAAAAGTCTGTGTAAGTACGGCCCCGATACCGTAATCAGACGCGTCTGTTTGGACCACGAATGGAAGATTAAAGTCGGGACATGTTAAAATTGGAGCCGTAATTAAGCATTCCTTAGCTTTCCTAAAACAATCTTCACATTCTTGGGTCCACGCGAACTTTTTGCTTTTCTTAAGCAAATCTGTCAAAGGCCTAACTAATGTAGCAAAATTTGGTACGAAGCGTCTGTACCACGAGACAGTCCCTACAAAACTCCTAACTTCCTTAACGTTTTTGGGTGCAGGTATTTTTACCATACTTTCCACTTTTTCCGGGTCAACATGCAACCCGTTCCGATCAACCACGTAGCCTAAAAATTTAAGAGAGGGTCTGCAAAAGTTGCATTTCTCCCGACCTACTTTTAAACCTGCCTCAAGTAATCTCCTAAAAACTTCGTTGAGAATTTCGAGATGTTTCTCGAATGTATCTGTAACGATAATAATATCGTCCAGATAAACAAAAACGTATGGCTCCAACTCAGGCCCTAAAACACTATCTATAAACCTCTGCCACGTAGCAGGGGCGTTATGTAAACCGAAAGGCATCCGCTTGAAGTGAAAAAGTCCCCTACCCGGTACTGTGAATGCAGTGAATTTGCGAGATTCCTCCGCCATCGGAATCTGCCAGTACGCCGACTTAATGTCTAGCGACGTTAAAAACTTCGCGTTCCTAAGCTTGTCTAAAATGGCTGAAATGATCGGAAGTGGATAAGCATCTCTTTCCGTAACCTGATTAAGCTTCCTATAGTCGACACAGAACCTAAAGGTACCATCTTTCTTCTTGATTAAAACTATTGGAGAAGCCCAAGGACTATTTGACTTCTCAATCACCCCCTCTTCTAACATCTCGTTAATAGACTTATCGATATGCACCTGCATCGCTGGTGATACCGGATAGTACCGCTGTTTGATGGGTTCTGTCGACGTCCTAATAATATGCTCCACCATTGTTGTCACTCCTAAGCCCTCTGGCATGTCCCTAAACAAATCCTCAATCAAAGAATTCAGTTTGGCCCTTTGCTCCTCGTCTAACTCAGACTCTTCTGTGATAGACGTAGTTTCTATCGAAGCCACCATCTCCTGGCTCGAAAAACTCCACATGCGTGAACGAAGATCCGGGACGATTCCCGACAGTGCCCAAAAGTCGGCACCGAGTATCATCGCATGGGGGAGAGAGGGTATAACCAAACACTCGATCAAAACAGATTTATCCTCGACAACAATGGGTAGATTAACAACTCCTAAAACTCCTACACCTGCACCATCAGCTAAATGTACCTGCCTAACATTTGATGTATCTAAAGTTAACCCTAAGTCTTTTAAGACTCTCCACGAATCCCTACAAATTATCGTTCGCGATGCTCCCGAATCTAATAAGCCTAAGAACCTAATCCCATAAATGTTAACTCCTAAATATGGACGTCTATCGTCCCCACTACTATCTAAAGTGAAACCTAACCTAACCTGATTTGCCAGCTGGTCGTCAGCAGGCGACCTAACTAATTGCGACGGCGCTCTTGACCTGCTGGCCCAAGAGTCCGTTGCCCGTTTCCCGAGCAGCGCCTACAGTTGCGGTGTGTAGTACCTACTGTACCACACCCAAAACAACGCCTAGGAGCGGAACAATGGTTGGAAAAATGTCCTTCCCTGTTGCAGTTAAAACAACGAATGGTCCTATTGGGTGGGGGTTCTCGAGTAACTGCAACCGTTGCTTCCTGACCGGAAGCAACGTAAGCAACATCCGGCTCCAAAGCCTGCCTGTTGCGACCTGAAGGAGGAGGAATAAAAGACTCCACATTTGACCTAATCGTCTCTAACTTCCTACCCAACGCAACCAGTTCATTGACTGACTTGATATCAGCCAAGCCCAATTGCGTTTGGTAGAAAGGAGCTATGTTTTTCATGAGAATAGATAATTTTCTATTCTCACTCAACGGCTCAGAGAATCTTTTAAAAAGGGTTTGCATGAGAGCAATGTACATGCCCATTGTCTCATCCCTACCCTGGGTTCGCCGCCTGACCTCATCCAACAAGAGATCATCATAATTGGAGGGTAAAAACTCCAATTTCAACTCCCTAACTAACTCTTTCCAGGTTGTGATGGTATCCCTAATCGCCCTAAACCAAAGGAGCGCCTTCCCAGTGAAAAGATCTACTGCGGACCTGAAAACCCTAGCCTCCGAAATTCCACGCGATTCCCTAAGCTCCTCAACTCTTTCGATGAAAGAATTCACTGATGAGCCACACTGCTCACCAGAGAATTTCACATTCCACTTCTCAATACGCTCAGGATTCCGGTCACAGGACTCATCCTGTAGTTGGAATCCTGAACTCGCACGTTGGCCGACATGTGCAGTTGGCAACGCATCCAGGCCTGCTGTCGACATACTTTCTTTTCCTTTATTTTTATCCGGGAGGGTATCCTCACCCCCTTCCGATAACGTTGCCATCAACAACAACAATTCCCCCCTAATATCGGCCACTTCATTGACCTCCTCAGACGACTCTGCCTTTGCCCTATTAATTCTACCTAGAGACCATTCGATTTTGGTCTGAATCTTCAAAAAATCTGACGACTTTGGATTTTTCGGAGGGGTTTTCATCAAATTCCTAATCTCATCTATTTTGACTCGAACAGCCTTCGAATCATCTTCAAACGAGAATGGGTAATGGGGGCTTTCGCTTGAAATTGAGCCCGAACGCTCTAGAGTACGCGAAGCCCTCAAAGTCATTCTCATACTGTCTACCGTCCCTTCTTTAAGCCCACGGGCAAGTAACTCATAAACGAGTTCTTCTTTATTAAGTCTATTGACATCCATCTTAGATACGAAAAATTAAAATAGTGAATCAATGAAAATATTGAATTAAAGATAACCTATGAAAATTCAAGGGCCGAACAGAATATAGTAGGTAGGTATTGATCTTCAAAAGAATTCTTTTTGTTTAGATAATACAGAACCAACACCCAGTTGGTTTCTTCGCGTAAGGACACGTAAACCAAATCAACTTTACCGAATACCTGCGTTTTTTTTTTTGTTAAGAAAAGAAAACAAAACAGGAACTCGAAACGAACAAAAAAGAAATGTAACTTTGGCTTTATGAGGAATATTAAAGCACAGAAATCAACACCCAGTTGATTATTAGGTACTATCTATAGTAAAAATTACCTCAAAAAAAAATAGAAAACAAAATAAAAACTTTGGATACAAAAAAAACACAACGGCAACTATATGACGAACGTGAGAAAAAGCCACGAAATCAACACCCAGTTGACTGCTTTATTTAAATCCAAAAATTCAAATCACAACCGAAGCACTAACGAACACAAATGGATTTCAATCGAGGAAAAAAAAATTGTTTGAGATCGATTGTAAAAAAAAATAGCTAGGAATGCCCTTTAAAAAAAAATCCCCAAAGCACAAAATCAACACCCAGTTGATTGTTGCTTTTTTTTCACACTTTAATCAGATGCTAGAAAGCGAAAATAATTTTAATTAATTACTGAGTAAAAGCACCGAATCAACACCCGGTTGACTGCTTTATTGTATAGATGAATAAAAGAAACCACACGAAAAACAAAACAATTAGAACGTCTCACCGATATTGAAATTCAACTAATAAAATATGGTAGATAAACTTCTAAATGACACTGTTGTATCTAAATTTTGTTGTCACTTCAATACCCAAAACAAAAATAAGAAGTAATAAATAAAATCTGGTCTGGTCACCCTACGCTATTTATGGAATATATTTTCACCAATTATTACTCTTTAAATAAAATGTACAGTATGTTATATTATGTTATGTTATGGGAAGGATTTTAAAATAATAAAAAAATAATTAGATTAATAATAATTGTACCTAGAACGAAGGGCAAAAAAAAACAAATGCAACTGTCAAATAAATCAATCGAAATCCAACAAAAAAAAAGTTGCACACCATAAAAAAAACTTGTAAGAAAGAGACCAATATATGTTTTTTGAAATCACTGACAGAAAATAACAAGTTCACAAAAAATGTGTGGGGTAAGTAAATATATACCGCAACCCAGGATTAACCGTAAAAAGATTTATAGGTATGATATGAAAAATATGGAATAATTTGCGATTTAAATAATGAACCAATTAAGAAGAAAAAAAAATAATGGATGTTACTCACACTAATGAAGAAAATATTCCACAAACTTAGATAATATCCGATAAATTATTGTAGGTAGATATATGGGCAGTCTTTTTTTTTCCAATCACTGTCACTGTATATTACTGGGTATATATTTTATGCCTTAGGGCTTAGGATTTCCTGCACGATTCCACCAATAAGATATTCACCTGGGAAGGAATAAAAGCAAACAAAAGTAAAAAAAAAAGTCACAGATAAACAATAACCTCCCTAATAATAAAACAACACCAATCACAAATAGATTTCGCAGGAATGTACTGCTTTCCGACACTGAGACTTATGTTTTCCACCGCGGTTAAGGGGGATTATTTTTCCGATGTATTATGTGTTTAATCAAGGCCCCACGTTTGGGTGCCAATTGTTACACTTTTATTTCGCGAAAACGAAGTTAAATACTTCTTAAAACGACAACAATAAAATACGCGACCGACGACCGACCAACAAACAAAATTAAACGTTTAGCAAAAAAAAGGAACACGAAGCCGAACTGTCAAACAGTCGGCGAAGAAGGCGAGAAAAAAAAAAATGAGCGAAATAAAAAATGCAACAGGCAGCACAAAAAAGTGCTGCCACCACGACTATGCTCAGAAGGGGGTGGGTTCGCGAAGCTATTTTTTATTGATGATAAAAAGAACGATTATGATTGATATACAAAAAAAATAATGAATTAAATGGATTAATTGCACTTACTTTGATTAACACAGGAGCGTACCTAAAAGAAGTAAAATGGGCGCCAGTGATTTTTTTTTGTGAAAAAGGAAATCACAAACCTTCGGAGCGAAACCGACGGTGAGAGGAAATAGAATTGAAATACTATTTTTATAATTCCGAATGGGAACTTGAAAAATTTTTTATTGAGAAATTGCTTGGGAAACCTTGCAATTAAGTAGGGCTAAAACCCAAGATCTTTTAAACAAAAGAAACAAAGAAAAGAAAATGAAAACTACAAGATGGACCGTTAACACCGGGTCCCGAAAGAACAAAGGTTTTTAGAAACGGGTCACGAGTTCCGCTTTATCGGAAGATTACGGTAGCAAAACCCAAACGAAATTCTCAGACTACTTAAGTTTCAACAATATTCTTTTACGAAATTTAAAAAGAACTATCTTGAAAATATATTAAACACTGTACTTATCTTTTGTTCTGCCAACTCCTCCCTTCCTGATTTTGTTTCCAATTTTTCCCTCTTCCTGCTACTTAGTTTTTTTTTTCAAACTTCCTGCTTCTCCTTCAATTCTCCACAACTTAAAACTTTCCAAAACCGAAATCAATTAAAATAAAATCCGATAATTGAATTTCCTTTATTTTCCGAACTTTCGTTTTCTTGATTTTTAGGAACCTCTGGTTCACTCTACAAATGGGTAAGAAGTGCCCTTCCAAGCTTTGACATTGCCTGGATGACCTCTTCTTTTTTCCAATGCCCAATGCTTTCGGCCAATCAGTGACCGTGGATTTCGGTCGCGTCATCATTCAGCAACACTCAGCATACTTGCGTGAGTGAGCAAACGCAGTTGAAATCCAGCGGCCTTTCCTACTCGCACTTTAACCCCAGCTTTATGCACAGTCATCGCCATTGAATTCGCCGAACTCTGGTATGACTTCCAGTGGAAGGCAATCCAATGGGTGCATTCAGCCACCTATTCACCCCAACTCAATACGAAAAGAAAGTTGCAGAAAACTAAAAGGAAACTTAATTCTCTGTCGCGTGCATTTTTCCCCTCCAATTAATAGAACAAAAATAGTGGAAAATCGAGGAAAAGCCTGTTGCAATTATATTAAGTCGAAAAGGAAAGGTTGGCAATAATTTCTTACTTCGCGAATCTACTCTAGTTCGTTGGGATTTTGCGCAGATTTGGGGAATGGGGACTATCGGTTAACGTTCCATCTTTTACATTGGTATATAAATATTATAAAATAGGTTGGGCACGCAGCCATTCTCACATGAGTGACTTCAGCACTCGGGGACCAGGTGTCTCCCGTGCTTCTTTAAGTTTTGATTGAATTTTGATCAGACCGCCCGTCTGTCATTTTTGAATTTGTTCTCGGGGACCAACTGTCACCCAAACTTAAGATCAACACAGACCGCCCGTCTGTCGGTGAGTGGAACACATCCACTTTTACTGTCTGAATTGACATATCGATTTCTATTTCTTCAAGATACTGAGAGAGTGAACCAATGGCTGATGGACCATGGCTGCCCTTCCCTCTCTCAGTAGGTTGAAAGAAATACCTGAAAAAAAAAGATTGGAAAGAAAGGAACCGAGGATCGGGAAACGAAAAAGATTGGTTTTTGTTGCGGTAAATTTTACCGTAACAGTTGCAATATTTTGTCTTATCTCTCTATTCTCCCATCCTTCTTGATCGTTTTGACAGTTTGGTCATTTCGATCTTATTTTTCGCGTGTGCCGGTTGCACAAATTTATTATTTAATTAATTCGTTTTGTTTTTATATTATTATAATTAGATTCGAATAATCAGTTCGCGGTTTTTAAGTAAAATAATTCGTCATCCTAATCTTCTATTAAATTCGGTTAAAAATATTGCAACAAATTGGCGCCCATACGTGTTGGGAAAATACAAAAAAATCTAATTCGATACCTACATACCTACCTACATACAGGCTGTACCTACAACAGTGGAATTGTTTTTGTTTGTTTGTTTTTGGTTTTGGTGATATTAATTGTTCCTTTTTTTTGTTTTTAAGTGAATTTTCTCTAATCAGTTTTATTTCTAGGTTCATTTTATATAAATTTGATTTGAGAAGTGCAAGCAGTGTTCCAGAATATAATTGGTGAAGGGCAAGTGTGCAGGGAGTACCTACAAGAGTACATAATATATACATACATACATAAGGAACACGAGTAAGGTGTTTTTGTTTTTTTTTTTTTATTTTTATTGATAGGTATTTTGTTTTGAATTATTTTTATTTCTTTATTTGATATTGTGGTTAATTTTTTTTTTGTGATTTAAAGTTCAGTTTTTTTAATTTGGCGATTTTATTACATATTTTTTTTTATAAAAGAGAATAGTGCGGTCTCTTTTTGGTTCATGTATGAGTTGTTTTTATTTGAGTTTTTATTTGAGTTGTTTTTAGTTTGAGTAGTTTTATATTGTAAACAACAGAAAATAAGTGTTCCCAATTTATAAAAGTACCTTTTTTGGAGGTGAACATTTATTTTCGGAATTTTATTTAGTTTTGATATTTTTTTGTTTTTGTAGTTGAATTAATTTCAGATTTTATTCGTTTTGATATTTTTGATATTAGATTTTGTTAGGGTTGCCAAAGTGCAAAAAATAAAAAAATTCTCGATTTTAATTCCTTGAATACTTACTATTATAGGAATTTTGTTTGTAAGTGAAAATTTTAGATTTGGACTAGGGTTGCCAAAGTGCAAAAATTTTCTATTTTAGTTTTATTTTTTTTAATGATATTTTGTTATTGATTTTTTTTAGTGAACATTTTTAGAGTTTTTAAGGGTTACCAACGTGAAAAAAATTTGTTTTTAGTTATTTTGATAAATTCTTTTTAGAACATTTTTATATGTTTTTTCTTCGTTCTTTTTAATATATTTTAACAAGTTTTTCAGTGCAAATAACGCACTAAAAGTAGGAAATCTTTAACAATTACAGTTTATTTTGTTTTATATCTATCCTTTTTAGTTATTTTGAATAGTTTTTACTAAATCTTAATATGGAGGTTAATAGATTATCGCAAGACGAACTCGCATACGAAATGGAGTGGCGAGGTTTACTTGTAGGGACTGTTGAAGAAATGCGAAAATCGCTTAGGGTTGCCACCAAGTTAGAACGTAGGAACTCTTTTGTAGCTCCCGCTTATCCGTTCACTTTTGAACAAGATCAGATGGCGGTTGAGAAAAAGTTAGGTGAATTAGGGAAGCTTTTGGAAAATCCTCCAAAGTCAGAAACTTCAAAGGAGTATTTGAAGATTTTGACGAAAGTAGAGTGGGGATTACGTAGGTTAGATAGGTCTATTCCAGAAAATGAAGTGCAGGAGAAGAGCAGGTTGGCTCTGAAAAATAAATTAATTATGGCAATGGCCACATTAGAAGGTGATGACGATAGTGAGGAAGATGAAAATGAGGAACCAAAAACAAATTCGGAGGTTGAAAAGCAGCGTTCAGCTGAACCTCATAGCGGGTCGACAAGTACTTCTGCCAGTACATCGACGGGCTTAGGAGTGGCAGATGGTAGGACTGGTGGCAATAGGGATAGTGGTAGGTTAGAAAACACGATTGTAGATAGGGTTACTGCTTATGACCAAAAATCAGAGCAGATTCATAAGTGGAATATAAAGTTCACCGGTGAGCGCTGTGGTGCCTCCGTGAACGCATTCGTAGAGAGGGTTGAGGAAATGCGTATATCCCGTGGGGTAACGGAAGCGCAACTTTTTAGGTCAGCGGTAGAGTTTTTTGTTGGGAAAGCATTGATTTGGTTTAGGGCAGCTAGGATTTCAATTAATTCGTGGCCAGAACTCGTCAGGGAATTGAAACTGGAGTTCTTGCCACCGAATTATGATGATCAGTTGTTAGAGGAGATTAGGCATCGCACACAAGGCAAGGATGAGTCCATCGGTGTCTATGTGGCGACGATGCAAAATTTGTTCGGCAGGCTTTCCGAACAAATATCAGAACGGAGGAAGCTGTCAATGATTCAGCGGAACTTGACACCTTTCTACCAGATGCAACTTGGTTTGGCTAGACCAAATTGCATTTCTGATTTAGTGGCGTTAGGTAGAGATTTGGAGGCAGTGAGAGCAAACGTGGAGTCGTATGTTCCCCCTCCAAATAATAGGAATAGGACTTTGCTAGAACCAGATCTAGCATACGTAGATTTAGGAAATCAAACAGTTTCGGTTGTTTCGGAGAGCAACCAAATTGTTCGTCAGGGACAAACATCAAACCCTTTTAGGAATAGTAGTGCAGGGCCCGTTAGGTGTTATAATTGCAATGGAGAAGGCCATTTTGCAAATAGGTGTTCCGCTGTTAGGCGCTGTTATGGTTGTGGTAGGGTTGGAGTTACTCGGAGTAACTGCCAACAATGTTCGGGAAACGGGAGACGAGCTTTCGGGTCAGTAGGACGAGAGTTCCGTTAAAATCTGTTAGGTTGCCTACTGGTAACCAGTCGGCAGACATTAATTTAGGTTTCACGCTTGAGCAAAATGGTAGGGATCAACGACCGTATCTTGGTGTTGAAATTTATGGAGTTAAAATGTTAGGACTTTTAGATTCAGGTGCTTCACGCACAATTATAGGCAGGGACGGATGGTCAATTTTGAAGGACTTAGGACTTAATTTAGTGAAAACAAATTTAGATAGGGTTATTTTAGCGGATGGGGCAGGTATTGGAGTGGAAGGAGTAGTTTCACTTCCAATTAGGGTTAAAGAACAGGTGGTTCTTATTGAATGTCTCGTGATTCCGCGCCTTCCCCACAAACTGATTTTAGGAGCAGACTTTTGGGCTCTATCGGGTGTGGTCCCGGATTTGAAATCAGGGGAATGGACATTTTCTAACCAAAGTTCGTTGGCTTCGATGTCCGTGGCGGATCATTTAACGGAATTAGACGAGACACAGAAGAAAAGTTTAGATAGTTTCTTGGAAAAAGTGTTTAAGGATATGCCAGAGGGATTAGGGTGCACACAGATGGTGGAGCACAAAATTAGGACGGAAGCTGAACCAAACAAGCAACGGTACTATCCGGTGTCTCCTGTGGTTCAGTCTTTCATAGATAAAGAGTTAGAAGATATGCTTAGTGATGGAGTGATAGAAAAATCTGACAGTCCATGGGCTTCTCCCATTGTCATGATTAAGAAGAAAGATGGCACGTATAGGTTTTGTGTAGATTATAGGAAGTTAAATGAGGTTACGGCTAGGGATGCATACCCCCTTCCGTATATAACGGCCATCTTAGATAAGTTAAATAATGCTAGGTTTTTAAGCTCACTGGATATTAAGTCTGCATATTGGCAGATTCCAGTTGAGAAGGATTCGAGAAAGTATACTGCTTTCACAGTTCCAGGTAGGGGTTTATTTCAGTTTTTAAGGATGCCATTTGGGTTGCATAATGCACCTGCAACATGGCAAAGATTTATAGACACAGTTTAAGGGCCTGAGTTAGAACCATATGTCTTCGTCTATCTCGATGATATCATCATCGTGACAGATACGTTTGAGAAGCACATGGAAATTTTGAATGAAGTTTTTAGGAGATTGATTAAAGCAGGTTTAAAAGTAGGTAGGGAAAAATATAATTTTGTTAGGCCATCTCTAAAATTTTTGGGCTATGTCGTAGACAGAAACGGTTTACATATGGACCCAGAAAAGATAGAGAGTATGTTAGGAATTCCATCGCCAAAGAATGTGAAGCAGGTTAGGAGTTTTATCGGCACGGTATCCTGGTACAGGAGATTTATTCCAAACTTTGCTAGTTTGGTAAAACCGTTGTCCGACCTTTTGAAAAAGAATAGGAAATTCGAGTGGAGTAGGGAATGTGAGGAAAGCTTTAGAAAAGCCAAGGAGTGTCTTGTTGCTGCACCTATCCTGACCTGTCCGGATTTTTCGAAGCCATTTGTCGTTCAGACAGATGCTTCTGATTTCGGGATTGGAGCAGTCTTGACTCAGGATTTTGAGGAGGGAGAGAAAGTGGTTTGCTATTTGAGCAGATCACTTAATAGGAATGAGAGGAACTATTCGACCACAGAAAAAGAGTGCTTAGCTGTTCTGTGGGCAATAGAAAAGTTGCGGCCATATCTGGAGGGGGTGAGATTCAAGGTCATTACCGATCACCACTCTTTGATATGGTTGAGCAAGTTGAAGGACCCAGCGGGTAGGCTGGCTCGATGGGCTGTACGTATGCAGCAGTTCGAGTTCGACATTGTTCATCGCAAAGGGAAGGATCATGTGGTGCCAGATATGCTTTCTCGAAGCGTACCGGTTTTAGCTGGGATTTCAGAGCCCACAAACGATCCATGGATAGGGAAAATGATAGGAGAAGTGGAAAAGAAACCATTGTCTTTTCCAGCTTGGCGAGTAGAGCAGGGAAAATTGTTTAAGTTTGTGAAAGCAAACCACACAGTTGTTCACAACACCAATAGTGAGTGGAAATTGGTAGTATCTAAAGATGATAGGAAAAAGATTTTAGAAGAAAATCATGACCATCCGTTAGCAGGGCATATGGGGGTAAAGAAAACTTTTGCTAGGATAGGAGAAAGATATTACTGGCCTAAAATGAGGTCAGATATCACAAAATATGTTAGGAATTGTAAGATTTATCAAAGCGTGAAACCGATTAATGAAAAACCGGCTGGGTTGATGACGGAAAGGAAAGGTGTTTCCAATCCGTGGGAGATGATTTGCGTGGACTTGGTTGGTCCACTTCCTAAATCGAGTAGGGGTTTTATCTATATTCTCACTGTCGTGGATTATTTCACAAAATTCCCTTTGTTGTTCCCCTTGAGGTCTGCTACGGCCAAATCTGTCTGTAAAGAGTTAGAAGACAATGTCTTTCTATTGTTTGGAGTTCCTAAATTCGTTGTTTGCGATAATGGTCCACAGTTCAAGAGTGAGGAACTGAAATCTTTGTGTGATAGCTACGGGTCTTCGATAAAGTTTACGGCGCATTACCATCCGCAGGCCAATCCGGCAGAGCGGATAAATCAGATTATAAAGACGACACTTAGGGCTTATGTTTCAGAAAACCATAGGGTCTGGGATTCGCAGTTGGCGAAAGTAGCGTGCAGTATTCGCACGGCCCAGCATGAAGTGTTAGGTGTATCGCCGTATTACGCAAATTTTGGGCGAGGTATGGTGACTTTTGGAGGCGAATCCTTAACCACCATTCCGTATGTTAGGGGCGATAATACGGACGATACTAGGGAACAGTTTAGGAAGCTTAGGGAAGAGATAGGGAAAAAGTTAGAGTCGGCAACCAAGAAGGCAGCGAAAACATATAACCTTCGTCGGAGGGATGTTCAATTCCTACCGAACGAATTGGTTTGGCGACGAAACTTTTCACTATCAGAAGCAGCGAACTATTATTCATCGAAGTTAGCGCCTAAGTTTGTAGGCCCGTTTCGAATACAGAAACGTGTATCACCATGGACTTACGTCCTCGTAGACGAGAAAGGTACAAATCGAGGTACCTGGAATGTTAAGGATTTGAAACCTTACCACGACGAACCCGAAGGACCAGAAAATTAGTCGCGTAGCGGATGAGCTGCGCTAAGAGGTACTGAGAGTTTTCAAGCTCTGTGATGTGCTTACTCTCACCTGGCGTGATCGAGTTTTCTTCTTAGTTGTGTTGTTTAGTAGTGTATGTATTCCATAATTGTGTTGTTAAACCTTTTCTTATCCCTTTTTACTTCGCTTTCATTTCTGAAAGCCAGGTTCAACTCCTCGGTAGGTAAGGGTGGAATTTGTTACGGTAAGATTTACCGCAACAAAAACCTCTCTTCGATCGGTTCTTAAAACCTTCTTCGAACTATGTTGTTTGGTCATAGTTTAACTCTCGTTGTCTGTTTTCCCCTCCACCCCAAACCAATCCCATTTTCTACCCACAATTTTGTCTGTTGTCCTCTGGGAGCTTGAGAGTTGCTCGGGGAGGATGACAAATTAGGTTCATCATTCATCTTAATTCTTTCGTGTTGAGCCAGCGGACGGCCTGGAGACTCACACGCCATCTGTACTTTGAGCTTGGAAGCTTAACGAAGCTGGGAATGAAAACATACACTGTTCACATGAATGTGGATTTCTGACAACATAACATCATCATAAATTTAACTTTTCTTTTTAAACATGGCGCCAAGCCCAGCCTAAATGTTTAACTTTAATTTCAACTTTAAATAAACATCGACCGCATATAAGAATGGAACGGTAAACGCTACTCCCTTCATTCCCCAATCTGCACAAAGGTCCACCGAATAGTAGATTGCGCGATAGTTAGTTTGTTTTGAGTTTTTGCCTTCCTCCTTCGTTTCCTCAAAAAGGTTTAGAAAATTGTTAAAAGAAAATATTTGCCTTCTTCGAATAATTTTCAAAAGTTAGAAATGTAGAGTAGCTGAGAGAATGCTCAGAATTATGTTTTCAACTTTTTATAGTTTTTTTAATCTTTTCTCAAAGTAGTTATTGTGAATATGTCTTGCTCCGGCCTTGGATTCGTCAAGTTTTGGGACAACGCCAACAACTTGGGGAATCCTTTGAATGTGTGAGTGAGAGATAGTTTCGTTGGAACTCAACCTCGGAGTGGAACCGTAACAGAGTTCCACGAAAACCATACGAATGAGTGTGAGAATGTGTGAGTGAAAGAGAGGCCGGTAGAAGACAAAGGCTAAGCAGAAACAACCACTTCTTGGTTGACCTGAATAGCCGATAGAGGTTTAAAAATTTTGAGAAAGAAAAAAAAATAAATAGAAAGTTGAGAAATTTGAAAAATAGATTTGAGAATTTTAAAGTAAAAAGTGTTTTGAAGATTATTTGAGGAAGGAGCTATTTTGTGAGAACTCGCTTTTAAGAAAGGAGTTATATTGGAAAAAAAGGAACTCGCTTTGAAGAAAGGAGTTGTGCATCGCCAGAACGGGGCGAAAAGAATATTGCAGGAAAAGGAAGAGGAAGGAATTTTATTCAAAGGAAAAGATAAGTAGAGTGTTTTATAGTAGTTTGTTAGTTAATTCGTTTGGAAAAATTATGGTTTTAAATTGATATTCGGTTGGCCTTTTAATTTCGTTTTTATCTCAAAATTGTGAGACTCGTGACCCCATTGTAAACGTAGCTTTCTTTGTCTTTTATTTCGGGACCGGTGATAGCGGTCCATTCTTTGGTCTTTGTTCTCTTTTGTTCTTAATTTACTTTTATACTTTGTTTCATTTATTTCTTTTTTTTTTTAAATTGTTCTTCGAACAAAATTAATCTTTTTTATTTCATTTTTATCTTGAAAAGATTCAGGGTTTTAATCCAGGCGTAAGCCACGGTTTCCCAGACATTTTTTTAATAAACTTTTAAACTCCCCATCAGGGATTCAAATCTTTGTTTTCTTTCAATTTATTGAAGAAACATTTTCAGCTCCTGGTTAAGGCAAACAACCATAAAAAGTTTCCTGGCGCCCACCCTATTGCGTAAGTACGCCACTGTGCTTACCCATTTAAATTACCTTTTTTATATTTACTTTTTATTCGAGCCGAATTGGTATTCTTTTTTCTCTCATCCTTCTTGATCGTTTTGACAGTTTGGTCATTTCGATCTTATTTTTCGCGTGTGCCGGTTGCACAAATTTATTATTTAATTAATTCGTTTTGTTTTTATATTATTATAATTAGATTCGAATAATCAGTTCGCGGTTTTTAAGTAAAATAATTCGTCATCCTAATCTTCTATTAAATTCGGTTAAAAATATTGCAACAAGCTGATTAGTGATTTTGAAAGTTAATTTAATTATCTAATCGACATGTTTTTGGATTTTTTTCTAAAAATTTGTTTTCATTGTTTTTTTGCACCTCCAAAATCGGAAATTTTCGAAATTTTTAGGTAAAATCTTTGAACCACTCAAAAATATCTTCAAAATTATAATTTTTCAAAATAAAGTCAACGGCATGTAAAGAAGGGTTCAAATTATATTCTAAAATAAAGTTGACGCAATTTATATGAGTTGTCTGCTTGACAGGTGAGGTGAAAGCACTGCGTTGCGTTTTCGCAACGCTCGTCTAATGTAGTAGCATTTGAACCTAAAAACAATATTTGCACTTCGTTGCGTTTTCAAATCAGAATAAACGGTTTTTTCTCGGAATATTGTGCTTTTATGATTATATTGCACGAAATTTTGAAATAGTGTCAATTTTTGTTGCATCCTGTCAAACAAAAGGATGCGTATTCTAATTCTGAGAAAATAAAAAAAACAATTAATTCAGTGCTATATTGGAAAAACCCTTTTTATCATCCACGCAACCTTATTCTTAGAAGTAATTAGACAGTAACTCCTGCGTATAGGAAACCTCAAAGCACAGGTAATTTTTCTAATGAGCGTGGTCCCTATAAGAGAACTCTACTGTACTCAGCTACGGAACTGATGAGAGTGCAAGTGCATATTCTAATTCCCAGAAAAAAATTAAACCAATTGATAAACGCGTGCTGTTTTGGAAAACCCCATCACGTATATAAGTTTTTTGCATTCGATTTATTTCTTACTTATAAGCTGTGAATTGTGCGGTCAAGTTGTGTAGTTAAAAAATATATCTGTGTTGAAAAAAGTGCAAAATTATGTATCGCAGAAAGTTTTTATCAGCTAGAGAACTCGAAGAGTTATTGATGAACCCGAGTTCTGACGAAGAAGACGAATTTAATTTGAATTTAGATGCAGCAGTTGAAACAAATGTTATAATTTTGCCTCCAAAAATTGATGCTGTAAGCGATAATGAGGAGATTGATGATAATGTGCAGCTTTTGGAAGATAGAAACGTGTTCCCAAATGAATTAGCGGGTGAAATTGAGATTGAATGTTGTGCTGAGATTACTTTCGAAAATCGATATACCAAGCCAACACACGGTTACTTTCGACAACTTTTTTACGTCGCACAAACTTATCTATATCGTCTTTCAAAATTGAATTACTTCGCATCTGGTAATTTGTATTTATTCTTAATTTGTATAGTGAAATATCAACCGTTCTAGTATTTACAGGCACAGTTCGTGAAAATAGAAGTGGTAAGGCAATGCTGACGGATCCAAAACAAATAAAGAAAAAAAGTCGTGGTTCTATTGATTTTGCATTCGACAAGGAAAATGAAATTGCAGCTGTGTGTTGGAACGACAATTCCATTGTAACGGTTTTATCAAATCATTTAATGGACCAACCAATCAAACAAGCAAAACGGTTTGATCGCAAAAAGAGGAAACACGTAAACATTCTAATGCCAAATCTAATTCGCGAATACAACATAACGATGGGAGGAGTTGATTTGTTCGACAACGCTACAAGCAACTATCGTGTACGAATTCAAGGAAAGAAGTGGTACTGGCCACTTTTATCAAATGCACTCGATGCAGCATTGGTAAATGCATGGAAGTTACACTGTATTTGCAAAAAAAAATGCTAAGGAAACAGCAATGACACAACTAGAATTTAGGACGTTTGTTGTAGAGTCCTTGTTGCGATCGGAGTCAAATGTTCAACATGTGCAACGAAGGGAAGGAAACCCCAATGAAGTGGTTCGTTTCGATGACATCAAGCCTACAGTCACCAAAACAGAAAAGTGTCTTCGATGTCGCAAGTGCTCCAGCCAAACCGTTTTTTCCTGCAAGAAATGTAATATCCCGCTTCATCCAAAATGCTTCGACGCATACCACACAAAAACCCAGTCTTTATAAGCATATCTTGATATATATAGTGTATACTTTGTTATAAACTTCATTTTAACTTTAAATTTATACCTATTTATTACATTTTTGATAAAATTCTCAAATAAATTTCATTCATGTTCCATCTTAAAAAAAAAAAAATTTAATAATTTTGCTACCCCTTTCGCCGAACGTTGCGAAAACGCAACGTGAATTTTCCGGGAAACTATAAGCTTTTCCAAAATTTTTTTTGGGATTTACCTTAGTTAGACCAAAAATAGACAGTGTATGAAATTTCACGTTTCTAACTCAACTGGAACTGGTAGCCGTCTTAAATGGGTTAAGAAAAGACCATTTTTTCAAAAAATGGTCGGACTGGTCACCACAGCCAAAAAAAAAGTGTGTCCGACCATTGGAATCCTGTAGAGGACAGTCTTACCTTTCATTTGATACCCCATTTATAGAAGTTGCTTGTATTCTAGGTACATTTAGCGGAAAATGCAACCTGAAAAATGCATTTCTAACCGTTGCGACCATAAAAAGCTTGTCCGACCAGTAGTTTCGTAAATGTTTGGACTTAAGCTATCGGTTGACATTTTCGCGTGGCCGCGATGAGATCTAGGTAATCTTACGGTCGGCTCCCGGACTATAATTCAAATTTGTGAAATGAAATGAAATGAATTGTTCTTATTGCAAATTAAAGATTTAATGCAAGCTCTTATTGTTGATTTTTTCTTAAAACTATATTCGTGATCATTCTTAATGTTCGGCAGAAAACAACTAAATAATTCATTCTTTAATTTTTATTAACATTTCAAATAGCTGTAGTTAAGGGTTGAGTAATAAGACAAAAACTTATAAAGTAGACTTACAAAATAAGACCTTGAATGAAATATTGGATTTATTCTTTTTCTCGCAAGAGAAATTGTAGTCTTCTTAGTGCTTCACTAGAAAATATGTCTACCACACTTTCTTTCAAATAATGCTCTTGTGACTTGGAAGATAACCGATCTCTATGTGAGGGAACAGGGAAGTATACAAAGGCCACTGAGTTGATCATTGCTCACTCATTGCAGGGACAGGATTCAAACACATATTTTTCTATATCTTTTTCTGATTCTAAAAATTGAACCACATCGTAATCCTGGACAATTAAATAAAATTAATTAAAGTCCTCTAAAAGTACTTGAGACTGCTAGGACGCCATATGGCCCTAGGCTCCAATGATAGGAAAATCCCTATGCACACCTCCGCGTGGTAGAGGGCGGGTAACGCTAACGTGCAGGGGGACCGAATGGATGCCGGGATAAGCAGACAACCCAGCGTTGCTGGTCAGGGCACAAACTTGTCCTTGGGATGGTTAAAAGCCCCCTTAAGACGGATGAACTGCAGGTAGCGGTCAACGGCATGATAGTCTGGTGGCGGAGGAGCTTTTTTTGGCCAACGCAACGGCAGCAGCAGGTAGCGTCTGTAACCCATATTGGGCGGCTACAAAAGGTGTCTGTTTTCCCATAGTGGGCGGACTCGAGCAGTTATGTGTTTGACCATACAAAAGGCGGGTGTGCCTGTCAAATCTGAGCTTATGTATGTTTTTAATCGTATCTCGGAAAACACCATGGTGGAAGGATTATGCAAATACATGAATTATATCAACAAATGGAAATGAGTCCCCAAGAGGTAATCTTTTTATAGAAAATCCTTCTGTAGCTTCGGTTGCAGTAAACCGCACATCGGATTTGGGGGTGCGGCATCTTTCATGTACGAGTGTCAATCAAGACGCCATAATAATAAATGAATCGTTGGCAAATAGAAGAAGTCTTTCAAGAAGGGCAAATGTTACTTTTGGCTACCGCATACGAACGAAAATCGGAGCATGGAACGTTCGATCCTTGAACAGCGATGGTAGATACGAGCAGGTTGAGCATGAAATGCTTTGCCTAAAGATCAGTATCCTGGGCATAAGCGAAACTAAGTGGAGAGGAAGAGCTGAATACAGATCAGACACTAGACAGACGAGAATGCTGTATTCCGGGGAAGATGAAAGAGAGGGTGGCCAAAGACTGCATGGTGTCGGAATTATGTTGAACGAAGAAGCGAGGCGTAGTTTGATCTCCTGGGCGCCCATTTCTGCGAGATTAATGACAGCAAGGTTTCGTTCAAAAATTCGTAACGTCACAATTATTCAGTGCTACGCCCCCACAAATGAAGCGACAGAGGAAGACAAAACCGCGTTCTACACTCATCTTAACTCGGTTTACAGTAGTGTTCCGAGAGCCGACATCATAGTCGTTATGGGAGATCTCAATGCCCAAGTCGGTTCAGACAATTACGGACTGGAACGCGTGATGGGAAAAAATGGCTTGGGGTCACAGAATGAAAATGGTGACTTGCTTGTCGTCTTTTGTAACCCAAATCGTCTTGTGATAGGTGGGACTGTATTTAAGCATAAGACGTGCAACAAAATTACCTGGGTGCATCCGGATGGTCAAACCGAAAACCAAATTGATCATATCATGATTCAGCAGCAATGGAAGAAGTCTATGTGTGGTGTCCGGAGTATAAGAAATGCCGATGTGGGAAGCGACCACCATTTGGTTCTGATGAGTCTCAAACTACGAACCGCTGCCGTACAAAAGCAGCGCAGGATGCAGCAAGGAGCTCAAAATTCATTAAAAATGCCTTAAATGATCCCAACATATGTCGAAACTATGTCACCACCCTTAATGACAGAGCCTCGTCATTAAACGGAATCCAGCATTCAACAATTGATGAGATGTGGGGTGAAATTAAAAGTGTTTTATTGGAGGCTGGATCCGAAACTGTACGCAAGCGAACGAGACGTAGAGACTCTTGGATATCCCAAGACACCTGGGATAAGATCGAACTTCGCAAATCGTTGAAAATTCAAATAAATGCTGAAGCAGATATTCAACGAAAGGCTGACTTGCGAAGAGAATACCGCATTGCACATAAGATGGTCTATCGTTGTGTGAGACGTGACAAGAGGGTGAGGTTAGATGGACTCGCAGATAATGCGGAAATCGCTGCCAGAAGAGGAGATATCCGGGAATTGTACCAAATAGCCAAGGATGTGATCGGGACAAAAAGCAACATCAATCATCCTGTAATGGATGTGGATGGCACACTTTTGGTATCAATTGAGGATCAGCTTCGTAGATGGAAGGACCATTTTTGCGCCCTGCTAAATCAGGATACAGTTGAGCAGAGTGCTGAAGTGCCCCAACTAAACGAGATGCGCAGGTCCTATAGTGGTGTTGACATCGAACCCCCGTCAGAATCGGAAATCCTTACATCAATAAATCTCCTCAAAAACAACAAGGCAGCTGGACTGGACGGAATACCAGCTGAATTCCTGAAAGCCGATCCCGTAACAGCGGCTAGTATTTTACATCCGTTGATACAAAGCATTTGGGAAAACGAAAACTATCCCAGGGATTGGAAGGATGGTGTGATTGTTAAGTTGCCAAAGAAAGGTGACTTAAAAAATTGCAACAATTGGCGTGGTATCACCGTTTTGTCCGTTTTCCCAAAACTAATGGCAACCATCATTCTCGAGCGAATAAAGGATAGAATCGAGTCTACACTCAAGAGGCATCAAGCTGGCTTCCGCAGTGGTCGATCGTGTGTCGACCATATCAACACCCTGCGTATCGTCCTCGAGTAGTCGATGGAATTTCAATCACCGCTTTACCTCATGATCGTGGATTTTGAGAAAGCCTTTGATCGAGTTAACCGAAAATATATATGGAGATCGTTGCTTGGTAGAGGAATTCCACCAAAAATAGTTGCCATTATAAAAGAGTCCTACAACAACGCAAGGTGTTTTGTTTTGCACAATGGGCAGCTATCCGACTCCTTCGTAGTGCAACAGGGTGTGAGACAAGGGGATGTTCTATCGCCAATTCTCTTCCTGCTTGCAATGGACGACGTATTGACGGCCAGTGTTGGTACAGCTGAGCGACAGGGCATTCAATGGAGACCATTCGAAAGGCTCAGTCATTTAGACTATGCCGGTGACATATGTCTACTGGCAAATAACATCAGTGGGCTGAACGGGATGTGCCAAACACTGCAAGTGAAGGGAGAGTCGAGTGGTCTAAGAATAAACAGCAAAAAGACAAAAATAATGCTCACAGGCCGCTCCACACAGCAGCGTATTATTCTACAGGAGACGCCAGTTGAAGTAGTGGAACAGTTCAACTACCTTGGCAGTATTGTTTCTTCAAACGGTGGTACGGATCTGGACGTTAAAAGTAGAATAAATAAAGCTCGTGCTGCCTTCGGTACTCTGTCCCCAATCTGGAAATCAAGTCAAATCTCCTTACGCACTAAGTTGAGATTCTTCGAATCCAATGTGAAATCCGTGCTGTTATATGCTTGTGAAACCTGGAAAGTCAAGTCTATCATTTCGAAGAAATTGCAGGCTTTTGTGAATCGCTGTCTTCGCCACATCCTAAAGATTCGCTGGCCACAAATAATATCAAATGAGGAATTGTGGCGCAGGACAAGTCAAGAGCGGCTGGACGTCGACATAAGAAAGCGTTAATGGCGTTGGATTGGTCACACACTGAGGAAACCAAACGATGAAATTGCAAAGCAGTCCTTTGAATGGAATCCTCAGGGTGCACGGCGGGTTGGAAGACCAAGAACAACATGGAAATCAACTGTCTTAGCGGAAGCAGAATTCCAGAGAAAGACGTGACCACAGCTAAAGTACCTTGCAGCAGACCGTGAAGGATGGAGACGTTTTGTTGACGCCCTATGCCCCAGCCGGGGTTACAGGACACGATGATGATGATGAATGATAAGAATAAAAGTAAAAGCATGACATTCTAGGGGGGCAACTGCCCCCTCTACCCCACTGCGGATGCCCATGGTATGTATGTACCTACACAAGGTTCATTCTGCAAAATTGTATGATTGGAAATTGAGCAGTTGGAATTGGTGTGCTTCAGCTGCTATTTTAAAAAAGGTGCCTTAGCCAGTTTCTCAACAACAATACATCGCAAAAAAGTTATTACGATATTTTTATAGGAAATAATTAAAATAATTTTTTTGAATTTGAATATTTTTTGTAGGATTAATACATACACGACGGTATTAATAAGCTTTATCTAACTTTAGACAGCCGTCTTTTCACTGTTGTGAAAAGTAATTGATGAAATTTGTTAACTGTTGTCCTAAAATGTTCGGAAATAGTGTTCAAAGACCGTAAGCGTAACTCTAAAGATATAAAAATCAATGCTGAAGGAAGGAAAATTGTAGAACTGTGCAACGATTTTGCTCTAAGTATACTAAATCGCAGTGCTGATGGCGATAAAATGGGAGAGCACACATTCATTGGCAAGCAAGGTAGCTCTACAATTGACTATGGGCTTATAGGTGGAGATTGGAATTTTTTCTTCAAGGACTTCGAAGTTGGGAATGCAACATTCTCGGATCACCTCCCAATCACGATAAGTATGGAAAACATATTCCCAGACTCAACAGCAGCAGTTGCCCTAACTGAAAACAGATGACTCAGGTGGAACAAACGTAAAGAATACGATTTTCAGAAAAAAATTGACACTATCTTCAATGTCAAAAAATGTGGATTAATAGCAAAATATGTGTCGATATGTGACCTGGAGGAAATTATTTATTCAGCAGCTAAATTACTACCGAAGAAATCTGCTTTACAAACAAAATCTGATTGGTACGATTTTGAATGTGAGAATTAAAGAAAATGTTTTGAACTTCTTAATCTTTTGCGAAATTATGAGGCACAGAGCATAAAAATAGAATGTGTCGAAGCCAAAAAACAATATAAAACGATGTGCAAAGCAAAAAAGGAAGCTCACTCTGAAAAGCTGGCATTCCAGTTAAGTCAAAGTAGAGATTCGGCCGAGTTTTGGTCATTAACAAGAAAATTATCTGGGAATTATACCTCAAAAAATACTGCGATAGTTCCAGTAGAAAGATTGCGTGAACATTACTTTTCCCTTTTGTACTTGCCGAATCAGATCAAATGGAACTTTGCCCAGCCTCTTGTCAAGGACGAAATTCTAGATAAGAATATTGAACTGGAAGAAGTTAAAATGGTACTAAGTTCTCTGAAAGACGGCAAAGCAGCAGGGTGAAACGGAATTCCAGCTGAGTTTTTGAAATACAACACAGATGCTTTCAAAGAAAATTTAACACAAGCACTCAACATAATTTTCAATTTTGGAACTCAACCTGAACATTTGTATGAAACGTTAATTTTCCCGATACATAAAAAGGGTGATCCGTCTGATCCAACTAACTACAGAGGCATATCATTTCTGAACTCAACGCTAAAAACGTAAACAACTTTATTTAACAACAGACTGAATGTATGGGTAAATGCTAACAAAAAACTAAGTGAGTTTCAGGCTGGATTTCGTGCTGGTTATTCGACAGTTGATAACATCTTCGTGCTTACATCTATAGCTCAAATGAAGTTGAACCAAAATCAAAAACTGTACACATTGTTTGTGGATTTTAGAGCGGCTTTTGATACGATAAATCGAAATGCGATGTTCTATAAGCTACATAATTTAAGATTATCCTCAAAGTTTGTCAGAGCTCTAGAAAAACTATATCAACAATCTACGGCAAAAATTAGAAATAAACCGTGGAGTTAAGCAAGACTGCAATCTAAGCCCTCTACTATTCGCTCTCTTCTTAGATGATCTTGTGGACTCACATGTGGAGTAGAAATTGGCAGCACAAAAGTAAAAGCATTGTATATAAATCTAATAGTAGTATTACTTGAGGAAAAAGATACTAGCGCTACAGACGACTGAAGCAAGAAGTGTATTATTGCCTCATCATAGCTTCACACCCAACTCACAGCAGACGAAAAATCAAAAAATACATTATTTCCTCACTACATGAGAGAAGGCAATTATCTTCTTTCTCCTCACGTCACAGCAGTGCCAATATACGAGAGTGAGAAGGGAACAAAAAAAGAGAACCAAAACAAGCTGCCGAAAAAACATAAAGAATGAATTGGTATGTATGTATGTACATACATACATACTTAGGTACAGACATTGAGGAGAAGAGGAAACAAAAAAGAGGATCAAAACAAGTTTTTATCGTTACATAAAGGTTCAATACCCTCATATATGGTTGTATGAAAAAAAACTTAAAATCGTTGGAGCGGTTTTTAAAAAAATTAATTTTTATATATCAAATTCTTGCAACATTTGAAAGGAAAAATGTTGACATGCAAATCTTAAGTATTTATTTATGTACATATAAAAATTAAATTTCAAAAAAAAAAATTTGAACCCGTTTTCAAGACATACAGTTTTAAAAACAATAATTTGAAACTTTTTTAAAAGTCCAGAAATTAGATTTTGAAAATTTTGATGTACAATATTATTTGAACTTTTTTGAAATATGTATGTATATGGGTGATTCTCTGCAAACTCTGATTCTTTTTTTAGAATATTTTTAAAAATTAAAACTTCTTTGAAACAATTTTTGTTTTGTGTTTGTGGCTTCATTTAATCAGAGTATCATATCAGTAAAAGCATTTTGCTACAACTTTTAAAGAAAAAAAAAAATATAGTGAAATGTACTAAAACTAGTATAGACGATAATGAAACTCTTTTCTTTTTTTTCTTTTTAGTTTGTCCTCCCTCTTTTTGACCATATTTTTGTTGAGATTCTTGATTGTTTTGACCTCTTGACATTTCTGCTTCCCTTTTTTTCTTTAAAAAATGATCTCTTTTTCGTTTTTGAAGTCTGTTTTTCCTAATCGCAACCCTTATCCTTGTGCTGGGTTATTACTTAGTTTTTATTGCACGCAATGATTTTTGTTTGACTCGTCCGAGGTATTGCTACCGTTCTTACAAAGAAAATATGTAGGTAGAAGGAAATATTATTGCAAGAAATTAGTTAATTATATTTAATTAAAGCTCAAAAAGTATTTAAATGCCACGGTACTGACATCCACAGTACTGAAATTTAGACAGTTTATGTGACCTAACTTCTCTATGCTAACGAGAAAAATAATTTCCAGGACAATTTTATCTTATGCCGTTAAAAGGAATACAAAATTCTGATAACCAGCCAAAAACATGTTATAATATGCTTTAAAAATACTACCACGGTACTGACAAATAAATTTGATGAATGAAAACATATGAAAACATATCACTCTTAAAGTACAACAACGTTCAAAAATTAAAATGACTGTTGTTAACTATACATAACTAGTTAATCTCTTAGAAAACCACAATACATACGTGTTAAGGCTAAAACAAAATGGCGGTTGAGCGGGAAATCTTTTTAATTCAAAAATAGAACTAAAACCTCGGACAACATTCATTCATAATTATTTTATTCAGCAATGAGTATTTTTACTTAATTTTTGCATTATTTTGTCAAGCAAGTATTGCACTCAAACTTTTCTACGGACAACATTTCAATTCAATGAAGTATTTCATTAGAAAAAAGTAGATTCAATCGGAAAAACAAGGAACGGACATGTCACGGTACTGACATTTTTGCTACACTTTCCCAACCATGTTGAAGAAGTAGCAAATTGGGTCATGATATCGAATGTAGATTGTAGTAAATAGCCATTTACACAATTCAAACCAAAAATATATACGAACAGTTTACATTAAATAACAAAAACGAACATTTTACGTTAAACAACAAAAAAAGCACTGGACACAAAGACACAGTTGAGACGGAATCACCCATATGCAAAAATTAATCTAAATCCGTTCTGCTGATAATAAGAAAATTCAAAATATAAAAAACCATTGTATGAGAGGTACTACTAATAGTTGCTAAGATTAAAATATTATAATTTTTGATAGTTTTAGCATACGGAAAAAGTTTAATTAAAATCGTAGGAGTCATTTTTGAGAAAAAAATATTTTCTTTAACCGTTTTTTAACTTTTGTATGTAGGGTACCGTTGTGTTTTCATAAAAGTAAAATGTTTTCTTAAAATATTTTGGAAAGTATTAAAAAACTTTTGAGTATCAAGTTTCAAAAATATCGATCATGTCGTTTTCGAAATATTTGATTTAAAAAAAAAATGGAAATATTTTTTTTAAATCCAAAAAAAAGAATTGTTTTGAAAATTTTGGTATACAATACTGTTTTATTTTTTGGAAGCTTCTGTATTAAAAAAAGATTGAAATCAGTCATACAGTTTTGACCAAAATGTTCAATTAAAATGAAGTTCAACTTTGGATGCTCTGCCAGGCAATTTTAGTCGTGTTGATAGAAGCACAAATAATCATATACAGATGTCTCAGCCCAATAGAAAAAAATGTCTTAAGAAATTGCCTTACCTGACATCGTCTTACCTGACAAAGATACAAAACCCAACAGCTTTACCAGACAAAGATACAAAAGCCACCAGCGGTAGGTGACAAAGAATCTAGAAAAAAAAATTCGTTTCTCATTCTCATTAGGTAAGGTACACGCATCTCTTTCTCTCTGTTGTCATTTTTGTTCGTGAACTCTATTTCCCCTTGATATATTTTTTTTTTATTTGTTGGGTTTCGTGGACTACCTCAATTCTCATGTTGTGTGTGTGTTGTTTTTTTTTTATTGCTGGCTGCTGTTTCTGTGTGCATTGGTTTGGCTGGCATCGATGTGGCTGGTGGTTGTTTTGTTTTTGTATTAGGAGTTTGCGGGTTGTGAATGTGATTTCGTAAAGATCTTTTTGTTTTGAATTGGAACTTTCTTTGGTAAAGGAAATGTGATTTGATGAATGATTTTCTTGTAGGGAAATTTTGATTTGCTTATAACTTTGGATCTACTGATCGGATCTTGATGGTTAATCCCTTTAATTACAGGAAAAATAACAAACAATATTTAGGAAGGTTTATTATGTATTTATATGGATTTTTATGCATACATATAAACAGTTATTGTGTATACAATAAGAAAATGAACAAAGGGTGAGGTGGACACAAGGTAAATTGTATTTTTTTGTAAGTAGGTATGAAGGAGTAGGTAGATGTACATAGATAAGTACTCAGGTACATTGTAGGTATTTATCTACTTTATTTTAAATATAAAGGCTTATGGAAAATGTCAATATTTTGATAAGCTAGTTATTCAGGTATATACTAAAATATTGGGTGGTATCGACAAGCAAATAAATTCAACATGACAGTTAGCGGATTTCCTTTTATTAAAATTAAGATATTTAAATAATACGATAATTAAATGATTCTAAAAAGGTTGAAAAAAAAAACAGATTTATCTATGGTTTAAATACAATAAGTAAGCTGAGATCGCATTCCATTCGCTACGAAAAAAATCATTTAACTCGTAGATTGAAATCTAAATTTATAAAAAAAAACTATTTTTGAGTTTTTAATTTTTTGAAAATATAGCCCTACATACATTACCTATGTACCTAATGGTTTTTAAGAAAAACCTGTATTTTTTTTTCGTAAGAATTAATCAAAATATACACCCGATTAGAGAATCTGACGAATGAGCTGCGGAGGGAACTGACTCAATTTTGACATTTGGCTCATAGTAAAAATGTCCACATTGGGTCATATGCAAAAAGATGAGTTGAAGCTGTTTTATCACTTTTTTGATAACTTTCTTAGCTTCGTATGCAAACAAAAATTACTGGCCAAGTTAGATCTCATGTGGTGAGTTCAATCTCACAGTGATGAAATCGATCTAATTTTGAAAGCTCTAATGAGATAGAACTCGATTTGCTATGCAAAATGGTGAGAAAACAGTTGATTCCGTGAGATCGATCTCAAAAAATTATTGAGCATGAGTTTTCTCTTACTCAGCTCATATACAACCGTCAAGATACCAGAATTTCAGCTTAATTTTATTACAAATTAAGTTTATAAAAATTGGAGCTAAGAACTTTATTTGCAATTTTGTAGGGAACAAGATATTTTTCCATTTTGTTTAGTGATTTTTGAAGAGCTATATTTTTGTGGTAGGTGGCCGTATTGCGACGAAAGAAAATTCATTTTGCGGTTTCATGTTTCCTTTACGGAGGATTGTTGGCAGATATTTGTTTAAAGTAACCATATGAAATGATACGAGACAAAAATGTTTTATTTCTATGATTTATTTGTATTTGATCACTAATATTTCAGCAAATAATGACAACATACAAAACTCAAACTTGAATGAGTATCTTCCACGTACCTATTCTAAGAAAACCTTGGAAAATTGTGTAGGATTATGTTTTACATTTTACCATTCGAAAATAAAAGTGACAAAATTGAAAATCCGTTCAAAAAATTAACACAAAAACTTACAGGAATATTTAAGGTATATTAATATGAAAATCTGCAAACCAACACCAGTTAATAATTCAATACAAAGAGGCAAACAAATAACCAAGAGACAATCACAAAAATCGTTTTTTTTGGGATTTTCTAAACGGCAAAAGAAAATCCATAAAATCCTTAAAGATTCCTTTAGAATAGGTACATATTCCAGTTTTTAGAACCAATTCATCAAAAATCTATTTTGTATTTTGTCACCATTTGCTTATATATTAGTGACCAAAGACTTAGGTATCTCCTTCAGTTTAAGGCAGATATCTCAGGCAAAACAAAATTGTACACCAACACAAAAAAAAGTTAAGTGAAGCTGAAGCAGAAAAAACATGTTACATGACTTATACATTCAACTGACTCAAAAATTTAAATTCAAAATAAATTCACACCTTTAAGAATATAAAAAATAGAAAATATTTGTCTTGCGCAAAAAAATTATTTGCAAACAAAACTAGAAAAATTAAGCAGTAGGATGTTTTTTGTTTCATCTCAAAAAACATTTAAAAATTTGTATTTAAATCTTGTTTTCTTTATTTTTTTGATTATCGCATTTAGCTTTTTAAACGCAATTTCATACTGACCACTATTTCAATTATTTTCTTTCCGTTTGTTTATTCACCAAATTGTTTTTTATAAACATATGTACATGTAGCATCTCATTTCATTGATTTAAACCCAAGTACTCGCAAAAGTTTACGAACATAATCCGAGCTAGTTTTAAACACCAATTTTTCGTTTCCGCATTCAGAGAAATTTATGTTTTTTCGTCTTCTATACGCACTGCACAGAAATAACAGTCACAACTATTTAAGACAAAGAGCTTAGAGATCGATCTCATATTCATCGAGTCAGAGCGGTTCAGAGCGAAGTCATTTCTTTGAATATAAGATCGAGTCCGAGTTCGGCTCTGGTCGATCGATCTACATGTGAGTTCAAGCTCGTTAACTCGGACCCAGAGATCTTACTCATTTTTTAGCATACGACCCATTGGGTCATATGCAAAAAGATGAGTTCAAGCTGTTTTCTCACTTTTTTGAGAACTTTCTTAGCTTCGTATGCAAAAAAAAAGTTACTGACCGAGTTAGATCTCACGTGGTGAGTTCATTCTCACAGTGATGAGTTCGATCTCATTTTGAAAGCTCTTATGAGATAGAACTCGGTATGCTATGCAAAAAGGTGAGAAAACAGTTGATTCCGTGAGATCGATCTCACAAATTATCGAGCATGGGTTTTCTCTTACTCAGCTCATATACAACCGTCAAGATACCAGAATTTCAGCTTAATTTTGTTACAAATTAAGTTTATAAAAATTGGAGATTGGAAATTGGAATGTTGTGCATCTACCTACTCTTGTCAAAAAAAGGGAACAAGATATTTTTCAATTTTGTTTAGTGATTTTTGAAGAGCTGTATTTTGGTTGTAGGTGGCCGTATTGCAAAGAAAAATCATTTTGCGGTTTCATGTTTCCTGTACAGGGGACTGTTGGCAAATATTTTTTTAAAGTATGTAGTTACCGTTATTGCTCAAATTTTCTATTCCTTTGTTTTTTTTTTTATATTTGATCACTAATATTTCAGCAAATAATGACAACATAAAAAACTCAAACTCGAATGAGTGCCTCCTACGTAGCTATTCTAAAAAAACCTTTTGAAATTGTATAGGATTATGTTTTCACATTTCACCGTTAGAAAATAAGAGTAAAAATAAATTGAAAACCCGTTCAATAAATTAACATCAAAACTTAAAGGAATATTTAATGTATATTAATATGAAAATCTGCAACACCATCAGGTAATAATTCGATACATATTTGCAAAGAAGTAAACAAATAACCAAGAGACAATCACAAAAGTTGTTTTTTTTTGCGATTTTCTAAACGGCGAAAGAAAATCCATAAAATCCTCTAAGATTCCTTTAGAATATTCCAGTTCTTAGAACGGCCCTTCAATTCTGTATTTTGTCACTATTTGCTTAAATATTAGTGACCAAAGACTAAGGTATCTCCTTCAGTTTAAGCCAGATATCTCAGGCAAAAGAAAATTGTACACCAACACAAAATAAAGTTAAGTGAAGCTGAAAAAACATGTTACATGACTTATACATTCAATTGACTCAAAAATTTAAATTCAAAAGAAATTCAAACCTTTAAGAAAATAAAAAATAGAAAATATTTGCCTTGCACAAAAAAATTATTTGCAAACAAAAGTAAAAACAAGAAAAATTAAGCAGTAGGTTGTTTTCTGTTTCATGTCAAAATACACTTAAAAATTTGTATTTAAATTTTGTTTTCTTCATTTTTTTGATTATCGCAATTTCATACTGACCACTTTTTCAATATTTTTTTTCCGTTTGTGTATACACCAAATCGGTTTTTATAAACATACATGTAGCATCTCATTTCATTGCTTAAACCCCTAGTACTCGCAAAAGCTTACGAACATAATCCAACTGAATTTTAAACACCAATATTTTTCGTTTCCGCGTTCAGAGAAATGTATGTTTTTTCTTCTTCTACGCACTTCACAGAAATAACAGTCACAACTATTTAAGACGAAGAGCTTTGAGATCGATCTCATATTCATCGAGTTAGAGCTGTTCAGAGCGAACTCATTTTTTTGCATATAAAATCGAGTCCGAGTTCGGCTCTGCTCGATCGATCTCACATGTGAGTTCAAGCTCGTTAACTCGGACTCAGAGATCTTGCTCATCTTTTAGCATACGACCCATTGAGTCTGATTCCCTCCGCAATTCATTTCGCCGGATTCTGTAATCGAGCTGATGAATTGATATCGATTTTAACGTTTATTTACAGTAAAATAAATTAAACGCATAAGGCTTGTTTCACACATATACGGTTTCATTCGGTTCGGTCTGTATTCGGTTCGTTTTCGGTCGGACCTTATAAGTGTAAACCGATGAAAACGGCAGGAATAAAAACCTAATAGAAACCGAATAGCACCGAACGTCCCCTCGACACGAATCGGTTTCATTCGGTTTCAAGGGCACACAAACTTATCGTAGCGTTCACACATATTCGGTTCTATAAGGTTTTTCTTGTTCGTTTTTATTTGGAATTGACAACTAGTGCTGAAGTATGTTGTTATTTTTGGAATTAAAATTGGTATTTGAATACAAACCTTATAGGAACCGTATATGTGTGAAAATAAAAAACTGAAACCGAAAACGAACCGAATACAGACCGAACCGAATGAAACCGTATATGTGTGAAACAAGCCTAACAACCCTCAAAACGAAAAAAAAAATCTTTATAAAGAAATTTCATTGTGATCGAAAGATCACAGCTCATAAAATGCTCTGATTGGGCTTGATTTTGTCAAAATTTAATTTTAAAATAAAATCGTTAGAAATGTGTTAAAACAATTATTCCAAAGATTTTTGGTTTCTCCAGCTTATGGCCTTATCTTTTAGACCGAGAGCCCACAACAGATTTTGGGTGTGAGTGATAGCAAAACAAGAAGTATAGGCGTCGAAAGCTTCATAAAGGGCTATTCTTACAGTCCGCAACTGGGGCCTTTGGAATTAACAGTGCATTGAAAAAAAAAATATGAATGCACCTTCGAAGGTAATCGTGTTAGCCGAAATTGGTTTTCACCTCTCCCTAGATAAGCTCCTCTGGTCACACATCACGGAATCTGAAACCATTTGAGTGTATAGTTAGCTCTACCGGACCGTTTAAAAAATTCAAATTTCTAAGTGAAAAAAGGTTTCTTTAAACAGTCGGCAGGGCGAATTAAACACTCAAAAATAATCTCAGATTCCGTGATATGGGATGCGCGGAGGTTATCTAGGGAGGGGTGAAATCCAATATCAGCTAACACGATTACCTTCGAAGTTGTATTCATATTTTTTTTTTCAATGCACTGTTAATCGCAAAGGCCCCAGTTGCGGACTGCAAGACTTTGATTTTTTGAATAGCCCTTAATGAAGCTTTTGACGCCTATACTTCTTTTTTTTGCTATCACTCACACCCAAAATCTGCTGTGGGCTCTTAGTCTATTTATATTGTTCAACTTTTAAGTAAAAAAAACTTTATTTTTATTAATAAATTGTTAGACCATTTTCTGAATCTTAAAATTTTGTACGTAGCACTGAACAAAAATGGAATACAAATATGTGAGCTCCCTTTTTTGCTTATAATTGGTTATAGCTCTTTAAATACACAAAACATGAACAAATGTGGCATTTCAGCTTTCTGTATGGTACTTTAACGAAGTCAAGAAAAAAATTCCTTCCCCAATCTTTTGTTACAAAAAAGTCTAAATTGACTGGACTATATTTTTTACATAATTTTTTAATAAACATAATATATGTAAATGTTCACTTCAGAAAGTCTAGTTTTGGTATTAAATTTCAGTAAAGGTACCTTTCCTACCTACATTCGAAGCATGGTAATTTAACTTGCCAAGCAAATGAATTTAGAGTTAATTTGAAAGTAATTTTAAATAGGAATTCTAGAAACTAATTTTGGATATGTTTAAAGAACCACTCACCAGTGTTCTGAGTCTATCCGCATGAAATTTTCTTTTGTAACAATTTGTTTGGGGCTAAACCATAGATTTACTTGACTAAAATAATAAGAATTTATGGATTTTGCATCCTGAATTTGTTTAATTCATACAGATACGAATTTATAACAAAATAAGAAGGTACTTATTAACGTAATGTAAAGTAACAATCATATAGGTACATAATGTTATTTCCTTAGTTGACCTTTTCTAAACATTTTTTTTTAAACGATTTCTTTAAAATATACCTACATGCAGGTATAGTCATTAAATGAACTTTAATCGAAAATAACTTAAAAAAGGAAATGATTCCTGACTTCAAAAAGCGTAGCTCTTAAAGTGATTTGCCGCCGTTGTTTCTTAATGATTATTGATTTTGTTTCCATCCTCTACCTATACATTCTTCTAGCGAATTGTCCCTTTCGCCTCAACCGTTGAATAGAACCACCCTCCCCTCCTAATAGATTTTCTTCTAACTACAAAAAAGTCTTTTTTTTGTCCTACCTATGTACCTATATATCTTAAGTGAATCATCCTATATTTAACAATGCAAAAAAAGAGGTGTAAAATTTAACGCTAACAGCACCCGCGGTACAAAATTAATCATAAAAACACCTTAAAAATGTCCTTAAAAGCTACCCACCTAACGTAGGTGTGTAGTTCTTTTTTTATGATATATGAACATATATGTACATATATCTATTCTATTTATCTATTTGTTTCCATTTTCTAATCAACAAATTCAGCTTCAAAATGTTTAAAGTTATTATAATCGCAAGATATTAACTTTTAGCACAAATAATTATATGATTATTTGTGCTTTTTGAATAAAGATGCTGCGAAAAAATCACATGCATACATACATGCCTACAGACATTATCACAAAATTAATTTTTCAGCTCGAAAAAATACGAAAACAACAAAAATTACATGCTCAACAACCAAAAAAAAACATCACATATTTTGTCCAACATCAGAAATATCTCTGAAACAAAAAAAAAATCTTTCTCTACCTACCCTCAAGGCCACAAATTATATCCTATACATGCATACAATTACAATGGAGAAATGAGTTCATACTTTTTGTTCATCGTTGCAAGCCTCAGACAAAAAAAAACGTAGATACCTACTCAATAACCGGCAAAGCAAAGTAAAACAAAAAAATAGCACTACCTTGATCGTTGCTTAAGGGGCAAAGCTAGCATTGCAGAAACAAAAACGAAATCGACAGAGAAAAAGAGATAGACATAGATATTTTCCAACAGAGTCAAAGATACAAAATTCTGGGGAAGGTGCTTTCATTTTTCATTTTTTTTTTGTAGTAAAACTCGCTTTTTAAAAGCTTTGAAAAATATAGCTTTTTCAATTTCATAGGTCATTTTGCTCCATGGGCGTGAGACATATGGATATGATTATTTGTGATAGAAGCTTAACGAGCCCTACACACGATCAATGTTTATTGTCAATATTCAGTGAAAAAGCCATTTTTCGCTGAGTATTGATCGTTCGTATGCTCTTCAATGTCATTGTCAATGAACATTGACGACATTGATGAGAACCAAAATCGATTTGGTTTTCTTCAATGTAACTGTCATGTTGACGTTTGAGTCGGTGGCAAAAATAAAGCAAATAGCAAAATAGAAAAAGAATTGGTTGATTTTTGGGCTTAGTTCTCTTGAATTTCAAGTTAATTTATTATTAAACAACTTCTTTAGTACTTAATTTAGTTATTGCTTCTTTTTTATTTTCTGATACACCCAATGCAATATTCTTGCAACAAAAACATACAATTTTACGTACAATTATTGTCAATGTTCATTGATACGTGTGGTGGCAATTTGTCATCAATGTTTTTTGACAGAAAATTTCTTCAATAATTATTGTCAATGAATATTGATCGTGTGTAGGGCCCTTAAGAGACTAGAAATTGTATAATTTATTCTCGACCGTTACTTCAGAATTTTGAATAAAATAAAAAATCTGTAAAGGGAATAATTGTTATTTGTTACAGTTATACAAACTTTTTGTATTTTTCTCGTATGAGGTTGCGGGTAAGGCTAGTAATAAATATAATTGTGAAAAATGTATAAAATATGATATTTATTTTCTTGATTCCATATTCGTTCCTAATAATCGCTCTATGCCATGAATATAGTTTCTTTGGGTTTCGTACTTTCTGCCGTTCGTTTCGTATTTCATAAAAGGGTCCCTGACGAAAGTTTTTACTATGACAAAGTGCTTAGAATTTTAAGATGATACTTTTATCTATTTTATATATCTAATTTCTTTTTCATTCAAAAATCTTGTGGGGATGAACTAGTCTAGGATCCCGCCCTAGGACGACCTACATACCCTCATAAAGGTACCAGATGAGCGGTATACAGTTTTGAAGACAGTGTCTTAAAAAACAATTTGCGCATGGGTCGCCTGTCGAAAAATGGTCAAGGCATGGGGCTGCCAATCAATTACTCTCAATTTCTTATATGATATTTTTTGTATATCCTTAAGGCTTACCATTTAAGCTGGGGCAGATAATAGAAAAACCTCAAAAATTGAGAGTAATTGCTTGGCAGCCCTATGCCTTGACCATTTTTCGACAGGCAACCCATGCGCAAATTGTTTTTTAAGACACTGTCTAGAAAACTGTATACCGCTCATCTGGTACCTTTATGAGGGTACCTAACCTACCGTCCTATGGCGGGATCTTCAATTAAACCTTTGTATATCTAAACCATAGTACTATCATGGTGGCGATTCAAATAGTAGAACAACAGCTCTAGTGGCGGCGGCGCTACTTTCGACAGCGTTGGAGACTTGCATGCAAGGCATGGCGATGGAGACTTGCATGCCATGCAAGTCTACAACGCCAAGGGACCTAATAAATTCAGCTGTTTGTGTGTGAAATGTCTCTTCTTTGAATACAAGGTTATTTGTTGTTTTATTTAGGACTATATTTGTATGTAGCCAGTTGTTCTTGTTGAATGTGAAAAGAAAAGTATAATATGTAGGTAGGTATAACCATAGTTGTATTTTATAATAATATTGAGGGTAGGTTTTGTTTTTGTAATGAAGTTGCGATTTGATTTCAAAGATTTTGAAGATAGTCATATAACTTTTGGTAGGTATGTTATTTGACTTGATATTTTCTTACAGAGTATGCATGATTGCATATACATATATCTTTTGGTAGGTATTTAAATTGAATTTAACTTTGAAAGATTGCGATGGTATATTTTTTGCTAGTTATAAGATATTTTGCTTGGAATGTTTTTGGCAAGATCTGTTTTGCGAGGGTGGGTAGTTATAGGTATGTATATCTTTTGCTACCTACATTCATATTTGAATGAAAGTTTTTATTGCTAGATTATTATTGATAGGTAAGTAAGTAGGGATTTTGTATTATTATTTATTTCGAGGAAAGGTTGCTATGAATAGGTGGATATTTTAATTAAAGTTTTTATGCTAAATTGGCGGGTGGGTTTAGATAAAGGTATGATCTCTTTTAATAGGTAGGTAGGTATTTTAATAATAAATATGTAGTTGAGTCCACAAACTTTTTTTCAAAGCGAACCTCTGTCTATCAACTCCTACTCTCACCTCCAAGTGGTGAACATCGGGTGCCTAGTACCTTTAACTGAAGATGGGGTTCCAATCCCTGTGGACGGTTTTAGGGGGCAGCAAACGAGAGAGGGGGGGGTGAGTGTTCCCACTAAGGCACTTCTCCTTCATCCAGGCGGCAGTGGAAGAATTCTCAAGATGGAATCAACGGTGGCGTCTACAGTTCCAGTTAGGCTGAACTACTTAGTGAACACCTCATACGGGCTACTACGACATATTCGGAGCTCAGGCCTATAAGGAGCGGTTAATCCGGCTCCCCGCCCTTGGAGTTATATATATAGGGTCTGGTGCTCCAGGTTGGGGGTCGTGCCGTCGGGGTGACTTCCCAGCCACGTAAAGCTATTTTAGTTGCGAAGCATCAACAAGCCTCGGATACGGACGGATTTACTGTTGACGAACCTAGCAAACGAAATAAGGACAACGAACTTCGGATCTGCACGTGGAATGTTCTGTCTCTCTATAGACCACGTGCAGCCGAACATTAAGCGGAGGCCCTAGACTGCTACAAAGCAGACATCACCGCCATCCAAGAAGTGCGATGGGATGGGCTGGGCAAAAGAAAACTGAAAGACTGCGATATATACTACGGTGACTGTTACCGACCACAAGGGCAGCGTCTTTTTGGATGTGGATTTGTTGTTAGAGGCAGACTGAGGCAAGAGGTCTTGAGTTTCAATTATGTGAACGAACGCCTCACGACAATTCGCATCAAGGCTAAATTCGCCAACATCAGCCTGATATGCGCGCATGCCCCCACAGAGAAGAAAGATGACGACACCAAGGACGAGTTCTACGAGCTCCTGGACAAGACATATGAGCAATGCCCTAGCTATGACATTAAAATTGTCTTGGGTGATTTTAATGCCAAACTAGGAAGAGAAGACGTCTTTGGTGGCACAGTCGGAAGATACAGCCTGCACGACACCACCTCCGATAACGGACTCAGGCTAATCGACTTTGCTGCGGGGTGAAACGTTGTGGTAGCTAGTACGCAGTTCCCGCATCTCGATATACATAAGGGAAAGTGACGAATTCCTGGTTAATCAACCGCCAACCAAACTGACCACATTGAGATATACGCAAAGCACTCCTCCAGTATCAAGGATGTCCGAACGTTCCGAGGGGCCAAAGTTGACTCGGACCACTACCTCGTTGTAGCAAAGGTAATGCTACGGATATCCAGACCAAAGCCAAAACAGGGAAATACTGTGAGGAAGTTCGACGTCGGACGGCTACAGTCGCAAGAAATCGCCAGGTCCTTTTCCGATCGAGTCTCTCGCGCCCTCTTAACTAGTCCTTTGCCGCCAACTGCAAACATCGAGAACCAGTGGAAAAACTGCCAGGAAGCCATTAGAGATTTCGCCTCTGACGTGCTGGGCTTCGCACGACCACCACAGCGAAACCCCTGGTTCGACGAGGAATGCCGGCAAGTACATGCAGCCAAACAACAGGCATACAAAGCGGCGCTGCATAGAAGGCCCAGAGCTGCTCGCGAGCTCTACGAGCAGAAGAGGAAAGAGGAACACAAGCTTCTTAGAAGAATGCCACTGCAGGAATGAAGTTCGGAACTTTTACCAAAAACTAAAAATAACCTCCCAAGGTTACAAGCCCCGAACCGAAGCCTGCAAGGACGATCAGGGGAACATCGTGGTGGAATCGCAGTCGGTGCTGAGGATATGGAAAAATCATTTCTGCAAATTGTATAACGGCGATGACGAACCGAATTCCGCTACCATGCAAATTTCACCATTCAACCTGGACGACGTAGGCCAACAATTCCGTCCACCTGATCTTGACGAAGTGAGGATAGCCATATCTAAACTTAAGTCCAATAAAGCTGCTGGAGCTGATGGCCTTGCGGCTGAGCTATTCAAAGCGGCTGGCGATGAATTGGTTAGGAGTATGCACCAGCTCATCTGTAAAATATGGTCGGAAGAAAGCATGCCCGATGAATGGAACCTCAGCATTGTTTGCCCGATCCTCAAGAAAGGCGATCCTCTGGACTGCACCAACTACAGAGGCATCAGTCTTCTTAATATCGCCTACAAGATCTTCTCTGCCGTACTTTGTGAACGCCTGAAGCCATTCGTCAACAACCTGATAGGTCCATATCAGTGTGGCTTTAGGCCAGGGAAGTCCACCATCGACCAAATATTCGCACTACGGCAGATCTTGGAGAAAACTCAGGAGTTCCAAATCGATACCCACCACCTTTTTATCGATTTCAAGGCCGCATATGACAGCATCTATAGAGACGAGCTATATAGAGCAATGTCTAGTTTTGGCATCCCTGCCAAACTCGTCCGTTTGTGCAGGATGACGATGGAGAATGCACGCTGCTCCATCAAGGTCGGCAAAGACCTCACGGACACCTTTGATGTCAAAAAAAGTTTTAGGCAAGGCGACGCGCTGTCATGCGACTTCTTCAACATCGCACAGTGGATCGCCTCCATATAATTAGACGTAAAAAAGTCAATGACATAAATTGCAAAAAATTCAATTTCTTATCTATAACGGTTAACTGTTAAGTCTGAAAACAATTTTTTTTTCTTGTTTGAACCAGTTTAGTATAGAATAAATCGTCGGTTTATTGCGAAAAGTCACTAAGTACACTTTTGGTGGATTTTAATCTAAAAATGCAAAGTTGTGAGTTTCGACATAGACTAACTAATAATAAAGACAGGCCGCTTCATATAAAGAAAAAGGACCCGATTTGAGATTGCCTCCACTTAGATTGCCTCCACCTCTCATACATGTTTTGTACTTGGCGAGAAAAGCTTTTGCTGTATGAAGCTTTCAAGTTGCATCGAACTGAAACTCATTTCACCACTATCGCAAGTGTACCTGTTTTTGTTGTTGGTTTTGGGTATTTTGTCTGTTTTTTTTTTTTGCAATTAATGAAGGTTGTGTGGTGGTAGTTTTTTTTTGTCTTCATAGTTTGCTCTAACTTAAATTTTGCTTGTGTGTGTGTACACTTCTTCAGGTATATTTATTTCATTCTTGTCGATCTTGGCAAGAATTTTCGTTTTTGAAGGAAAAATTTGTTCTTTAGAGGATTTATCTGTTTTCACGTTTGGGGTGGATGTGGAGACTATATGAGTGTTCTGAAGCAATGGTAGACTTGGTGGCGGTTGTTTGTGTTTGCAATTTTTTGCTCTCATTTATCCTTTTTTGTGCGCTTGCTTGTGTACTCTTGCATACATTCATATAATCTCGATCTTCTAGTAATGACATTATAATTTTCGTTTTTGGTGGTTTCGAGGACTTCTATACAGCATAAAAATAATATGTAGGTAGGTGGTATGAAGGAATATTTTGTTTATTTTATATCTTATTTATTTATTTATTCAGTACCGAAATAAAAAAATGTTAAGAAATACAGGTGAATAACATACCTTATTTGTTTAATTGCAAAAATAAACCTACCGAGTCGAGGAGTATGTTCGAAAATTATGTGTATAACATTCCTTTAAATCGAGTAAACTAATTGCAAAGTTAAAATGCTATTTTTTGCATATTTAAAGCATAAATAAAGATTCATTATTTCTAAACATTCATGTTTTTTTCTATTAATTTTCAAGGCAAATGCGCCCGAAAATAGCGATATTTTCACTCTAAACGAATTTGCACCTCTCATAGTAATTTATCATGTTCACTTGAATCATTATATTTATAAACCATTTCCGGAGAGCTTATTCGTGATATTTCAAATCCTGTATTTGTACCTAGTTTGCTACATTTTGGGTAGAGTAATGTTCAAAAATCGATATAAAATCTTGTGGGTAACCTATAAATATGTCTGATGCACCAAAATAACCTGTTATTAATCAAAACTACATATTATAAAATACAAAGGAGAATGGGCAAATTGGTCTACCTACTCAACAGAGATGTGTCATACATCAATGAAAAGGTCATTGCAAATACTTCATTTTATTATATGGCCGTTAAATTGTAAACCATGGGGTTCAAAAGATATTCGGCTTTAAAGCACCAAAAACAATAATAATGCATTTCTTAATTGGTACTTGGATGACCTGCTCAACATTTATGTGTTATATATCGTTGGAAAGGTTATTGCATGTACTACATTTTTGTATATGGCCGTTAAGCCGTAGACCCCGGGGTTCAAGAGCTACATGGACATGAAAAACTCCAAATATAACAATAATGCAGTTCTTGATTGGCACTTGGTCTACCAACTCAACAGAAATGTGTCATACGTCATTGGAAAGGTCAATGAGAGTACTTCATTTTCTCATATGGCAATCAAGCTCCAAACTATGGGGTTCAAAAGATATTCGGCTTTGAAGCAGCAAAAACAACTAAAATGCATTCTTAATGTGGTAACTGGTTGCACAACTCAACAGTAATGTGTCAGGTATCGTTGAAAAGGTAAACTTATGTGCTTTATTTTTTTTATATAGGCGTTATACGCTCAACCATGGGATTTAAAAGATATTTGGGAAAAATGCAGAAAAGAGCAATAATGCATTTCTGCATTGGAGCTGGTCTTCTTACTCAACAGCGATGCGCCATACATTTTTGAATAGGTAATAATATGTTCTTCAATCATTTGTTTTTCTATCAGCTGTTGACATTGGGGTTTAAGGATATTCATATTCAAGCTGAGCGTATATATGTATCAATGGATGAGTTTTAAAAATAAGTAATAGAGATATTCATAGAAAATGTATTCATATATTTTTTTTTTTTAATATTTAAATAATAGCGTCATCCAATATGACATTGCTGAGGTGAGCTGTAGGAGGCGTAAATCCATTTTGATGCCGGGCAAAACACAAATACCACAAAATTGATATAACATGCGCACATGTACCGACCGTGCATATTATTATTACCTTTTCAAAAAACTATGGCACATCGCTGTTGAGTAAGAAGACCACGCTCCAATGCAGAAATGCATTATTGCTCTTTTCTGCATTTTTCCCAAATATCTTTTGAATCCCATGGTTGAGCGTATAACGCCCAAATAAAAAAATAAAGCACATAAGTTAACCTTTTCAACGATACCTGACACATTACTGTTGAGTTGTGCAACCAGTTACCATATCAAGAATGCATTTTAGTTGTTTTTGCTGCTTCAAAGCCGAATATCTTTTGAACCCCATGGCTTGGAGCTTAGCTGCCATATAAGAAAATGAAGTACTCTCATTGACGTTTCCAATGACGTATGACACATTTCTGTTGATTTGGTAGACCAAGTGCCAATCAAGAACTGCATTATTGTTATATTTGGAGTTTTTCATGTCCATGTAGCTCTTGAACCCCGGGGTCTACGGCTTAACGGCCATATACAAAAATGTAGTACATGCAATAACCTTTCCAACGATATATAACACATAAATGTTGAGCAGGTCATCCAAGTACCAATTAAGAAATGCATTATTATTGTTTTTGGTGCTTTAAAGCCGAATATCTTTTGAACCCCATGGTTTACAATTTAACGGCCATATAATAAAATGAAGTATTTGCAATGACCTTTTCATTGATGTATTACACATCTCTGTTGAGTAGGTAGACCAATTTGCCCATTCTCCTTTGTATTTTATAATATGTAGATTTGATTAATAACAGGTTATTTTGGTGTATCAGACATATTTCTAGGTTACCCACAAGATTTTATATCGATTTTTGAACATTACTCTACCCAAAATGTTGCAAACTAGGTACAAATACAGGATTTGAAATATCACGAATAAGCTCTCCGAAAATGGTTTATAAATACATATAATGATTCAAGTGAACATGATAAATTACTATGAGAGGTGCAAATTCGTTTAGAGTGAAAATATCTCTATTTTCGGGCGCATTTGCCTTGAAAATTAATAGATAAAAACATCAATGTTTAGAAATAATGAATCTTTATTTATGCTTTAAATATGCAAAAAATAGCATTTTAACTTTGCAATTAGTTTACTCGATTTAAAGGAATGTTATACACATAATTTTCGAACATACTCCTCGACTCGGTATGTTTATTTTTGCAATTAAACAAATAAGGTATGTTATTCACCTGTATTTCTTAACATTTTTTTATTTCGGTACTGAATAAATAAATAAATAAGATATAAAATAAACAAAATATTCCTTCATACCACCTACCTACATATTATTTTTATGCTGTATAGAAGTCCTCGAAACCACCAAAAACGATAATTCTAATGTCATTATTAGAAGATCGAGATTATATGAATGTATGCTAGAGTACACAAGCAAGCGCACAAAAAAGGATAAATGAGAGCAAAAAATTGCAAACACAAACAACCGCCACCAAGTCTACCATTGCTTCAGAACACTCATATAGTCTCCACATCCACCCCAAACGTGAAAACAGATAAATCCTCTAAAGAACAAATTTTTCCTTCAAAAACGAAAATTCTTGCCAAGATCGACAAGAATGAAATAAATATACCTGAAGAAGTGTACACACACACAAGCAAAATTTAAGTTAGAGCAAACTATGAAGACAAAAAAAAACTACCACACCCAAACTTCATTAATTGCAAAAAAAAAAACAGACAAAATACCCAAAACCAACAACAAAAACAGGTACACTTGCGATAGTGGTGAAATGAGTTTCAGTTCGATGCAACTTGAAAGCTTCATACAGCAAAAGCTTTTCTCGCCAAGTACAAAACATGTATGAGAGGTGGAGGCAATCTAAGTGGAGGCAATCTCAAATCGGGTCCTTTTTCTTTATATGAAGCGGCCTGTCTTTATTATTAGTTAGTCTATGGTTTCGATCATAGCTATCGATTAAATAACTCATCGAAAGCATCAGCACAATAGAAATCCTTTTAAATGTAAAAAATTATTTCATTAAGTACACAATGCAATGATTTTACAGTGCAAAAAGTCATTAAGTTACTTAGTGACTTTTTGCAATGAAATCCCGACTAAAACACAGTGCGAAAACTCACTAAGTGCTGTATTTTTAATATGTAACATTTCAAGAAGCATTCTCTTATTATAATTTTTCTCTGTTTGTAAAATTTGAACATTTTGAAAATCTGGTCTATGTCCTTCTTAGATACAATGTACAGCTAATGCAGTCTTTTGTGAGCTACCGCTATTTATATCTGATCTATGACCAGCGGTAGCTCACAAAAGACAGCATTAGCTTTACATTGTATCGAAGAAGGACATAGACCAGATTTTCAAAATGTTCAAATTTTAAAAACAGAGAAAAATTATAATAAGAGAATGCTTCTTGAAATGTTACATATTAAAAATACAGCAAATAGTGTAAATAGAAGTTCTGATTGTGATAGACTTAGTGACATTTATGGTCAATTCATAAATAGGCATTAGTAGATACATATCTGTTATATAGATTATACTGAAGTTTTTAAACTCCAATACATAAGTATGTATGTAGATATTTTGATAAAGCTTTCAAACAAATACATTTTAATTTAAATATTCGAATTGATTGATGGTTTTTTGAATTGTCTTTTTAAAGATTTTCAAAAAACTATAAAAAAGCAAAACAAAACAAATATAACTGTTATTTGTGGATATTACTCTTTTAAAATTGTAAGTATCTTCAATTTTATGTTTAGATATCCAATAGGCTAGATTTTTAATAAAATTTGTTTGAATATATAGGTCTGAAGAAGGGTGTAACCACGCCCGAAACGTCACAATTTTATAAAAATAAAAACAAAAACTGACCTCCAGCTCACATAGGAATTCATTATATTACTAAAAAGGTCACGAATAAGGATATAATTTAACGATAATAGTTCCTTTGTATAAATTTTATAACTAGAATTATTCATGGAAAAAAAAATCGAGTAGAGGTCAGAAAATCTTGGATCTTTTTGTGAAACAAAAAAAAAATCAGACTACCGTAAGTTACCATTAAACACATTTTTGTGTTTGTATAATTGAACAAATAGTACTTATTCAATGTAATTATAGTGTAATTATCAGGCCAGTCGGGCAGTATAAAAAAAGACATTTTCTTAATGCAAAAATATACCTGTCAATTATTTTACTAGGGAAGATGAATCGTTCTCGAGATATTGGTTAAAATAAGTTTTTCAAAATGTGGCATAACACATGTATTATGATTAAGAGCTCACAGCAGATTTTGAGAGTGAGTGATAGCAAGAAAAAAGTATAATGCGTCTAAGCTTGAGAACAGGCCATTCAAAAAATCAAAGTCTTGCAGTCCATAACAGGGGCTTTAGTGATTAAACAGTGCATCGAAACCAAAATATTAATGCAACTTAAGGGATAATCGTGTTAGGCGAAATTGGTTTTAACCCCTCCCTAGATAGGCTCCTCTGATCACATATCACGGAATCTTAGACCATTTGAGTGTAGTTCGCCCTGCCAGACTATTTCAAAACTTCAAAGTTCAAAGTGAAAAACGGTTTTTTAAACAGTCTGGCAGGGCGAACTATACACTCAAATGATTTTAGATTCCGAGACTTGTGATCCGAGAAGCTTATCTAGGGAGGGGTGAAAACCAATTTCGGCTAACATGATTACCCTTGAAGTTGCATTCATATTTTGGTTTCGATGCACTGTTTAATCATTAAAGCCACAGTTATGGTCTGCAAGACTTTGATTTTTTGAATAGTCTTTACTCAAGATTTCGATTTCAATACTTTTTTTTTGCGTTTACTCACCCAAAATCTGCTTTGGGCTCTTTGTTTATATATAGAAGCGACGCACCAATCTTTTTAATATTCACAGAGATGAGTTACTTTCCAATTATTCCAATCATAAAATTTGACCGGTATAGACTTGCAAGGGAAAATCTTTTGCCAATTAGCTTATAAGTAATATGTATTTTTTTTAGATAACAAAGAACCTGGATAAAGTTGAAGATAACATAAAAATAAATAACGGCGAAAATAACCTAGAGGAAAATAATAACATTACTGTACATGCAGAATCTAACGAAGAAGCTAGCCTGATACATGACTTGAGTCCTTCATTCGATATAATGAATCTTCCTATAATTTTTGCTGAAGACGTTTCGTACGTTACAGAAAACCAAGAAGCCTTGGATGAAACTTGAATCCCGATCTTGGTTTTCTCTTAAATACTTACTTAAACACGAATTTAAAATGTATGAAAACTTGACCAGTGAACCCACCAAATTTTAATCAGTAATCATTAATTACCAAATTTCTGTCACGATTTGGAATTGTTTCGATATTAATCTACTTAAGTATTTGATATTAAACTACATGAACTTAAAACTTGGCATATATTTTAGATCTCATTACTTTTGTTGGCTGACTTTTTACGCACAGGTTTCTTGTATACATAAGAACTTGGCTCCTTTTTTAACATTTATGTTTTTGTTGTGATTTAATTAAAATGATTCGTTTAAATAATTGAGGTAAATTGTTAGCGCACTTCTCTAACAGATCTTTGCTCATAAAAGTTGGCATGTAGATAGAAATTCAGTTTCAATCAGTAAAAAAATTGAACAATGATTCTTAGTTTTGCTCTTAATTTGCTATCCCAGTCCAAAAAGTTCATTTTTATGGTTTTCAATGTTTTTGTTTATTACAATTTAACTTTTAAAGATAGATAATTTTTTTCTTTATCTTGCCTTTTTTGTTTTCTTGGTAGTTTCTTTTTTGTTGCATTTTTTACATTGTTTCTGTAGTTTTAGTTTTTTGTCGGCAGTGTTTTTCTCATTAATTTCAAGTTTGCTAGGTGGTTTTAGTTTTGTTATATTTTTAATTCAGTTAAATCAATAATTAACATGTTGCTTTTGTTATATTTTTAATTCAGTTAAATCAACAATTAACATGTTCCTTTTAAATTACTGTTTGTTGAATGAGCAATTGCTTTGAACAAAAAGGTCACAAATTTTAGAGGAATGTTCATTATGTACGAGTATGTTCAATGGTTGTTTTCATTTCAATTCAACTGGAGTAACCATTCTTTTATTTATGCAACATTTTTTTTTTCCATTTTTGTTACTCTATTTTCTTTTTTTACGTTTTTATTTCGTTTTTTTTTACAGTTTTAATTTTTGATTTATTTATTTTTTTAATTATTTTTATTTTTTTGTTTTTGTAATTAAAAAAAAAAATAATATTTAAGCATTTGAGCTTCTGATGACTTTTAATTTCAACTCTTATTTTTATTCTATAAAAACGATAAATTCGATGAAATTTTATTCTTATATTATTTATATTTTTATAAAAGTTGTAATAGTTGGAATGAATATGAAATTATTGTATGAGGTGTAACTTGGTTTATAGAAAAAATATCAATTCTTTCGAGCAAATTTTCCTGAAAATCAATAGTAGGTAAGCTTTGATATTAAGAAATAAAATGAATCTTAAACGAAATACAGAATCTTAGATTATGCTTTAAATATCCAATAATAGTATTTTCGAACAGAAAGAACAGAAAATGGCTTTTTAAAGATAATTTACATACATTCAAAAACTGCTAAATTAATCCTCCACCTCCTACCAGCGAATTATATACTTAGTTCATGTCTGTTGACCACACCCACCAAATGATTTCAGTTTTCCATCCTAACTAAAATTTGAATATACTGGTACATATACGAGTATGTTTATGTGTGTTGCAGTTAAGTTTCAATTTATTAATCAATTGCAAGCAAATTTGTATTTTGATCATTTTCATTAAGCAAACAAAAAAAAAATCAAAAAAATCTCGATCCCGCTGCATTAAATTCTATATAAGTCGAAAAATAATGCTGCTTCGTTTTTCAGAAATTTGGTAGGTATCTGTATCTGAAGAAATTTGAAAAAATCTTTAAAAAAGCATGCTTAGATTATATTTGCATTTAGTTTGAGTTAGTTGAGAGGTTTCGAAAGGTATAAAAGCAAGCTATCACTCCATTTACAATAATGTTCTCATTTTAAATACGATTTAAAAAAATTGTATTTTATAATAATTTTGATTAATAACAGGTTATATTGGTGTATCAGACATATTTCAAGGTTGACCACATGATGTTATATCGATTTTTGAACATTACTCAACCTAAAATTTTGCAAACTAGGTACAAATATAGGATTTGGAATATCACGAATAAGCTCTACTTCAGTAATTCTTTTTTGAGGTATGAAATGAATGATAATATAACAAGGATTATATTTTTAGAAAATTATAATGATTCAAGTGAACATGATAAATTACTAGGTACATATATGAAGTGCAAATTTGTTTAGAGTGAAAATATCGCTATTTTCGGGCGCATTTTCCTAGAATTTAATAATAATAGAAAAAACATGAATGTATGGAAAAAATTAATCTTTATTTATGCTTTAAATATGCAAAAAATAGCGTTTTAACTTTGCAATAAGTTTACTCGATTTAAATGAATGTTGCGAACACACTCCTCGACTCGGTAAGTTTATTTTTGCAATTAAACAAATAAGGTATGTTATTCACCTGTATTTCTTAACATTTTTTTATTTCGGTACTGAATAAATAAATAAATAAATAAGATATAAAATAAACAAAATATTCCTTCATACCACCTACCTACATATTATTTTTATGCTGTATAGAAGTCCTCGAAACCACCAAAAACGAAAATTATAATGTCATTACTAGAAGATCGAGATTATATGAATGTATGCAAGAGTACACAAGCAAGCACACAAAAAAGGATAAATGAGAGCAACAAATTGCAAACACAAACAACCGCCACAAAGTCTCCCATTGCTTCAGAACACTCATACATTCTTCACATCCACCCCCAAACGTGAAAACAGAGAAATCCTCCAAAGAACAAATTTTTCCTTCAAAAACGAAAATTCTTGCCAAGATCGACATGAATGAAATAAATATACCTGAAGTGTACACACACACAAGCAAAATTTTAGTTAGAGCAAACTATGAAGACAAACAAACTACCACCACTGCTTCATAACCTTCATTAATTGCAAAAAAAAACAGACAAAATACCCAAAAACCAACAACAAAAACAGGTGCACTTGCGATAGACGTGAAATGAATTTCAGTTCGATGCAACTTGAAAGCTTCATATAGAGCAAAAGCTTTTCTCGCCAAGTACAAAACATGTATGAGGTGGAGGCAATCTAAGTGGAGGAAATCTCAAATCGGGTCCTTTTTCTTTATATGAAGCGGCCTGTCTTTATTATTAGTTAGTCTATGGTATTATCTTGAGTCGGGCTTACCATCACTGTTTATTTCATCGCTAAAGCAACATGCTGATTATTTATCTAGAGTGGTTAAAATGGATGAAATTCGGCTACCAAAACAGATTTTGCGGTATGCAGTCCAAAAGAATATACTTTTTGCCAAAAATTGGAGAAAACTGGCTGCAGATTGTAGTATAGTGCTGAATTTATCGGCAGTAAGAATGGACCAATGGAAACAGACGTTTTATTAAGTTATCCGGACAACTGATGAAAATGAGAGATACTCTTTTATCGAAAAAGCCCTTGAGTCAACAGAGAGGCTTTTTTACTCAAAAGTAAACTGTAATTTAAACGAAGCAAATTACTTCAACAGTAGTTTCTCATGCATTATGATAGGAGCAATATTCAAAATAAGAGGAGAATTAATAAGCCTTAATTATTTACCGCATGGAACCGAAGGAACTGGCAACTGTGATTTGTGCAACCTGCAGGAGAGGGAAAATATCTTTCATTTCATTGGAGTATGCCCCGTGTTGAAGGAGATAAGACGATCTTACTTTGGAAAAAATACTCTGGAATTCGATGAAGTTGAAAAGTACCTAAACGGGTTGGACTGGAAACTTCTGTTCAGCTACTATCAAAAGGCCAGCGCTTATAGAAGAAGAATAACCACAGAAAGCTTTTAAAATTGTAACCGTTTAAAAATAACATAGTGTGATGTTTTATTTCTGCTAAGACTTCCTTATAAAAAAAAAAAATATTTTGTTTTCGCTAAACTAAAAGCTCTTATAAAAAAATATTAAAAAAAAACAATATTAGATATATTTTGAACTGTTAAAGTTTTCTTAGAATTGAAATTATTTTAAAATTTAGCAAATGTGCCACTCTGGCAGACGACAGATAGTGTCATGCCTTAATTATTCAATTGTTCTTTATTCTTAATAATAACAACTGTACAATTTTTATATTGAATAAAAATCTATATATCTATTTATATCTATCTATCCGAAAATGTTCTAGCTTCAACAACGGAATTGGTTGTCTAAGATTTGATAACTTGATATTTAATTTATTCAAATTTAAATGAAGTAGGTAGGTTTATTTTCAACTATTAAGAACTTTTAAGAAACTGTCTAAGATCTAAAAAATAAGCCTGAGAGTCACAGTGCCACGTTTTTTTTTTGTTTTGTACACTAACCTAAGATCTGTAAGAAAACTTAAAAAATAGGAACATTCCTCATCTCTCTAATTTTTTAAAATTCGATTCCCTTAAAAGAAAATGCTATTAGCGAATGGATTCACGGCACCCATAGTCCAGTCAAAGCGTCGTGAAAAACAGAGGTGTTTTTTTGCATGGATCGATAGGGGCTTATGTTAAATGCTTAAACCCAAATTTGCACCACCTAACAACTCTTTTTACTAAAGTTATTGGTAAAAATGTTATTCGTAAATAACATTGACTTCTATATTCTTAAAAAAAAAATGTATTTGTCTAAGCAAATAAAAAAAGTCAAAATCTGCCCAAACACAAAGGAAACCACCAAGGCTAATTAAAAACGGAACTCCCAAGACTTTTAAATCAGGAAAAGAAAACAGTGTCAATACCTTAGGACAAAATATCAAAGCAAGGAAATAAAGAAACATATGCCCAAATAGCGGCAAGAAATATACCCGTTAATAACGATATTGAAACAGATCTGGTTTCGAAAGTCTTTTCAATAATTCTGTTGAAACTTGAGGAACAATGTGATACAAATAAACTTATCTTTGATAAGTTAAGTAAGCTCGACAATTGTTTTCGACCCAAACCTCTTTCCAAAAATATATGATGGAAAAGCTTAAAATTCTTACGTGGAATGCCAATGGATTATGGCAAAAACTTGGAGAATTAGAGATGTTTGTGCAGGAAAATGATATCGACATATGTTTGATATCAGAAACGCATGCAAAAAATGAATCAAATCTTAAAATCGACGGTTTTTATAACTTCCACGCTGTTCATCCGTCAAACAAAGCAAGAGGTGGATCATCGTTATAAAGGGTGTCCTGTAAATATTGGATAACCTTGCAACTGGTTATAGCAGGCCTTATGACCTTTCCAGAAAACAATATAAAAAAAATATTTTCCCAGTGGTTATTATATTATGATGTTTTTTCCAAAAGTTGTTAACAAGTAATACTTTCCTCAAATACGTGAACGCTACGTCCATGAATGATCAATTTTTGCTATTTTTTTATTTTTGTAATATTCTAGAATGATAAAAACAAATGAAAATTTTTAATGTTTAAGTTTTGATTATAACTTTTTTATTTATAACTTTAGGGAATAAAGTGTTTTAACATAAATTGGAGAGAATTGAATTTTCTACAAATTTGTACCTAAGTTTTTTTTTTCTAAGACTAAGTTGCCACGGAAAACTTGTCAGAGCTCGTTTTTCAACATGGTGGCCAAATGGTGAGGCTTTCAACACCTAAAATCGGGTTTTATACTTGCACTGATCCCCCTTACACATCAAAAGAGAGAATCTTTGTCCAAACCAAATTCTGAGGTTATTGTAACATTTTAATAGACATTTTGGAAAAATGTTAAAAGGTGGAATCGGCTAAGGTGATTTGTGATAGTTGACAGTCACAACACATAGCAAAACTATGGTAATGTGATTGTCAACGTCAACTAGCGTTGCCAGACGTCCCGGTTTACCCGGGATGTCCCGGATTTTAAGCATAAATTCAATTGTCCCGCCGGGACAACTTTTTTCCCGGGTTATTACCCAAATTCACAAATAATACCAAAAGGTATCTTTTAATAGTTGGCAAAAAATTGCTGCATTAATTTTTTAATCAATTTTACCAAACTTAACGTAGAATTGAGAATGAGGAATAGAAAAGTAAATAATAAATATATTTTTTTGTTTTTGTTTTTCTGGACTGTTGAATTTGATGCAGTTTAAAGTTCTTGTGACCTTTAGTCCAAATGACATTTTGGCAACCTGACAGCTGCTGTCACTATCATTTAAATTGGCAAAATAATGTAATTAGAACATTTACCAATTTTTTGTGGATTCCGAAAGAATGTTAGTTCTATTTTTTGTCAGCCAAGCATACGGCTTTAAGTGTTTGATTAAAAATTGATAAGAGCATTGAATAATGAATACTTAGAATATTGTACTTAATAACAACAACGTGACTTTTTGAAAAAACAAAAAAATTGGTTTAAAAAAAATAATTTTTTTTTGCCAAAAGTTTTAGAAAATAGAAAGACAATATTAAAAAAAAAAAACAACTTTTTCAAGAAATAAAATTAGGAAATGGATTTTCAACTCTAAAAATATGGGGAGAATAGATCCCCTTCCATACGATTTTCTTCTTGTCTCGGTTAAATTTATTTTGTCCCGGGCAAAATTTGTCAATCCCGAGATTTTCCTTAATTGTGGCCATTTGTCCCGTCAAGCTTTGAGAAAAATCTGGCAACCCTACTGTAAACTATCACCTTAGCCGATTCCACCCCTGCTTTATTAGATGATTTATAAATTTTCTCGGTTATTTTGTAAATACACAAGCATGTGTTATGCCATTTTGGAAAGTGCATTAAAAAGACAACTTTTTTAAGTAATTGGCCATTCATGTTCTCATACAATTTAATTTATTAGAGGTTGTCAAACTTTTTTGAAAACAAAGGACAATCGGCAAATATATATGGAAGTTGGTCTAGGAACTAATAAAAACGAGTTGTATGTCGTTGGAAAGGTATTTTCATGTGCTACAATAGTGACTATGGCAGTTCATTTCAAATCACTGTGTGAAAAAAGTTATTTTCTAAACAAGGTTTTTTTTTGTTGGTACATTTAAGAGTGCAAAAAAATCATACAAACTGGTCTTACCAATACCAATAAGATGTATGTCGATGAAAAGGTATTTTTATGAACAATAATAGTTTCTATAACAACTTATTTAAAATCACTGTGTGGAAAAAGTTATTCGCTGTTTTAGGGAATTTTGGTAAAGATAAAATTTATGGAGCATGGGTAACAATAATTTTGTTCACACATTGACTTGAATTAAGCTGTTTCATTAACTATTCAAGTACATAAAATTTCCTTTCCAACAACATACGTCCCGTTGTTATTGGTTGAACTTGCGTTCACACTTTTTGTCCATACTAAAAAAAGCATTTTTTCACACTAAAATGAACCACAATAATTCATTAGTTTTCGAATAACTTTTTTCGCACAGTGATTTGAACTGAACTGCTATTAAAGGTATTGTAGGTAATGGAAATACCTTTCTAATGACATATATATTGTTGTTATTTGTTTGACCAGTTTTCATAAATTTTGCCCATTCTAAATATATTTTATTCATACTAGAATGCACCAGAACACAATTCTATTTAGCGAATAACTTTTTTACACAGCAATTTGAAGTAAGCCCTCACAGTAACTATTGTAGTTCATAAAAATACCTTTCCAACGACATATGTTTCGTCGTTATTGGTTCTGTCGACCGTTTTGTCCTATTCTCCTTTGTGTACTAAAAAAAATATTTAAAAAAATTATAATACAAAAAATGCAATAACTACTATTAAATTTTACCATCTATCTATTACAACAGTCATTCTAGAATATTACAAAAATAAAAAAATAGCAAAAATTGTTCATCCATGGTCTTAGCGTTCACTATTTAAGGAAAGTAGTACTTGTTAACAACTTTTAGAAAAAACATCATAACATAGTAACCACTGGGAAAATATTTTTTTATATATTTTTCTGGAAAGGTCATAAGGCCTGCTATAACCAGTTGCCATTATTCACAGGACACCCTGTATCTATATAAAAGAGTTCATTGAACACTCGATAGGCTTGAAAATAGAGCTGAAATCAATTCACTTGAGTAGTGTACAGGTTAGAACTAAAAATACTTTTCTCAATGTCTCTTCAATATATTGCCCTCCGCTTTCCAAATTTCAAACTTCATTGTTGGTGGTGACTTTAATGCAAAACACACCTTCTGGGCCTCAAGATGCATATTTCAAAAGGGTCGAATGCTGTATGAGGCAGGAACAGAAGATAATTGTGACTTTCATTCGACTTGCAAACCAACTTACTGGCCAACTGATCCGTCAAAAATACCTGACTTAATCAATTTATTTATGTTAAAGAAATACCCTCTAACCATGTTGAAATTTCAGAGTGCTTTGATCTCTTCTCAGATCATTCTGCCGTCATACTCACTACGAGCGAAGTCTCGTTAAAATTGAAAAACCATTCAGGTTAACAAACGGTAAAACCAACTGGGATGGATTTAAGAAAGTTATCGAGGACAGCGTTGAATTAAGGGTATAAAACGTCTCTCGAACTTGAAGACGCACCTGCAGGAAACATTTAAGCCTTTCGATGGACAAGAACTCAACGAAAATATTAATAGATATGAATTTTACATCAAATGACAGCTAAATAATAAGAAATGCTACACTTGCCGAGTTAAAAAGAGAAATAAAGAAGCTTTTCCAATAAAGCTCCAGGATAAGACTTAATCACAGCAGAAATTCTAAAAAGGCTTAATGAACGTCCTTTATATAATAAATGCCGCTCTAAAGTTAGAATATGTTCCGAGCCAATGGAAAGTTGCGGAAGACATAATGGTTTTGAAACCTGGCAAACCATCTCATGAAAAGAACTCTTACAGACCGATTTTGCTTCTTCCTATAATATCGAAAGTTTTTGAAAGAATACTACTCCTGTGCCTGCAGCCGATAATAGAAGAAAAACAATTAATATCTGTACCTGAACATCAGTTCGGATTTAGAAGAAAGCATTCGACCATTGATCAAGGGCATAGAATAACTAACGTAATTGAGAGAGCTCTTGAAGAAAAAAAAGAAGTGTTTGACAAGGTGTGGCACGAAGGCCTAAAATTCAAATTAAGACAAGTTCTGTCTGAAGGGCTTTATAAAATTCTAAACGAATATCTAAAAAACAGACTTTTTAGTGTAAGACACTATTTCAAAGAAATGGTGGCTGGGGTACCACTAGGTAGTGTTTTAGGTCCAGTTCTGTACTTTCTATTTACACGTGATATACCTCAAACAGAAAGACACTATCGTAGCAACGTTTGCTGATGATACTGCAATACTAGCAGTAGGCAAAACGATTAACGAAGCTACGATTAAATTACAAAATGCTCTTAATAATGTTAATGAGTGGACAAAAATAGTCCACGTGGACTTTACGTATAAAAAAATAAATAGATTGCCCGTCTTTCTTAATACCGATCCATTTGCGAATGAGGCAAAATATCTGGGAATGACTCTAGACGCGAAATTAAAATGGAAGCCGCACGAAAAAAAAAGCGAAGAATTAAAAAGTAAATTAAGAGATATAAACTGGCTACTCGGTAAAAATTCTAAGTTTATTATTAATAATAAGTTGATTTTATACAGGCAGGTTCTTAAACCTGTCTGGTCTTACGGTTTACAACTCTGCGATCTAGGATATGTAAGAAAATGATATAGGATTTCGAGGAAACATCATTTAAAATAGGCATGATAAGTGACGTTTTTTTATATAATAAAGGATTTTTTTCTTTGTTTTTTCTATTTTGTATTTGCATTTCTTCTTCTATTTACATTGTTACATAAAACTTATTTATTTCTCATTAAACTTGTTTTTAATTATTTTGTAAATCCATTTTCATAATGAAATAACACATTACATTATTTTCGTGTCCAACCCAGCTTAAATACCAAATTATGGTCATAATGGGAGCGATTTGAGCAAAGCAAATCACCGTTCTTCGACCTACAAAAGCGATCACAAAAATAAGTACTTAACTATATAGTCCAGTAAATAGAGGTAAAAAAAGGGGGGTTACCCTTCAAAAGGTCGGGTAGTTCTAAATTTTTGATATGTTATATGGTATGGTTGGTATTCCAAAATTCCACAACCACGCCCCCTCCACCCCCTTCAAAATTCTGGAAAAACTACAAAAAATCGGCACTTTTCTCAGTTTTTTGCTTATAACTATAACTTATTTGTAGACAATAAAATTTCCTACAAATATGATTCGAAAAGTATCTTTGTACAACCACTACAAACGGTGCTATGAAGCTCCCAAAAAAGGCTAAAATTTCGTATTTTGTAAGATTTTCAGTTTCTTCCCTCTTTACAGCACAATAACTCCTTAACCATCAAGTTTATGGCAAAAATTTTCACAATCAATCTTGTAGATAATTTAATTAGCTACCAATTTCATGTAACTACAGTCGACGCACTCTAAGTCGAACTCCATCTTAGTCGAATTTCCATCTAACAAGAATTTTTTCCCCATGTTTATTGTATACTCCTCTCAAATTTCGAAACTTATTTATTTCTCTAAAACGAATTTTTGCAGAACTCTCTCTAACTCGAAATAATTTTGAAATCCCTTGAGAGTTTGACTTAGAAGGAGTCGACTGTATTTTCATTTTGTGACCAATACAATCGGGAATCGGGTGAATTTTGAGAAAGTGTTTTTTACTCAAACGTTTTAACGAACTCACTTCCTTTTATGTCTGTTTTATACAGTGTACTGGAGTCCCATAGAAATTTTATTACCAATTTTTCTTACTACCAGAATCGATTGAAGTATACATAGGAGAGTCCGAAAACTTGGACAGACATCACGATATTCTGAACCCGGTGTTTTAGTCGCTATTTTTTTGAGGTAGTGCACAAAATTCCATAAAAACTAAACCACTATTGGTACCAGTTTTGATGAAATGTATAGATATGATAATGATCAGACCAATACAATTAATTTCCACCCACTGCCGCCCCACTTTCTTAAAACATAATATTTTCGGAAAAAATTATAAAAATTCGGGTGTTGTTCAGATGACCAATGAAGGGCCGAGACCACAAGTGCTCTGGTGATGGCTTACCCTCTTCTTTATTGCACTCAACTTGGGATTCAGAAACTCAAAAGGCTGGAGCATTGTTTCCCATTCGCACAATCTAGCTTAGCCAAGTCGATGTATTTTGACTTTTTGGACTACATTGTCTTTGAACAGCTCATTGAACTCACATTTGTGCCTTCTCCTCCAAAAATCCGCCGAATAATACGAGTAATACTTGCAAAAGAGTCCAGTATCAATTTTCATTTCTGATTTTCATCTTACCGAGAGTAGGAGTGTCTTGAGCGTAGGAAGAGTGTTGAACATTATTGTTTGACAAACTGATTAATAGCAGTGGTTTCTAAAAATATTTTTTTGTTGAATATACACATAGGTGTCATCCGTGGAGTAAATACGAGTATTGACTCCAAGGTACCTAAATGAAATTCTAAACAACTTCGAAGCTCGGGGTCAATTCTCGATCTGTGAAACTGTGAAATGAAAACAAAGTTGTCATTTCAGTTTTCACAGAGTTTTATCATTTTATCACTTCACAAACACGCGCAAGGCGATTCCCGAACTCGTTATGAAAAACAGCTGTCAAAGTGAGTACTAAAAAGTACTAACATGAAAAATTCTACCACTTCCTCATAAAAAAAGGTGATTGTGACGTCACAGAAAGACTAAGATGGCGACTTGGGTGTTTCAAATGAGTACAATTTGTTTGTGTTTATCATTTTTCTTTTCACAGGTATTCACAGAATGAAATGATTGTGATAAACGAATTATCATATGAAAACATTTTGGCATTTGTTTTCATTTTTTCACACTTCGAGAATCGCATTTGGCTTGAAGGCGTTATAATATTTATCACTTCACAGTTTCACAGATCGAGAATTGACCCCCTGGTGCTAATAAAGTGATGTTTTGGCCTAGATTGTGAACATAATGCTTTTTTCTTGACAGTAGTTAGTTGGACTTTTACCCGTTTACTTCAAAACCAATCTATTTCACCTGTTCTTCAATCACCATGAAGAGCTCTATAATGACACAATGGAACACAAGATAGGGCATTCTATATTAACAGCTGATCTATTCACTATCTATTCCAGAAAGAGATTCAAAAAGACAAAAATGCTATGGCATTTCCTCGCCGAGTGCACTGTGCATGTTTTTGAACAGTTCGGAGAAACTATTCTCTAGTTGCACATTGCAATTGGCATATTGCACCTTTTGTTTTATAATGTCACGAGATACAGCTAGATCTTTTTTCTCGAGATCCCGAGCTCGCATATAGAGCTCTCTTCAATGAATATGCTTCCATAAGTAATAGGCCTTGAAGCCAATGCAGAAACCTTGTGTCTCAACTTGAAGTTCATTGGTAATTTCCAGAATTTTCCTCAGGGTTTAGATTTTTGATCTTTTACTGGCATTCGTTTAAATGGTAATGTCCTTTATCATAACTACCTACAATTCTTATTCCAATGAGTAAGATGGATGACAAGACTTGCTCCCTATACAAACAACGCCAACGTAGACAAAATATGCATAAATTTACCGATTGTATTGCTCACAATATGAAAATACAGTCGACTGCCTCTAAGTCGAACTCTCACGGGATATCAAAATTATTTCGAGTTAGAGAGAGTTTTGCAAAATTCGATTTAGAGAAATAAATAATTTTTTTTTAAATTTGAGAGGATTATACAACAAACATGGTGACAAAAATTCTTGTAAGGGGGAAATTTGACTTAGGGGAAGTTTGACTTAGAGTGCGTCGACTGTAGTTGCATGAAATTGGTAGTCAATTAAACTATCTACAAGATTGATTATAAAATTTTGCCCTAAGCTTGACAGTTAAGGAGTTATTGTGCTGTAAAGAGGGAAGAAACTGAAAATCTTACTAAATACGAAATTTTAGCCTTTTTTGGGAGCTCCATAGCACCGTTTGTAGTGGTTGTACAAAAATACTTTCCGAATCATATTTGTAGGAAATTTTATTGTCTACAAATGTCTTTCATACCTTTTTCCGTAAATATATACCGGAAAGAAGTTATAAGCAAAAAACTGAAAAAAGTGCCGATTTTTGTAGTTTTTCCAGGATTTTGAAGGGGGCGGAGGGGGCGTGGTTGTGGAATTTTCATCTACCAACCATACCATATAACATATCAAAAATTTAGAACTACCCGACCTTTTGTAGTGTAAAACCTCTCTATTTACTGGACTAATAGGCATTAGTGGGGCTGTTAGTGAGGCCAACCTTTCATTTTGACCTGACGGGTAAAGCTTCAGTATACGAAAAGAAAATGTCCTAAGGTAAATTTTAAGAAGTGTTGCCACGATGGCCTTGTGAACTATTAATTCAGTGCAATTGTACAACATGTTCTACTTAAAGGTGTAAATGTAAATTTAAGTACTTGACATGCACAGAGTATTGCAAATGTGGTGAGCAATGTACGAGATAAATGTGTATACAAATGATGTACTTATACATATATGTAATTGTATTTTTATAATTTTTAAATTTTGTTTTACTAAAAAAACAAAAATAACAGATTTTCTTTATTAAATATCAATCAGGAAACTTCAAAAAGCATCTTAATTGATATCGTATCCTTCGGTTTGTAGAGTGATAAGATGGGCTTTTGTGGGCGTGTCAATGGGCGAAAATTTAATGCAATCATTCCCTATACTGTTCGCTATCATGTGTGATTTCATTACACTGGAAGAAGTGGTTCAGATTTTATCTTACTAAAACGAACTCCATATAAGTCAAAAAATAATAAACGCCCACAAAATAGGCATGGTAGGAACTTTTTACAGCTTATATTCCAAACACAAATATTTTAATAAGGTTAACTAAAGTAACATCCGAATTTGTATTAATTTTGACGAATATATTACTTTTTTCAAAAAGGGGGCGTGGCAGTGGGCGGAAATTAATGATAATGGCTTCTCATCTTGTTTTTTATCATGTCTGTTCATTTCATCAAAATTGGTTTAGTGGTTTAGTTTTTATGGAGATTTTTCCGTTCTCCCATACAAATTATACTACTATTTGTCGGCCATTTTGGAAAATGGCGTCTAAAAAACCCCCTCCAGAAAACGGTGATGTCTACCCAAGTTTTTCTGACTCTCCTATATGCACTTTAATCGATTCTAGCGGTTAGATAAATCAGTACGGAAATTTCTACGGGACTTCACTACAGGGACTGTATTAATTATTTCTGATGGTATTAAATTTTTGCAAATTTCCCATAAATGAGGTGGAAAAAACCGCTATGACCTTGAAATTTTTAAAAATTCATTAAAAAAAAATCTATTCCTGACAAATTACTGAAAATAGCAGACCTTTTATATAGATCTAGAGATCTTTCAGATCGTACACATTTATGGTAAATTTCCCTAAAATGAGGTGCCAAAAATCGTTTTGACCTTGAAATTTTTTTTAAATTCATTAAATATTCATTAAAAAAAATCTATGGCTGACCAATTACTGAAAATAGCTGACCTTTTACAACCGTGAAGAGGCCTTTCAAATTGCATACTTTTTGTTTTTAAATGACCCAAATGAGGTTCCAAAAGTTTTTTTTGTGACCTTGAACAAAACTTCAAAAATTCATAGAAAAAAATCTATGGCTGACCAATTACTGAAAATAGTTGACCTTTTATCACGATCTAGAAATCTTTCGGATGGTATACATTTTTTGCTAATTTCCCATAAATGAGGTGCCAAAAATCGCGCGTGACCTTGAGCGACCTTGAGAAAGTTTAAGCCTTGATAACAAGTTATCTAGGGCTGACCAATTTCAGGGACCAGTTGACCTTTGCTGACCCATTACTGACCAATTAGATGTCATTTTTTATCAAACTTCCATCATATGAGGTGCCAAAGGTCCAGAGCCTGTTTTCCCAAATAAAACTGGTTTCGTCTTGATGAGCTAAAATTTTACTGGATTTTTTTCTTTATTTATTTCTAAAAAAATAGCGGTGCGCACCAATTAAATTAAACTATTTATAATAACCACCCTAATGTATATGGTATGTTAATGTTTTGTTATGTTTTTGTTTGAATATAATGAATTTGATCTGAGTATTAAAAATAAATGAACTCCGTATGTTTTTTGCTTTATAGGCTTCGTAAAAAGTCTATGATTTTTTACTTTTCTTTTTTTGTATTCAATAGTTTAATTTTGCTTTTTCTTAAGTTTGTCTATAGTGTCTACGAAATTGTTAACTTCATACTTTGTACACCCCGCACAATATATTTATTTTTTAATTATTAACATAAAAGATAGCATTAACTTTTCTCTATACTATTTACGGATTTATTAATGAATTGTTAATTTTACTAACATCACTTACATCATAACATATATTATACTTAGAATAAATAAAATATTGAATTGATATGAAATTGAATTTAATCAAACCTATTAAAATATTGTAAAAGGTTTAAAAGCTTCCGAAACTTTTATTCCTTATTAGAGTTTTTTTTAATGTAGGTGTAGGTTAGGTTGATATTTCAAACTAAAAAAAAATCATTTACGCAATCGTTTACTGTTGCTTTGTATATGTATATAGGTACTTTGATATGCAAATATGACGACCCTTATTTCTGTGATTCAAAGTAAAAACGGAGGAGAAGATGGGTATAAAGGGAAAGTAAACAAATTATTCGAAACCAACGGCTATATTGCAACTGGTTTTGGTTGATTATGATAAAATAATACATGTACATATGTTATCTAACTTTATTCTGATTGCCTTAGGCGTGCAATTTACCTTAAAAAGTGAACATTTTGTAGAACAAGGATCCTTAAGATAGGGTCACTCTTCTGATGAGGTTGGCCGCATGGATAGCAGAAAAATATTAACAAGCTTTTCTGTTTTGTATCATTCTAAAACTAAGGTCAACTAAATGCTGATATAACAGAAATTGTTTTAACCCGGGGCATCAAACTTCTAGGCTAATGCTGGGGCTCCATTGGCAATATTTGGGGAGATGACAATTGAAATAGGAATGGCAATTAATTGCTTGGGTGGGGATAACTCATTGCCAGCCAATTTGAGCTACAAAATGTCTTGTGCTGTTTAAATCCACTGTTTTTATTAATGTTGAATTTTAATTCACTAAATTACCTATATCATGCAATATCATATTCGACACTTTAATTTAACAAGGAGGAGAAGCCATTCGAAACAATGGAGAACATTGAAAGGACAGGGAAACGTGCAAATTGAACATCTCACAGTTCATATTTACTCTAGAGCTTGTACCGTTATTTTTGGAGTTTGACAAAAAAAAGTTGGATTTTACCTTAGTCCAGGCAAACTAAGATTAAAATACCGATAACATGGGCAAAATTGCAACAGAAGCTTTTTTGATTGACTTTTGTTTAGTATCCATTATTCCAATTCTATTGAAGTTAAATTTTTGGTATTTGTGAGTATTTATAATATTCAATTTTTCAGTTTTAATATTCACCCATATTCTGCGAGTCGTATTTTGTCTCGTACTCGTATACGAACTCGTCTCGTATCAAAATCGTTATTCTTCAAGTCGTGTAGGTACGTTGGATACGAGAAGCTTTAAAAAACAACATCTATCGTTGCTTGTAGAAAATTGTCAAATAACACAGGTTTACAAATATCTATCGATAAACTTTTCGACTCGTGAAAGTAAGAGTTGGTCTAAAAGTAATTTTTTACGCTAAACTCAAATCCGTTATCCGTTTTTCGCTATCAGCTCTGGTTGTCGAGATATTACCGTTAGAAGGTGCAAAAATCCCTTTTTTCGCCAATGTTGGGGTTTTGTAACTATGCGAATTGATTTTTATTTTTTTTTTTATTGTACAGATTTCTGAAAGTACTAATCATAATCTTCAAAATGATTACAAGAACTAGGTAACTCAGTTTTATAAATTTTGGAGATAGCAACGTTCATAGATGCCAAACTACAAGAGGACCAGGGAAAGTTTAATTTTTATGTTTCTTACACTTCAGAAATATTCTATATTTGTCTAGAATAGAAAAAAATTGGACGAATTATCTTTAAAACTGTACTAAATTATACCGTTTTTGCCGAGATATTTTAAAAATTGAAAATTGAGTTACCTAGTTCTTGCAATCAGGGGACGATATTATTATATGTATTCAATAAATAAGCTATCATGGACTTGAATGAAAGCTCTCAACTGGGTCATCAGCCAGTGTGTGCTCACCTCCCGCATTGTGCGTTATTCTTTATTTTACTTAAGACTATTGTGCACGAGGAAGAAAAATAAAAAAGAACCCCGCTAGAGTTCATAAACAGCAAAAAAAAAAAAAAAAAAGTTTACAGTAGGTACTGTGTCGATTTCATTAGTAGTAAATCAAATAGAAATCAAATAGAAAAAAAATCATAAAATGTCGTTCATCGGGTCAATTGAGGTGTTTGACGAATCAAAAAATGATTTTATAACATATATGGAGAGGTTTGAGCAATTACTCCAAGTTAATAAAGTGGAAGACGAAAAAAAATTGCCATTGTTAATTTAATTACTCTACTCAGCGGTGAAACATATTGTAGTGTAACAATCATACTGACATGCAGTGTACGTATATATAACTGATAAGCTTATGTAATGCGCTAAGCCTCCAGTCTTATGTACTTGCACAACATGTCACACCTAGCTCTTAAGTTATGTTACACAGTTGATTAGTTGTTAAGTCAGGCCATTGAAGTACGGTCAAATAAAGATAAGAAAAGAATTGTAAAACGAAACCTGTGTGTTTAATTTGGAACATCACATTGGCGACGAGCAAATTGGAAATATTAAGATCATGGCGACTTCATCAAACAATCATCCAAAGTTTAATCAAGATGAAGATGACTGGTTGATTTATAAGGTACAACTAGAGCAATATTTTATTGCAAACGACATCGACGATGATAAAAAGAAAAAAGCGAATTTAATCGGAGGTCTTTGCTCAACATCGTACAAACTTCTCGAAAGTTTAATTCAGCCGGAGTTGATAAGTAATTCCAACACATCTTACACCACGTGCATCAAAGCGCTTGAAACGCACTTTCAGCCTATTGTTTCTGGATTTGCTGAGAGAAATAAGTTTCACATGGCCACCAAAGAAGACCATGAGTGCATTACCAAGTGGGCAGCTAGAGTACGTGAATTGGCCAAAGGTTGCAAATTCGGTAATTATCTGGATATATCCTTGCGTGATAGATTCATCCTGGGATTACCTCGAGGACCGACAAAGGATAAACTCTTTTTAGAAGATGTGGAGACATTGACCTTGCAGAAGGCCATTACCATAGCTTCATCGGTGGAATGCATACAAAATCAAAATTTTCGTGATGGTGACAAGGAATTGGCGGTCATAAAATCAGAGCCATCATCGAGTGGAATTCATTTAATTAAAACATCGAAACCATCATTTCAACAAAAAACAAGGGCATGAAGGAGGTAGCAGTTCTGAGGGAAGAAGGCGTTGCGGGGTTTGTGGATACACCAATCATTTGGAGAAAGATTGTCGTTTTAGTAACTACACATGTCGAAAATGTAATGTAAGAGGTCACTTACGAAAAATGTGTACTGTAAATACTGATAACCGTAAAAAAAATTATGTTAAGTATATGCATGATAGTTGTAGTGAGGATGATGAGTTGTCTCTTTTTCATTTTAGAAATAAAAACGGAAAAAATAATCCAATAACGGCAGAAGTAACAGTGAATGGAGTTGCGATGTCTATGGAGTTGGATAGTGGTTCTCCAATATCAGCTATATCAAAAGCATCATATTTAAAACACTTTTCGAACTGCGAGATCTTTTCAACGAGCAAATTTTTCAAGAGTTACAGTGGAAATGCAATATCTCCAGTCGGTGTTATCAAGGTAAACATAGTTTTTAAGAATAAAAATGTGCTACTTGATATATTCGTCATTGAAAATGGTGGTCCTCCACTTTTAGGGAGGGATTTCATGGAAAAGTACGACATTAAATTTGATGGATTGTATAATATGAGCCTTGAAAACAGTGCGCTTAATAACATTTTGAATAAATTTTCATCCGTTTTCGATGGTGGATTGGGCACCTTCAATAAACACAAGATATCATTGAAATTGAAGGAAGGTGCTATACCTAAGTTTTTTAAGCCACGTAGGCTACCTTTTGCTATAAAGGACAAAGTTGAATGTGAAATCGACAAACTTGTTAGTTTAGGGATATTAGAACCTGTAGAATATTCAGTGTGGGGCACTCCAATTGTGCCAATATTAAAAAAGAATGGTGATGTAAGGATCTGCGGCGATTTTAAAGTTTCGCTAAATTCCCAACTTTGTGTTGATCAATATTGTCTTCCAACTATAGAAGAAGTTTTTGCTGAAGTTCATGGGGCGAAGGTATTTTCTAAAATAGATCTGTCTATGGCATACCAACAGATAGAGTTGGAGGATTCCTCAAAAGACCTGACAACAATTTCGACCACAAAGGGTTTATTTAGATATAGTAGACTAGTTTTTGGTTTAGCTCCTGCGCCCGCATTATTCCAAAAAATTATAGAACAGTTAGTTTCAGGTATTAAGGGCGTCAAGGCATTCGTAGATGATTTGTTAGTAAGTGCCACCAATGAGAATGAGCATTTAAAAATACTCTCTGCGGTTTTATACAGATTAGAAAGCGCTGGATTAAAGGTTTCCAAATCCAAATGTGAATTTATGGTCAAGTCAGTCAAATATTTGGGTCACGTCATTGATGGCAACGGGCTTCATATGGATGAAGACCGAGTAAATGCCATTTTAAAGCTCGAGAGACCAAACTCGTTAGTGGAGCTACAATCATTTTTGGGAATAATAAATTTTTATAGAAAATTCATGCCTAATATGGCTGTGGTGGCTGAAAAGCTCTATGATTTGCTGTCAAAGCAAAAAGATTTTCACTGGGGTTGTGAAGAAGATAAATGCTTTGAGAATGTTAAAAAGCTTTTAACGTCAAATCAGGTCTTAGCCCACTACGACCCTTACGTTCCATTAAAGTTAATCGTAGATGCAGGACCAAAAGGAATAGCTGCAGTGTTGGTTCATAAATACATTAGTGGAGTTCAGCGACCAATTTCCTTTGCTTCTCAACGTCTTTCTAACGTAGAAACAAAATATTCCCAGATTGAGAAAGAGGCTTTAGCTATTTTGTTTGGTGTTAAGAAGTTTCACCAGTATCTGTTCGGTAGATCATTCACTTTGGTGTCAGACAATAAGCCCTTAATTGCAATTTTTGGATCACAAAAGGGAATTCCTCAAATGTCAGCTAATAGATTGCAGCGGTATGCCCTATTTTTATCGGCTTATACCTTTGATCTAGAATATATCACTTCAAAATGCAATATAGCAGATTATTTGTCCAGATCTCCTGTAGATTCCAAAAAACCGGAAAGGCTTTATTCCTCCGATGTGTGCATAAATTTTGTGGGTGAATTTGGATGTTTTAAATCGTCATTTGAAGACGTTAAAGTAGCAATGAACGATGATAAGCTATTGTTAGAAATATCTAATTATATAATGACGGGATGGCCTTTAGAATGTAAAGCGGAAAAGTTAAGGCCGTATTTTATTCGGAGAAATGAGCTTTCAATCGAAGAGGGGTGTATATTTTGGGGTTGTAGACTTGTTGTTCCAGATACGTTAAGAAAAATGGTTCTAGAAGAGATACACAAAACTCATTTAGGAATAGTTAAATCGAAAAGTTTGGGGCGTAGTTATTTCTGGTGGCCTTTAATGGACGATGAAATTGAAAAGGTCGTTAAGTCTTGTGAGAGTTGCATGCAAACTCAAGTTACTCCAAATAAGGCCCCGCTTATATACTGGGAGTGGCCAGACGCACCTTGGGAAAGATTGCACTTAGATTTTATGGGACCTGTTTTCAATCGAAAATTTTTGGTCGTTACAGATGCATACTCAAAATGGATTGAGTGCATAGATATGGCAGACAATATATCAAGTAGTAACACAATTATTAAGCTTCGGTCTCTTTTCTCAAGATTTGGCATACCAAAGATTATTGTCACGGACAATGGTACGTCTTTTGTATCCCAAGAGTTTGAATCGTTTTTAGAAAAAAATCAAATTGTTCACAAAACCAGTCCAGTTGGACACCCAGCCACAAACGGACAAGCTGAGAATAGTGTAAAGATTTGCAAAAATGCTTTGAAAAGATCTATGCATTCAATTAACAAAATAACGGACTTAAACAAATATTTGGAAGCATTCCTACTCGACTATCGCAACTCCACGCACAGTACCACAGGTACTTCTCCGGCTATGCTAATGTTTAATAGAAATTTAAGATGTCGGTTGGATATCATTAATCCAATTAAACAAAGTAAATATGTAAAAAAAAATAAAAACGTAATTTTAAAAGTAAAAGATATGAAAAAAAGGCAACAAAAATATTATAAGGGTACAAATACTAAAGTTTTCAAAATTGGTGATTATGTAATAGCAAAAGATTATTCAAAACCAGGAAAACAAAGTTGGTCTAAAAGTAAAATCACAGAAGTATTGGGTAGGCAGTATTATTTTGTAAAACTATTAAATAAAAATAACATAGTATGGAAGAGACATGTAAATCAGCTAAAATCATTTTACGTAAATCAAGAAGAAAATGTTAATTTAGATTATGATATTACTGAAAAATTAAATATTACAGAAATTGAAGTAAATAATAATAATATGAATGAAAAGATCATTACGGAAAACCAAAATTGTAACCAAACAGAAAATCTCAAAGCTACTGATGAAAATGTAAATGATACCCCAGATTTGAGTAACAATGTTGAGACTAACAATTGTAATGCTAAGAAATGTAAAAAAATTGATTGGACACAGCTCCAAAACAAAGATAGATATCCAATTCGAAGTTTAAAAAAGTAAATGTATAAAAAAATATATATTTTAATTTGTGGGGGACATTGTAGTGTAACAATCATACTGACATGCAGTGTACGTATATATAACTGATAAGCTTATGTAATGCGCTAAGCCTCCAGTCTTATGTACTTGCACAACATGTCACACCTAGCTCTTAAGTTATGTTACACAGTTGATTAGTTGTTAAGTCAGGCCATTGAAGTACGGTCAAATAAAGATAAGAAAAGAATTGTAAAACGAAACCTGTGTGTTTAATTTGGAACATCACACATATAATATTTAAAAAAATGTATGTATACCAAGTAAAGCAAGACCTATCAAGAGGCTGTCAATTTGCTCACTTCACACTTCAGTCCAAAAAAACTCGTAGGTAATCATTGAACGGTTCAAATTTCATAAACGGGACCAAAAACCATCAGAGATCAGAATTAATCAATGAATATATTGTTCACCTCAAACAAATGGCGGGTACATGTGACTTTGGTTCATTTTTAAAAGATGCGCTTCGTGACAAATTTGTATGCGGGTTATATAGTGACGTTATTCAGAAACGGTTATTATCTGAAGGAAATATTACATTTAACGAAGCATGCAATAAAGCTATTAGTTTTGAACTAGCCACAATTGAGTCAAAGGCTATTCATCAACCATGTTCATCTATAGCAATATTGCGTCGTGACGGATTTGCGAGAAATAATAATAAAACTAATTTAGGTAGAACCGCGGTTAGGCTTGGAAATGAAAGAAGTAAAATCGAGTGTTTTCGGTGTGGGAAAAATCACAGGGCAGATGAGTGTCCAGCCATTGATTGGAAATGCTTTTATTGTCTTCGTAAAGGGCACTTAGCAAAAATGTGTCGATCCGTTAAAAGTTGAGCGAACAAGCATGTTAAGAGAATTGATGCTGATGGTGGCGAAGGGTGTGAAGGCGGTGAAGGGGGTGATGTTAGCGATGATGGTTGTAATGAGTTCTTATGCTCAGATGAAGGCGATGATGTTTTAAGTTACGTTAACGGGATATCCTTCAAAAAAATTAATGCGGTATCATGCGACAACCGAAAACCTCCGTTGACCAGGCAAATAAGAGTAAACGGTACTTTAATTGGGTTCGAGATTGACACTGGTGTTTGCGAAACAGTTATGCCAATAAAACAGTTTTCAAAATATTTTAATAATTTAAAGTTGCTGCCATGAGAATGCCTTAGAACCGTTACAGGTGAAATTATTAAAGTTTTAGGAAAGTCCAATGTGCACGTTGAATTCGAAGGTAAAAAGTATAGTCTAAACATATACGTAGTTAAGAATAGCATGGCGTTTAGACCTCTAATGGGTCGAACATGGATTGATGTGATCTTTCCAAATTGGAGGAATATGTCTTTTGTGTCTGGCGTGGGCAATGTTATAAAAAAAGTTTTTGGCTCTGCGTCCGAAGTTGAAGAGTGTGTAGCTTTGTTAAAAGTGGAGTTTTCCAAAGTTTTTTTTAAAAGAAATGTCTTCGATAAAAGGATTTAAGGCATCAGTAGTGTTACGTGAGGGGTCCACACCAATTGTCTGCAAAGCATATGCAGTTCCATATGCCCTAGCTCCAAAAGTCGAAGAAGAAATACTAAGGCTGGAAGACACAGGTGTTATATGTAGGGTTATGACAAGCAGATGGGCTAGCCCAATAGTCGCAGTAGCAAAAAGAGATGGGAATATAAGAATATGTGTTGACCTTAAAACAACTTTGAATAGAGCAATAGATATGCAGCATTATCGTCTACCAACTGTGGAAGAAATTTTAACATCCATGGCTGGAGGAAAATTTTTTTGTGTTCTTGACTTAGCTGGTGCTTTTCAACAAATTGAAATCGTGGAAGAGTGTCAGGAGTTGTTTGTGATCAATACGCATTTTGGTTTATTTCGCTATGTAAGGCTCCCTCAGGGATTGAAGACCGCTCCCTGCATTTTCCAGAGTGTCATCGACAACATACTCCGCGGTTTGAATGCCAAGTGTTACGTGGATGATTTGGTGGTTAAAGGCACAAGTTTTTCTGATTGTGTGTCAAATTTGCGAGCTGTTCTTGCACGATTAACTGAGTATAACGTAAGAACAAATGTTAATAAATGTCAATTTTTTAAGCAGAGTGTCGAATATTTGGGACATATTATATCGGCAAAGGGAATTGAACCAAGTCCTAGTAAAGTAGAAGCTATCATTAAGGCACCTGTTCCTTCTACGGTTACTCAACTTAAGTCTTATTTGGGTATGCTAAATTATTATCGAAAATTTGTCCACATGCAATCAAGTATGTTAGCTCCACTTTATAATTTAACGAAAAAAAATGTAGACTTCAAATGGGACACAGCGTGTGAAAAAGTTTATTTGAATAGCAAAAAGGTGTTGTCAAAGAACATAATTCTTGCGCACTATGATGTTAAAAACCCAATCGTGTTGTCTTGTGATGCCAGTCAATATGGAGTAGGAGCAGTTTTAAGTATAATGGAAGACGGCTCTGAAATACCAATTGCCTTTGCTTCTGCTTGCCTTTCAGATGCAGAAAAAAACTACCCTCAGATAGAACGTGAAGCGTTAGCTATTATTTATGGTGTGAAAAAGTTTAGCAAATACTTGGTTGGCTTAAAGTTTACTTTGCATACAGATCATCAGCCCCTAAAAACCATTTTCCATCCGGAAAAGGCAACAAATATCATTACAGCAGGCAGATTACAAAGATGGAGTCTTATTTTGGCCTCTTATGACTACGTTATTCGCTACAAAAAGGGTTCTGAACTTTATGGAGCTGATGCTATGCCAAGATTACCACAATCAGATGTTAGCACTCAAGAAATGACTGGTCATCTAATAAAAGCCTTTTCTTATGGAAATGATTTTCCTCTTTCGTTTAAGGATGTTGCACAACATACTAAGAAAGACGCAATACTTTGTAAAGTTATAGATTAAGTAAAAATTGGATGGGGAAATTGTGTTGAAGACCCAAATTTAAAACCATTTTTTGAAATAAGAAGCTCGTTGACTTTAGAGCAAGAGTGCATTTTATGGGGAATACGTGTAGTAATACCAAAAGCATTGAGACATCCTGTCTTACAGATTTTACATCGTGAGCACCCAGGCATTGTGAAAATGAAGATGTTATCTAGATCAATTTGTTGGTGGCCAAAAATGGACAATGATTTAGAGGGTGTTCTGAATTCTTGTGAAGAGTGTCAAAAGCATAGAAAAAACATTCCATCCCTTCCTTTTACTGGATGGCCAAAGAGTAATCTGCCTTGGAAAAGGGTTCATGTAGATTTTTTCTACTTTCTGGGACACACATTTTTTGTTTTATTTGATGACGCTTCTAAGTGGATGGAGATCATCACCATGAAAGATACAACAGCAACCAGTGTAATCAATGAATTAGAACGCATTTTTGCTATTTTCGGACTACCTAGCCAACTTGTCTCGGACAATGGACCTCCTTTCAGTTCAACTCATTTTACACATTTTTTTAAAAGCGAATGGTGTAGTTGTGTGTAAAAGTCCTCCATATTATCCACAAGCTAATGGCAGTGCTGAAAGGGCTGTCCAAACCGCAAAGCAGGTGTTTAAAAAGACATTTAAACATGGGCATTTATGTATATACTATTAAACAAATAAATTCTCATATCAATAATTTTCTATTTTCGTACAGGAACACTCCCAGCCCGTCTACAGGTATGTCCTGCTGAATATATTTTCAAATATCAACCGCGAACGATATTACGTCAAATTAAACCTCCTCTTGGGTCTTGTCAACGTGATGGAAAGGTTGAAGAGTTTTATCCAACAAGAATATTCTCTACACATCAGGAAGTTTGGTACCGCTTTGAAAATAAATGGGAAAAAAGTCATATAGTTGATCTTGATCAGTTAATGGGAACCGGGAGTCGCTATTTGATACATCACAATGGTACAGTTAAGCAGGCTCATCAAAATCAACTCAGACCAGTGAATGATTGCATCGTGATAGACAAAACAATTAATCTCGATACGAATTCCTACATTAAAAAGTGATGGACAAACTGTCGTCGTTACTCCAAATGTGTCTGCAAGCACATTATCTCAGCCTGCCGAGCCAGCTCTGCCCGCAGATGAACCAAGTGTATTAAGACGTTCTAATCGCAATAGAAAGCCTCCTCAGAGGTTACATTATGATTAATTTATTATTTGATTTATAAAAGATTATTTTTGTTTTGAATTGAAAAAAAAAATGTTCGAGTTAAATATTTTTTTGAAATCAGTAATTTTATTTCCGAATTATTGTTCTCTTAATATTTTAAAAATTAATTAATTTTTTCCTGAATTTAAATACATAGGTATTTGAAATTAGTAATTTTAACTTATTAATTGTTCTCTATCTCTTTTGAAATTTACCTTTATTTTGAATTTAATTTGTTTGATAACATTGAATATAAAATAATTTTAATTTCAATTATTTACATTTAATTAATTACTTTTGTTAAAAAAATAAAATGCACGACTGGATCGCACGTACTTGCTCTTATGTTCAAGTTGTGTGGAACTTAAGAACTTTAAAAAATATTCAAGTAATTAAAGAAAAAGTATAAAAAAGCAATTTAATCGTTCTTTTAATTGTTTAAACAGCCTGATAAATAACTTAGAGCGCAAAAAAAAGTATGCCATTTGATTACTTAAAAAAATATCAATATATGCAAAAAAAAAATTTTAAATCGTTGGAGCCGAGTCTTAAAAATTAATTTTTTATATATAAAATTTTTGTGACATTTTTCAAAAAAAAATTTGGTATGCCAATTTTGAGTATATATTAATATACATTTAAAACTGAAATTTCAAAACAATTCATCAACCTGTTTTTGAAATATTGAATTTTCAAAAAAAAATTTTGAATCTTTTTTTAAAAATCCAAAATTTATTTTTTCAAAAATTTTGGTATGTAGTATTATTTATATTCTAACAAAGCTCTTGTGCAAAAAATTTCATTGAAATCGGACGAGCGGTTAATGAGAAAACCAAAAATCAAAAAAAAACCGTTATATGACAGGTACCGTTAATAAATGTTTTTGGTGATTTTTTTCTTACTTAAAGGTATATCATATCTACAATAATACACTGATTTTTTTATCAAAATCGTTGGAGCCGTTTTTGAGATAAATAAGCTTTTCCTTAACGGTTGTATGGCAAGTACCGTTATTTTTTGAGCTAAAAAAAAAATTCAATTTCCCCTCTGGAGAGTTACAAAAAAACCTTAAGCTCAAAATTTGAAGAAAATCGCTTCAGTGGCTTAGGCTGTAGGTTGAGGTACATACAGACAGACAGATAGACAGACAGAATTGTGCCACCCACTTTTTTCGTGTTCTCTATTATCGTAATGTCATGTTTGATTGTTATCTCGAAATTTTTTTTTTACACGAATCCAAAACTTGCCCTATAGTACCTATATCGCAAGTAAAAAGGAGAAAATGTTATGTACCTACTAATGTAATATTATGTATTCAATAAATATGCTAACATGGACTTGCATGAAAGCTCTCAACTGGGTCATCAGCCAGTGTGTGCTCACCTCCCGAATTGTGCGTTATTCTTTATTTTATTTAAGACTATTGTGCAAAGCATTTGGCTTACGTCTTTTTCAACAGGAGCAGGTAAAATATGTTCTAAAAAGAGTTTTTAGTGTAGATTCCAAATCCGAAATCCATTTTTTGCTATCAGCTCAACTTTTGGAAATAAATTAAAAAATCACCCGGTTTTGACCATAGTTTTTTTTTTAATTTGAAATAATTCTTACAAATTAAAACAAAGTGAAATTGAACTGCACGGTTTATATAAACTTTAGTCCGTTTCACGTACAAGAGAGCAACAATAGTCACTTAACATACCGTCATTCCAAAAACCTTTGTAACTGCTTTCTATTCTTTCTAAATCTTGGTGAAGTCGCTCTCCTTGCTCATCACAATATATTGAAAAATGCAACTGAGGATTTCTCCAAAAGTAAAAATGATATTGGGACGGTTAAAGCTGAGTTTTGAAGATTTAGATTATTAATTTCAGAAATCTGTACAATAAAAAAAAAATAAAAATCAATTTGCATAGTTACATAACCCTTAAAATGGCGAAAAAATGGGTTTTTGGTACTTGCTAACGATAATATCTCGAAAACCAGAGCTGATAGCGAAAAACAGATAACGGATTTGAGTTCAGCACAACAAATTACCCTTAGATCAACTCTTACTTAGTCGTGTCGAAAACCTTGTAAACCTGTGTACCTAATTAAAACTGTCACTAAATAAATATAATCATTTGTGCTGTTTACCCCCTTTTTCCATAATTCAGTCACAAAGTAACCAATATGCAGCTTTTGTACTTGGTTTGGAAACCGTTGAAACCCTTGAAGTTTCCCAAAATGATACCATTGCCTCCTACACGGATCAGTTGCACCAATTGAAGGCATCAAAAGGATGTTCGTCCACAACTGTGAAGGAAACGTTTGGAGAATGAAGCCTGAATTAGCAACTTTTTATCCTTCGAATTGGATGTCCATGTGGCACTTCTCGGAGGTAAGTGCTAGGTTCTTAAGCTCGTGCAGTTAAGGTCAAGGGGCAGACTCCCAAAGTATAGAAGCAGAGCAGGCAATGAAGAAGAAGACCAGTGGCGCAAAGAGGATGATGCAGTAGGTACAACCAACCAGACATTTCGTCAACATCGCGCACGGATTCGGTCGCTGTCGTCGTCCAAATGCTTACTCTTCTTAAATTTAGTCTCAAAACAATCTTTCTGTTAATAAAAAATAAAGCATTTTATAAAATATGAGTTCCTTCGAATTATTTTTTTCTGAGGAGCAACAATAGCCGTTATGAGTTTATCCAACATCTGGAAGACAATTTGGGACAAATCAAATCCTATGGATTTGCCCGATGTTGGAATAACGGAGAGCTGGGTGAACGTTCATATCCCTCAACATTTTGTAGACGTATATATACCGTTCGCATTAGTGCAGTGAACCGCGGCACCCTTAAATCACTATAATGCATTTTCAAAATACAAATATAATATAATAATAACATACGACTGTAGTCGAATACGAGTCATAAATACGAGTTGCAGAATATGGGTGATTAATAATAATTAGAATAGTACACATTAAATATCATTATTCAAATCTGAGAGCCCAACCAAGATACATGAAACAAATCCAACCAACCGTCAACAATATTATTGATACATCAGTTGATGTGAAGTTCATCATAACTCCACAGTCACCTTAGTCTTGGGGGGGAGGGGTTATGTATGCATAGCTCCCTTCATCAACCTAACTATCAACATATTTTTACATCAACCATCAACGTATTAAGATCATCTTATTGAAGTTAAGATTATTTTTAAGATTTGATTAAATGTAGTACTTGTTTACATTACTTGTTTCTACTTTGTTATTAATTAATGTTTTTAACTTTAAGAGTTTATTGATTTATGTACATACTAGCCTTTCCCCGCGGCTTCGCTCGCGCTCATGTTTATTTTGTCAACCGATTCTGGTTGTAGATCGATGCAGAAATCATTTCGATACCCGTGTTGGGGACGGGGTGTCGAAAATATTTAACTTTTTTCCAATTTTTGTGACAGGGTTACAACCACATCAATTCATTTTCAAAAAACAGGAACTGATCCTCTGTCATTTTGCCTAAATCCATAGACTTTAATTTTGACAATCTGATAAAAAGAACTTGAGATATAACATTTTACATTATGTCCACTATATCCAGAAATATTTGGAAATTTTAAAAAATTAAACAAAAAATAAGGCCAATAAGCTTTGTTTTAGTTAGAGGGTCATATGTATGTATCTTGAGTTCTATTACTTAGATCATAAAATAAGAGTTTGTGGACTTACGAAATATTCCAGAGCACAATTTCTCATTTTAAATAAATGAATTGAAGTGGTTCTCCCCCTGACACGAAAATTTGAGAAGTGCTATTTTCAACCCCTCGTCGTCCCGAGCATGGGCGTCAAAAAAATCCTGACAGACTTTTGCATTTGATATCAAGATACGTGAACCTACAAACCCTCATATACATATGTATGTAATGTAGGTACTCATATTTTGGCTATGCACTAAACCACAGAGTTCTCTGCCGGCTTTACCCTATAGTGAGGATGCTGCTGACCATACATAATGTATGTCCCTACATTTGGCGTAAACATAGAAATTCTGGCCACTGGGCACACGCGAATATGCTACATGTATGTAGCTGGCCATGGGACTTTTCCATTGCTTTCTTTGAGAAAGTGTCTCATCAGCTCCAAGGCAGGGTCCTTAATTCGGCATGAATGGATTTCTCCTCCTGTTTGATTTAAATCAACGTTTGTCAAGCAGATAGTATAAGAAAACGTCAAAATAATAATAAAAAAAAACTATCTCTCAAACGAAATATAAAAATTGATTCAGCGGTTATATAAGGCCTTTTTGAAAGTTTTTTTTTGCTAGAAATATTAATTAAGTCTTAACCTTTATTTGTTCATCAAAATAATAAATGATTTTACTTCCTAAACGTCTCAAAACCAATCATTAAAATTTTCAATGATGAGTTTCAGTGGACAGTGATAGCTATAACTGGCACCTAACAAAGCAAAAAGCTTAAAATATGTGAAAATAAACAGATTTTGAGGAAACATTTTTTTTAAATCAGGCATGATAAGTGACGTTTCTTTATGATAAATGTTATTTTTTTTGTTTTTCTATTTTGTATTTGCATTTCTTCTTTTATTTACAGTGTAACATACAACTTGTTTATTTCTTATAAAACTTATAAAACTTTATTTTGTAAATCCATTTTCTTAATTCATAATGCTGTCTGATTTATTAGAAAGAAAATAAGACGAAAACTAATCCATATCATAAACAATTAAAATATTATCTTAAAACTAGACAGGTGACGTTACAATGAGTGTCAAGTTAGCAAAGCAACTTTGACGAATCGAGAAATGGTTAGTTGGATAACTTGCCGTTAATTAGTTGTGACAATTGCGAATTTGTCGTTCAATGTTTTCTATGTTTTTTTGGGTGCTTTGCTAACTTGATATCAAGTTAGCAAAGCACCCTGTCGACAATCAGTAAGAACTTCTTATACCTGATGGTTTATGGCTTAATAATTTGCCGTTAATTAATTAATTAATTAGTCGTTAATTAGCTGTGACAAATTCAATTTGATCGTGTAATGTTTTTTATGTTTTTTTGGGTGCTTTGCTAACTTGATATCAAGTTAGCAAAGCATCTCTCACGGATCGAAAAATGGAAAACATCGAATGACAAATTCGGAATTGTCACAACTAATTAACGACTAATTAACGGCAAATTTTCCAACTAACCATTTTTCGATTCGTCAAAATTGCTTTGCTAACTTGACACTCATGACGTTACATTATTTTTGTACCCTACCCAGCTTAGATATGTAGTTTCAAACACTTTTAAGTTATAAATGGTGGTGAATATTTGTACATATTTTTACCGTCAACAGAGCGATAAGCGATAAGCCATTAATGAGCACATATAAGGACCCACATGATTTTTTTTCAAAATTAAAAATATGTTGGTAGCGTGTATTTTGCAGCAGGATAGGAAATGACCTTTCATGGCCCTCCCTACCCACCCTGAATCCAGTGAGACCCCTCACATCATCATCCGATGTATGGTTCTCATTCTACAGGCCAATACAAAAAGTAAGCTGGCAACCCCCTCCCCAAAATCTGACAGTGTTGCCAGCGTTGCAACGATTTTTGAAAGTTAACTTAAAAGACGTGTTATTAGTGTACAAAAAATCAAGTCGTCAGGCTGAAATAGAAGGTTGGTTTGAGTCACCCCCTCCCACTAGTGGGGGAAGGGGAAGAGGGGGGGGGGGACAACATGTTCCGCAAGCCAAGCCCAATTCATCGATACCCCTATCTATGGTCAAGTATACACCATTTATGAGAAAATGCTATAAACGCATTAACACACCTCCCCGCCCCCCTACGCACAAGAAAAAGAGAAGAAGGTAAACGAACAATGTTTTCCTATATTTGTAGGTATGCTGAATCCAACGAGACCTCTCGCGGGTTCGTCCGATGCTTAGTTCTCGATCCACAGGCCAATATATAAAAGACTGCGTAATTTAAATGTGGTATAGTAGCAACCCTTCTCCTCCAAATGTGACAGTGTTGCCACCATCGCAATAATTCTTAAAAGTTACCTTAGGACATCGACTATTATTAAACAAAAACTCAATCCGTCAGGATGAAAGAAAGGGTTAGTTTTAGCTTACAGACCCATTCTAGTCGGGTGGTAACCCTCTTTTACAGCACTCTGACATGTTAAGGCACTGATCGGACCTAAGCACACCATTTGCATCCTTGGAGAATTCATAATCTGTCAATCGCAGGCTTGAATCTGGAAAATAGCTCTGTGATAGGCTTAAGCATTCGCTTAAAACAAAAACGCATTAAAACAAGAAAATTAAGCGAGTTGACTTTAACATTGACCACTCACTTAACGAATGTGAAAGAGAAAGATGAAAAACTCTAGATCCAATCGAACTGATAAATATCAAATAGGAGACGCCTATTCCTAGACAGATGGACAGATTCAGGTCTTCAGATAAAAACAAAGAGATGCTCCAACTAGCTGTTGCTTCTAGCTTCATTGAGAAGGCAAAAGTGACTGACTTCAGGTGCCAAGGTGAGGGATTGCAAGAATTGTGGATCGAAGTGAGAGTGGGTGATAAAATGCGCTATGTGCCTCTTCATACACTTGGGGAGCAACTGGGAGCTGCACTTTACAACAATTTAATTAAGGCCCACATACTTACAGGGGGTGAATTCTCGATCCGTGAAACTGTAAAGTGATAAATATGATAACCCCTTCACGCCAAATGCAATTCTCGAAGTGTGAAAAAATGAAAATAAATGTTGTCATATGATGATTCTTTTATCACAATCAATTCATTCTGCGAAAACCTGTGAAAAGAAAAATGATAAACAGAAACAAATTGTGCTCATTTGATACCTACACCCAAGTCGCCATCTTGGTCCTTCTCTGACGTCACAATCATCTTTTTCTATGAGCAAGTGGTAGATTTTTTCATTTTAGTACTTTTAAGTACTCATTTTGACAGCTGTTTCTCATAATGAGTTCAGGAATCGCCTGTCGCGTGTTTGTGAAGTGATAAAATGATAAAACTCTGTGAAAACTGAAATGATAACTTTGTTTTCATTTCACAGTTTCACAGATCGAGAATTGACCCCCAGGTTGTGATACCACAAGCAAGATGGGAACAAAATCATGCATTTAAAGCATCGCCAGAACCGTTACTACTTCGACTTGCAGAAGATAATATTTTATCTGATGAAATATTTGACAGAGTAGAGGAATACCTTGTTCTAGTTTTACATTCATCAGCAAAGTGTAAGACATTCGATGAGCTTCGTTATTCATTACAAAAAGAGAAACATATATCAGAGTTACCACCCTCATCTTTTTCAATTAGGAATGGACGTATCCGAAGATGCTTTTTTGTTTTAAGGTTATACCAAAGCCTATCACATAGCTATTTTCCAGATTCAAGCCTGCACCTGACAGGTTATGGCTTCTCCAAAGATGCAAATGGTGTGCTTAAGCCCGATCTGTGCCTTAACATAATGTCTTCTGGGGGTTAATTCTCGATCTGTAAAATTGAGAAGTGATAAATATCATAACGCCTTCACGCCAAATATGATTTTTGAAGCGTGAAAAAATGAAAACAAATACCAAAATGTTTTTATATGATGATTCGTTTATCACAATCATTTCATTATTTGAAAACCTGTGAAAACAAAAATGAGAAACAAAGACAAATTCTGCTCATTTGATACAACCAACTTGTCATCTTGGTATTTCTATGACGTCACAATCATAGCATTTTTCACGTTAGTACTTTTTAGTACTCACTTTGACAGCTGTTTTTCATAACGAGTTCGGGAATCGCCTTACGCGTGTTTGTGAAGTAATAAAATGATAAAACTCTGTAAAAATGAAATGATAACTTTGTTTTCATTTCACAGTTTCACAGGTCGGGAATTGGCCCCCCGAACTATTAATTAAAAGTGTAAATAAAAGGTGTAAATGTAAGTTTAAGTATTTGACATGTACAGAGTATTGCAAATGTGGTGAGCAATGTACGAGAAAAATGTGTATACAAATGATGTGCAAATATATGAAATTGTATTTTTTATAATTTAACTAAAAATCAAAAATAATAGATTTTCTTTAGTCAATACCAATCAGAAAACTTCACAAAGCATCTTAATTGACATCATTTCCTTCGCTTTTAAGCAGCTAATGAGGAAGAGTGATAAGATGTGCTTTTGTGGACGTGTCAATGGGCGAAAATTGTATACAATCCCTATAAGAAGTGGTTCAGATTTTATCTTACTAAAACGAACTCCATATAAGTCAAAAAATAATAAACGCCCACAAAATAGGCGTGGTAGGAACTTTTTACAGCTTATATTCCAAACACTGATATTTTAATAAGGTTAACTAAAGTAACATCCGAATTTGTATTAATTTTGACGAATATATTACTTTTTTCAAAAAGGGGGCGTGGCAGTGGGCGGAAATTAATGATAATGGCTTCTCATCTTGTTTTTTATCATGTCTGTTCATTTCATCAAAATTGGTTTAGTGGTTTAGTTTTTATGGAGATTTTTCCGTTCTCCCATACAAATTATACTACTATTTGTCGGCCATTTTGGAAAATGGCGTCTAAAAAACCCCCTCCAGAAAACGGTGATGTCTACCCAAGTTTTTCTGACTCTCCTATATGTACTTTAATCGATTCTGGTGGTAAGATAAATCAGTACGGAAATTTTTACGAGGCTTCACTACAGGGACAGGAGTAAAAGGCCATAGTTTTTTTTAGTGAATATTTAAATTATTGTTCAAGCTCACGCGAGTTGCACAAATGCAAGTCAGCAAACTTGATGACGGAACATTGGTGTTGCTTCGCAATCAATAAACTGCCAATGCATTTACTTTCCCATGGGAACTTCTCTATATCCGAAGGCCATAGGAAATTGAATGCATTGACCTGAATATGCAAGTTAATATGTAAGTAAATATTTAGATTAAGTTTGAAGAAATAAACGAACCGGCGCACAGTGGGGAAAACGTGGAAAAAATTCAATTTTCAAAAGTATCAATTTTTATGTTTCATTATTCGTTTCTTATAGTAAAATAGTTGTAAAATCAAAAAATGATAACCGTTTGCAGATAAAATATATTTAAGCCCGGAGTTTATCATCCAAAGTTGAAAATGAGGAGAAATAGATAAAATCAGGGGTGGTTTTCGAACGATCCGTTTACACTAAATTCTTAAATTTTTTTAATGATTCTTCTATTTATGGGATTAAGATGTACCAATAAGTAATACTAATTCTTCTATTGAGCGGGAAAAATTATATAAGAAATATTTGAAGAGAAAAACACCCAAAATTAGCGATTATTTTTTGTCTCATAAAGTTTTAAGTACTAGCGCCATTTTCCGCCAAGGTCCCGTTGCTTTTGGCGGATAGTGTAGGGTGTAAGGAACAATTTCCAGCAAAGAACGCATCCGGAATCGTCCGGATTCAATTTTCAGGGCAATTTGAAGTGCGGGAAAGTCATACACTAAAACAAAAAAATTAGAGTAAAAATTAAGATATTGATATCTTAAGCTAGGGGCCCTAAAATATTGGTAAATATGAAATAGGTTGTTTTATATTTTAATACATATTTAGAATCCATTTTTAACGATTTAACGTCAAAATAATAATAAGAAGGGTTTTATCTAAGAACAATTTGAAAAGTTACGATGTCACATCGTAGTTTTTATTCAACAATATAATAATGTGTAATATGATAATCAGTAATATTTCTTCATTAAAACTAACTGTCAAAATTAAATTTTACAATGTTTGGTAGTTAAAATTACGATATACACAGGTATGTAAATAAATAAAATAATAAATACCGTTAACCCTTAATATCCCTTAATAACTTGATAATAACTATTTCAACTTAACTGTCAGTTTCATTCAGCGTTTGTTAGTTACTCCACATAGTAACGCTATCAGGTGTTATTTCGATAGCTTATTCAGTTTTAGTGGATTTAATTTTAGAAAATAAGAGGCATTTAAGCAAAGGAAAGTAAGGAGACCAAACTACACAGCAGTATTCCAAAATTGGACGAACAAAGCTTACAAAAAGTGATTTAACAGTATAAGGACACTTAAACTCATTAGAATTTCTAAACAAAAATCCAAGCATAGAATTGCCTCTAGATACAATATAGTCAACATGCATTCTGAAATCAAGCCTGGAATCAAAAATAACTCCTAAATCCTTGTGATTGGAAACTCTTTGCAGTACGTTCTCAGATATAGAGTAGTTAAAGAATACCGGACTATAACATCTTGTAAATGTCATTATACAACATTTTTTGATATTTAAGTCAAGGTCATTAAACATACACCATTTTGATATACAAGTTAAATCTTTTTGAAGTTGCATACAATCAGAGAGCGAATTTACTGATCGATATATCTTAAAATCATCAGCAAAAGACAGGCAACTTGATTCTAAAACAACATTAGGTAAATCGTTAACAAAAAGTAAAAACAAGAGGGGCCCAGGTGACTACCTTGGGGTACTCCTGAGTAATTAAAAATTAATTCCGATTTAATTCGACCAACTCTAACTGATTGCACTCTGTTTTCTAGATAGCTTTTAATCCAATTTAACATCTGAGAGTGAAAACCCAAATATCTAAGTTTTAACAAAAGAATTTTATGGTTAACTCTATCGAATGCATTTAAGAAGTCAGTGTATATAACATCTACTTGGCTTCGTTTCTCAATTGCATTGATACAATAGTTCGTAAATAATGTGAGATTTGTTGCTGTGGATTTTCCACTGACAAAACCATGTTGATAGGGTGAGATATGTGCTTTAACAGCGTCATACATTTTAGTTTTAACCAAGGATTCAAAAACTTTGGGAATCAGTTGGAGCTTTGCAATCGGTCTATAGTTTTCGATTGATTGCTTAGAGCCAGATTTAAAGATTGGTGTGATGAAAGAAATTTTCCAAGAATCGAGGAAAACACCGTTTGAAAGAGACTGATTGAAAATTATTTGGAGTGGTTTCGATAAGTTGTACTTACAATTTTTTAGGAAGATTTCAGGAATATTATCGGGTGGGAGACTAAGACTATTATCCAATTTACCAAGCGCCGACAGAATTTCTTCTTCTGATAGAGATATGATACCGACATCAGTTATAGCAGGGATTTCATAGTTTACTTCAGAGTGAACTGAGTTTAATATTAAATTCGACTGAAAAAATGAAGCAAAAAAATTACATATATTATTCAGGTCACTACTACCAATGCCTTTATAAGTCATATAACTAGGTATACCAAGGGATTTCCTCTTAGAATTTAAATACTGCAAAAAGCATTTAGAATTTGTTTTAATGTTTGATTCTAAAGACCAAACATACTGTTTATACAAAAATTTTTTCAAAAAATCATATTCCCGACGTAAGCGACAAAATTCACTTCGGAAACCTGAATTGACCTTACTCATACCTTGCATTTTACTCATTGCATTTTTTAGCCTTGTTAAACCTTTTGTGAACCAAACAGGCTTATTATTTTTCTTCATTCGTTTAACAGGGATGAAGGAAGAAAAGGCTTTGTAAATTATGTTTAGCAAAGTCTTATAATTTCTTTCAACGTCCTGGAAACACAAGATCGAACTCCAATCTACATTATTTAAGAAATGATTTATGCTGATGTAATCGGCCTTACTAAAATCGTATTTATAATCCACTTCAAGATTAGAACAATATGTATTTTTAAAATTGATACACTTTAACTCTAAACGCAATGCTTTATGATGTATACTATTATTCAGTAGAGGAAAGTCCTCTTCAAATAAGCACATTTCAAGGTCTTCTTGCACAAAAATAAGATCTAAAATTCTACCAATAGAGTTTGCAATATTATTAGTTTGTATACAATTTAAGGCTGACATAGTATCCAATACAAAGATTTCGATTTCGTTTACAATATTATATGGGATAAGAGCTTTATCATCCTCAGAGAAAATCCAATTAACAGTACTCAAATTAAAATCACCTAAGACTACTATGTAAGAGTTACTATCTAATGTACCTTCAATTTCTTTAATATTGTTTATATGCGCATAATAAATGTCTATGTTTGATTTTGGAGGAATATAAGAAACAAAATAATAAATACTTAATTCACTAAAGTTGTGAGTGAAGCTCACATGAACACATAATTGTTCTATTAAACCTGAAGAGTTTGTGAGAGATATTTGCCTACTCTTAAAATTACTCTTAACTGCAAGCAGCACACCACCTCCTCTAGTAAGTTCTGTACAGATTTTGTCTCTATCCCTTCTGTAGATTTCGTAATCCGTATTGCAGATTTCGGCATTAGAAATGTCATCACCCAGCCAAGTTTCTGTGAGAGCGATGATAGCATAATTACAATCACTAACGGCGTTATAAAAAGTAGACAATTTAGATCGCATTCCTCCAACGTTCTGGTAATACACTTGTATGGCATCGGATGTAGGATTTAATTTAGCAATAGAGGTAGTAATGGAGTTAGAATCTTCAACAGCATTCAGGTTTTGACTATTGATGTTAGTGGTAGATGGGAATGTCATATTTGTGTTCCCACTGACCTGTCGTTCACGTTTTTTGGAAATTGTTGGAAGGGTCTCACGCATATTCCTTTGGGCCAAAAGTTTGCATTGAAGACAGCATCGAATGACTCAGCCGGAATACAAACTTTAAAATTAACCTTTTTTATTTGATCGAGATTTACATCTTTTCCTACTAGTTTAAAACAAGAAAGCCTCGAAGGCTCAATACCACTGGATGAAGCAATATATTCAATGATTGATTCAGGACTTGTTGCGGGACGAAAGCTGGATAAGTGGAGCCATTTACGGCGCTGGATAATTGAATTACCGAAAATGATGTCATCGATCATTTTATTGCCTTTGATTTCTCGAACGTTTTTATTTTTTACTGACTTGGCTTCAATCAAACGAACCTGAGTGTAGTCATCAACAATTTCGTTAGCAATATTTACATTAACACTACCAGAAATAAGATTTTCGTGTGTATTAGTTTCACCAGATACATCAGCAACATCAGCAACATCAGCAACATCAGCAACATCAGCAACAACAGCAACACCAGAAGAACCAGCAACAACAACATCAGAAGGAGCAGCAATAACAGCAACAGCAGCAGTATCATCAGTACGAACAGCAACAACACCGGCATCTGCATCATCATCAACAACAATCGCACTATCAGAATTTTTATTGTTGGGAGCATCAGCATCGTTTTTTTTGTTGATATTTGAAGAGGGATCGTGCAAAGCTTTCTCACTACCATATTGGTCATCGATAACGGGAAGGTCTTTCACATTGCTTTCTTCAGCACTTCGTTGATTTGCACTGGTGTATAAATTCTCATCAGTGTTGTCTAAACCAGTAGACAAAGCAGATGAAGCAACATCGGCAAACGAGGCACCTTCAACGACCATGGTATTACCTTCATCTACAGCAACACTACATGCAGTTTTATCAATTATTGCTGGACTACGCAGAGAGGAATTGAGATTGTTTTCAGATTTTGGTTTTGTAGTGAGCTTAGAGGGAATAACCGGTTTTTTATTAGGAGGGAGAATTTTGGCACTATCGCTCTTAGCGACAAGAGATGACGGGGGAGGCTTTTTAGATTTATTTGAGATGGGTGACGGAGACGCTTTGCAGTTATTAGTTCCGACAACCAACTTTTTGGTATTAGAGCGGGTAACGCGGGGGGGTTTCGATGCACTTGCACTTGGATGGTCAGTGATGAGCTTTTCAAATTCAAGCTTATGGTCAGCAAAGAAACAATAAAAATCATTGATTTTCGATATGTAACTATATATAGGAATGTTTTTGCACGTATCGCACCTCCAAAACAAGTTTTCATTTGATTTCAGCGCGGAATGATGGGATTCACTCAGTCTAGCACAATTTAAATGGAAAACCGAGTGGCAACATCCGCAGTTAATTGAATTAATTTCGGAAGTTAAGACTTTACACTAAGAACATAGGATGTCCATTGTGAAATTAGGAGCAGCAAAGTACAAGACTATGACTATTGAGAGTTAGACAAAGACAAAGTGATTACCAAACATTTTTTTATTGAAATTCAATTCGTGATAGGTACCGTGATATTCTTCGTCATAAGTTCCGTAATTGGTTGAAGGGTACAGTGAAACTGGTAAGTAATAATAATGTTGACGCTGAGGTATCGTGTACTAGGCATAGTGGAAGCCCAGTTAATGACTATGAAGAATGCTGCGATCTCAGCACTTATTCTATTGTCATTAATTTTCTAACTTTCTCTTCAGAAAGCAGTGCACAAAAGGATTCAAAGAGCGAGAACTCCCCAAGGTTGGTTATATAAATTTTTGTGTGGGTGTGTCAGTGACTGGAAATTTTCTGTAATAATTCCTAATACTGTTCTCTGTTATGTCTCAGAATTTAATGGAAATGAATAATGTATGTAGTTCAGATTTTATCGAATTAAGACTGGTTTCATACAAAAAAGTCGAAAAACGCCCACAAAATGGACGTTGTAAGAACTTTGCTATTCCAATTTCCAAAAAAATAGTTGTTCAAGGTTTAGTTAACATCCAAATTTGTAACAATTTTAACGAAAAATTACTTTTTTTTAAGTAGGCGTGGCAGTGGGCGGAAATGTATTGTATTGGATTTTCGTCTTAATAGCTATCATGCCTGAAAATTTCATCAAAATCGGTTTGGTGGTTAAGTTCTTAGGGAATTTTTTCCACTCTCCCATACAAGGTGCCCCACTGTGCGGCGGCGCAGTCACAATCGACCCGGCAGACACGATACAACTTCTTTCACTTAACTGGCGCGATTTTTGCCAAAAATTAATACTACCCGAAAGGCGCTAAGATCTTTATAAAAGGTCAGCTAGTTTCAGTAATTGGTCAGCTATAGATTTTTTTATACAATTTTTTTGAAGTTTCTTTTTCAAGGTCATGAACGATTTCGTGACCTATTCACAAAAAATGTATACCGATCCGAAAGATCACTAGACTAAGATCAACTATTTTCAATAATTGGTCAGCCAAAGTTTTTCTTATGAATTTTTAAAGTTCGTTTCAAGGTTACAAAAAAATGTTGGCATCTCACTTGAAAGGTCACTTACCGGTCATAAAAGGTCAGCTTGAAAGTTTCAATAATTGGTCAGCCCTTGATTTGATGAATTTTGAGAATTTTTTTAATTATTTCAAAGTCAGTGATTTTTGGTACCTCATTTGTGTGGTATTCACAAAAAAATTTTTTTTTTTAAGTTTCTGTTTCCTTGTGCCAAATCATTATAGGTCATAAAACTCGAAGATAGGCAGACTATTGAAATATTTTCGCACCATAAATCCCACTATATATATTTTCCCACCATTTTTCCCACCAAAGGCAAATTTTCCAACCATTTTGGTTGGAAAAACCACCAATCCGGGAACACTGTTCTAAATTTTTGATATGTTATATGGTATGGTTGGTAGATAAAAATTCCAAAAATTCCAAAATTTTCACAACCTACTTCTACCAATTTCATGTAACTACAGTCGACGCCCTCTAACTCGAAATCAGCGAAGTCGAATTTCCTTCCAACAAGAATTTTTTCACCATGTTTGTGGTATACTCCTCTCAAATTTCCAAACTTATTTATTTCTCTAAATCGATTTTTTTGCAAAACTCTCTTTAACTCAATATAGTTTTGATATCCCGAGAGAGTTCGACTTAGAGGGAGTCGACTTTATTTACATTTTGTGACCAATATAATCGGGAGTAGGGTGAGTTTTCAGAAAGTATTTTTAATTCAAACGTTTTTACGAACTCACTTTCTTTGCTGTCTCTTTTATACAGTGTACTGGAGTCCTGTAGAAATTTTATTACCGATTTGTCTAACCAACAGAATCGATTGAAGTAAACATTGGAGAGTCAGAAAACTTGGATAGACATCTCGACACGATATTCTGAACCCGGTGTTTTAGTCGCTATTTTTTTGAGGTAGTGCACAAAATTCCAGAAAAACTTAACCACTATAATAGGTTCTGGTTTTGATGAAATTAATAGACATGATAATTGACGAGATGAAAAACCAATGCAATTAATTTCGACCCACTGCCGCTCCCAATTTTCTCAAAACAAAGTTTATTTGGAAAAAATTATAAAAATTCGGGTGTTGTTCAGATGCCAAAACCACAAGTGCTTGGTGGTGGCTAAGAGGAAACAGAGGTTCGATCTTCTTTATTGCTTCAACTTGGGATTCAGAAACTCAAAAGGCTGGATCATTGTATCCCATTCGCACAATCTAGCTTTGCCAAGTCGACGTATTTTGACGTTTTGGACTACATTGTCTTTGAACAAAGTGCGGATACAGGGGGGGGGGGGCAATGGGTGCAATTGCCCCTCTCCTGGGCAAGAACGAACGAAGTAGAAAACATAAATTTAATAAAATGTTATGAAATTGACTGGGAGCAGGTTGAGTCCCAAATCGATTTGATTTTCACTTTTCAAAATGCTGTAATGAAAAATAATGTTTTAAAAAGTAATTGCTCCACTTGCAACCCTACTCCTCCGCTAGTGCTGCCCAGTCCATTACCAGGCATTCGTCCTTCTGAAAAAACATTGGTGGACTCTGATGAACACTCGATAGTCCGGATGTCACGCATTTGGATATCGCTCTCTTTAGAGTGCTGCAGCTGCGTTAGCGCTTCCTCTGCATTCCCCGTATATTAAATGCATATTTGCATACTCCAGCGGCGTATACTGTGACATTCTTAATCAGTATTAATTTAATCAAATTCAAAAATGCGTTTAATTGACGAAACCAGTATAACAACGTTATTCGTTATGTAATGACAGAGAATTGACAATATTTGCAAATAATACTTTTTTATGAATTTTAATGCCTATTTTATTACAAGTCAATTTTGATTTGAGAAAGTTTTAAAAATCTTCTCTAGTAGATAAAAAGCCAATTTAATGTGTCTGTAGATAAAAGCTTGTGATTTACCATTTGGGAAAGGACATTAAAAGGAGATTTTTTTTTAACATTATTTGCCACGAAAGTTTTCAGTTTTTTGTCTTTTTTATTAACTTACAAACTTTGATGAAAATAAATATTTAATCATTTTTTTATTAAAAATTAATTAAAAAAATTATTTAAAAAAAAAATCCAGCAACTAGTGTTAAATGTTACTGCCTTTATTTAAGAACGGTTATTTTTAAATGCAATAAAAATTAAAAAAAAAAAAATATTAGTCATTCATTCGTCGTCGTAGTGTCTACTTAATTTAGTAACTTAATTTCATCTGATAAAATGTTAAAAAACTACTATAGTAGATCAAATGCCAATTTTATTGGTTATGGTTGTAGACACAAACATGTGTTTTTTGGAAAGTACATTAAACAGGCCAATTTTTATCAAATATGCCACCTATGTTCTCATACATTTTTTTCCCTTTAAGATTTTTCAAACTTTGGTAAAAAAAATATTGAATTATTTTTGAATAAAAAAATAATCTTAAGAAATTATAACACAAAAAATGCATCAGCTGGTGTTAAAATTTACTACCCATCATTTAGAATGGTTATTCAAGAATATTATAAAAATACAAAAATAATAAGAATCCTTTATGGGTGGCCGTTGTAATTAGGTATTTTAGGAGACCCCGAATTTTTTAACATTTTTCGAAAATAAATTATACCATGGAGACCACAAGAAAAATATTTGTTTTATATTTTTTTTCTGAGCAGTCATAAGGCCTGCTATCACCAGTTGCAGTATTATCCACTCATTACGGGACACCCTGCGTCTAAGACACTGCCTCTCAAACACCCGAATCTTTTCCATCTGAGATGGGGCAACGTTGAACCAAACTGGGCACACATAGGCAATCATCGGCCGTATGAGGGCCATGTACCAAATCATCTTCACCCTGCTGTCAAGCCGGCTGCTATAAAACAACCGTTTCGTCAGGGCAAAAGCTCCCCTAGCCCTGGACAGAGCAGCATTTATATGTCTGTCGAAATATAAATACTGATCCATCCAGATGCCAAGGTACTTTACTACACTTTTACTCGCCAGTGGCTGTCCATTTGGCCCTACGATCACCAGCTTACGCCAGTTCTTTCTCGTATCCCTTGTGGCTCCACGCAACGGAGTCCTAAACAAGATAGTTTCTGATTTCTGAAAGTTGATTTTCAACTTCCAGTCATCGCAATATCGCTGAATCTTCTCGAAGTCACGCTGCAAAAGAATTCTGATGACCTCGACTTTTGGAGCTATTCTGTACGCAATTAGATCGTCGGCATAAGCAATTGCCTGAGTTAGACTACTTATCAGATCGCTGGTGTAAATGCTGAATAGAATCGGCGAGTTGACCGCTCCCTGCTGAAGACCATTTTTAATATTAAAGGTTGTGGCAGAAGTCACATTGCCACTCTTGACAACAAACTTTCTACCATTGAGCATATCATAAAGCATATATAATAGTGGTTTACTAATGCCAAGTCTGGTCAGCTTTAGATAAAGACCCTCTAGCCATACGGTGTCGAAGGCCTTCTCCAAATCAACCATACAGGCACCCGTACACTGCTTTTTAGATTTGTTCCATTGGACATCAGAAACGAGTTTAGACGCGGCATGAATGGTGTCATGTCCCGCCTTAAAACCAAACTGATTATCCGGTATGATATTATTGTCCTCTGCCCACTTAGACAGAGCTCTATTGATAACTTTTTACAAAAACCTTGCTGATACTCGGAAGAAGACTTATCGACCGGAGATTCGCCGGATTGGAGTTTTCCTTTCCCTTTTTCGGGAGAGGATGCACCACAGATGTCTTCCACCGCACTGGATAATATGCATTATTCAGAGCGTTGTTAAACAGTGTGGTATAAACGTCTACAGCTTCTTGTGGTAAATGTCGAAGTACAACGTTGGATATGCCATCGACTCCTGCTGACTTCTTCTTCTTTAATGAATCGAAGATGAGCTGAAGTTCCACCTTCGTAATTAACAGGGAACTGGGCCCATTTCGCTCGGCGATTATGGCGTTTGCCAAATGATCTTCATTGAACCCGGTGAAGCCGAGGTTCTCTGATCGCCATTGCGTTATGTCACTCCGAAGGTAGAAGTGGTGGAGCAAGGCTCTGATTTCCAGGTCATGGTTCGGGCGAATGCATGCATTCACCGTGTACACTTGCTGGAAAGCAGCCCCCACAGCCTCCGCTTTCTCCTGCGGATCTTCGACAATAAAGAGGTCATCATCCAAGACGGCGTTCTCTGGATCAATTCCTGCTGTCAGAAGTACGTTGTACTTTGGTATCGTTCTGTCCATTGTTCGTTTGATTGTCTCGTCCATTTGTTCAAGGTATTGGTCTATTTCGTTATTTTTCAAATTCCTGTCATTTGGTGGGGATATGTTATTCGAACTGATTTCGCTCGATAAGGCGTTGGTAAAGCGTGGCCAGCGCACCTTACTTTAATTGTAAGTATGCACAGGCACATACTCATCCAACTCCACGAGCTCGTTCGGAAGCTGTATTACGGCGGCGAGTCCGCAGTGGTCACTGTCGTACTCGATCGTTCGTAAACAGTTTCTTGATCTTTGACCCACAGTGTCCGTAATTGTCAGTCTTGAGTCTATTAGCAATAGATCCAGATAGGCACCGCTTCTTGGAAACGATGGCCGATCCGTAGCCAGCAGGTCGACACCATATTCAGTGTTATATTGACTCATCCAATTAAAAAGATGAATACCTCTTGTATTCTGTATTTGATTTCCCCAATCTAGGTGTTTGGCATTTAAATCACCGGCCATGAGAAAGTAATTTTCTTCCAAGCTCAAGCGTAGACATTCGAAAAGTTTTTCAAGCTCTGTCATAAAATCAGTTGGCTGAGGTGATTCCGGTGCATAAGCCGCGATCACATACATTCGCTTCCCCTGTTGGAGAGAAATGCACACGATGCACGCCTCTAACAGCCGAAATCTGCGCAGATCACTATTGTTAATAACTTTATGATTAATGCCTTTTCGTATGAAGATTGCGACGCCCCCCCCCCCTTGAGTGGAGTTGGGTCGATCTCTTCTAACGATATTGTAATTGTTGTTAGTCAACTTATGTTTCTGGTTCAGCTTAGTTTCGCTGGCCATAAACACATCTGGACTTTGGTCTTTCAACAGTTGGAAAAGATTAGCTCTTCGTTCGGTCCTAATCAGTGAATTTACATTCACAGCAAGGATCCTAAGAGGCCTCTCCGACAGCGCGCCTTTAACCTCTAAATTGCGATGGGCTAGGCAAAACAGAGTAGAGATAGTCTACCCTAGCCGCCTGCTCACTTATCTGTTTCTGAAGTCCTGTCAACTGGCCTTGAATTGCCAGCAACATGCTTCTAATTTCGGCCTGAACGTCCGGAGCTTTAGGTACGAGGGCCGGTTGGGCTACCTTAGCTGCAGGCTGTACCGTTTTTCCCCTTCCTGCCGCCATTTGGGCGTAGGAAATTTGGGGATTGATGGGCGTTGCTGTAGGAGCACGGGTTGATGGGCGTATCTCTACCGCTGTCTGTCTAGCCACTTTGTTGCTGCGAGTTCGCTGAAATTCTGAGCAACCCCGATAGTTAGCAGGGTGCCCCTCCTTTCCGCAAAGTGCACATTTAAGCTGGGTCATGTCTTCGACCCGTTCTTCTCCGAGCTTGCACTCTCCCTTAATGTGGTTCTCACCACACTTCACGCAGCGTGACTGCATTTCGCAGTTTGCTGCAGCGTGGCCGAACCTTTGGCAGCGCATGCATTGAAGCATGTCGCCGCGTCTCTATAATTTATCCCAAGTTACAACCTGGTAGTTGAGGACGGAGATACTCCTCAGACTATCCAGTTTGCTGCTGGGCGAAAGCTGAACCAGGAAGAACGGCAAAGACCACTTCTCCCGTCTGGCTCTGACTGTGGTAAACAGCTTGACCCCGATAAACTCGAGATCGCCGCTCGCTTTTTCACGGAGCTCCTTATAGAGCACCTCTGGTTCCGTGCAGGAATCTATGCCCTTCAAGAGGACCGTTTGACATTTATCCACTTTGGGGGTAAAACTGAAGAACTCAGTCGTGGATTGTTTTAGTAAATCTTTTATTATTTTGTGCTGCGCAGATAGCATGCCTACCTTTGCTTAAAAGTTTAATATAAAAGTTTTGGCCTATGGCCGACTTACATAGTTCAATGGTATCCTTTAACTCCATCTTATACGTGTTGATGGGTGGCACCTTTTCCTTCTTGTTGTTTGAGGGCTGTGGCTGCTGCTGATGTTCGCTTTGCTGCTGCTTCTCCTGCTGTTGTTTCTGCTGCTGGTTCTGCTGCTGTTTGTTCTGCCGCTGGTAGTTCTGCTGCTGCTGCTACTTATTTTGTTGATTTCTTTCCTGGTTCTGTTGTTGTTGCTTTTGTTTTTGTTGCTGCTGTGGCTGTTGCTGCTGTGGCTGTACGCCACAGGTTTGCAGCTGTTGTTGTGGCTGCTTCTGCTGTGGCAGCTGTTCTGGTTGCTGCTGTTCGGGTGGGCTTATTTTTTGCTGCTGTGAAGCCACTTGATTATGCGCCCCTTGCTGTGGCGCCTGCTCTCCTTTCTTTTGCTCGCGCTCCTGCCTTTCTTTCTCGCGACGAGCTGCTTGTTTTAATTTTAATTTTTCTATCAGGGGCGTGAGTATGGCATTGAGACGTTCCATCTCCCCCTGTATAGCACCGATCTTTTCGTTGATGGCCTGCTCCTCTGATGCCTCTTGTGTCTCGCATTCTTCCTCGGAGGACGCCTCTGGTGAGGTTAAGTCGACGAACAGGTTGTTGTTGCTCTCCCCTGTCGTACACAATCCCTCGCCACTTTCGGACATGTATTCAATGTCATCATCGGATGGCGAGGTGTTTAGCTGTCGTTGAATCTTTGCTGCTGCTGTGGTTTTTGCTGTGCGCGCCGTCTCCTTCACCCCAGCTGGCAGCTGGGGTGAGGTGGTGGTGGAGCGGCGCTTGACGAGGTTCGGCGCACAGCTAATCCTCTTCCTCCTCTTGTTTTTGGTGTCGGCTGTTGGTGCCGTTGATGGATTTGCCGTTGTTGGTACGGCACTCGACGACGGTATGGCTGGTGGTGCCATCGCTTTAGTTGATGTTGGTGCTACTGCACTTACTGTTGCTAAGGCTGGTGGTGCCATAGCTTTCTTCATTGTTGTTGTTGGGACACCTTTCGATGCCCCCGCCGTTTTATTTATTTCCATTCGCCGCTTATCCCTCTCGATGATGTTTTCCACCTCTCGATTATGGAAAAAAGCGGCCAAAAATTTACTGCCCGACTGGGACTCGAACTCACTACCGTCGGATTCTCGGTCCGCCACCTCTACCACTGAGCTATACTAGCTATTGAAAACAGCTTGGTTTAAACAAAACTTGTATGATCACTCCGAATTTACTACTTGACAATTGAATAACTGGGAAGCCGAAAACGTCTACACACTTCCAAAGTACGAGATCGACTGAACATGGCAGGTATCTAATCATCAATGTGTGACACCAACGATCTGTAATGCAAATTGGCCTGGTGGTTGCATGCTCGCTCCGCAACTGGAGGGTTGCGAGTTCAAATTCAAGTAGAGTCAAGCGTAAGGTATTTATTTTAAATAAATAAAATTAAATGTGTATACCTGCAAAATGAAGGCTAGAGCAGGATTGATCTTTCCAATTCCAAGTGGCAATATCACGAAATAAAAGTGGTGATCACAAATCTTTTTTGCAAATTTACAAATTGTGCAATTGAGGAATATTTGGATCAAATTGCGATTTGTTGTTCGCAATTTTGTTTTCACTCGATAGCATAATTGAGGGTTGATTTACGATTTTTGAGTATCAATATCTTCATTTTGCTCAGTTTTGCAAATTGCAAACAAATAGTCGTAAATTACGATATCCCGAGCCAAGGTATAAATCGGGATTAATTTTTCGTAATTTGCTTTCTTTTTCAGTTCTTTGTATTTATTTTAAATTACTCCTCAATATCATTGCACTTGAAGGCTTTTGTAAAAATTGACAATCGGGCTTCATTTCATTAACGTCGCTAAGTTGTTTGTAGCCGTACATACAGCAAACAAATGTCTCCAGGGTTTTGAATACATCTGCTTCCATATCTGGGTAATTTTGAAGTTTTGAGAAGGCTTCGATGAATTGAGGAGAATTTTGTAAAATTGTGAATGGACGCTTCTTGCCTTTTTTGAAGAAAGCAGAAATAAAATCAGATCCTATGAAAGCGTGGAAACCTGGAAGAGCTTCACATAAATTTTTACCTAGTGCATCCTATAGTTTTTTTCACATTGATGAACCAACACCAACTTTCAGTAATCAGCCACATTTATACATTATCTTGCAATTGCTGCATGTTTACAAGAGCAATTATTAAAATGTCGGTATCGGAGCAGCGAATGGCAACGTTTTAATTCGGTTCTACTTTGCATGCATGAAAAATTACCTAAGTGTCGGCTTCTTCGTGTGCAACACAAGTGTAACTTACTTCCTCAGTCCTGACGACAACATCATCGACCTCTACGAAGCTGAAACTATTCTATTTTTGAAAAATGTAATCATACAGGGAATTTTCCAGTTGTCCATCAAACATTTTACCATACCTTCCTTAAAGTTGATGTTTCTGAGCTCTGCTACAAAATCTACTGGACGCACTTGATCAGCACCCTTAATTTGCTCGTCCCACGCAGTTTGTGTTTGTTATCCTTGATTGACGGTGAAAAATATTAATCAAAGGTTATTATTACTGTTCTTGCCTTGCATCTCGTAAACATTTGTAAAATATTTTTAGAAATATTTCCAAAAGTTGACAGGACCTCTGTCATAAGGGGAAGCATAAGGAATCCATCAAAAATTTGGACGTCCAATTGCATTGGTGGTTCTTTGTTTTCTTTCGTTTCTAAAATTCTCAAAATGGCTGACTTATCCGCTTTGCAAATAGCTCCATCGATATGGCACAGTGACAGTGGAACGAGTGTTAACGGGTAGGCCAATACTTTCGCAATATCCAGTGCGTTTTCCAAAATTTTCTAAATATGTCACGTTGCATATGAACTTCTACAATTTTACCCGAGACATTCATTTTTTTCTTTTGCGAATCCGCAAAACTGAAGATTTTGTTTCTTTTTATCGCTTTTTCAAATCGGTTTTCATTATCCGCATATTCTGTTATAAATGCCTCTCTTTGCTTGTTGCCATGCTCTTCGACGTTTAATAGGTATTTTGAGACATTTCCGTTTGTTGCCTGTCCTGTTGAAATATTGTACAGATTTTCCATGTCCAGTGAATTCCAAAAAGGATCGATGTTTTGTTCGATGTTTGCGATCAATGTTTTCAATTTTTTCGACGGATTCTTCCATTATACATTTAAACAAATGCCGCTCGTGACTAGGGTTACCAGATGCAAAATGACGAAAAGGGGGACATCGGGAATTTTTCAAAAAATGGGGAAAAAATATGTCTTCGAAAAATATAACACCAGAGTAAAAAAAAGTGAAGTAAGAAAGTTTAGTTTGATTTTTTATTATAAAAACAATCAAAAAAGCGAATCAAACTGACAGATGAAGGAAAACTCTGAAGTGAGATCTATGTATATCATTGAGTGGATACATTCAGCTTTGAAAGGATTTTTCACTTCAAATTAAGTATTCAAAGAAAATTTTTATAAAAATATTTAATGACAATGTTTGTACAGTTTACAATTGAATGTTTTCTCTCCTTGAGTTTTTACTTAATAAGGGGGCACAGGTTTGTGTAGAGGGGACAAAAATCATTTTGGTATGAAAAAGGGGGACTATCCCCCCCTAAAGGGGGGTGTCTGGTAACCCTACTCGTGACGTTTATGTTTTTTTCCGCATTTTACAGAAAATGCATTTTCTGCTCTCGCTGTGCGTTTCCTCAGCTGAATATTCACAAATGTCCTCTGATGCTTGGACCTCCTCAGAAACATCTTCTGTAACGAGTGAGACATCCACGGATTCTCCTACGGTTTGCTCGGAGAATTCATTTACTTTTTCACTTAAAAATATAGAAAATTAAACGTAAATACATAGAATAACATTAAAATTTAAAATATATGAGTATACTAGCCTTCACTCGCGCTAATGTTTATTTTGTCAACCGGTATTATTTATTTCAGGTTATATTGGTTAATTCAGATATACATAAATATATGTACATATTACAAAAAGAAAAATTATTGTTAGTCCAATAGCTGACAGCAAATTTTTTTGGTGAAAGTATTAAATTGATTTGATATTGGAGATTTTCAAAGTGTTTTTTCATGAAATAAATAAAAGATATTATTTTGAATAACTTAAAAACAAAACCAAAATATTAGTTTGAGAATTTGCAGGTGCGTGCATCTTAATATCGAACTTAAAAGTCTGGCAGTATTTTTCGACACCCATGTTGGGGACGGTGTGTTGAAAATAGCTGTTTTCCAAATCTTGTGGCAGGGTTACAAAAAGAATTCATTTTCAAAAAACAGTAAATAGTTCTCTTTCATTTTTCTTAAGTCCATAGACTTTAATTTTGACAATCTGATTAATATAACTTAAGATATAACCATTTTAGATGCACCATAATGAAATACTTGGAGATTTAAAAATAAAAAAAAGGCCGATACCCAGGACACAAAATTAAAATGTGTGGGCTAGGAAAATTGAACTGGTTGTACTGGTTGAAAATCGCTATTTTAAACCCCTCGTCCCGAACACGGAGGCCAAAAAATCTTACCCTGACTTCTGCATTCGATATCAAGATCAAGATACATAAACTTACAAACTCACATAAAGCTCATATTTTGGCTATGCGTTTACCAACAGAATTTTCTGCCAGCTCTTAGTCTATATACATGAGCATGGTGCTGTATTCTACATATGTACATGTTGTATGTCCTTCCGTTTGGCGTTAACAAACAAATTCTGGGCACTGGGCACACGCGAATATGCTACATACATACATACATATGTACATATGTATGTATGTATATAACTGGCCTTATGAAAATCAAAATTTTGAGAGTCGGCATTTCATCATCAGCATTTAAGACAGCCTCCTTAATTCGGCATGAATAGATTTTTTTTAATCGAGCAATTTTCACACTGACCGGACTTTCGATGAGCTCATGTTTAATTTAAACCGCGTTTGTGAAACATATAGTACATATAAAAAACCTTAAAATAATAAAAACGAACTTTCACTGAAACGATATAAAAATTGATTGATTGTTTTTTCAAACCTTATTGATTTATTATTTTTGTTCATATAAATTTAAGTTGTTTTGGTACCAAATATTTGTTTCTTTTTTTGTCTCATATGGTAAAAAAAAGTATCATATTGACGCTTCCAGAGTTCCATCTATCTCTATATCAAAATTCATGATAATTGATTCAGTGGCTTAGGCATGAAAGCGTAACAAACAAACTCACTTTCACATTTATAATATTAGTAGGATAGTTATTGAACGATTTTATGAAAGTATATAGGCAATTGGAAAATATCTAAAATTGGAACTTCGTAATTATTTACACTATTTATTTATACTTTATGACCACAGATGTTGAAGGTCCCGATATATTAGGTTCACTTGTAGGTTCATTATCACAATTTCTATATTTTATATTTGATGCATTGAACTTGCTCAAACTCTTTTGAATGTTAGCCTCCACTTTCACTTAAGATTGGTTGCAATTTAATGTTGCAACCTGCCAAGTTATTTTCTTGACGAATTTTCAAATTTGCAAGACATTTATCTAAACGTTCTTGAGTGAATAAAATAATTTGATCTCTTTTATTTCCACCAAAAACTCAAACTGGTCGAGAATAAGCCATCGCACAAACTGATTTCATTCTAAGAGGAAAAGAATCGTACTGAAAATCGAAAATATTTCATGGTTTATTTATATTCCATTAGAAACACAATTTTGGTATATTGTTCTGAAGGATTGAAGTGACCTGCAAGTCGTAGCTGCGACTCGGAATTTTGAGATTTGGTAAATATCATGAATGAGAGGATTCCGAGAAAAATAATAATGTTTTATGGATGTTTTAATGCAGGGTAACTTCTGAGCAAAAACCTAAACCTCATTAGCGGATTATTAAAAATGCATTTCGGTATGAGATATGAAAAAAATCGACAAAGTATTTCACCCCCCATGCCCCCTCCCTTATGTAATATATGTATAATTATTTTTGTATGTTTTTGTGACAAAAACAAACCTCTGAAAAAAGTCTTCAAAATACATTTCGTTTTTGAGATGTGTAAAAAGGGTACTTTTACCTCCGGGACTCCCCCTTTTTCTTGAATTTTGTTATTTGACTAATGTTTGTAAGAAATCTATAGTTGCTTTATTGGATTTATCAAAATGCATGTGGTTTTTGAGTTATAAGAAAAATTTTTGTTGAAAAAGTGTTTTTTCCCCCTTTTGCCCCTTTTTTAGGGTAAAAAATGATTTTTTAAAGCATGCGCAATTTTTCACGTAATATTTGTCTTATTATCTATGAAATTCAATTGCAATTTTTTTCTGCGAGATTTTAAGCCAAAAAAAAAATGATGTTACAATGCACTACGGGGGGCCCCAACTTGCCTTAATTGAATCGGTGAGTGGAAGAACAGTACAAGCGCCTTTACAGAAAAAATAAAATAAATTGTTTATTGACTTAAACAAATGTTTTTAAAAAAAGAAATTTTAAACTTTCTAATCATAAGCAATCTTTTTACATTTTCATATCAAAAAATCTATTTTTTGTCTGAGCAATAAGAAGTTACGCCTGTTTTTCTTAAATTTTTAATTTGGCACTTGTACTGTTCTTTCACTCACCGATTCAATTGTAAGCGGTACTTTCCACCACCCCCCAGGTGTAAGCACAAGTTTTTCCTTCGTCTTAAATGTTAAACTAACATATGCAGCTGGTTTCATGAATCCGCATCTTAGACAAATTTTCGGTTTTTTTTGCAACTTCGGGCCCGCGGCAGCAGTACTCCCCACCACTGTAGAGGTGTAAGCAGTGGTTTTTTGTCATCAGGGGGATGCCAACTAATGTTTTTGCTAGGTTTCCAGAATCCGCAGCTTAGACAAATTTTCTGTTTTTTTTGCAACTTCAAAAATTCACAGTAAATCAACCCACCACGGGTGCGCCTGCAGCAGTCAGTTTCCTGTTTGTCGTGAAACTAAATTACCAAAAAAATATAAAATCATGAATCCGCAGATCTTACAATTTTTAGTGTCGCCAGCTCCCGAACTACCAGTATCAGTTTTCATTTCTGATTGTCATCTTACCGAGAGTAGGAGTGTCTTGAACATAAGAAAAGTGATGAATCTAAATGTTTTCCAAAAGTATTTTTTCGTTGAATATACACATAGGTGTCATCCGTGGAGTAAATACGAGTATTGATTCCAAGGTAAATGAAATTCTTAACTACTTCGAAGCTGCTGCTAGTAAAAGTGATGTTTTGGCCTAGGTTGTAAACATTATGCTTTTTTCTTGACAGCAGTTAGTTGGACTTTTACTCTGTTACGAATATCTGCCACTTCCTGCTCAGAAAAAAAGAAAAGTTTCGTTCGTTGCACCCTTTTTTTATGCGGAATTCAAAATTCGAAAACTTTCTTTGTCACTGAATCCACTTAGAAAACAGTGAGTGCCAACTTTAATGAAGCTACCGATTGCCGCCAAAAGTTTCATTATAGTTCTTTTTCTTTGTGACCACCAAGCAAGCAGGAGCTTCACCTGAAAGGTACGTTCTTACACAAAAAATAAATAAAAATTAAATCACCTAGAAAAAGCCTTCGGTTTGATATTTTTTGTAATAGTATTCGCTTTTCCTTATAGTGTTCTTCATTCTATATCGTCGGTTCAAAGGTAAAACTCACTAAAAAATTTTTCAAGAAAATGAGAATGAAATGCATTTTTTTAATCCAAAAAGTCCCGTTTTGTACGGTTATTATAGCGATATAGAAAGGTATGCCCGGGAACTTTATTTAAAAATTTTCGGAACGTGACTTTTCAGCTTTTATAAGTATGTTTCAATCAAATTTCCTTCAAAAGTGTGATTTGTTAGTTAGTGAGTTTTACCTTTGAACCGACGATATACAAAATAATAAAAAGAAAAAAACATAAAAATAGTGGTCGTTCAAAGAAAGAAGGTGTCGCAAACCACGTCAAGTTGCGAGGAAGATTATATTAAATAAAGACAAGGCTGCACCATACGCATCTCACCAGGTGAACTAAAACTTTTTTTATTAGGAATAGAACCTACACCAGCTCATTCAAAAATAAAAGCATATCAAAGTTTTTTTTATTTAATTAAAATATTGTGTCGATTATTATCTTGGCGCTTCTGTTCAGAGCACGAATTCAGCTTTTGACACTTCATGCACTTTCACCACTTGCTACTGTGTCTCTTGATTCCACAACTCTACAAGAAGAAAGGGAAGAACGAAGCAACATAAAGAAGAAGAGAATCCAAGTTCAAGTTCAAGATCAAGGCCAAGGTCTCGGTATTGAATCTCGTAAAATAGAACTCTTGCAACTTAATTTTGCTCAGTAACGGCACCTTTCCCAGTGCAATATACCGAAACAAATAGGTATTGAGAGAGCTTCTGCAAAGATCCGAACTCAACTCCAGTTCAGTACAGCGAAGGTCAGTAAGCGACAAGTCTGGCTCAGGTTACGGCTAAAGATCGGTGAGGTGCGGTATAGTGCAGTAGGGGGAAAGCAAGTGCATCGCGCATAGTTTTAGCTCGCTGTAAAAGGAGGAATTTATTAGGCGGAACTGAGCTAGAAATATTACTCCGGATATGTGCAAATTGTGGAGAAAAAGGAATAAAATAGTATGAATCTCGTCATATAAAAGAACACATATTTTATAATAAAAGTGCGTGCATGGTAACTTAATAATTAAATTTACAAAAAAAGGAAAAGAAGTAAGCGCATTCGACAACTAAAAAAAAAAGTTAAAAAGCTTTTGTTTAAATACCTACTTATGCATTCAGGGTGTCCTGTAAATAATGGATAACCTTGCAAGTGGTTGTAGCAGGCCTTATGACCTTTTCAGAAAAAAATATAAAAAAAAATATTTTCACAGTGGTTACTATGTTATGATGTTTTTTCCAAAAGTTGTGAACAAGTACTACTTTCCTCAAATACGTGAGCGCTACGACCATGGATGAACAATTTTTAGTATTTTTTTATTTTTGTAATTTTCTAGAATAACTGTTGTAATAGATGGGTGGTAAAATTTAATAGTAGTTATTGTATTTTTTTTATTATAATTTTTTTAAATATTTTTTTCAGTATACAAAAATTTATTTTCAAAAAAGTTTGACCACCTCTAATAAATTAAAATTGTATGAGAACATGAATGGCCAATTGCTTAAAAAAGTTGTCTATTTAATGCACTTTCCAAAATGGTATAACACATGCTTGTGTATAAACAAAATAACCAAGAAAATTTGTCAATCATCTTATAAAGCAGCTTTTAACATTTTCGCAAAATGTCTATCAAAATCTTACAATAACCTCCAAATTTGGGTTGGACAAAGATTTTCTCTTTTGATGTGTAAGAGGGTTCATTGCAAGTATAAAACTCGATTTAAGGTGTTGAAAGCCCCACCATTTGGCCACCATATTGAAAAACGAGTTCTAAAAAGTTTTCCGTGGCAACTTACATTTTATTGGTCTTAGAAAAAAAATGTTGGTACAAATTTGTAGCAAATTCAACTCTCTTCAATTTTTGTTAACATACTTTTTACCCTAAAGTTATAAATAAAAAAGTTAAAATCAAAATTTAAACATTGAAAAAAAATCATGTTTTTGATTATATTTTTTTATATATAACTTTAGGATAAAAAGTACGTTACCATAAATTGAAGAGAGTTGAATTTGCTACAAATTTGTACCAAAGTTTTTTCCTAAGACCAATAAAATGTAAGTTGCCACGGAAAACTTTTTAGAACTCGTTTTTCAATATGGTGGCCAATATGGTGGGGCTTTCAACACCTTAAATCGAGTTTTATACTTGCAATGAACCCTCTTACACATCAAAAGAGAAAATCTTTGTCCAACCCAAATTTGGAGTAAGTTGGCCTCGGCCACCTTAACCTCTTTGATGTCCAAAGATAATATTGATATCGCCCTTATTCAGGAGCCCTGGATCAACAGCGGCAGGATCTGCGGACTCAGCTCCAAAGATGTAAACCAGTATTTTAATAAAGGGCCTACAGAAGGTAACTATCGGACATGTATAGTGGCGAAAAAAATTATAAATCTTTTCCTCTTATCTTCCCATAGTAGTGCAGACATGACGACGGTGAAGTGCGACAGAAAAGGGGCCCCGCCCCTGATCCTAGCCTCCATTTATATGCCAGGTGATTCACCGGGGCCACCGCCGTCAGCAGCCCTTGATGATCTCGTCAAAACAACAGGGAAGAACGGTTGGGACCTCCTGGTTTGTTGCGACGCCAACGCTCATCATCTACAATGGGGGAGTACCGACACAAATAAAAGAGGTGAGTCACTTTTTGAATATATTATTAAGGAAAACTTATTGATTCTAAATAAAGGTAACGAACCAACCTTTGTTACTAGAAATAGGAGAGAAGTGCTCGACGTGACACTTTCCAATAACTCTGACTCAATAAAGGTCAGTGACTGGAAGGTCTCAAGTAATGTTTCATTCTCTGATCATAGAATGATAACGTTCCAAATAGAGCACACAATTGAAAACTCAAAACCCTATAGAAACCCCAGGAAAACAAACTGGGATGCCTTCAACACTAGATTGGCCTCATCTTTGGGTCACTATGAACATTTACCATTGACAACCTGCTCGGTCATTGATAAACATGTAAATGAACTAACGTTAGCCATAAATAATGCTTACGAGAGTTCCTGCCCCATTACCAAAAGTAAAGGCAAGCTCAACCCCGTATGGTGGTCCAAAGAGCTGTCTATTCTTAGGAAAAATTCAAGGAGGCTTTACAATAGAGCAAAATTCAGTAATGACCCCACCGATTGGGAACTCTTTAAGGTCATCAAAAATCTATACAAAAACCGAACGACCTATGCTAAAAGAGCAGGCTGGCAAAAATTTTGTTCAGACCTTGAGTCTACGAATGAAGCTGCTAGGCTCAGGAAAGTCATGTCTAAGGTACCCATTCCCCCGGGATTTCTAAAAAGACCGGATAACACCTGGACGGACTCCTGCTCTGAAACTTTAGAGTCACTTATAAGCACTCACTTCCCAGGATGTACTAGCAGTACATCTCCTGTGGACAGAGGGCCCAACATAAGTGAAATCTTTGATATAGGTAAACAAATCGTAGACAGTAGGAAGGTAGCTTGGGCCATCGACTCCTTCTCAGCATACAAGTCTGCAGGGCCTGATGGAATCATTCCAATGATGCTCCAAAGCTCTAAAGATATAATTGTTCCGATTCTAGTGGATATCTATATAGGTTGTCTAAACATCACCTATATCCCCGCTAGATGGAGAGAAGTCAATGTCATCTTCATTCCAAAAGCTGGCAAGCCCACCCATACCGAACCGAAGGACTTCAGACCTATTAGCCTTTCCTCCTTTCTCCTGAAGACCTTGGAAAGGTTAATTGACAGTCATATTCGCCTAAAACTGAATAATGGTGTGCTCTCACAGGCCCAACATGCGTACTTGAAGGGCAAATCTGTTGAGACAGCACTCCATGAAGTGGTCGGCACAATTGAAAAATCAATCCACTTCAAGGAATTCACTTTAGCAGCATTCCTTGACATAGAAGGGGCCTTTAATAATGTTGATAACAATGCTATTCGACAAGCCCTAAACTCCGTCAGCGTCGATCCATCACTGATAAACTGGATTGCATTCATGCTTCAAACGAGAATCATAAATGCAGAAATGGGTGCCAGCAAAATAAGAGTTAGGACGAGTAGGGGCACTCCACAGGGTGGAGTACTATCTCCTTTGCTTTGGCTCCTTGTCGTCAACCAGATCTTGGTCAAACTAAATCTGGGTGGCATCAAGGTAGTCGCATACGCCGATGACATTGTGTTATTGGCCTCCGGAAAATTTACCCCCACTCTGTGCGAGCTCTTACAAACGTCCCTTGACAAGCTCAAAAACTGGGCCAATAATTGTGGCCTTAATATTAACCCACTGAAGACAGAACTGGTGCTGTTTACAAGGAAACGTAATATTCCAAACATAAACCCGCCAACCATTAACGGAATTCTGTTACAGGTTTCGGGTACTGCCAAATATCTTGGAATTGTTCTCGATCGTAAACTAAACTGGAAAGAAAATATTAAAGAAAGAGAAAGAAAAGCCTCAATAGCTTTCTACACTTGTAGCAGAATTTTTGGTAAAAGATGGGGTCCCAGCCCCAGAACCATCCATTGGATGTACACAGCCATTATAAGGCCAATTTTAACGTACGCATGCATGATCTGGTGGCCAGCCTTAGATAAGGAAACCAATCTAAAAACCATGACTAAAATTCAAAGACTAGCATGTATTGGCACAACCAGTGCAATCAGAACCACACCAACGGCCGCCCTTGAAACTTTCCTTTCACTTGCCCCACTCGATCTGTATACGAAAGAGGTGGCGGCCAAAAGTGCTTTAAGACTTGTTCAATGTAAAAATTGGAAAAAGGGCCTCTACGGTCACAGAACCATAATGAATTTTATAGACATAGACATTCAAACAGACTACGTTTCACCGCACATAGATTTCAACCCAGTAACCATAACGGATATCCCAACCAGGGAACTCTGGAATGAAAACAGGGTCATAAATGCAAATCATGTTTCGGTCTTCACTGACGGTTCCAAAACCTCGGAGGGGGTTGGGTCGGGCATCTACTCAGATAACCCACCCATAAATAGATCTTTAAAGCTTCCAAACTTTTGCAGTGTTTTCCAAGCGGAAGTGCTGGCAGTTTGCGAAGCCGCGAAACATCTTTCCTCAATCAGTGAATTAGTCAACAACAATATTGACATTTTCATAGACAGCCAGGCGGCAATTAAAGCCATTTCCTCAATCACCACAAAGTCCAAACTGGTCGATCGCTGTCGGAATGAGCTAAGAGTACTCAATGCGACGAACACAGTTACCCTTAGATGGGTCCCAGGACATAGGGATATTCATGGGAACGAAATGGCAGATGAACTGGCCAAAATCGGGTCATCTCTTGATCCGAGCCAAATCGAAGCCTCTGTGCTCATGCCACTGGAGCAAGAAAAAGGTAGAATACACCAGAGTTTCTTGGAAGCTGCAAATGTCAGATGGTCATCCATCGACACTTGTCGGGTTTCAAGGAATCTATGGCCAAATATTTCAAAGAAAAAAACGGATTGCTTACTTAAGCTAAGCAGGCCTCAATTATCTCTCATGGTTGGTGTCCTTACGGGCCACAACTCAATGGGAACCCACTTGAACAGAATGGGCATCAGCTCATCGGATCTATGTAGAGGGTGTCATGATGAAGAGGCAGAGGAGGGCTCCCCCCACTTCCTTTGCGAATGCCCTAGCCTAGCTAGAACTAGAAAAGAAGCCCTTGGAGAATACTTCTTCGATGAACTGGGCGACATCTCTGTCTTGCCACTAAAGAACATCCTGAAATTCATTCAGAACTCAGGATGGTTCAGGGAGGCCCTCCAAACCTAAAACTTCTCCTTAACTCCCTCCCTATCCCTCCTAACTAACCACCTATCCCCTGGGGAGCACAATGGATCCACTGAGATCCGAGTGAGATGGTACGGCTTGCCGCATTATGGTGATGGTGCGGCTTGCCGCATTATCACCCCTTACAACCTAACCTAAATTTGGAGGTTATTGTAAGATTTTGATAGACATTTTGCGAAAATGTTAAAAGCTGCTTTATAAGATGATTGACAAATTTTCTTGGTTATTTTGTTTATACACAAGCATGTGTTATACCATTTTGGAAAGTGCATTAAATAGACAACTTTTTTAAGCAATTGGCCTTTCATGTTCTCATACAATTTTAATTTATTAGAGGTGGTCAAACTTTTTTGAAAATAAATTTTTGTACTGAAAAAAATATTTTAAGAAATTATAATAAAAAAAATGCAATAACTACTATTAAATTTTACCATCTATCTATTACAACAGTCATTCTAGAAAATTACAAAAATAAAAAAATAGTAAAAATTGTTCATCCATGGTCGTAGTGCTCACGTATTTGAGGAAAGTAGTACTTGTTAACAACTTTTGGAAAAAACATCATAACATAGTAACCACTGTGAAAATATTTTTTATATTTTTTTCTGAAAAGGTCATAAGGCCTGCTACAACCACTTGTAAGGTTATCCATTATTTACAGGACACCTTGTATATTTAATTATCTATAATTTAAAAAAATACAGTGTTTTGTGATAGTGTTGGTTTGAGCTGCAAGTTCACCTATAGCCATATCACTCAACGTTTAACTCAATTGGAACCCAGTGGAAATTGTGCACAAAATCCTCGTAAGCGGTAAGTTTTCAAAAACAAACCTCTTTTGTATCCACTCTTCATAACAGGCCAAACTACCACTATATTTTCATTTGATTATTATATTATTGTTTTTTTTTTATTGAAATTTAAAAGTTTACTATACACTGAACCAAATTTGGTAGTCAGAATGAAGAAAACGCTAGTAGATTTGAAAAAAAGAGTGATCAATATAAGGTCAACACCTCCTATCCGTTGTTTCAACGAATACATTGTTATATCTAAGAAGTATTGTCATTTTGAAAATATGTAGAAATTTCTTCGTTGTGCTGTTAAATCTAAAAAAATTTGTCAAATTGAATAATAATCATCATTGTTTCATGAAATAAAGTGAATAATATTTCTTCGATTTAACTCAGAATGTTATTCATTTTACACTTAAATTCTTCAAATTGAAAACAAAACAATAAATTTAATTTACCCATTTCTTTATTACAAAGAAACATTCTTCCATTTGACAGATCAAGCTCTTTAAATTAATAAATATTTCTTCATTTCAACGTTTTGATTTCATTGAATTGAAGATCAATCTTCATTTGAACAAGCTTGCTTCTTCGAATTAAAAACAAAAAATCTTCAATATGATGCATAATACTCTTCATATTAATGACTTTGTTCTTCACTTTAACGCTAATTTTCTTTCAAATAGAAAATATTTGTTTCCTTTAAACGAATTTATTTTCTGAAATTAATAAAATATTTTTCAAGTAGATACATACTTTTCTTGAATTTGACGCATAAATATATTCGAATTGAGAAATATTCCTCGAATTTTAGGCATAGAACTCTTCAATTTAACTTAGTAAGAACCTAATTTAAAGAGTGGATATTCCTTCGGCTTTTTTGGTCACAGTGGATTCGGCAATGAAACAATTATTATATGCCGAATCCACTGTGACCAAAAAAGCCGAAGGAATATTCACTCTTTAAATTAAACTTGAAATTGGTCAATAATCTCATCTTTAATCTTAGTAAGAACCTTCTAATTGCTTGAAATATAATTGAAATATAATGAACTTTTAAATCAATATTATCAGTTCTATTTAGGAAAGAACAGCTAGATTTTGATTTGAAACTTTATTATTTTTCAAAATATTTACGTTTAAAACAATAGAAAGCTTTCTTATCATGTATATAAACCTCAAGAACTAAATGTGTGAAATCAAAAAGAAATTTTCAATTTAGATAATATGGATGCGTTAAATTAAGAAAATTATCCTACAAAATGGACATATGTATGTATATACGTTAGAAGCCTCAAAATGTAGATAAACCAAATTAAACAGACAATATTAGTTTGAAATACAAGAACATTTAATTTTATTAATTTTTAAAGTTTTTTAAACATATTTATGACCGAGTTAATAAACAAAAAATATTTGTATCTTTAAAGTTTTAGCTTATTTATAAGAGAGTTAACTTAAGGATGGTTGTTATCGTAGTCTGTTTCTATTTTATAAAAAAAGGTTTGGATAAAGGACCACACCAAATAAGAAGCAACAGGGTATTCCAAATTTAATGAATTAAAAATTTTGAAACACAGATCTATTGCGGAAATAATTGAATTTTTTTTTAACTTAATACCTTCGAAAAATAAAACAATGTCCTTAGGGTCCAAAATTGTTCCCGCTATAATCACTAGTGGCTGAATGTTTTTATTTTTCTTTCTGTCGCCTGAGAATCTCTTCCTCGCTTGCCGCTACTGTTGACCCAACTAAGAGAAAGCTAACCTGGGAGTCCCTTATGGAAAACCGGGTAGTGGTTCTTTCTGCTGCCATCTGAAAAAATAAAACATAAATTTTAACTTCAAAAAATGTTTCCTTTATATACATATGTACATATCTCTTTATATATACAGGTTGCCCTTATTTTTCCAATGTTCGCATTTCTTTAACATCAGTTTCAGTGACGAAAAAATTAAAAAACTGGTAAATTCGAACATCGATAAAAAAATGCCATGATTTTTGCTGCGAAGTCGTTACATTTTAAAATTAAGCCCTGCTTTTGCATACAAATGCTTGAAGTCCATATCGATCTGAGTGAAATAACATACATTATCAGCCGTATTCATAAACACAGCGTGAAGTAACAATGCCTCATTTAAAAAAACTTACCAATTTGAAGCCCATTGGATTCTTGCTTCCACTTGGCCAGAATATCCTCTGTCGACTGAGCTTTTGTGACCTCAACTAGTCAATGGTTCTCCATCTCCATCCAGGTACAATTATCTCTTATAATTTCTTCAACATGATCGGCGACATCCGACTCTGGTGGATCTGAATTGAACAGATTAGGAAAAAATATTGTTTAAAATGTAATCGTTCTTACCAAGGTTAAATATTCTTTTGCCCATAGGAACTGGAGATAAGGCGGTATAAGCCCTTTTCTGTAAAATGCCACTCTTCTTGAGAAGTCGTGTGGAGTTATAATATTTATCGTCAATCTTCCCCTGTGGTTTTTTACCGCTCTGTTGAGTGTAATAATATCCCTTAAAAAATGTATTGGAATATTTAAACATTTAAAGCGAAAGTGAATATTTAATGTTTATCTTACCAAATATTCAGTCTTGAAAAGGTTTACAATATTTTCTGCTATTAGTTTTGCAGTTAGAAATGATACACAAAATCGATGAACAAAGTCTATTATTTTGTGTATGAATAAAAATATAACACATGTTTTAGTTGGTTTCTCTGTTGTTGAATTCTTATGTATTAATTACTTACATTTATATTAAAGGTATGGATCCTTCCAAACTTTTGTATTTTTTTTTCCTTTTTTATTTGCTTTATTTTGCTTTTTCTACGACGACGTGGCGCGATCACACTATACAACAAGACTTCACTTCCAAGAATAAAATTATGTATCACTTTAAAAACTGGTTAAAAGTTAATAATTGGAGAAACTTCTTCAAATTGATTAGTTTCATCAATCTGAAGAAAAAAATTTGAAGAAAATGAAAAAATTCTTCAGTTTGAAGAAAATTTCTTTAATTTTAATAAAACACATTCCAAGTTTGAATAAATTTTTTTCAATTTGAAGATCATTTGATATAAGATCCGTTAGTTTTCAGTAAATCTTTGATTTGTAAAAGAATAAAGGTGTAATTAACTCTAACATATTGAAGGATATTTTTCGAATAGATGAATTTCGTCAATATGAAGAAATCATAGTAAATAATTTCTCTAAGTTCTGTTATATGAATGTGTGTATATTGTTGACATGATGCTAACAATTTGAAGAAATTTGTCCATATAACAACAAATGTCCTTCACATCACATTATTATTAATCTGTGAACGATTTTATTTTCATCAATATGACGAAATTCCATTTGTTTGAAGAAACTAGTAAATCGTACAAAATTTGAAGAAATCTTATTGATTTTGAAAAATCGATCTTCATTAAGAAGAAAAATTGTATGAACAATCGTAGAGTTGAATAATAATTTCTTCAAAAATTGATAAAATATTTTTGTTGAAACTACCTACGAGATCTGAGTTATTCAACGATTTCTGACTGTCAAAGTGAAAAAAAATTATTCAGTAGAACAAAATACTAAATCCGTTAGCAATTGAAGAAATGTTTGTGATTTTCAATATTAAATCATCATTAAGACTAAAAATTTCATGAAAAATTGTTGATTTGAACAAGTGATTATTCAAAGATTAACGAAACATTTCCGTCAATATGACCTACGTGATTTGGTTCAGTGTACTTTTCCTATTTTAAAATTAGCTACTTATAGCCTATTGAATAGACCGGAAAATGCGGGGTATAAAGGAACAATTACGTGCAAGGGTTTTTATTATTGAATATGTTTGTTTGCCCCATGAGCATGCTTAAAACCGAAATACTACTAAATTCACCCATGCGTTTCTGAGAGAATGGTCACACTGGCCACTTTTCAATATTTTTGGTGTAACTTGAAAACTAAGCCGAATTTGACAATTTTACGTATAATACTTTTTGTTCAAAATTAAATTTTCTATTGGAATGGATAGTTCAAAAATTTTTATGAAAAAAATTAAGCAGGAAAAGTTAACAAAAACCAATCTAAAAAAATCAAGGATATCTAAATTTTTTAATAAATTGTGCATAACTTTTTTTGAAGCAAAGATAGGGTCTAGATATGCATAGACAAAATAAAGAAGAGACTAAAGGCTTTAATATGACATGTTCAAAATTTATATTTGTTCAAAATTGATAGAGATATTCCCATTAAAACCTTATCATTTCTTATAATTTTTCGCAGTTTTGCCCCGAAAGTCCCTTTTTCGGTACAATATGGCAAATTTCACTTTCGTAAAAATGTTAGAGAATTTATAAGAAGGATGTAAGTTCGCAATTTCGTTTTTCGGCTGTTTTTAAATGCTTTCAGGCCAACAGACCGAACGGCTGGTCCGATTAACATAAGATTTGGTACTAGGTGGTAGGAACGTTCAATTTGTCATAAAGTACCAAAAAATAGGCTTTCGGGCAAAAACTGCGAGAAATGATAAGAAATGGTAAAGTTTGAATGGCTATATCTCTGTCAATTTTCAAATAATATGGCTTTTTTAACATGTCATATTAAGGCCTTAAGACTCTAGTTAACTTTGTTCATGCATGTCTTGAGCGTATCTTTGCTCCGAAAAAAAGTTATGCGCAATTTAGAAAAAAATTTAAAAATCTTTGATTTTTCGATTTTTTTTATGTTGGTTTTTGTTTACTTTTCCTGCTTAAATTTTTTAAAGAAATTTTTCAAACTATCCATTTCGATAGAAAATTTAATTTTGAACAAAAAATATTACATGTAAAATTGTCATCTTCGGCTTAGTTTTCGAGTTATGCCAAAAATACTGAAAAGTGGCCAGTGTGACCATTCTCTCAGAAACGCATGGGTGAATTTAGTAGCATTTTCGGTTTTAAGCATGCTTATGGGCCAAACAAACATATTCAATAATAAAAACTCTTGCACGTAATTGTTCCTTTTAAAATGGTCTATTCAATAGGCTATTAATCCATATAAATTTAAAATACTTAAGCTTATGAAATTTGAATAGAGCACATAAAAATTGAACTACGAACGTAAAATATCAAAAGCTTACAAACATTTTCTAAACAAAAAAAAACTAAGGATAAGACTATAAATACAAACTGACATGCAGCACGAAATTAAATAGTCAAAAAATGTCAATAAATCCTATTATTTGAATAAACATGCATACAATTAACACAAATGTTTTAAATTTGAAAGGCCATGGTGGCAAGTGTGGGAGGTTATAGTGTCGATTAAAAGGTTTTTGTGTAACTGGAAAGCGTAAGTCGTATCAGGAACATTTCGCCCAACAATACAAGAGGTACGCGATCTGTCAAGGTGTTCGGGAAAGCAAATAGGGAGGGTAATAGGTACCTTAAGCGACCACTACACCTGTCGCCGTCGAAAGTTGGTAAAGGTAGGAAAAGATGTCCGTCTGCAGTTTCTGTTTGAAATCAAATCTTGGCATGACGAAGATTTTTCTTTTTAGGCTATTGATTATGTCCTAAAAAACAGGGCAATAAGGCGTTCATGGAATTTTATTGTAAAAATCATCAAAGGGGTCATTGAAGATGAGAAAACCGCGGAGTGCTATTAAATTAGAGGGTGCATTTTTGAGAGGGGGGTGCAAAAGCACCCTTTTTGGTTTTTTGCATATAACTCGAAAACAAAGCAAAATTTCGAGATAATTCTCAAAACTTTTTTTGTAGAGAATAAAATTTACCATCAAAATGGATTTTTGATAAAAGAATTTAAAAATTATTAGTTAGCTAAATTTAAAAAAAATCATTGGAAAAAAATGTGAAAAATTGCATTTTTTGGATTTTTTTACGTATTTGCTTATAACTTTCTTACCAGCAGAGATAGGTATAGGCATTGCTCCATATAAAAGAAAGATAAATAAATTTCCTTTAAAATAAAGTTTTAAAAAAGCCGTTTGGATACAAATCGACCGAGAAATAGTCGTTCAAACTAGGTTGATTTTAAGTTTTTAAAGCCTTATGAATGGCATTTTTGGCTATTTTGGTGGACTTGAAAGAAAATACGCTCAAACTTGGTGTATTAGTGAGCCATGACCACTTAAGTCAAAAATTAAAAATCAAATTTCAAATTTTTCACAGTTTTAGGGTTGCCATCTATTTTTTTTTTTCAAAACTTAGAATAATTGCCAAAATCAACACACCAGCTTTTACAAAGCTAGGTATTGAGCTTATTTTAGCGTATACCTTCTCGAACGTGAAAAAAATAGTGTTAGACCAGTTTAACGCGTTGAAGGTCCTAACCAGACCAGTTCAACATTTTCTAAGTAGGTTTTAAAGAAATAACTTTTTTTATTTTGGAATACTTACCTCGTCTGGCACTATTTTTTACATATAACAAAAGGCATAAACTACCAAATACCCCACTTTGTGAAAGTAGATTTGTTAGTTTTGATACTTATTTAAAAATTGGAAAACAAAAGAAAAACAAATCACCAACTTTATAACATTAAGGGCCGTCTGGCATGCATTTTGGACAGCCAAAATCGTCTGGCACAATTTTGTCTCTATTAGCCGGCTTTGTTAAACAAGGTTTGACAGTTATTTGAGATAAAAAAGTAATTTCTTATAATACCTATTTTGAAAATGTTGAACTGGTCTGGTAAGGACCTTCAACCGTTAAACTGGTCTAACACTATTTTTTTCATGTTCGAGAAGGTATGGTTTTGGCAATTATTCTAAATTTAAAAAAAAAATTAGATGGCAACCCTTAAACTGTGAAAAATTTGAAATTTGATTTTTATTTTTGACTTAACTGGTCATGGCTCACTAATACACAAAATGTTTGAGCGTATAATCTTTCAAGCCCACCAAAATAGCCAAAAATGCCATTCATAAAGCTTTAAAAACTTAAAATCAACCTAGTTTGAACGACTATTTCTCGGTCGATTTTCATCCAAACGGCTTTTTTAAAACTTTATTTTAAAGGAAATTTAATTATCTTTCTTTTATATAGGGTAATGCTTATACCTATCTCTGCTGGTAAGAAAGTTATAAGCAAATACGTAAAAAAAGTCAAAAAATGCAATTTTTCACACATTTTTGCAATTTTTTTTTTTTTAATTTAGCTAACTAAACATTTTTAAATTTTTTTTTCAAAAATCCATTTTGATGGTAAATTTTATTCTCTACAAAAAAGGTTTTAAGAATTGTCTCGAAATTTTGCTTCGTTTTCGAGTTATATGCAAAAAACCAAAAAGAGTGCTTTTGCACCCCCGTCTAAAAAATGCACCCTCCAATTTAATTGCACTCCGCGGTTTTCTCATCTTCAATGACCCTTTTAATTATTTTTACAATAAAATCCCATGAACGTCTTAGTTGTTCCTTATTATATGACATAATCAATAACCTATTTGATGCGTTTGGTTATCGAAGAGAAAGAACTACCACCCCAATCCGATATCACCTAGCTGTGCCCTCTCAAGCATGCCAAGTGCGCTCTAAGATTACCACTCTAAGACAAACCGCAACAACTCATTTACTTCAGAAAAAATAGATATATTTCATCTGTTCTTCAATCACCATGAAGAACTCTTTTAAAAAAACAATGGAACAAAAGATAGGGCATTCTGTGTTAACAGCTGCTCTATGCACTATCTGTTCCAGAAGGAGATTAAAAAAGACAAAAATCTTATCGCATTTTCTCGCCGAGTGCACCAGTGTTGCCAGAAACACCGATTTATCGTAACTCTCCCGATTTTCAGACTTGTTTCCGATACACCGATTTCTGATCGAAATATGACACTTTTCCCCGATCTTCAATATTTCTTAAGCTGAAGTAAACCTATCTATACCATGGAAATTTATGTTTCTTGTTTGCTCATTTCTGAACACGACCAAGATCGTCGTGTATGTGTCATTATAGTAGCTTCTTCTTAATTGTCTATTTGTTTTTATTTTGGAAACTGGCTGCGTGCATACGTCGAAAAATTACTTTCTAATGAATACTTGAAGTTCAAGGAGTGTAATTATTGTTTGAACTTAAAAGTATCTGATTGAATATGTAGTTAAAGTAATTAAAAGTAGCACTTTATTTAATTTAATCAAAATAAGTACCTATGTTTAAAATAATGATAATAAACTTAAATCTTTAGAGAATTTGCTGTCTTATTATCTACGTTTTCCATTCTAAGTTAGCAAGGTGCACAAACAGTCGAATTTATAAACTTTTTCCAACTCTAGATATCCGACCAACTCAAAAAAGATATAATATAAGCTTTGTTCATTGGTTGCGTAAGATTTGACTAAGTTGACATTTTATTTAATTAAATAAATCATATTTCCAACTACCGAAAACTTTTAAGAAAATGGGTATCAACAACAATCGTCTAAGAAATTTAATAAATAAGGCTGTAAATATTTAAACATAATAGCACCAATGGTGCTGCACCATATGCAAGACTATTAAATACCTAAGGGATTTTGAAGTTTTACGTACTGTTTACTAACAATATTACATTTTAAAATGAATTTAACAAAGTTGCTTCTTGAAAAAATTACTTTTCACCTTCAAAACATTTTTTTTTTCAAAAGAAAATGATTTTATTTACTTTGAAAAAAATGTGCAATCTGAAAAACCATATTCGGAAAAAAAACTTATTTTTTATAAAAATGGAGGTGCTTTTGACACCTGGCATGACTTTCAGGTTTAAAGCTATTTTCCCGATTTACACCGATTTCTAGAGTGGCAATCTCCCGATTTCAGAAAATATTTTCTGGCAACACTGGAGTGCACTGTACATGTTTCGAACAATTCGGAGAAGCTTTTTTCTAGTTGCACATTGCATTGGGCATATTGCACCTTGTGTTTTATAATGTCACGAGATACAGCTGGATCTTTTTTCTCGAGATTTTTAGCTCAGTTATCGCCATATTGAGCAATTGACGACGAATATGCTTCCATAAGCGTCCTTGAAGCCAATGCAGAAACTTTGTGTCTCGACTTGAAGTTCGTTGGTCATTTCCAGTATTTTCCTCAGGGTTTAGATTTTTGATTCTTTACTGGCATTCGTTTTAACGTCCTTTATCTTAACTACATACAATTTTTATCCCAATGAGTAAGATGGACGACAAGACGTGCTCCGTATACAAACAACGTGGACAAAATTTGCATAAATTAACCGATTGTGTTGGTCACAAAATGAAAATACAGTCGACTCCCTCTAGGTTGAATTCTCACGGGATATCAAAATTATTTCAAGTACGAGAGTTTTGCAAAAAGTTGATTGAGAGAGAAATAAATAAGTTTGGAAATTTGAGAGGAGTATACAAAAAGCATGGTGAAACATTCTTGTTATAGGGAAATTCGACTTAGGGGGAGTTCGACTTCGAGGGCATCGACTGTAGTTACATGAAATTGGTAGCCAATTAAATAATCTACAAGATTGATTGTAAAAATGTTACCCCAAACTTGACGGTTAAGGAGTTATTGTGCTGTAAAGAGGGAGAAACTGAAAATCTTACAAAATACGATATTTTATTCTTTTTTGGGAGATCCATAGTGCCGTTTTTAGTGGTTGTACAAAAATAATTTTTGAGTCATATTTGTAGGAAATTTCATTGTCTACAAATGTTTCTATAACTTTTTTCCGCTAAAATATACCGGAAAGAAGTTATCAGCAAAAAACTGAAAAAAGTGCAGATTTTTTGTAGTTTTTAGGGGATTTTGAAGTGGGCGGAGGGGGCGTGGTTGTGGAAATTTGGAATTTTCATCTACCAACCATACCATATAACATATCAAAAATTTAGAACTACCCGACCTTTTGTAGGGTTAAACCTCTCTATTTACTGGACTATTTTCAAGTGTTTTGAAAATAATTTTTGTTTTGGCAAAATTGAATTTTGAGACCTCGCGGCCGTTTTTAGGTTAAAAAACCTCAATTAGAAAAAGCGGTCTGAGAAACCAATATTATATGAGGTCACAGTAACTTATAATTGCTAAGAAAATAGCATGTACGAAAGTACAAGTAGCAAAATTTACAAACTACAAAGAAACAAGGAAGTTAATTCGTCATATCTAAGCGTACCCTTATATTTAAAATACTTTCCACAATTGAGCTACATGTAATAAATGTCATACACACAAATGCCATGAAATTGATGAAACGAATATCCACCAAGTCATATGACAAATAAAAGAGAATTCTTCAAGTTTTCATTTTTAAAACAAGTGGTTGCATTTTATGTTTGCCTTGTTTCAATTTACTCTTTTTTCCTAATTTTTTATAATAAAAATCTGGACGATAACATTTGGTCCTTTGAGCCTTTTATAGAATCAGTTTATAACAAACTACATATAAACATTTTTGAACAATAGTAAAAGTGTGTGCCATGTGAATTTACGATTCATTGAACAAAGAGTCACGGGACTATAACATTATAAAAATAATAATATAATTATCGGTTCAATAAGTCATTTTATTAAATCTTTTTTAAAATGACTTAATTTAACATAAAACTGAATTAAAATTAATACTGAAGACGCCGACGGAGGCTCCAGATTTCAACTTTAAATTAGTAGCATACAACAGGAACAGCCTAAAGCAGCAGCAGCCTACAGCAGTACCAGGAAAGCAGTAAGTTTACCCTATTAAATGTTGTAAGCCTGTCTTCATTTCTGTTAAAAAAAAATCTAACATAGAGAAAAATTATACATATGGTGAGCTCCAAAAAGGTATTTTAAATAAGCTAGTCAAGGACCTTACAAGTTTCAAAAAAGCTCCAAAAGAACACCGAGCTCCAGCGTATGCATAAACTCGTTTGAGCATATTAGAGGCAGATATGGCTACTGCTAAAGAGTACCATAAAGCCATTGTTGGGGGCGGGAAGCTGGAACCAAATTTGGAAAAGGAGCAATTATTCGATGTATATGACCAAATATACGAAATTTACTTTGAATATTATGCGGAGTTGGTTGAAACTATGGAGAAATCCCCGCCAATCATTGCGGCTCTAACAACCGCGGGTGCTCCGCCCCATTCAGTTGTACCATCAACGCAATTTGAGACTCCACTTATCGAATTACCGAACATTGGCAACGTGTATATACAACAGCCAAGAGGTAGTACTTCGGTTCAACCTAAAATTACCAATTTAAACGCATTTCAGGCATCCGTGAACATTAACGCGCCTGAACAACAACAGCTCACACCATCAACAGGACAGCATTTAATCAAACACACATCGCATAGTAGTAGGGGAGCCCACTAAGTGATTTTGGGATTTACTCGAGCGCGTCAGATTAGTATAAAGGGGGTACCTTGTACCCTGCTGAGTACCTCCACCACCACCATATATCAGTCCTCTATGTAGGGCCGGGCGCCTAGGGCAGGTTGTCAGATTAGTAAAAAAAAATCGATAGCTCGAAATACTCGAGCGTGTCAGATTAAGATAGGGTAGGTTAATTACATGCTGAAAAGTATGTATTTCAATAATCTGACGATTTGAGTGTGACCTTAGGTAGTGGGAGGGTTACAAACTTGCAAAAAAAAATTGTCACCTGGACATTCTCGAGCGCGGTTGAATTTTTTGTTATTGTGAAGCAAATAATTCTAGGATATCGGGAAAAGTATAATCTGCCGTTTTTCTCGTCCCGTTTAGGAGATAGAGGTGACTTTCGAAAAAAACGACTTAAAGGGAAAAATAAATATTAAAAATCAACGACAACACTTAAAATGTAAAACAATACGGGCTTTAAAAGCCAGAAATCTGTTCTTTAATCCTACATTTAAATTGAATTATTTGTTTTAATAGTTTTCAAAATATTTGCATTTAAACTCAATTTTTTTTTATTAAAAAAACGCAAAAACAATGTATGGATCTATTTTTATCAAAATTGTGGAATAAAAAACTAAATTTTCTTTCTGTGATCAATGCTGGAATTAATTTAGAATCGAACACAAAAAACTGGAAGCTTTTATGTCTTCTAGTTTTTAAGAAAATTGTAAATTACTGATACTACTTTTTTATGAGATTATTATATTATATAAGTATGTAGCTGTTCCCATTAGTAGCTATTGACATTGGAAACAGAGAATACATTCAAAGTTATTAAATGCAAACGAAATTTGGCAAACACCGAACCTCGCACATATCCAAAATCCTATAGTGAGCCCAAGCAGGGCGGTTGAATACATATCTTACTTTTAAAACACAGCCGTAATGCTGGCAGTGCAAGAAAATTAAAAATATCTCAAAAAAGTAGCATCAGTAACTTACAATTTTCTCAAAAACTAGAAGACGCAGCAGCTTCCGGGTTTTTGTGTTCGATTTTAAATTAATGTGAGCATTGACCACAAAAGGAAAATTTAGTTTTCACTTCACAATTTTTAGAAAAATTGATCCCAACATTTTGTTTGCGTTTTTTTATCAAAATTTTGAGTTTGAATGCGAATATTTTAAAAACTATTGACAAAAATAATTTAATTTAAATTTAAGATAAAAGAACAAATTTCTGGCTTTTAAAACCATTATTGTTTTGAATTTTAAATATTGTCGCTGATTTTTAATATTTTCTTTTCATTTAAGTGGTTTTTCTCGAAAATTGCCTCCACCTCCTAAACATGACATAGACCCCCCCCTCCAATAGTAAGAACTGCTTGTACATATTTTACCCTTCTAAGAAAAAACCGTTTTCAATTTTTTGGCGCCCAAGTTATTATACTTTCCTCAGTGATTGATAAAATCCTGAATACAAATGTTTCTTCTTTTCAAATCGTCAGATTAAGAAAACCCCTCCAGATAATCGTCAGATTAAGGTTCAGCACATGTAGGACATCGAGTTGAACCATATATGGGTGATTCCATAGAAAACGACCCTATACGAAAAATCACAAAATATGGCTTAGAATTGAAAAAATTACCGTTAGACGGTTTTAAAACGTTGCATGTTTCATTTTAAAAGTGAAATTATCAATAATTTTTTTATCGCCGCTTATTTCGCAGCTCGAACCACTTTGCAGAATAGGTCTCCAAAAGTCACTTTTTGTTATCAGAAGCTCAAAACCCTATTTTCAATAATTAATTGTTTCACAATTTGAGACCCGGTGGTTATTTGCCCTTATCAGAACTCTAAGCACGTTTTCGTGTCATTTAATTATTCAATAGTAAATACAATTTTAGTTTTTAGGCAGTTGATTCATAAAATGGTTAGTGTCACGCCCGAAACAAAAAAAAAATTATGTTTCATTACTAGAAGAAAAAAATTTGTATCAATGTGATAATTTGGGGAAAAAAGGAGAATACTATGATCTACTGTCAGACAAAATTTCAAGACTTTGAAATTAATACTGACCCCGTATTTAAAATTTGAAGTCTATGTCACACCCGTAACAGGTTGGCGTTTCAAATCATAATCTTTCTGTTTTTCAACTAAATTTTAGTTTTGTTGCTTTTAGATATGAAGTTCATGACGTAGGGATATAACTCTAAGAAAATCTACTTTAAATATGAGCTTAATCGGCTTTAAGTGAAAGTTTCCCCTATTTTAAAAGAAAATGGAAAAAATCTCATTGAAGTGAGAAATCTATTAATTTTTCCGTGAGAAAAACTTCATTTTTCTAGAAAAAGTGTTTCTGACATCATGTACGAAATGATTATACATCGATGACAACAATTTCCCGTCAAAATATAGTATATTATATTGTTTTAAGGCATAAAAATCATACTCGGTCACACCCGTAACGATGACCTGTCACACCCGTAACGTTTTCAAATAAAAATTTTGTATAGTTTTTCGTAGTTTTGGTTCTCATTTCTTAACTGAAACTGAAGATCAACTATCTGGGCTAATATTTGCAAAAGAATGATACATACTTTTCATGCAATATTTTACACCACATGAAAATTAGATATCTAAATCGCAAATCACCAGTTTTCTAAGGTCACACCCGTAACGCAACCAAATTGCATCCTAGAACTGAACCACAAATTGTTCATACTTTAATATACTAATTTTTTAAAAGGGCTTCAGGTGTCCTATATAATAGTAAAGTTTTTATTTAAAAATTGGGAATAGTATGGGAATAATTAATAAAATATGGAGTCTAACTGTCACACCCGTAACGATGGAAACACCCATATATCAAAATCTGACGCGCTCGAGTATTTCAAAATGGCAATTTTTTTTGCATTTTCAAGAAGCTGCCGCAAGCTTGCGTCACATCCGAATCGTCAGTCTTTTGAATGTGAGCATCCTTGGGGGTCACTTAACATCCCCTCTTCAAATCTGACGCGCTCGAGTAAATCCATTTGTTTTCCAATTTCTACACTCCCATACAGCCACCCCCACCACGCAAACCGGCAGATTAACATACCACCGTTATTATAAAGACCCAGGCCATATAAACTATCAATATCTGACGCGCTCGAATATGTCCACGTGACTGTTTTTTTTAAACATTTTTGAACACCTGTAGATGCTCCCCCCACCGATATGGAACGGTATACTTTACTAAAATTTTTTTCTCTCTATCATCAAATCTTCAAAATCCATTAGGGCTCCCCTACTATAGGTCAGGGATGGTCAGCAGAGGCTGTAGGAAACGGCCTTAAAAATTCCACTAGCTACATATGTAGCCAAATCTTATTTCTTGCAACCAAAACCGTTAATCCTGTTCCTTGAAACCAAAATAAAACTTTAAATAAAAAGTCTATTAAGTCCACTAGAAAAAAGCAGCAATAATCCTGTAGATATTTATTTCTAACATTGTACGCGTATAAAACCCTCAATTAACCAGCGTAACATAAATAATGGCTTCTACACGAGAAAGAAATAAGTTCACGAACGCAACCACAAAGTGCATAAGCTTGCGCATATGACTTAAAGTCGTTGTGTTGCAGCATGAAGTTTGACCCTGTTTAGATTTGTTGGTTTCACTACGTAGTGAAAAGTCATGTCGTGTATACACTTTGTAGTTTTCACACAAATGTGTTTCTGCATGCTCATGGAATATTTGCAAATTGGAACATTTGATTTTGGACACCGTATGAGTATTTCTGCTCTCGATCTCGTCCAACCATATATCTAGGTAGGAAATTAGGAACCTTTCTGTTGGACGCAGAAGCAAAAATGAACAAAATGGAATGAAATGGACCATTTTGGTTATGAAACGTGACTGCTCACTCAAATTTTTATATTTTCTCCTTGACTAACCCCTCCCTTTTTACCTCACCGATTTCACCCACGAACTGTCGTCATGCTGTAGTGAAACCAACAAATCTAAACAGGGTCTTTCGGTGGGTGGTACGGCCGGAATTTAACACCTCTATGTTCCGAGCCGTCCCGGTCCAAAACGACCATATCCGTTCCAACTTCCATATTTCACATCGGCAAAATTTTCTAAGTTCATTTACTCGGCTACCTCGTGCTTTGGTTCGAGAAGTTTCGTTCTTTTTTAATCGAGTCGCCAGCCAAAGCAGTTTGCCTCCAAATAAGTTTTCACGACAAGTACCTATAAAGAACTTTGCATATACAACATAAAAAAGAAAGGACGTGATAACCCAAAGGAAATCACAAGAAGTTTTTTTGTTCTTACTCACAAAACTACGGAAAAGTGATTCCTTAGCGAAATTTTCCAGCAGCGTGAGAAGCTAAGAACAAATTCATTAAAAAGAATCTGGTAAGGACGAACCTACATACGTAGATACAGTAAATTCTTTCCTTGGTTTCTAAAGAAATGTTTCTTTATTTAGAAAAAGAGTCAGTCCAGACGGACTTCCGTGGAGGGCCACTGTTTAAGTGGTGGCGAAAGTCTCTCAAACAATTGTCCGAGTTCAGAATTCATGTGGGACAGACACACGAGATAGAATTTTGTTCAACGAGGAAACACCAAGAACAACTTCTGTCATCGGAATCAGCCGCCCCCATTGCGAAAAACCTTTTTTTATATCGGCCGGCGCGACAATAGCAAAAAAAAAAGCCAGGATCCTGAAGGATTTCTCTGGTTAGTAGCGCCAGATCCCAGATTGATAGCGGCGACCCTATCGAGTGAAATCCTGGTTGAGGATACTGTCTTGGGAAACATCATACGATTCCATTCTTCCGAGAATAGGTAAAATAGTAAAATCCGTACGGTAATAGGTAGCATTTACGAAAAATTTTGTTTTCTTGTGCTGATTAGGATTCATGGTCAAATGACCCTCGACACGACCATCCCAAATTTGCTTGTGTGACTCTTTGATAGAGAAGTGCATCTTAAAAGTTACTTCGACAAGAAGTCATAGGGCGCGGGCGAACCGCCCACGAGAGTCGAAGTAAACTTCCCATAGCAGAACGCTTTTCCTCGGGGCGAGAACCCGAGAACTCAATCAGTCTCATCGAAGTCCAACGAATAGATCAGGTAAAGAATTTGAATTGTTGTAAAAACAACGCAGGATCTAATCCCATTTTGATTTATTTTGTTGAAATTCATAGATTAAATCATCGATAAAAATAGAGCACTGGATCCAATAGAAAACCTCAAGAATTCCATCAAGCTCTTCTCATCGTCGAGTGGCACAAGCGCCGAAGGATAGTGTCGCTGAGAGTAAGGTTCAAATCCCGAAATCAAGCTGAAAGTGAAAGGATAATGTGAAAATTTAAAAAAAATAGAAAGCGAAAGTTAAATAATTTAGAAAAAGTAGGAAATTTCTGACCCGATGGTAGATAGATTGTCCTGAAAAGAAAATTAATAGAAAAAAAAAGCAAAATTTGAGAAAAAAGAAAGTCTGAAATAGTGAAATGAAAAGTTAAAGTTATACGAAAGCTGAAAAGAAAAGTTAGTTAAAAGCTAAAAGAACATTTAAAGAAAAGATTAGTGCTGAAAAAGAAAATAATAAAAAGATACAAAAAAAAAATACAAAGACTGAAAGGAAAGAATAATCGGTGAAATAAAATAAGTTCGATGGTAATAATTAACTGATGCTAAACTGAAAAGAAAGTAATTATACTAAAACAAATTAGATGATAAAAGATCGGAGTGAAATGCATTAATTAATCTAAAGAAAGTTATATACTAATTTTGTTTACTTACCTAAGGAAAAATTTGAAAAAAAAACAAACTGCCAAGTAAAGAAAATTAATTTAATTGATGTGTGGAAGTAACAAAAATATTAATTGTGAATGTAGAAAAAAATAACGATTTTGATAGTTTGTTTTTTAGATCAAAGGCAGTTTGATTAAAAAAAAAAAAATGAGAAGTCAAAATATAATAGATAGTGAAGTAAATATGCTGTAGATAAGAATAGTTTTTTTTTGATAAAGAACATTTTCAATGATCAAATAGAGGTAACAAAAAGAATTCAGGATAGAAATTGTTAAAATTAAAGGATGATTAAATAAGTTAGGTGATATTTAAAAAGAAAAGAAAGTGTAACACCCCCACCCATCGTGACATGCCTTTATTTAAATTAAATTTTTTTTGATCGGTTAAAAAAGTGAAGTAGGAGTAGTATCCGTTCTTGATTCTCTAATATCAATAATAATTAAATAAAGCCATCAATCAAATCAATGTTTAGCGCATCACCGGATCACTTTAAATGCTGTGCACAACATACGGGATCCTGGGTAAGTGAAATTTTTTTATTTTGTATATTTTTGATTATTTCTGCATATGAAATTTTAAATTTATATATATGTACATCTACTATGCATATATCTATAACAAGAAAATGTAAATAAATTAAATGATAAATTACAATCGGAAAAAGGGATTATTCGGAGATTTTTGAGAAAAGATACCTCTACCTACTTTTGATATTTTTGGATGAAGAGCCAAGTAAAAATTTTTTTTTATTGGTATTTTGAAAAAACGTTTAACATTAAAGGCTACTATTTAACTTTTTTTTGTCGGTGTATGGGGGATGATTGAATAACATTTTCATTTATATTAATAATTTTAAGATCAAGGAAATAAATAACGCTTTAAATAAAAGCAATGAAAATAATGATCGTTTTCTCTCGTTTTTCGTATCCATTCGTATTCCGAGTCGATGTTTTTTGATGAGAAGTTTATTTTTTTTTGTACTTCGTGATGATCAGTGGTAAAAAAGTTACTAATTCGAAGATTCTAAATAATATGAAAAGATTTAATATGGAGTTTTAGAGGAAAATTTGGGAAGTGGATGTGGAGAAGGTGAAGGTTAAAGTGGGTTGGTGAATATGTGAGGGAAATTTTTAAATTTCCCTTTTTCGTTTAGGGCCATTGCGTAATTTTGATGGAGCATGAGCGATGGCGTCGGAGTGATCAAGAATAGTAATTATTTCTGAAACGCTTTTAAGGGTGGGTGAAGAAGCTCCGAGGACACGAACAGCTATGTCCTCCTCTAAGAGAAGTCGGAAAAGAAAAATTTTTTGATATCGGGAACTAATTTCGGGTCCTACGTCTTTAAAAAGATGGAAACCAATACAGTCGAACTCCAACTAAGATTTTTGGCCTGAAGTATGTAACACCGTCCCTAAGCGGGTAGCAAGATCCCCCCCATCGACGAGCTAAGCACGGCAACCAGCAGGCCTCCGGTTACCAACGCTACGGGACACCCCTTTCGACTACCGCCCGTACAGTCCGATGGGTCTGTAGACATCGGTCTTAAAGGTGGTAGAAGTCGTTAGGGGAAAACTTTGAGAGAGAATAGAGATTTTTTGACCTTTGGTTTATTTGGATTAAGAGATCTTTTATGATGCTCTATCGATGGGATAGTCGATTTGAATTTTTTTTTTTGTTTATGAACCGATGGTTTTGCAAGTCTCTCTTTTCTTAACTAAATGAACAGTTGTGGGTATGCGGGTTAGCGTACCGTAATAATACGTGCTATTTTAAAAAGTTTTTAAACGTTACAGATGGCGCCCAACGTGGGGCCCGAAGTTGGTGACCGATATTTTATATTTTTTAAGCTCAGATTACGATAGTGATGTCGATTTTTCATAATTTTTTTTTTACTTATTTTGGGGTTGGAAGTTTTGCTTCCTTGTGTTATTGTCACCTTTGCGTTACGTAACTCCGCAGTTGTCCGAGGAGTTAGGATTGTTTCATTTTACTCCTGTCGTTGCAATGTGGTATGTACTATCATGCATCACACTTGATTTAACCTTGCGTGTTTCAATGTCCGTATTATTTGGATGTTTTTTTCGAGTACTTGATAGCATTGAGGCGTAAGTAGTTATAATCCTAGGAAGGCAAATTGTTGGATGTTTTGTTTTTGTTTGATCGGGATCAAGACTTTTGTCCGGTAGACTTAAGGAAATATTTCCTGATCTACGACTGCTGCTAAAGTTTGAAACCAGACCTTACAAATGAAAACATTCCATCAAAGAAAACTCACTAACATCACATGAAGAGCTTGAAAATTTGTTAACACGTTCTAGTCTAAGGAACAACGAAAAACTCGACACGTTATCCGGATGGCTAAGGACAAAAATAGTTCCTGGCTTTCGACAGTTGTACGTGAAGAGGGAGTAGGGGTTTTAAAGACGAAGTTTTTATGAGACATCTTAGAGTTCAAAGATAATAAAGTACATCTATTTTTAAGTTTTTTTTTTTGGAACCCAAGTCACCTTTTTATGAAGGGAATTTGGGAAACCATTTTTGGTTGTAAGAGCCTACCACTTTCACAATTCACATTCACTTCCCAGAATCGTTTATGAAATAAAGTTAAAGTTAAATTATCAGTTTGGTAGGAAATCAAATACATCGTCGAATATTTATACGAAATCGAATACATTATTGAGAGTTATTCCAAAAAGAAAAATTTGTTTTAAAAGATTCTTTTTTTTTTGATTTAGTTTGGTTTATCTATTTATAGTAGAGCTCCTATAATTGGATCTACATTTTTTCTTTCTTCGTTTTGTTATAGGAACATTTTGATAGTAACATTTTTTTTTAAATAAAGAAGATCGACTGAATTTAAAAATCAAATAAGTGAACATTTTTTTGTATTTTTCACACTTTCAAATAATCAATAAGTTTTAAGGGCAGATTATCTTACGGGTCAAAATGCCAAGAGGACGTTCCAAAAATTCCCGAGAACAGGGAGGGAATAGTAAGCAACTATCCTCTTCAAAAAACAATGAAAGGGAAAATCAATCGCAAAATGAGAGTGGGGAAGAAGAAGTACCGACAGGCTCGAGTAATAACCTCACAGGGGGTGTTACCGAGACCAATACCCAACACTCAGTAGATCGTAGAACATCTTCTAGTCCTAAAGACAACAATGTTTCTAAGGATCAAGAACACTTTGAGACTTACATACAGGAGGTAGTTGAAGCCACAGTAGGCCTCAAGCGAACGGAAGACCAACGCTTCATACGAAGTGAGTTGGAAAGAAGCCATTCGGAGTTGTTAGAACAGGTTAAGGCTATAGTGAGAGAAACACTAGCTTGCATCACTCCAGCTCCCCCTCCGACCTCTCAAGAAGTTCAGGGCTTATATAATCCTACCACTCCTGTAGTACAACTCCCTGAACACAGTTCGCAGCGACGTAACGTAACTTATCCTACTTACAACGCTCACTCAACTAATGAACATGAAGTGCATCCAGTCGACATGGCTCGCGGATCCAATGTCGACAACTTCTTAGCTCAATTGAGCAATTTAAACATGAATGTTTCACCCTTGGACTCGAACCAAAACAACCCAACATCAGCTCCAGCACCGTCCCCATCCTCCTCAGTGTTACGTTTCCCCCATTATCACAAATGGGGAATAAAATTCGACCATAAGAATATGTCAATCGATGATTTTCTGTTCCGCCTTGAACGCGTCAAGGACAGTTACAATGTAACCTGGTTGGAAGTCGTTCAGAATTTTCACCATTTTATTACGGGCCGAGTAGAAACATGGTATTGGATGTTCTTAAAGAACAACCCGCGTGCTACTTGGTCGACCTTACGCTTAGCTCTTCTCGAGCAGTACAGAAGCCTTGAGACAGATAGTGAATTATCACGGAAAATGTCAGACCGAAAACAATTGCCGAACGAAAGTTTCGACGATTTTTATGATGATCTCATTAAGTTTAACTCAAGATTGCGAACACCTAAACCGGTGAAAGAAATAATAGAGCTTATTAAGCAAAATGTTCGTCGAAGGATGGGAGAGTTACTGGTTACATTTAGTACGCACAGTTTACCAGAAATGGTTTACGTTTGCCGAACAATAGAAAAATTTTTGAACGGGAATGAAATTCCTAGATCCAAGTATCCGGTTAATAATGCGACACAACCCTCGCGACGACAAGTAAGCGAGTTAGATACTTTGCAGGAGGACTCTGACTTTGCAGTTCCCGCAAAAGTTGAGGCCTACCAAAGGGAAGCCAATATACTTAAATGTTGGAACTGTAAAGCAGAGGGCCATACTTTTAGGGAGTGCGACAGTCCTAAAAGAAACCTATTTTGTTTTAGATGTGGTCGCGACAATGTTATTTCTCCCAATTGTGACAGATGTTCGGGAAACCGATCCTCGAGCAATCCTTCGACCGGGGGGAAGTGCTCGAGGGCGGAGAACCCGGAAAACTAGAAGATACAAAACCCAATTTAGTCAAGGTAACCCTACTCCGACATACACCTGAAGAATCGAAAAGTAGGGAAGAATCTTTGAACAACTCTGAAAAAACAAATGGAACGAAGTCTTTTCTTCCGAGAAAATCTATTCATCAGCGAATCAAAGATTATTATGAAGCGCGTAAAAGGATAGTTACTTTTCCATCCGAGAAAGTTAGGAAGTTAAGGGCACGGATGAAGGAAAAAAGAGCGCAGCATAAATCGGTGGCGGCAACGACTTTGAACTGTTCAACAGATGATCCTCGTCCATTCTTAGCTGTTGAAATTTTCGGGAAGAAGATTCTTGGTTTGCTTGATTCGGGAGCAAGCGTGAGCTGTCTCGGAGCTGATTCTCTTGATTTTCTTAAAGAAAACCGAATACCATTCAAAAAGTTTTTCTCTTCAATCTCTACCGCAGACGGAAAAAAACAGTCTATAGTCGGCATGGTGCAGGCCCAAGTCCATTACCGAGGCAAAGACAACGTAATGGATTTGTTCGTTGTACCATCGCTGACAGAAAAGTTATATCTAGGTGTGGACTTCTGGAGAATTTTCCAGTTAGCTCCACATATAATTTCAGAGATTTCTCTAAACAACGAAACAGCGAAAAAAATAGAAAGTGGGATCGAGTGCGACCTGAGCGATCAGGAACGCGCATCGCTTCGAGAAACAATCAAACAGTTTCCGTCGTTTACGACGAAAGGGTTAGGTAAAACTCACTTGATAGAACATTTCATTGATACGGGAGAGGCAACGCCTATAAAGCAACGTCATTATCCCATTTCTCCAGCGATACAAGCCCTAGTGTATGAGGAATTGGATCGCATGCTTGCTTTGGGGGTCATCGAAGAAAGTTCCAGCGCATGGTCTTCTCCAGTCGTACTTGTACGAAAACCTGGAAAAAACCGCCTGTGCTTGGACTTTCGGAAGGTGAACCAAGTAACGAAGAAGAATGCGAGCCCGATTGCTCATATAGAGGGACTGTTAGCACGACTTTCAGAGACACACTTCATTTCGAGTGTGGACCCGAAAGACGCGTACTGGCAGATACCGCTGGAGAAAAGCTCACGGGAGAAGACGGCTTTTACGGTGCCTGGTAGGCCTCTATATCAATTTAAAGTCATGCCGTTGCCTTTCTAACGCAGCCCAAAGCCTTACGTATTTAATGAATTTGGTGGTGCCATCGGAGCTGCGAGATCAGGTCTTCGTTTACCTGGACGACTTATTAGTTATATCGAAAAATTTCGAGGAACATGTCCGAGTTCTGGGTATCATAGGGAAAAAGTTACTTGAAGCAGGCTTGACGATAAACGTCGAGAAGTCGAAGTTCTGCTTCAAGGAACTCCAGTACCTTGGTTACGTAGTTGGGCAGGGATGTTTAAAGCCAGATCCGGCGAAGGTCGCCGCGATTCTCGATTTCCCTATACCAAAGACACCTAAACAAGTCCGAAGATTTCTCGGTATGGCTGGGTGGTACCGCAGATTTGTCGGAAATTTTTCGACACTAGCTGCACCCATGACAGACACCTTAAAGAAAGGAAAGAAATTCGAATTTGGAAAGGAAGCAGAAAGTGGCTTTGAAGCGATTAAGTCAGCTCTAACGTCAGACCTTGTTCTGATTAATCCAGATTTTTCTAAACAGTTTATAATCTTATGTGATGCGTCAGCCACGGGTATCGGATGCGTTCTTTGCCAGAAAGATGAAAGTGGAGCCGAACGGCCCATTTATTATTACTCGCAAAAATTGAATTCTGCCCAACGTAACTATTCGGTTACGGAGAGGGAATGTTTGGCAGCAGTAAGGGGTATTCAAAAATTTCGACCCTACGTTGAAGGGTATAGATTCACAGTGGTCACAGACCACTCTAGTTTGAAGTGGCTGATGAGCCTGCGAGATCCAACGGGGAGGTTAGCGCGCTGGAGTTTCAAGCTACAAGGATTCGATTTTGGCATCGAACACCGGAAGGGTACTTTGAATGTAGTGCCAGATGCTCTATCCCGAGTTTATGAGGTAGAGGCTCTGCATTCAACAGTATGTCCGCCGGAGTCGATGTCAACGAATCCCGATGTTCTTCACGTAGATTTGGAGGATCCGAGTTTTAAGTCGGACGAATATCTTCAAATTATCGAACACATCGGACAAAACAAAGACCAGCTTCCTGACCTTCAAGTTTCGGACGGTTTCGTATACAAGAAGGTCAGGCATTGCACAGAAAATCCACTCCAGGACGATTTAGTCTGGAAATTGTGGATTCCAGCTGCGCTGACAAACCGTTTGATTTCGTTGGCTCATTGCCCACCTAGAGCTTCCCACGGAGGTATTACAAAGACACTTTATAAACTACGCCAGCAATTCTTTTGGCCAAATATGGCATCTCATGTTAAATTGTTTCTAGAAAATTGCGAAATCTGTAAAACAACCAAAGCCTCTAACACCGTTTTAAGAACAGAAATGGGAAAATCATTCTCAGTAGACCGACCATTCCAACACCTGTATATTGACTTTCTGGGGCCTTACCCACGATCCAAAAATGGTAATACTCAGATAGTTATAGCACTAGACCAGTTGACGAAATTCGTCCTGATCAAACCACTCCGCAAAGCCAACGCTCAGTCAGTAATAAAATTTTTGCAGGAAGATATCTTTTTCATATTTGGGGTACCGGAAAGTATACTTTCCGATAATGGCAGCCAATTCGTTGGTCATGAATTCGGAAAAATGATAAATACGTTTGGAATAACTCATTATAGAACCGCAGTTTATTCGCCCCAGGCAAACGCCAGCGAGCGAGTTAATCGCTCTATCTTGGCAGCGATTCGAGCTTACATAGACCCAAAACAGACAAATTGGGACATTAACCTGTCCTCAATAGGAAGCGCATTACGCTCGACAGTGCATTCCGCAATTGGCATGTCCCCCTATGAAGCCCTTTTCGGGCAGCGTATCATTGAGTACGGGGCGGATTATAAACTATTGCGTGGGCTAAGTAGGTTGAATCACTCCGAGATAGATTTTCTTCCAAAAACAGCTAGAATGAACGTACTACATACTTATTTGAAGTCAGCTTTAGAGCGGACGCATGAATCTTATGAAAAGACTTATAACTTACGAAGCAGGGTGGTGTCATATCAAGTGGGAGACGTACTTTACAAACGTAATTTTATCTTAAGCGACGCGACTAAACATCTCAATGCGAAACTTTGCCCAAAGTTCATTAAAGTTACAGTCTCGAAAATTGTAGGCAATAACTTATACGAAGTCGTTGATGCCAAAGGACACAAAACCGTCACTCACTCAAAAGACCTAAAAAAATAAATATTTGAAAATAAAAAAAGTTATCATTCATCGAGTTTTCAAAGTGATTGCCCGGCTCGTCCAGCTGCGCATGAGACTCTTCCAAATTACTAAGTTAAAAACAACAGTTTCTTTTCATATCCTTTTTCTTACATGAATGATGTTACAAAAAAGGATATGTTGTGTAGGAAACGGCCTTAAAAATTCCACTAGCTACATATGTAGCCAAATCTTATTTCTTGCAACCAAAACCATTAATCCTGTTCCTTGAAACCAAAATAAAACTTTAAATAAAAAGTCTATTAAGTCCACTAGAAAAAAGCAGCAATAATCCTGTAGATATTTATTTCTAACATTGTACGCGTATAAAACCCTCAATTAACCAGCGTAACATAAATAATGGCTTCTACACGAGAAAGAAATAAGTTCACGAACGCAACCACAAAGTGCATAAGCTTGCGCATATGACTTAAAGTCGTTGTGTTGCAGCATGAAGTTTCGGTGGGTGGTACGGCCGGAATTTAACACCTCTATGTTCCGAGCCGTCCCGGTCCAAAACGACCATATCCGTTCCAACTTCCATATTTCACATCGGCAAAATTTTCTAAGTTCATTTACTCGGCTACCTCGTGCTTTGGTTCGAGAAGTTTCGTTCTTTTTTAATCGAGTCGCCAGCCAAAGCAGTTTGCCTCCAAATAAGTTTTCACGACAAGTACCTATAAAGAACTTTGCATATACAACATAAAAAAGAAAGGACGTGATAACCCAAAGGAAATCACAAGAAGTTTTTTTGTTCTTACTCACAAAACTACGGAAAAGTGATTCCTTAGCGAAATTTTCCAGCAGCGTGAGAAGCTAAGAACAAATTCATTAAAAAGAATCTGGTAAGGACGAACCTACATACGTAGATACAGTAAATTCTTTCCTTGGTTTCTAAAGAAATGTTTCTTTATTTAGAAAAAGAGTCAGTTCAGACGGACTTCCGTGGAGGGCCACTGTTTAAGTGGTGGCGAAAGTCTCTCAAACAATTGTCCGAGTTCAGAATTCATGTGGGACAGACACACGAGATAGAATTTTGTTCAACGAGAAAACACCAAGAACAACTTCTGTCATCGGAATCAGCCGCCCCCATTGCGAAAATCCTTTTTTTATATCGGCCGGCGCGACAATAGCAAAAAAAAAAGCCAGGATCCTGAAGGATTTCTCTGGTTAGTAGCGCCAGATCCCAGATTGATAGCGGAAACCCTATCGAGTGAAATCCTGGTTGAGGATACTGTCTTGGGAAACATCATACGATTCCATTCTTCCGAGAATAGGTAAAATAGTAAAATCCGTACGGTAATAGGTAGCATTTACGAAAAATTTTGTTTTCTTGTGCTGATTAGGATTCATGGTCAAATGACCCTCGACACGACCATCCCAAATTTGCTTGTGTGACTGTTTGATAGAGAAGTGCATCTTAAAAGTTACTTCGACAAGAAGTCATAGGGCGCGGGCGAACCGCCCACGAGAGTCGAAGTAAACTTCCCATAGCAGAACGCTTTTCCTCGGGGCGAGAACCCGAGAACTCAATCAGTCTCATCGAAGTCCAACGAATAGATCAGGTAAAGAATTTGAATTGTTGTAAAAACAACGCAGGATCTAATCCAATTTTGATTTATTTTGTTGAAATTCATAGATTAAATCATCGATAAAAATAGAGCACTGGATCCAATAGAAAACCTCAAGAATTCCATCAAGCTCTTCTCATCGTCGAGTGGCACAAGCGCCGAAGGATAGTGTCGCTGAGAGTAAGGTTCAAATCCCGAAATCAAGCTGAAAGTGAAAGGATAATGTGAAAATTTAAAAAAAATAGAAAGCGAAAGTTAAATAATTTAGAAAAAGTAGGAAATTTCTGACCCGATGGTAGATAGATTGTCCTGAAAAGAAAATTAATAGAAAAAAAAAGCAAAATTTGAGAAAAAAGAAAGTCTGAAATAGTGAAATGAAAAGTTAAAGTTATACGAAAGCTGAAAAGAAAAGTTAGTTAAAAGCTAAAAGAACATTTAAAGAAAAGATTAGTGCTGAAAAAGAAAATAATAAAAAGATACAAAAAAAAAAATACAAAGACTGAAAGGAAAGAATAATCGGTGAAATAAAATAAGTTCGGTGGTAATAATTAACTGATGCTAAACTGAAAAGAAAGTAATTATACTAAAACAAATTAGATGATAAAAGATCGGAGTGAAATGCATTAATTAATCTAAAGAAAGTTATATACTAATTTTGTTTACTTACCTAAGGAAAAATTTGAAAAAAAAAACAAACTGCCAAGTAAAGAAAATTAATTTAATTGATGTGTGGAAGTAACAAAAATATTAATTGTGAATGTAGAAAAAAATAACGATTTTGATAGTTTGTTTTTTAGATCAAAGGCAGTTTGATTAAAAAAAAAAAAAATGAGAAGTCAAAATATAATAGATAGTGAAGTAAATATGCTGTAGATAAGAATAGTTTTTTTTTGATAAAGAACATTTTCAATGATCAAATAGAGGTAACAAAAAGAATTCAGGATAGAAATTGTTAAAATTAAAGGATGATTAAATAAGTTAGGTGATATTTAAAAAGAAAAGAAAGTGTAACACCCCCACCCATCGTGACATGCCTTTATTTAAATTAAATTTTTTTTGATCGGTTAAAAAAGTGAAGTAGGAGTAGTATCCGTTCTTGATTCTCTAATATCAATAATAATTAAATAAAGCCATCAATCAAATCAATGTTTAGCGCATCACCGGATCACCTTAAATGCTGTGCACAACATACGGGATCCTGGGTAAGTGAAATTTTTTTATTTTGTATATTTTTGATTATTTCTGCATATGAAATTTTAAATTTATATATATGTACATCTACTATGCATATATCTATAACAAGAAAATGTAAATAAATTAAATGATAAATTACAATCGGAAAAAGGGATTATTCGGAGATTTTTGAGAAAAGATACCTCTACCTACTTTTGATATTTTTGGATGAAGAGCCAAGTAAAAATTTTTTTTTATTGGTATTTTGAAAAAACGTTTAACATTAAAGGCTACTATTTAATTTTTTTTTTCGGTGTATGGGGGATGATTGAATAACATTTTCATTTATATTAATAATTTTAAGATCAAGGAAATAAATAACGCTTTAAATAAAAGCAATGAAAATAATGATCGTTTTCTCTCGTTTTTCGTATCCATTCGTATTCCGAGTCGATGTTTTTTGATGAGAAGTTTATTTTTTTTTGTACTTCGTGATGATCAGTGGTAAAAAAGTTACTAATTCGAAGACTCTAAATAATATGAAAAGATTTAATATGGAGTTTTAGAGGAAAATTTGGGAAGTGGATGTGGAGAAGGTGAAGGTTAAAGTGGGTTGGTGAATATGTGAGGGAAATTTTTAAATTTCCCTTTTTCGTTTAGGGCCATTGCGTAATTTTGATGGAGCATGAGCGATGGCGTCGGAGTGATCAAGAATAGTAATTATTTCTGAAACGCTTTTAAGGGTGGGTGAAGAAGCTCCGAGGACACGAACAGCTATGTCCTCCTCTAAGAGAAGTCGGAAAAGAAAAATTTTTTGATATCGGGAACTAATTTCGGGTCCTACGTCTTTAAAAAGATGGAAACCAATACAGTCGAACTCCAATTAAGATTTTTGGCCTGAAGTATGTAACACCGTCCCTAAGCGGGTAGCAAGATCCCCCCCATCGACGAGCTAAGCACGGCAACCAGCAGGCCTCCGGTTACCAACGCTACGGGACACCCCTTTCGACTACCGCCCGTACAGTCCGATGGGTCTGTAGACATCGGTCTTAAAGGTGGTAGAAGTCGTTAGGGGAAAACTTTGAGAGAGAATAGAGATTTTTTGACCTTTGGTTTATTTGGATTAAGAGATCTTTTATGATGCTCTATCGATGGGATAGTCGATTTGAATTTTTTTTTTTGTTTATGAACCGATGGTTTTGCAAGTCTCTCTTTTCTTAACTAAATGAACAGTTGTGGGTATGCGGGTTAGCGTACCGTAATAATACGTGCTATTTTAAAAAGTTTTTAAACGTTACAAGGCATTACGCAACACTCCTTTGAGGTTCGTTTTGAATCCCGCCAGTCGAAGTTTTAGTTTTTCGTTTGTCAAGTCGGACCCAGATGAGTAAAAAGGCGAACGAGTTGCGAAAGTATTGCGATTCAATGAGAACTTGCACTGCTGCAAGGTAAGGCAGCGATTCTACTGGCTACACCCAAGAGAAGACGTCAAAAATGGTGCCGAAAATGTGATACTTGTGCTGCAAGCAAGGGACCAGGCAGAAAAGTCCAGAGTAAGATGCAGCATTGTAATGTGGGTACGCCTTTTGAAAGAATTGCAATAGACGTTGCAGGCCCTTTTCCAGAAACCAGAAGCGGAAACCGATGCATCCTGGTAGTAATGGACTACTTCAGCAAGTGGTCTGAGGCATTTGCCATCCCAAATCAGGAAACCAAAACAGTCGCGGATCAGATTGTCTTCAATTGGGTGAGCAGGTTTGGTGCACCTATGGAACTCCATTCAGATCAAGGAAGGAACTTCGAGTCCAAGATCTTTCAAGCGACAACCAACGAGACTGGGATCGGCATATTCCACTATTCTTGATGGCCTACCGAAGTGCGGTACATAGCTCAACAGGACACAAACCATCAGAAATACTGCTTGGGAACACAATACGACTACCAAGTGAAATTAAATTTGGATGTTCTGCAAATGAGCCACAAGAAATAGATGACTACGTGGACAACTTCAAAGAAAGGCTAATCGACATTCACGAAAGGACAAGGGCAAATATAAAGCTATCAAGTGATCGGATGAAGCACGTTACACCACAAAAGCAACAACAACAGGGCTCCAAGCGGGAGACCTTGTGTGGTTTTATAATCCCCACCGTCGTCGGAAGGGACTTTCACCGAAGCTTCAACAAAATTGGGAAGGCCCTTATACTGTTGTAACACTAATAAACGATGTCGTCTACCGCATTCAGAGAGGATTAAGAGGCAAACTAAGAGTAGTTCACAGTGACCGTTTACATCGTTATAATGGTGAAGGAAGTGATGGATTTGCTCGGGGCGATCAACCCTAAGAGGGGGCAGTGTAATGACTTTCCACATTTTAACTATAACGACTCAGAAAAGCAAGCAAACGGTCACATTAAAGCTTTCGGTCGCAGTGCAAACATACTCTTATTAGCTATAATAGCGACTCTCAAACGAAAGAAGCGCCATCTGCTGGATTATATCAGATATACCAGCTGTCAAATAAAAGCGTTTGGAAGGGAAATTATTGGGAAATTTCCCCTACGGAAAGCTCTGGAAGCAGGGACCAGAACCTTCCACTACTTTCCAGAGTTTGTCAAACAAGTATAAAAGGCACATGTCTGAACGGCAGCGACACAGTTTGTTTTTAATCGTGAATGAATAAAGTTGGTTGTAATAAAAGTGAAAAGTAAAGTTGGTGAATTAATTTCAGTGGTGAATAATAAATCGTTTTGTTTATAGTAAGAAAAGTAAAGTGTTTTATTTTGTGAAATAAGTAAGTGGACGTTTTAAATAAAGTAAATAAGTTTTTTTAATGAACCTGAGAAAATATTACAATATACATATGCGTTTCTAATAGTTGCACATTTGAAATTTTCAGACATGAAAATGTAATGCATCATAAATAAAATGCACGACTGGATCGCACGTACTTGCTCTTATGCCCAAGTTGTGTGGGGCTTAAGAACTTTAAAAAATATTCAAGTAATTATAGAAAAAGTATAAAAAGAATTTTTTAAATAGTTCTTTGAATTGTATAAACAGCCTGATAAATAACTTAAAGCTCAAAAAACGTATGCCATTTGATTGCTTGAAAAAATATGAATATATGCAAACAAAAATTTTAAATCGTTGGAGCCGTTTTCTTAAAAATTAATTTTTTATATATAAAATTTTTGTAACATTTTTCAAAAAAAAATTTGGTATGCCAATTTTGAGTATATATTAACATACATTAAAAACTGAAATTTCAAAATAATTCATCAACCCGTTTTTGAAATATTGAATTTTGAAAAAAAAATTTTGAATCTTTTTTTAAAAATCCAAAATTTATTTTTTCAAAAATTTTGGTTTGCAGTATTTTTATATTCTAACAAAGCTTTTGTGAAAAAAAAATTCATTGAAATCGGATGAGCGGTTAATGAGAAAATCAAAAATCAAAAAAGCCGTTACATGGCAGGTACCGTTTTTGGTGATTTTTGTTCTTACCAAAAAGTACACCATATTTACAATAGTACACTGATTTTTTTTTATCAAAATCGTTGGAGCCGTTCTTTAGATAAATAAGGTTTTCCTGAACGGTTGTATGGCAAGTACCGTTATTTTTTGAGCTAAAAAAAATTTCAATTTCCCCTCTGGAGAGTTACAAAAAAACCTTAAGTTCAAAATTTGAAGAAAATCGCTTCAGTGGTTTAGGCTGTAGTTTGAGGTACGGACAGACAGACAGAATTTTGCCACCCACTTTTTCGTGTTCTCTATCATCGTAATGTCATGTTTGATTGTTATCTCGAAATTTTTTTTTTTGCACGAATCCAAAACTTGCCCTATAGTACCTATATCGCAAGTAAAAATTCACATTACCTAGGTACTACCAACTGTACAATTGCAGCAAATTTATATAAATTCTTAATATGTATGTTTGTGTCTAACATACCTATGTATATAAATCAGTTGTACTATTCAAAGTATGCATACCCACTTAGATCATTAAAAGAACGAGTAAACATTCGAGTTTTGTACGGTAGTAATTTTAGTAATTTTCGATTTTCTCCAAACCTAGGAGACATAGAATCATCTAGTTTCAGTTTTTAATTAAGAATTAAATGGAGCAACGAATTTAAGAAACAAAAATGATATATAACTTAACAGTTTTTAGAAATTACACTTTAAACCTTTTTCGCTAATTTTGAGTTAAAAATTGTTTTTTTCAGAAACCATGTAAAGATTTCACTTTCTTCAAAAACTAGCTAATAGAACAGAGTATTGGCTTTAAAAAAAGGTATAATACTTAGTTGTAAGTATTACCGTTATTTTTTCATATTTTGTTTACATTTTTGGTACTGTTCTTATGAAATTAACCCTCCCACCCAAACGGGGTGAGATAGACCCCCCATCCCATAGTAAAAAAATGCTTGTATTAAACTGTTCTACAAAAAACCATTATCATTTCTTGGCGCCTAAGTTATCGTACTCTCCCAAAAAAAAAAAAACAAAACCTACCCTCAATAAGAAAATATAGCAACAACCTACACACGTTTGTCTTTTTACATTAACATACAAGAAAATCTCCTAAAATAATAATTTTTCTTCTCATTGCTACGACCTAATCAGTAACGACGGGCGACGACGCAAGCAAGCAGCTTACTCAGATATCTCTTTTACCCCCTTGTTAAATTTTTCTTTGCTTCTCTGACTGCATACAAAATAATATTTCCTAAATAAAACAACAAATAACCTGAATTCAAAAGGAATACAAGAAATATTTTCCATTTCATTTTCATTTCATTAGGGGGGTTTACATTGCATGACAGCATCGCTTGATGGAAATGGAACAGTATTCAAAATCTTTTAAAAACCATACAACATTGCTTGTCAAGCGGTTGTTTCTTGCGTTCAAATGATCAAATCAAGCCATGTTGTCAAGCAATGTTGGTCCATGTGAACCCCCCTATTCACCTTTTTCTATTCTTTGACATTTCACAAACAGCTGTTTGCTTATCTCTCTTACTTTCTTATGAGAATGGAAACAATACTTTTCTCTTGCTCTTACCACTTGTCTTCGATTCTTTATGTATCCCGCCTCCACAAGTCTCCACGCAATCGAATGCGGTTGAATGTGGCGCCCCCATAGGGTCCACGTTCAAAAAAAAAAATTTCATGAGAATATACTATGGTTTTCATATTCATATACAAAGACTTGGAACAATTCTGTTCTTAGCTAGCCATATAAAGAAGAAGAAGATGATAAACAGTATATCCCCACAACCTTTGTCGAACCCTCTCTAGAGATTGATGATGTCTCCCTCAAGAAGGGAGGTTTCGATTTCGATAATTTCTTCATAATTTATTATTTATCCTTAAACTTAAAAAAAAAAAATAATAATAACTTATAAAAAGTCTTTTAATAGTGTAACCAATAAACATACTTATAGAAATACTTAGAAATAAATATCTGCTTTGTTAACAAGTTAAAATGTTTAAACTGTTAAAGTGTAAAGTACCTACTTTTACACAGCATAATTAGAAACGCCAACTTTCACATATCTGAATCTCTATAAACTTGAAAATTAACTTCTTTCTTACTGTAGTATCTAAAACATACATATTTATAAGAAATCTTATTACCATATATGTTTATCTTCAAAACCAACTTAAATCGACAGTCATTACTCAAGGGTAATATAAAAATCCTTAAAACGATTAACTTTCCGATGTTTCTGACTTTTCCATAAGTGAACCTTTATAACTGAAGCATTAAATGTGCCCTCACCTAATTTTAAAACTTTTTCCTCAATCATGTATCGAAAAAAATATGCAAATTGGGTTCATAATGGGATATTTATTCATAAGTTATAAGACGTTCAGATTAGACAGCCATCGTAAATACCTATAGGTATGTTGCAACTAGATGAATAGGAAACAGAATATGTACATATGTACTGCCTATCAAAATGATGTTGCATTAAGGTCGTTTTTTTTTTGGAAGCGTTTAAGTAGGTATAGTATATAAGCATGTACATTAGGGTGGTTGTTAAAAAAAAGGTCATCCCGGATGGGCCCAGATCGTCTCTAAATGAAGAAAAAAAAATTGCCTAATTTTTTCAAATTTTTATTTTCATCCCCTATAGTCGCTGCGCTGTAGGGGTAAATTAAATTTCCCCTTTTTTTTGCATACTAGAAAATTTGTGTAAGATCTGCCAAACAAATTCAAAGCATGTAGGTGGGAACTAGACAAGAAAAAATCCTATAGGAGGGGGGTAATATCTCCCCCCGCTTGGACGGGAGGGGTAATTTAATAAAATATTTGCATAAAATAAAAAAAAAAAAATTTAAAAACAACTGCAATACTTAAAATAATGTTTTGTAGCTTTTTGGAAAGCCAGAAGTCCATTCTTATGGCTTGTTTTTAAATTAAGGTTTTTTGATGAATAGTTTTGGAAAAAAAATTGTTTCAAACTCAATACTTTGAAGAAAAATTATTATTTAATTTTTTTAATTATAGGTTTGAAAACAGATTTTGCTGAAATTGTTTATTCAAAGAACTTTATTTAATAATCAACTATTAAAATGGACTTCTGGCTTTCCAAAAAGCTACAAAACATTACTTCAAGTGTTGCCGTTGTTTTTTAATTAACTTTTTCTATTTTATGTAATTTTCTTAAATTGCCCCTCCCTTCCAAGCGGTGGGAGATATTACCCCCCTCCGGTAGGATTTTTTTCTTTTCTACTTTTTACCTACATGCCCTGAATTTTTCGGCAGATTTTATACGAGTTTCCAAAAAAAAGGGGAGATTTAATTTACCCCTACAGCGGCTATAGGGGATGAAAATAAAAATCTCAAAAAATTAGGGAATTTTTTTTTCTTCATTTAGAGCTGATTTAGGCCCATCCAAATAATAAAACTAAAAAAAAACCATTATAACGACCACTCTAATGTACTTACATGCACTTCGCGATAAATACCTGTTAGAAATATTTTTCCTATGCCTACATTAGGTATGTTGTTTAAAGTCGAAACCTCTTTTGGATTCGACTCAATTGTTTTAGTTGATATTCTATTGCTGCTTACCTAGGTGGGGGTAGCAATTACAAATAAAACAGCTCGATTGACTTCTGGATTAAAAGTGATTTTCTTATAAATTTTCATGGCTCTTTATATTTGATTCCATAAACAATTTGGTAATGATTTTTATTCTGTTGGAAAATAAATGTAATAGGATAGGAGAGCACCTGTTAATAAAATGCACGACTATGTCACAATTACTTGCTGTTATGTTCAAAACGCTGCGGGCTTAAAATAAAATGCACGACTGGATGGCACGTACTTGCTCTTATTTTCACAATGCTTGGAACTTAAGAACTATAAAATATGCAAGGAGTTACAGAAAAAGTATATAAAAAAGAATAAACCGTTCTTTTAATTGAATTAGTAAGTTTGAAAAGGTGGTAAGTCCACTTTTTTTGCAAATTGAGTTATTAATGGTATCATGTTGGTTTATGTGTTCACTAACCCCTTCACCCCTACTAAGTTTCACCATTGAGTTTCTATACATAGAGGAATCAAGATGGTTTTAAAACCTTCCTCAAAGGTGGCGCAAGTGTCTTCACTTTCAATTTTATGAGTGGAAATAAGAATTTGTTTTCGTTATTCCTTGTTTTCACTCATTTGTTGGAAGGGCGAGCGAAATGTTTGATTTTGAGGAGAATGATGATGAACGTAGTTTGTGCGTTGTTTTTTTTTATATTTTATTTGAAAGCAGAAAATATCTGCAGCGGGAATAATGACTTTAAACTGATCGGAGTTGGGTATCTAACTTTAATTATTTTGTATTTTAAAAGTAGGTAGGATAGGTAGGTATGTAAGTAGGTATGAAGGTATGTAGGTATGTAGGTATGTAGGTATGCAGGTATGTAAGTATGTAGATATGTAGATAGATATGAAGGAATACTTTTTTAATGTGGATATGTGATTTTTGTTTTATTTAGGTTTGTAGTTAGTTCATTTCCTTTGAATGTACCTAGTATAAATATTTAAATGTATCCTCAATTTGAACAAAATAAAAAAATGTATGGGTCGCTGGTGCGCGGATAGATAATTTCTCGTAGGTAAATGAATTGCAATTTGCAAATTGTCATTATATGCTAAAAGATTCGTTTAAAAAGCAAGTGCGAACGCATAGTTTTCATGTAGGTAGGTAAGGTATGTAGGTACGGTAGGTAGGTACTTACATGTAAAAAAAGAATTCCATTTTTGGAAATTGGACACACAAAGATATGCATCTATAAAATTAAAATTTTAGTTAATTTTAATTGAATCGTTTATTTTGAAAAGGAGGAGACAGGTCAATTTTGGGAAGTTTTAATACCTATCAAATTTTGAAAAAGGTTATAGTTCCAGCATCACTCTTTGAAAATAAATAAACCAGAGCTAGTGGCATGGGCGCCCGCAGGATATTGTCCAGGGGGTAGACACCAACCGAATTTGGAGATATAAAATTTTTGGAAAAAAAAATATTTTTTTATATGCAATATTATTAGAATTTTTGTATAAATAATTTAATCCTAGCCCGTTTAGCCAATAATGATTAAATTAAAAATCCAAAATAATGTCGATAGGATTTGATAGTTATCCAGCGCAAAATTATTTTATATTTAATACTATAGACCGTACAAAATGAGATTTTTTTCCTCGGGTTTTTAACTTTAATTTGTATTATTTTTTAAAACATTGTGAAGAATGTTAACAACTCGTTATAAACCAAGTTCAAAAAAATTCTTTTTGAATATACCTTTTGAGTTCTCAAAAAAAATTTGTAATATGTTTTAAAACCCAAAACAACTTAACGACCTCCTTTACTGGTATCGAGATCATCGAAATTCATTAAATAATTTTTTTTGGGATACTATTAAGTTTTTTTTATTTGTGGGGTAGTTTTTTAGAATATGTAAAAAAATTGTATGTGTAAAATTCAAATTTGTATAGAAGAATCAGCTATGTATTTTTTTGAAAACAAAGAATCAGAATTGAATTCGATTTCGAGAAAATTATTAAACAATTTGGAAATTCTACACATAAAATTTCGAATTTCTTGTTTAAAATGAAAGTTTTATTTATTTCTAAAAATTAAATGCCTATTCTTAAGACTATGGTTGAGATAGCTAGATACATTGTACAAAGAAAAGAGAATGGACCGGTTAAGCTACCTATACAACTATTTATGTAGTACCTCGTGGCTTGATGGTTAGTGCGTAGGACTGTCATGCCGAAGGTGTGGGTTCGATTCCCAGCCGTGCCACCTAAAAACAGAAATGTTTTATTCGAGGTACTGCCTCTTGCGAGGAACTGACAAATCCTCCAAGAGTATACTTGTCATGAAAAAGTGCTTCTCATTTAGCCGTTCGGACTCGGCAAAAAACTGTAGGTCCCCTCCATTCCTGCCCAACAAACACGCACACAGGAATGGTTGTGAGTTGTAAGTCACTAGGCCCTGGTTCTCCTCGAGCTGTTGCGCCACCCAATTTATTTATTTATTTAATTTATTTATACAACTATTTATATGTTTGTGTTGTTAAAATTTCTTGTGAAAAAATAGCTGATACAAAACAATTCAAGGTATCTGAAGTTTACTCAAATTTTCAAGTAAGCTAGATAGTTTTGAAGATAGAATAATAGTCGAACGCAAGGAATGGTTCTTTGATGCACATACTTTTTTATGAAACATAATTTTAGGCAAACAACAATCCGCAATGTATCTGTCCATTTTCTTGAGAAACAATATCCGTCTCATGGATATTTGAGTTTGCCTGGAACTTTTTAAAATATCAATTTCCTATAGGTACCTTTTTATATTGGCAAATGCAAGAGGGGGCAAACCATGATCATCGAAAGAAGATGTCAAGAAAATAGCTTCATATATTTTGAAAAGCATATCGAAAATAAGGATTTTCAGATATACAGGGTTTCCTGTAAATAATGGATAACCTTGCAACTGGTTGTAGAGGGCCTTATGAACTTTCCAGAAAAAAATATAAAAAAATATTTTCCCAGTGGTTACTATGTTATGATTTTTTTTCCAAAAGTTGTTAACAAGTACTACTTTCCTCAAATACGTGAACGCTACGACCATGGATGCACAATTTTTACTATTTTTCTATTTTTGTAATATTTTAGAATAACTGTTGTAATAGATGGGTGGTAAAATTTAATAGTAGTTATTGCTTTTTTTTATTATAATTTTTTAAAATATTTCTTTCAGGACAAACATTTATTTTCAAAAAAGTTTGATCACCTCTAATAAACTAAAATTGTATCAGAACATGAATGGCCAATTGCTTAAAAAAGTTGTCTATTTAATGCACTTTCCAAAATGGTATAACACATGCTTGTGTATAAGCAAAATAAGCAAGAAAATTTGTCAATCATCTAATAAAGCAGCTTTTAACATTTTAGCAAAATGTCTTTCAAAATGTTACAATAACCTCCAAATTTAGGTTGGACAAAGATTTTCTCGTTTGATGTGTAAGGGGGTTCAGTGCAAGTATAAAACTCGATTTTGGGTGTTGAAAGTCCCACCATTTGGCCACCATATTGAAAAACGAGTTCTAAAAAGTTTTCCATGGCAACTTAAATTTTATTAGTCTTAGAAAAAAAAAACTTTGGTACAAATTTGTAGCAAACTCAATTCTCTTCAATTTATGTTAACATATTTTTACCCTAAAGTTATAGATAAAAAAGTTATAATCAAAAATATATGAATTTTTTCAATGTTTAAATTTTGATTATAACTTTTTTATTTTAGGGTAAAAAGGACACAACAAAAACATAAATGTTAAAAAAGGAGCCAAGTTCTTATGTGTACAAGAAACCTGTGCGTAAAAAGTCAGCCAAAAAAAGTAATGAGATCTAAAATATATGCCAAGTTTTAAGTTCATGAAGTTTAATATCAAATATCTTAAGAAGAGTAATATCGAAACAATTCCAAATCATGACAGAAATTTGGTAGTTAATGATTACTGATTAAAATTTGGTGGGTTCACTGGTCAAGTTTTCATACATTTTAAATTTGTGATTAAGTAAGTATTTAAGAGAAAACTTGCCAAGTAAATCCACCAAATTTTAATCAGAAATCATTAACTACCAAATTTCTGTCATGATTTGGAATTGTTTCGATATTACTCTTCTTAAGATATTTGATATTAAACTTCATGAACTTAAAACTTGGCATATATTTTAGATCTCATTACTTTTTTTGGCTGACTTTTTACGCACAGGTTTCTTGTACACATAAGAACTTGGCTCCTTTTTTAACATTTATGTTTTTGTTGTGATTTCACTCCTTTTTGCAAAGATTTATTTTGCCAGGTGAAAGTAATAGCAATTCTGATAAAGTGGGTGGATGGCACCCCCCCCCCCCCCCTGAATGGACAATTCCAAATTTTCAATTTTTTTCCTTTCTAAATACTTCAAGTCCTACCGACCTACCAATTTTCATCGTTCTACAACAATCGATAGTGCTCCATATAACTTATAAGAATTTTTAAGAATATGGGTGGATGCCACGCCCCCTGAATGCAAAATTCCAATTTTTCAATTTTTTCTTTCTTAGTACTTTAGCCCTACCGACCTACCAATTTTCATCGTTTTACAACAATCGGAAGTGCTTCATATAGTTTATAAGAATTTTTAAGAACGTGGGTCGATGCCACGCCCCCTGAACTGAAACTGCCAATTTTTCGATTGTGTTTTCTTCTAAATACTTCAAGGCATACCAACCTACCAATTTTCATCGTTCTACAACAATCGGAAGTGCTTTATATAATTTATAAGAATTTTTGAGAATGTGGGTGGAAGCCACGCCCCCTGAACTGAAAATTCCAATTTTTCGATTTCTTTATTCTAAGTACTTCAAGGCGTACCGACCTACCAATTTTCATCGTTCTACAACAATCGGAAGTACTCCATATGATTTATAAGAATTTTTAAGAATGTGGGTGGATACCACGCCCCCTGAATGCAAAATTCCAATTTTTCAATTTTTTTCTTTCCAAGTACCATAAGCCCTACCGACTTACCAATTTTCATCGTTCTAAAACAATCGGAAATGCTCCATATAATTTATAAGAATTTTTAAGAATGTGGGTGGATGCCACGCCCCCTGTATGGAAAATTCCAATTTTTCATTTTTTTTCTTTCTTAGTGCCTCAAACCCTACCAACTTACCAATTTTCATTGTTCTACAACAATCGAAAGTGATCCATATAATTTATAAGAGTTTTTAAAAAAGTGGGTGGATGCCACGCCCCCTGAATAGAAAATTGCAGATTTTCGATTTTTTCCTTTATATGTACCACAAGGCCTACCGTTTTGCGAAATTTCAAGTTTCTACGATGTCGGGAAGTGCTCCATAATTTTGATGATCTGTCAGTGAGTCAGTGAGTCAGTCGGTTACGGTTTTTGCGATTTTTGAAGTCCTATATCTTGGGAACTACTAATGCTAAAGAGTTGAAATTTGGTGAGCCACCTGTGTTTGATCAGTTCAGCAAATACTCCGAATTTGAAGTTTCTGACTTTATTGGTACTGAAGTTAGAGGGGGGTTGAAAATCGCCTGAGTTTGTTCCTGTAAAAAGGGTGTAGTGCCGCGAACTTGGCTGGGCACTACCGTGCCCTTTGATGTTAACATAAATTGAAGAGAATTGAATTTGCTACAAATTTGTGCCAAAATTTTTTTTCTAAGACAAATAAAATTTAAGTTGCCATGGAAAACTTTAGTAGTAGTAGTAAAATATTTGTAAAATATTTGTTTTTAATTTTTTTCTGGTCATAAGGCCTGCTACAACCAGTTGCAAGGTTATCCATTATTTACAGGACACCCTGTATATTCGGCCTGATCCATAGGCAGAGTGGGGCAAACCCTGAACTCCACCTAAAATTGAAAAAAAAATAGCGTGGTATTTCCCAGAGCCAGGGGGAGGCAAGTACCCTCCTTGCCCCCCCCCCCCCCTCCCCACGGGCGCCTATATCTAGTGGATGTTTTTAAAGAAAGTAAAGAATTTAATCAGCCGTTTCTTTGCAGTAGTGAATTAAGTATTTGGATGCAGTTTTGGCACAATTTAAAAAAATCAAATGTTTTTATCCTGAAATTGAATAGGTAATTTGCTTCTTATATAAAGTGTTCCAACAAAAAGTGGAACAAACAACATATACAAATCTCTTTCTGTTAATTTTGAGGTTTGTTTGGAGTCACAACCTTTTTTATGACATTTTTTAGGAGTTTAATCTTTAATTTGTTGATTTTATCAAATTATCCATTTTCTGGGCTAAAAAAACATAAATAAAATGCATGACTGTGTCACACAAAAGTGGCTTAGAATTTTAAAAATTGTTCATGGGTGTTTCCATCGTTACGGGTGTGACAGTAGTGATACTCAGATTTTGCAATGATATTCCAAATTAATTAACTTTTACAAGAAATCTACAAGTAGGGCTGCCAGATTGTTCTTTAAGCTTGGTACAAATAGCTACAATAAACGAAAATACTGTGATTTATTTATTTGGTCCTGTACAAAGTAAATAAAATAGATATACCTACACTAAATACTGGGTGTTTTGCATAAGTTTTGATAAAAAGCAATATTTTTTTTTTCTAGAGATACTCAATATATACATACCTCAATTATGTATTTACATTAAAAAAAGAGCTTATTTTAATGGATTAATGTCTATTTTAAGAAGTTATTTATTTGACGTTTAGTCAAGCTTTCATGATTTTTTATTTATTGTCAGATATGTTAAGGATTTTTAGTGTACGTTATAAATAACAAATTGTAAGTATATAAAAATACGGGTGAGTTATCAATTATTCTTTATCTTGGCTTAAATGGCAAGTTAAGTTAGAACTCAAACTTCAACAACAAAAAAAACACTTCGTAACACTTCGTTAATTTTTCTATAATACTTTGCTTTCAGGAATGTGTGAAGTTAGCCGCCCTTTTTTTGAATTTGTTATTTTTGAAAGTTGTTCTAGATTGTTTCCGATTTGTTCCGGATTGTTTCAATTTTTTTTTTCAAAAACATTTTCAAATTAGGGTCTTAAACTAAAAAAATCTTTTTTGACCTAGCCCCTCGTTCTAGTTGTTCTGAACATTGTTTCAAGTTCTTGGACATCTATGTTCAAAAGAATTGAAATTCTTACTTCAAAATTTTTTCGAGTTAAGAAAAGTGTTGTAAACATTGTTTCAAAAAATTAAAGTTGGTACCTAAATGTTAGCAAGTTTTAAACACAAACATAACAACCAAAAGATTTTAAACCCAAAAAAGAAGACGAAAAAGAACTTAAAGACTCTTCGTTAATATGCGATATAATAAATAAATAAATAAATATTAAAAGAATTATTTAAAAAAAATGCTCCTCCCCCTCTTCCAACCAATTTTTTTTAATAAAAATTCAAGCTATAGCTAGTCAGTGCACAGACAATTAAAAAAAGTATAACCTTAATAGGTATTTAAACGAAATTACTAACCACTCACTCATGATTTTTCTTTTTCTCTCATCCGAATCCGACCAAAGTAATTACTGCATGGTTGTTAGTGTACAACACATAGATGAAAACCCAACCTCGTAATAATTACAACAACACAATCAAAAGAATCAGATAACTAAACAAGAAATCTGAGAACAACCCCCATCTCAAAAAAAAAACTCAGTTTCTATGTGCAACAGAGGCAGGCGAGGATCCGGGAATATCATCTCTTGTTGTGCTTGTGCTCGTGGTCGTGATGTCGCATTGTACAAGTTTCATCTCAACTCAATTCTCTTTGGCTGCGTTTTGTTTAAGGTTTTTTTTGCTTGAGAATTTTAGTAGGTAGAGATTTTTTTCTTGGTGGCAACCAAATATACTCCATTGCATGAGTATCTTTTGTGGCAAACGTCACCATCAATCTGTTTTGAATTGAATTCCTTTCCTTTTTATGCACTCACGCCCTGCCTTGGATATTTGTTGTGTATATCAACTCAAGGAAGATTCACCTTTGTATATAAACTCTATAGTAATACCATGGATTCGTTTTTATTAGTTGGGTGTGTGATCGATGGTGCGCTGGCGTCGCTAAAGTTGCTTCAACATTTTTAAAATTGAATTATCAACATTCGCATGCGTATCTGGTTTTGTTGTTGGTTTTTCGGTATGAATTCTCTTTTTTATTTTTTTTTGCTATGAATGCATTTTGAAAGCAATGGTGGTGGTTTTTTTTTTTTATTTTTTGCTCTATCATCTGTTTTCTGCGCGCTCGTCTGTTTTTTCGTTCTTCTTGAATCCAAAGAATTTTATAGGTATGCAAGGATTTTGTTTTTGTTTGTTTTTTTATTTGTCGAGCGATTTCGATTTTTTTCTTATTTGGGTTCTTAGTCGTTGTGTTTTGTTGTTGTATGTGCTTAACGAGGTGCATTAAGAAAAAATAGATTTTATTTTTCTGAATTTACAATTTTGTAGATCAGAATCAAAACGAAAGAAATTTAAGCTGAAAAAATGAAACAGCGATGTGGGTACCTACATTTTTCAACTATTTTCATGTAAATTATTGATTTCTTGAAATTTCATTATTTTGATCAAAATTATCATTTAGATGATCTTACAAATAATTCTCGTTAGATAAGTATGCATATCGTCCGTCAGTCTGCGAGGGTGTGTTTGTGCGATAATTATCTATGGGTAGCAGAGATGTGAAAGAATGCATTAATTTCAGTATTGAAATCAATTGATTAAAAAGACTTATTTTGAAGTATTTTTACTTTACCTCAGTACTTCAACTTCAAATGTAATTCCCATTCAATGTTGAAGTCTTTAGTAATGCAATCATTTCCCGCAGTTAAATGACTTAAAATAAAACTAATGCAATACTAAAGACTGCTTTTCATTGAAGTCTTTTGCTAAGAATGCATTCTTTAAGTCTTTTGATTACAGTCTTATGACTGCAGTCAATTGACTGCCTTGAAGTCCTTTAACTGCTTGTAATCTTTTGACTGCTTGAAGTCTTTTAACTGCATGAAGTCCTTAAACTTCTTGGAGTCTTTAAACTACTTGGATTCTTTTTACCTTTTTAATCATTATGAAGACTTAAACTATTATTGATATTTATTTGAATACCTACTTAGGAATCGAAACTAACCACAAAATGAAAAAAAATGTTAGGTTCAAAAATTGTACATACATATACATACATATGTATACCTATGCATTTTTTTTTTTTTTACTGAGCACCATTTTGTTTGTTCTTCTACTAGTGCAGTCTTATTAACATATTTTTAATCGAAAAAAAGAAAACTATTAACAGCAGTTTAACGATTGAATATGGTGAAGGGGGCTATAAGGAATGTAAAAAAATCTATTTCCCAGCAGTGGAGTTGGAGGGGGGATTTGGGGGGTGAAAAAGAGGAGGGAAATTGTATTATTGCGTTTTCCGACTTAAGTTGACCCCAAAATGAGAAGTGTTCAATAGAAATGTTGTAGATCCGGCAAAAAATCTACAACTTTTATTTAAACCACTTTTCAACGTAACCTCAAAATTTCTGAGATATTGACGAAAAAACGTATTTTTTTCTGGATTTTGTTTTTTATTTTTCATTTTTCCAAAAATAGTTCAATTTAAATGAAACTTTGTGAAAATATATCTTGTTGTGTCCTTAATTAGGACAATTTTTTTCAAGCATAACCAATTGATCAGTTTTTGAGATATTCAATTTTGTTTGGAAAAAAATACTTTTTTTCAAATGAAAATTTTGTACTTCAGAAAATCATCGTACCGAGTTCGTTAAAGGATCATTAGTTTTATTTTTAAACGAGAATGGGCATATTTGGGCATTAGCGGCCATCAATGAAATTAGTATCAAATGGAAGGTATGTTACTCAGTAACAACTTTTACTAAGGGCGTTTTATTCCACTTCATTTAGAAAAGAAGATATTTCCATGTTAATATAATGCAATTGCATATGGAAATATTGCATAGAAATTATATTTATTAAAATTAAATTATTATTAGTGTGTGTAATGCCTTATCTTAACCTCATAACATATCGTGAAATTGTAGTTTTGAGTTTTGGGGGATTTCAGAAGCTCCCAAGGTCACGTTGCGGTTTTAAACAGACCTAGTTCGGATTTCAACAGCTTTTTTATCTCTTTAAATATTTTATTTTAATCCGGATCTAGACCCCATGTTTGAAGACTTTAATATAGCAGGTTGACTAATTGGCGCTTTCCAAATGCCAATACATGAAAGCGTTAATACACCTACATTAGTAATGTCCACTCATAACGACTGGGCGGGCTATGATTTTCGCAAAAATATGAATAGACAGAATGCAACGTTCGAAAAACCACTGGTAGTTGGCCTATTTTGAACGAAAACCAAATTCGATTTGACGCAACGGAATCAAGCTGGATTTACACCTTCGTTCTTCATTCGGTGAACGTTGTTCCACAAGCAACGAACAACGGGTAAAATTCATCCAAAAATTAAAAACGGCTTTGAATTTCTTCGTTGTTCGTGTTCGGTGTTATCATTTACACCTTCGTTGTCCCGCGTAAGGGCAATAACGAACAACGTACACGGACAATAACAACGAAGGTGTAAATCCAGCTTTAGGGCTTGACTAGATGCACTTTTACTATATAAAATACCCATCAAACATTTTCTTAATATTTTGTAAATTATAATATACGGTATTATGACAAATGTACTTATTAATTATGCTAAATGGGCATTTTTATACACAAATATTCCTGAGACTGCCTAGATTTCTTAGTTCACATTCCTTTTCTATGTTTGCATTGGTTAGAGACCAGAAAACTCAGTAAAACTTGAGTGAAGTGTTAAAACAAAAATGCATTTTTTTCGTTTTTGAAGTACACCACAACGAAAAAACTTCTGCACGGTGATTGTAGGACGCAACCACATCCAAAAATAACAAAATCATTCTTGGCCGCTCACGCCCATGTTTCATACAAATTTGCCCATTCTCCTTTACTTTTATGTTTTCCAGTGGAGCAAAACCGAATGAAATTGAATGTATTTTTCTGGTGTATTTTAACAACCAAAGTAAATTTTAAGTTTGTTCACAATCTAGTATTAAAATATTCTATCATTTTTTTTTAGGTTTTTAATGACTTAAGAATAATCCAATGTGATATTAAGTAAGGCCTAGCCACCGAATTAATAATATTTTTTGCTTTACGTCGTTATCAATAAAGATAAAATTATAAGAAATAAATAATGCCAGTTCTACCACACAGTTTTTTTTTTTAAACAATGTACATACTATATAAAAATTCAAACAACAAGAATGTAGATAAATTATTTTTCAAATCTTAAAATTCTTTTTACGGGGAATAAGTTTTTGGATTTGGGGCATTTAAGGTCTCCAGCGCCTACATGATAAAATTGGGCGTGGTTGTGGGTGGGTCTAAGAAAATCATCAGCAATTTTCTCTTACTCATTTAAACAATATCTGATGCTAACAGTACCAAATATTTAGAACCGTTTTTGATAAATCAAAATATACAATGTAGGCGTGGCAATGGGCGGATTTGAACAAAAAATGCCTTAAGCCTTTTTTTGTTCATGCGAATCAACTCTGAAAGCTTCATGCTCGTTGTTCGAATTTTATCTTAAAACACGATTTGCGGCTAAACTAAACGTCCTAGAGGCATCAAAGTTGACACCTAAACATGATTTGCGGTTAATCTAAGCATCCTAGCCAGTGTTGTCACTTCCAGTTTAAAAAAAGTGGTAGATAACTCTAAAAAATAGTGGTAGATCCAGATTTTTAGTGGTAGATTTTAATTTCGAGAAATTAAATAAGGAAAAATATTTTTGTTTTCAAGTTTTATTTTAGTCAAAGAGAACCATTTTACTCATCGAAGTATATTTGTGATTCTACAAAAAGTGGAAGAAGATGAAGATATTTTTGACACAACATTTTTGATTTAGAGCTTCCTTTCACATATTTGAAAGCGGCCCATGAGTAAAATAAAAAACAGCAATTTTATCGATATTTTTTTAAAACATGTGTTTAGAGGACTAAGCTTTTTTATTTTTATATTTAAAGTCAATTTTTTAGAAAATCGTACCCATTGCCTGATGGGAAAAATATAGTGACCTATATGAATATTCTTTTAAAAATCTAAGCCACCTTGATAGTAAGAGAAAATTGTATTAAAAAGTCTTACAAGGAAAAGTAACATTAACTGCGCCAAAAACATAGCTGCGCATTGTACGAAAAAATAAATAAAAAATATATTATTAGGGTTTTACTTACGCAATATAGTAATGCAAAAAAATATGCCTACTTATATGCACGGTTGCCGCTTACAAAAAAAAATTCCTACCAAATTTCCCAAAAAAACTTACCAAATTGAATAAAAACCTACCAAATAAAAAAACTCTATTTCCGTTCTGCAAATTTTCTTTGGTAGAAACCTCAAACACATTAGTACGAGGCTTATTCACAATCGTGAAATCCATTTTCTAGAAAATTTAAAAAACAAAACCCGAAATTGTTGTATGATGAGCTAATGCAAAAATTCGAGTTCCATCCCACCCCAAAGCCCAAAGATGTGCAGTAAATTTAAAGTGCAGCATAGATGCTAGTTACATATATATATTTCTGAATTATTTATTGAGGTAGTTTCATGCTAACATTTAATGATTTCTCCTTCCTTGGAATTTTCTATGCATAAAATTTTGACATAATCTTCAAATGCTTTCACTTGAGGTGTGACATAATATAATTTTTAATATAATTTTGTATGAATTAGGTTAAAATCATTTAATTTTGAAAAATACATTTTAAAAATTATATCATTTGGAAACTAAATTAGAATTTTTCAACGGGATTAGCTCATATTTGTTCTTTAAAAAATACGCAGATCGATGCCAAATGATTCAAGTCTCTGTTTACTTGAGTTTATTTGACATTTTTTGAGTTGATCGGAAATGATCTCAATTTTTATGATTGTACAATGTTTTATATTATGCTCAAGAGCTGTATGAAAAAACCTACCAAATCAGATTTTAGCCTACCAACCTACCAAAGCTGAAAAATCCTACCAAGTTTGGTAGGATCCTACCAAAACGGCAACCGTGCTTATATGACATTTATCCTGTAAATACTAATCAGGGGACTGAGAAACTGAACGGACAATCCATGACCTGTAGCACAAATGCCTTCTTAACAAATGAAATAACAAATGGACGTGAGACCGTTTTATTTTAACCAGACTCAATGCTTCGCGCTGTCAAATCTGAAACTTCGATAGTTTTCAAAGTTAACGATATTTTTGCCTGTACAAAGTTCAATTAAATTTTTTTTAATAATATGAAGTGGTACTAAAAATGTGTTTGTATCATAAAAATATATCTTTTTTAAGAGTGTTCCGAACTGAACAAAACCAGTCATTTGCTACCTTTTTTTTTTGCGTGTATAAGACCGGTTTTTTTCATTTTCATCAGATACTTTGTTTTATAAAACTTTTTATTTTTACTAATTGGTCACAAGTAGGCGTATTACTGTACTAAAAAAAACATTTTGTAAAAGTAACGGATTTTAACTTCCAAATTTACATAAATTTTCTGTCAAAAAGTGTCTTTTAAGAATTAAAAATTTCAATATCAGATGATACAATTATGATTATATAATTAATGAAAATTGTGAAAAATAAATTGAATTTATATACACTGCAAAAAAATTTGTCAAAAAAATACCGTTAGATATAAAAAATGCGTTTTTTTCAAAATCTACAAGCATTTTTATTTTGTGTTATTAAAATTTTTATTAGGTTTTCTCCAATAGTGGCATGATAAAAGTATGGAATTTTATGTTATTAAACATTGTTTTGCAAAAAATACTTTAGTGTTAGCGACATTTGCTTTGAAAAACAGCCATTTTTTCCATTTTCTCGTTTTCTTAAAGGCTTTTACCAAAAACAAGAGCACAACATTAAAATTTTTTTTCCAATGATGTCCTAGAAAACAAGTTTATCTGTCCATAAACACCTTAATTGCTTTTATCGGACAAGTACACGCTTCACAAAATAAAAGAACCGCAATAATTTTTCCTTTCAAAACCACGTCAAGAGACTGAGAATCAGACACTTTGAAGACTTTTTTGAGTAATGAAAATATGTATATCAGATCTTAAAAATGTTGTCTGGGATATCAAAAAGAATTATAATATTATAATAATATATACCTTTTAAAAATTTAAATATAATCAATAGATCTAGGGTTAGTCAATTGGTGGAAATTAGACATTTTAAAAAATCTTAGACATTTAAAAAAAAATTTAAGGAAACACTGACACAAATTTAATAATTTCGTCTTAGTAAGTGCCCTGATGATGTCCTAACTAAGACGAAACGCGTTGGCAAAACATATTAAAAATTATTAAATTTGTGAAAAAAACAAGTGTTTCTTTAAATCTTTTAAACATTTTAAAAAGCGTTGTCGTCGAGGAGGGTAGCCAGAAGAATTTTCCCCCCTTTCCCATATTTTATAAACAAATTTGTAAGACACAAAAAAAAATCTACTATATTTCTATTTCTAAAAGAAATCAGTTCTAAATAATTCCAATGGCTGCATTCAGGTAAGTACATAGAGACAAAAACTCACAGGATTTTTTTTTCTATTGAAAAATTTCTACTTAAAAATGTTGAGACTTTTTCACGAATGATCGGATTATCTTTGAATTTAAAATTTTGTTTGTTATGGATGAGCAAAAAGTGGTAGAATTTTTGACTTCAGTGGTAGAAGTGGTGGATTATTAAAATCTTGAAAAAAAAGTGGTAGATCTACCACAATTGTGGTAAAGTGACAACACTGATCCTAGCGACTTTTAAAATGCATATTCGTGATCTAGGAAGTGCCAGCTCTATAAAATAAAAAAAGTTGGTAGAAAAAGTTTTTTTCCAAAACTTTCAAATAAATATATTTTGCTATGAACAAAAGGTAATTTTCTGCGTATCTGAGCCACACGTAGATACTGTTGACATTGTCACCATGCCTGACGACTTTACACACCCCTAAGCGGATCAACGGAGTGGCGTGAGCGGGACAGAGGCAAAAAAGGGAGCAACAATCCTGAAAGCCCGCGAAGATATAGAAACAGAAAATATGTTTAAAGTCTTTTCTAGCTCATGTGAATCAACTCTGAAAATTTCATCTAGATCAATAGGGCCTTTCCCGAGATATAGAGACATTATGAAATTGGTTGTTGTTGTAGGTGGATATACAAAAATCACCTCCATATTTTTCTTACCCATACCAAAAAATTCTAATACCTCAAATAATCATTCGAGCTGTTTTTGAGCTATATATAAAGATATAAAAAGTGGAAGTGGCGGTGGGCAGATTGGAACAAGAAATATTTATGAATATGATTCATGCGAATCAGCTCTGAAAATGTCATGCAGATCGTATGAGCCATTGCGAAGATATAGAGACATGACAAAAATTCTATTTGTTACCCACCCAACTGCTCAACTAAATCAAATGACAACCGCCGCCTGCCTATCCAACGTACTGACCATGTCGAAATCCAACAATATTTCTTTTTTTGAATAACTGAAAACCCTACCTAAAACAATATAAATAACAAAAAACAAATACAAAAACACCCACCCCACGATGCCCAACTGACCTACATTAAGAACCAACCCAATATCGATCAACCCACCAACACCAAAGGCAACCAGTTTAAATACGTACCTACATACATTCTCAATAAAATATTTCGATTGCTCGCCGAGCAGGAGCAGCAGCAGCCGAGTATAACAACAAAAACACACAAAAATAACAAAACACGAAAGTAAAAAAACAACCAAAAAATATACATGCCTAACTAAATGACAACATCATCAGGGTTGCCACTTTTCTGCAATTGCAATAGATCTACTGCATTTTTTCTGAAAATCAATCTGCTTCCTTAAAATAAAATCTATTGCACTTGATTTTACGAACAAAATTACCCTACACGCCTTAATACTAATATGATATGTTTAATTTATGTCTATTTTGTTTTTTTTTTTATGTTTTGAAGAAAAACAAATGTTTTATTTTATTTATTTTTCAGTTTTGTTCGAATGACATAATTAGTTTTTTGAAAAAAAAAAGTAAATTAAAAAAAGATATCTACTGTGAAAATATTGAATCTACTGCACTTTTTTTGCAAATCTACTGCGAACAATTCTCTGAGGTGTGGCAACCCTGAACATCATACTTACCTACCTACCTACAATCTACAATCATGCATACCTACATAAAACACGAACAAACGCATTTTTTCTTTTTGCTTATTAAGGGAAGAGCGCCGAAAACCAACGACAACCTTCCCCCAGCAAAGCATCTTCACAACTAAAAAGTAAAAATGAAAATGACAACTAAAAATATACAAAGATGCAAGCATGGTGTTTCAACATGTGGCAAGCAACATTCATGGGTTTGTCAACATGGGTGTGTCAACATCAGACGGTGTGTCAACATTTATCTTCATGATATTACTATAAAGTTCATATACAAAGGATTCACTCAGCGATCGCAGCGACCCAATCGGCAGAGACGTAGAAGATTTCTTCTTGCAATCTTGATTCCTCTATGTATAGAAACTCAATGGTTTCACTCATGTCGACCTATTCCTCTAGGAGTTATGGTTATATTTATTTTTAGAAAGGTGATAAGTCGCTGGATTTATACCATTGAATAAATACAAATAGAACGTGACACCCGGCAAAATGTCGGTATAATTTTCCAGTAGCTCTGCTTTCGCTTTGAATATTATAATGAGGTTGTTGTATTACATAAAATAAATTTCCTTATTTATAAAAAGTTTGTGTACCTATTCGAAAGGGAATTTTTCAATAATAGCATTGTTTGTTGTTTTTGTTTATTATGAATTGCTATGGAAACGATGGGCGTCAGGACGATTGGAGTGTTTGTTATGGATGTTAGTTGTGTTCTAATATGAACTTTAGATTTTCTTTAAAATTATTAGACCAGGAAAAATAGCACAAATCGTATGGGGAACCTTGAAAAAATTAATTCATGAAATATTAAAATTGGAATCGATGCAGAATTGCAACCTCTATAACATATCCAAAGTCCCCCAAAATCCCTGCATTGGCTTTTTGTATAGATGCATTTGAAGTGGTGCAGACGGGGAGAATTTGGAGGTCTATCAAACTAAAATATTTGTTTGGGTAAAACCTGATCATATGATACATGCTTTAAGGGTAGTTTTTAACGCTAAATCTAATGAAACCGAATTCAACAACGAATACAACCACCCAAAAAGAAGTTATAGTCCTTTTTATGTAATGATGACTTTTTTTTCAGGTACAACAGGTAAAATATTACCGAAAACCCTTTGAAAATAACGGTATGTTAATGAAACTTGGAATGAATGTTTCATTTGTCATAGGAACTAAGAATCATTGACATTTCAACTGTCATAAGTAGAAGTGTAACAAAAGTTTAGCTCCTGAAAAACATTTTAATTTTTTACAAAATCGAAGTTTTATATTAACACTTTTAATTCAAAATTAATCATTTGCACCTCTTTATTATTTTGTGCTAAGAAAAAATATCACCTATTCACGAAAGGTAGGAAATATTTTAAGTTTAAAATCCAATTTGGCAGTACGGGATTTCTCTACGAACGGCATTAAAAGAGGCATAACCGACACTTTTCCTGAACAAAACAACACCAACAAGAAACACAATTCAATTTTAAATAAGATGGAGGTTGGTAAAATGTCTATTGCTCAACTGAAAAACATTCTAAATGAGACCATATCGGAGCAAATTAAGGATTTAGCCACTAAATTTGACGTTGCATCCCTATCCGTGGAACTAGATGCATTAAAGGCTACGAATTCACAGTTAAATCAGAAACTGTCTGCGATGACAGAGCGGTGTGAGCTCTTAGAGTCTCAGATCGAAATTATTTCACGAAAAACAAATGAAAATTCTTTGGTGGTACCTGGTACACCTTCCTCTAGACAAAGAAACCAATGCAGTTGAAGTAGCAAAACAAACTTGCAAGGGCTTCTCAGGTTAAAAGAAGGTGAAGATATTCACTGGAAAAAATCACGAGAAATTCACAACACGCACTTGCAAAGGGGAACTGTGTTCTTGGAGCTTGGCTCTGCAGAGGTCGTCGAAGAAATATTATCCGCCGCAAGTCAACTTAAAGGAAGTGGAATAAGTATATTTCGCGAACAGACGTTGTTGTATCGTCAAAAAAGGCAAACGCTGTTCGAGTTTAAAAACTCAATTGCTCAAATCAACCCCGAAGCAAAAATAATAATTAAAGGAGACAAAATGCAAATAAATAACCACACTTTCGTTTATAAATTTGCGCGAGGTCTTATTGTCAAATCTTCAGCCGAGATGTCATTTTGTCAACAACATGTTTGGTGACAGCTCACAAGAATTTTTTGACTGCAGCGTGGGAGTGAACCTAGCTCCAGTTGATATCAGGCAAGCAGCAACATCTTTCTCTCAACTGAAGCCAGCGCCTACTGAGCATGAATTAATGCAACAAACCATAGCAAAAAAACAATAGGGAAACAGTGCCGTCTGCCAAAATAAAATTATTAATTCTATTAATTTATCGATTTTAGCATACAATGTTACAGGTTTAAAAAGTAAATTATTGCAACCTGATTTTTTCAATTATATTTCTAATTTTGATATTATTATTCTCATTGAAACTTTTTTAGAAGAAAAATATGAAAATGAATTTTATACATACTTTAAAGATTACAAAATAACTTTTATTCCAGCAATAAGAACAAGTAGTCATGGGAGAGCGAGCGGAGGTATTTTATGTGGGTTCAAAACTAAATATTATCCTTTCGTTCAATTTAAAATGATTGAAAATAGGCTTGTTATTCAAATTATTTCGAAACAATTTAAGTTATTTATTATACCATTGTACCTGAATTGCAATAACTGGCATAATGATTTTACCAACTTACGTGAGTTTATAAATAATACTTCTTTGGAAAACATAATGATCATCGGTGATCTCAATGCACGGATTGGTGCTTTTCAGAACTCTGCTGCTCATATTCTTCAAGACCAACTAATTTTTGATGTAACAAGAAACTCTTAGGATGAAACACTTAATAGAAATGGAAGGCTGTTAACGGAATTGTTTGATGACTTTGGGCTTTTTGTACTGAATGGTGTTGCAAGTAGTGACAAGTGGGGTGAGCTCACATTCATAAGCGGACAAGGGCAGTCAGTTATCGACTATTGTGCAATATCTGGAGAGTGGATTGGCTGTGATGAGGATTTTGAAGTGCTGATGGCTAACTTTTCAGCTCACTTACCAGTCCTTGTAAAAACGAATTTCGACGAAGAAGTGCAGCAAAGGAATCCAGATATTCCCCGAAAACTCAAGTGGTTTGAGAACAAAGCTCTGCGCTATATAACACTTTTGAATCGCAACTGTAATACTCTCCCGGCTCAATCACCAAACAATGCTGAAGAAATTGATGAAAGCATAGCAAGGATAATTTTTGCTTCAGTTCCACATGCAAATGGAAACTCTACATTTACACCTAAATGCAAATGGTTCGACAAAGATTGTAGCAGCCTTCGAAAACTCTCATTCATGTACTTGAAATTATTTAGATCTACAAACGCCATTGCCTTCAAAAATATGTACTTGCGTGTCAACAAAGAGTATAAACAACTGTGCCTCAACAAAAAAATGATATATCTTAGAAATATTGCAACAAAATTAAAACATTCTAAAAACTCTAAGGAGTTTTGGTCTAACGTACGTGAGTTGGGAGGGCGTTACCAAGGTGTGAAGAATGCTCTTGAAGCTGAAACAATGGCAGCACATTTTAAAACTGTATTGACAGCGGAGGAGAATCTTCATACATTGTGATGTGCTTTTTGCTTTCCAGCCGAGGTTACGCTCGCCGGTCTCGCCAGGGTCGTACTGAAGAAAACACGAAACTTCAGAAGAAAAGGTCTTAGAACCTTATCACAAAATCTTTATTGAAACAACTATTTTTATACATAACAAATTATATTAAGTTTTTTATTATCTGGTTGACGGCGGTATTTGTACACTGGTATCCTGGTTAGCACGGATTGTGAGCGGTACACTGATGTTGGTTGTTCTGCCTTTAAGTTCGGGGTGTTCTTGTATCGGGAAAACTGCCTTCGGGTACTTGAGACTGCGTCTGGAATGGTTGTGGGTGATATACGTTAATCAGCAGGTACAACGCCCCTGGTGGCACTAATCAGCAAGTAAAACGCCCTTGGTGGCACTAATCGGCAAGTACAACGCCCTTGGTGGCACTAATCAGCAAGTACAACGCCCTTGGTGGCACTAAGCAGCAAGTACAACGCCCTTGGTGGCACTAATCAGCAAGTACAACGCCCTTGGTGGCACTAGTCAGCAAGTACAACGCCCTTGGTGGCACTAGTTAGCAAGTACAACGCCCTTGGTGGCACTAATCAGCAAGTATGACGCCCTTGGTGGCACTAGTCAGCAAGTACAACGCCCTTGGTGGCACTAATCGGCAAGTACAACGCCCTTGGTGGCACTAATCAGCAAGTACAACGCCCTTGGTGGCACTAATCGGCAAGTACAACGCCCTTGGTGGCACTAATCAGCAAGTATAACGCCCTTGGTGGCACTGATCAGCAAGTACAATGCCCTTGGTGGCACTTCTCAGCAACGAAACCCCTTACCACTGGTGGGGGAAGTTCCGTGAAACCAAAAAGCTTAATTGACCGAAACGACTTGACTCGTCTGCGGCCGGAGCGTAACTGATCAGGTTAACTAAATGCCGTCTGACGTTGAGTATGGTCGAAAGGGTGTCTTTCATCCATAAGGGCAGGTCCACTTATATTTCCGGTAACGACTGAGTGGGAACTGTACGAGGATAAATGACAAATACTTATTATGTCTATTTTCCTGTGACGTCACTGGCTTGTGGTGAATGTGAATTGTATTTCTATGCAATACAATTCTCGCTGAAAGTTAACTGGTGCTGAATATTAACTGGAGCTGAATATTATCTGGTGCTGAATATACTTGTGCTGAATATTATCTGGTACTGAATATACTGGTGCTGAATATTATCTGGTGCTGGATATTAGCTGGTGCTGAATATAATCTGGTGCTGAATATAATCTGGTGCTGAATATTTACTGGTGCTGAATATAATCTGGTGCTGAATATTAACTGGTGAGGAAGGATTTGTAGAAGAAAAGAATGTAACGTGGAACACTTCGTTACAACTTTTAGCTATGCTTTACAGGATGTGCATGTGCCTGAACTCGACTCTCAAATTTCTTTGAGAGAACTTGAGAATACTTTTCTGGTTATGAAGAACAACAAAGCTCCTGGTAGTGATGGCATTCCGGCTGAATTCTATAAAAATGCAACAGAACAACTCAAACAATACATTGTGGATTTTTTCAACTTGATTTATAACAATACTTGTGTGCCAGCTAGTTTTACGAAAGCTCTTATATTTGCTATTTTTAAAAAAGGAGATGCAAGCCAGGTTGAAAATTATAGGGGAATTTCTATTCTTAACTCACTAAGAAAGATTTTTTCTACGATTTTATATGGAAGACTTTCAACCTGAATAGAAAACAACAACATGCTCAGTATATACCAAGCTGGTTTCCGGCCAGGTTTCTCAACCATAGATCATATTTTTGCTATAACTAGTATTGCTAGAAAACATATCGAGAATATTAAGAAGCTCTATGTGTGTTTTGTGGACTTAAAAGCTGCATTCGATACGTTTAATAGACAGGCATTGATTTACAAACTGGCATTGATCGGAGTTTCAACAAAGTTTCTAATGTTGTACTTCCTCCTCGACGGGTTTCCACCTTGTAGTGGTGGGGAGGCTTACGTTTAGGTTTTCAGCTGGCCAGCTGTGAATTTCTTAGATCTGCTTGAAGACGGTTAACACGAGCACGGACAGACTCAGGACGAGCCGAACTTGAGGACTGCTCAAGGAAAGGTGAAGAAAGGAAAGGACGGCCTCTTGCCTCCGCCTGGCTCTCACCCAACTGCGAGTATGTCCAACCAAGTTAGGCTAGACGAAAATCCGTCACGGACGGTAAATACTGACACACTCAGGACGAGCCAAACTTGAGGACTGCTCAAGGAAAGGTGAAGAAAGGAAAGGACGGCCTCTTGCCTCCGCCTGGCTCTCGCCCAACTGCGAGTACGTTCAACCAAGCTAGGACGACATTACGTTTAGGACGGTTTATACGAGTACGGACAAATTCAGGACGAGCCGAACTTGAGGGCTATTCAAGGAAAAGTGAAGAAAGGAAAGGATGGCCTCTTGCCTCCGCCTGGCTCTCACCCAACTGCGAATACGTCCAACCAAGCTAGGCTAGATGTTAATCCGTCACGGACGGTTAATACGAGTACGGACAGACTCAGGACGAGCCGAACTTTGAGGACTATTCAAGGAAAGGTGAAGAAAGGAAAGGATGGCCTCTTGCCTCCGCCTGGCTCTCACCCAACTGCGAGTATGTCCAACCAAGCTAGGCTAGACGACAATCCGTCACGGACGGTTAATACGAGTACGGACAGACTCGGGACGAACCGAACTTGAGGACTATTCAAGGAAAGGTGAAGAAAGGAAAGGATGGCCTCTTGCCTCCGCCTGGCTCTCACCCAACTGCGAGTATGTCCAACCAAGCTAGGCTAGACGAAAATCCGTCACGGACGGTAAATACTGACACACTCAGGACGAGCCGAACTTGAGGACTGCTCAAGGAAAGGTGAAGAAAGGAAAGGACGGCCTCTTGCCTCCGCCTGGCTCTCGCCCAACTGCGAGTACGTTCAACCAAGCTAGGCCGACATTACGTTTTAGGACGGTTTATACGAGTGCGGACAAACTCAGGACGAGCCGAACTTGAGGACTGCTCAAGGGAAAGTGAAGAAAGGAAAGGACGGCCTCTTGCCTCCGCCTGGCTCTCACCCTACTGCGAGTACGTTTATCAGGCTAGGCTAGACGACAGTACGTCACGGACTAGACTGATCAGGAGATCCGCAGCTGGACAGCTGAGGATTCTAGGCCAACTAAGAGGAACCCACAACGTAAAAACCATGGACAAGACACACACACCAGAAAACAAACTAGCGGGGATATACGCTAAACCGTCGGTAGAAGTCGCGGCTGCCGGCGTGGGCTTGGCCCCTCGAAACGAACGAGGGGAGAAGTCGCCCAGTGACAAAAAACATTCACAATAAAGACAAGAACGACACAAAAACGGAAATGACTGAGGAAGAGGAAGACCTTCTTCTCAACCCCTTTGCCAATCTCGGTGTGGATGATGGGGCCAGCATCATAACAGTTGACACTGACGACATCAGTGACTCCTGTTCTGTTGCCAGCTCCAACATCTCACGGCTTTCAACTTCTTCAGTGCGGAGTAAATACCGCAACTGAAGAAGAGTGATCGAACGATTTGGCACAAGGAGTTGGGAAGAACTTACGGAACTGGAACGCAAACGATTGCATAACGCACGTGCGCTTCTACAGAAGGAGTCTGCAATGGAAGTTGGGCCTCTTGTCCTAACACCGGCGAAGGCTACTCCTGTGGAAGACACAAACGCGAACACTTTAGCGGGGAAGGGAAGAACCTCTTGTTCGTAATTGACAAGATATCTGACCTTCTCCTCAAAGAGAAAGGGGACGTGCTGAGATATGGTCTCGGAACCGTAAGGGTAAGGAGGCGCGATGGCAAAGGGGAGTCAAAAGCTGATAGTGGTGCAAATTAATTTGTTGAAGTTGTAGTTGAAGGAAGGCAACTTCGTCTTGGCATCAACTTACATGCCGTACGAAGAAGAAGACCCACCATCAAAAACGGTCCGCGACCTTGTGGGTTACACCATAACACGTGGGACACCTTTGGTGATGGGCGGACACCACACTCAATGGGGCGGTAAAGGACATCAACAAAAGGGGTGAGTCAATTTTTGAATACATTCTCATGTAATGTAATAAAGGTTATTACCCAACATTTCGAAACAAAAACAGGGAAGAAATTATTGATCTCACTCTTATGAGTTATAATGATAAGATTTCTGTAGAAAACTGGAGAGTCTCACCTGAGGAATCCTTTTCGGATCACTTTAGGATACTCTTTACTTTAGACAGGAATCAAAATGATATTAAACCTTTTAGGAACACAACTAGAACAAATTGGACAGAGTACACAAAATGGTTGAACGAACGTATCGACCCACCTGAGGAAGAAACGCTTTCGATAACCTCAACCATTGACACTGTTGTTCAAAACCTAACTAGTAAAATTGTAATATGTTTTTCGAAATAAAAGAAAGACTTGTGTATTGTCGGAGAGCTGATTTAATAATGATGAATTTTATTTGTTATAATGTGTTCATACTTAAAACTATGCTGACTCCATATTCACACATTTGTGGAGTCAGCAAAAAGAATAATATAAAATGCGAAAAAAGAATAATATAAACACGATATGCAATGCACGTTGTTCATTGCATATCGTGGGAAGATTATGGTGTGCTGATGTGCACAATGTCGCTTCGCGACGTATCAAGTGACGAGTGGTATTCGTCACCTGACACGTGCATACACTATGTGCACATAAACACACTACACCTCCCTTCTTTTAGGAAATAACGTAATTACATGGAGTTATTTAATTGTACATTAATTTTAATGATTAACAAATTAAAAATTAATATATTTTTATTTCATATATTTTAATTAATACATAATTTTTTTTGTCAGTAATATTTGATTTACTATTTATTTATTTTATTTTTCTTCTTTTTTTTTTTTTTACTTACAGAAATTATTCTTTGTACATATATTGATAAAAAAAAAAACTCGAAAAATGTATGTTTAATAAAAATTTGAGTGAAGGAGAACAAATATTAAATATTATTAAAAAAAACAAATTTGTTGTTTCTATTTCATTAAAACTCTTAAGTATTATATATTTTTAATCTATTCTTATGTACTTTCTGCTTTTTGTTTTTATTTGTTTTTATAATTATATTATTATTGTTTTCAATTTCTACGACCTCGAAGGGGCCTAAATAAACGGGATCCAACTTATGACCTGATTCGTTTCTTAGCATAACTTTATCTCCTAACTTTAAATCGAGACTAACTATTTTTTTATCGTAATAATCTTTATTTTTAGCTTTATTTACTTCTAATAGTATTTTAGCTCTCTTATATGCCGTTTCTAATCTAAATTTTACTTCCTTAGCATAGTTATCTACATTATATATAGGATCTATCCTATCTATTGAATTAAATTCTATTGGTAAGTTACTTTGCTTACCATAAACAAGTTCGTATGGACAATAATTATGTGCCATAGATGGTGTCGTGTTGAAACAGTAAACGAAGAATGGAAGCCAAACATCCCAATCTGTTTTGTCAACGGATATATAGGAACGAATATATTCGTTAAAAGTTCTATGGCTCCTTTCTACTGTTCCAACGGTTTGGTGGTGATGTGCTGTAGACGTTATATTGTCTACTTTTAAATATTTGCACAAGTCGTTTATAATAGAATTTTTGTATTCTGTTCCCATGTCCGTAATGAACGTCTTCATTGGACCGTACTTCAGAATAAAAGATTCAAATATTGCTTTTGCAATCGTTTTTGCGTTTTTATTTGCAACTGGAATGGCTACTAAATATTTTGTAAGGTCACAAATTAAAGTGACTGCATACTCGTTTCCATTCTCTGATCGAGGTAAAGGACCAATTGTATCAACTATTACCTTGTCAAAAGCATATGTGGGTGTATCTGTTTTTATCAGTGGTGTTTTCGTATGTTTAGTTGTTTTCGACGTCAGGCATTTGTGGCATCTTTTTATGTGTTCTTTAATATGACGTGTCATATTTTTCCAATAAAAGTGTCTTTTTATTTTTGCTAGCGTTTTAGTTATGCCTGTATGACCTCCTGTAATTGGATCGTCATGGTACGTAAACAGTATTGCTTCTTGATCTTTTTCATTTTTTATTTGGGTCACCGGCTTGAGTAGCGCTACTCGTAATGATTTTAATATTTTGTTGCCCATATTTTTGAAAGATTCAATTGAAATTAATTCAAATATCTTTTCGCACGGTGCCACTTTTAGTTTTTTGATTTTTAATATACCGGCTTCTTTTTCGAGCCTTTGGAAGAACTGACCTAAATCGAGAGTTCCATTGGTATATAAATCTCTAACTACAATTCTTGCTATAATTTTGTTCCCACGTTTAAATAAACATAAGGAATCCGTTATTCGCAAGGTCACTACTTTTCGTACTTCGTCATTAAAAATGACTTCAAATACTTTGGGCTTAGAAGCAATGTCAAGAGATTGCTTATTCAGATCTACTTGTTTTTCTCCTGCGCAGGATTTTTTCTGTTTACTTTGGTGCCTGGTAGTGACTTTCAGGACTTTAGCTTGTAAGTCTTTGAGCTCGGATATTGTTATCCCAGACAGGGCATCTGCCACGAAATTGTCTTTTCCCTTTAGGTATTCAACCGTGAAGTCATACTCTTCTAATTCTAGCCTCATGCGTGTTAACTTTGAGCTGGGGTTTGTCATGGAGAATAAATACGTGAGTGGTCTGTGATCTGTTTTAACTATGAAGTGTTTGCCATATATATATGGTCGAAAATGTGTTATTGCCCAGTGAATGGCTGTGAGCTCTTGTTCTGTTGTGCTTTTATTGCTTTCACCTTTTGTGAATGAACGTGATGCATAAGCTATTGGGAGTTGAATTCCGTTATGGTTTTGGGTTAGAACCGCTCCACATGCTTGTTTACTTGCATCAGTTATTATGCAAAATTCTTTTTTAAAATCTGGGTATTGTAATAGGGTTGGTTCAACTAATTTATTTTTCAAATATTGAAATGCTTTTTGGCAATCATCTGTCCACACAAAAGGAATATTCTTTTTACATAACCTCGTTATGTGCCGTGAATAGTCGGCGAAGTTTTTAATAAATCGTCTGTAATAGTTGCAGAATGCAACGAATCGTCTAGCGCTATCCACGTCGTGTGGGACTGGATAATTTTTGATGACGTCATATTTTTTGTCATCTGGCAATACTCCTTTATCTGTGCATTTATGACCCAGAAAAGTCACTTCATGCATAAAAAATGAACATTTTTGTGGATGCAATTTTAAATTGTATTTTCTACATATGTTAAAAACATTTGTTAGATTTTTAAGCATATGTTTTTCGGAACAGCCTATAACCATAAGGTCGTCCATGTAGAGAAATGCCTGTGAAGGTTCAAGTCCAGAGAATGCTATGGTCATCATTCTCTGGAATGAATTTGGCGCTATTTTTAAACCAAAAGGTAGTCGCGTAAAACGATATGAGCCATTGCTCGTTGAAAAAGACGTTAAATTTCTGGAACTTTCTTCTAGTTCGATTTGATGAAAACCTGACATTAGATCGAGGCATGAAAAATATTTTGCTCGACCCAATTGATCAAGGATGTCATCAATTCTTGGGAGTGGAAATTTATCAGATAAAAGTTTTTTATTCAATTGACGATAGTCGATTACTAATCGCCATTTTTTTTCTTCGGAACCCGGTAGGGCTTTCTTGGGAACTAGTAAAAGCGGGCTATTATATTCAGATACAGACGGTTCGATTATTTTGTCGTGTATCAATTTTTTAACTTGTTTTTGAATTTCTTCAACATGACTGTGAGGACTTCGGTAGTTCTTTATATATACTGGTTCGCTATCTTTCAATCTCAAGTTTTGCTTATAAAAATTATTTGTGGTTATGGATTCGGTTTCCAATCCAAATATATCACTATATTCGGTGCATACTTCTGTTAATTGTTTTTTGAATTGGGGCGGAAAATTTTTCTTTAGTTGATTTAGGACTGATTCTGTTCTACTATTTCGATTAGTGTGGACCACATCATAGTTTGAGAGTGGTTCATATTTTAAGTTATTTAAACTGGCCAGTTGGTTAGTATCGGTTGTATTTAATAGACGAACTAATGCAAATTGTGATGTTGCTATTGCATTTGCAACATAAATGCCATGTTTTATTTCTTGGTTGGGAATAAAAATGAGGTCTTCTGTTGTTTTTATTTCAATTTTTCTTATTACTTGTGATCTTGCTGGTAGAAGTAGTGAATTATTACCACAACTATATGTTATTGGAACATAAATCGGAAAATTTAAATTATTGGGTCTGATTATAAACCAATCTTCAGTTGGTTTGAAGTCTAATTTGCAGTTAAATTGTTTTATAAAATCCATACCTATGATTCCATCACATGGTATTGTAAAATTTGAATTTACTATATGGAAATTGTGTGGGATGATGTATTTATCTGTTTGAAGCTCTATTGGGGCTAGACCTTGGGATTTTACTATTCCCTGGCCTATTCCTTGGATACTTATAATCTTGTCATTTTGGATGTCTTGGTAAAAATCAGAATCTTCTTTTAGAAGTGAAATATCTGCACCTGTGTCTATAAGGAATGTGAGTTTATGTTTAGTAAATACATTTATAAATGACACGAAAATATTGAGATTAAAATTGATAGCATGGACCTTTGTATTTATAAATTGTTTCCTAAAGGGTCTTGGCAGTTTTCCGAGTTACTTTGAGTAATTCGAACATTATTGTGGTTGTTATTATTATTATGGCCACGGTACGAGTTACCACGGCCTCTAAAGTTGCCTCTAGATCGGCCATTTCCCCTGTAATTGTTTTGGTTATTGCGGTAGCTATTATTGTGATGATTACCTCTTCCGTGGTAATTTCCACGATAGCCTCTATTATTGGTTTGCTTGTAAAACAAAACAGTATTAGAATGTCCGGTTGCATCTGTGCAACTATTTACGAATTTGGACATGGCCTCATTCATATCGCTGAATGTGCCAGCCTGCATTATAAGTTTTACCTTATCAATAGAACAATTTTGTGTCATAGCCTTGACAGCGAGCGTTGTGCTGTATTTAGCAGCTAAATCAGAAGCTAAACCATCGTTGATATAGGCTCCTTCTAAACACTTCGTCAATTTTTCTATTTCTTGGACATATTGATTTGCTGTCTTATTTTTTTGTTGTAGATTTAGTAATTTCGCAGAAATTACATCTACTGAATCTCCTTTTACTTTTGCATTTAGTTTTTCAACTATCTCAACTATCGTTTGTTCATTACTTATTAGATTTCTAGCATGTCCCTTTAGTTTGGTCTTTATGAGACTAATTGCTGATACTTCGTGTGCTCCTTTTAAGGAATCAATAAGGAGAAGGGCATCTTTGAAGCTTTGTAAATTTTCTGCCTTTCCATCAAACTCAGGTAAGAGTGATGAGGCCAGTTTAAGAAATTCTACTAAAGTTTGGGCCATGTTTTCCTTGATTTTTATAATTGGTTGTGGGGATTCATCCAGTGTTTCAATTTCACTGTCAGATTCTGTATTTACTACTGGTTTTGATTCGTCTAAACTTTCTATTTGATTTTCATTAAACTCAGCGTGAAGCTCTAATTCATCTGGGACATGTATTTCAATTTCCCATTTAATGCTAATATTTTTTAACTTAGTGTTAAGTGTTTTTAAAAGTTTCCTACAATCTTTTTCATGATCAGCTGTCAATTCATTTTTGTATGCGTTGAAAACATTGACAATACTATTGTAATGGGATATTAGTGTTTTAATATGGTTTTTTAATGTATCTACTCTTATTGTTGTATTTTTGTTAATACATTTGTAAGATTTTTGGAAATTGTCTTTAAAACCGTTTATTTTTATTGCTAATATTTTCCATTCCATTTTAAATTTTATCTAAGTCGTTTGCTCGGCTTATGTAGCGTTTTTTAAGTGTACGCTTATACAACAGATAAAATTTAAGAATTAAGTTTACTGCCGTGAGGACAACCAATAAAGAAATGAGCATAGTTTGTGTTTCTAAGTGTGGGGTTGTATCCATCACTTCAACAACATTTAACACATTTGCTGTGCTATCCTTTACTTTGGAGGTTTTACCTCCCATTTTAAATTAATGTTTAAACCTCAATGACTTTAAACAGAAGAAGCAATACCGAGCAAAGATTCCATATAATCTTTGTTACAGTTATTCTAGACTTGCAAAGAGTATTTGAGACGATTGACTATATTTTGTTTAAAAAAAAAAACAGAACGGCAGAAGAATGCATCAAATTTCTTTTAGAAGTAATTAAATATTGGATTTTCGATGGTTTGTACAATAAACAGATTAGTTCAATAGATTTACAATAAACAGATTAGTTCAATAGATTTAAGCTTCATATATAACAATTAACACACATTTTTTTTCACGATGAATTATAAAAATATATTACCATTGCTGGGCTGGATTGATTTGATCATCATCATTTGATTGCTGGGCAGCTATGATTTGAAGATTATTGTTGTTTCGTTTTCTGAGTTTAGCTGAGGTCGGAGGTCCACACCGATGGCGATAGTGGTCTGTCAACTTCCGAATGATCACTTTCTAATGAATGTATATCACGAGTTATTTTGTCGTAAAAGGAAGTTTTTTTCGTTCCCAATTAAAAATGATGAAGGAATACGAGGTGGTGGGTAGTGGTAGATGAAAGGCAAACATGTTCGTATCGCTTTTACACTTTCCGAGCACATCATATCATTATTTACTTTTCAACTGATTTTAGGAGGCAAACATGTTCGAATCGCTTTTACACTTTTCCGAGCACATCATATCATTATTTACTTTTCAACTGATTTTATGAGGCAAACATGTTCGTCGTGGTGGTGGATGAAAGGGTATTTTCTATCCAAAGATGGTTCCTCTTTTTATTTGTAATCAAAATGCGCACTTCACAAATAATTGGACAAGCGATTTGCCGGCTTGATATTTTTAAAGCGCACAATGTTCCGGTGTGTTTTATGTTTTTTTTTTTTTTTTAATAATTTAAAATAAAGACATTTTTGGATTGAATTAAGTTAATAAAACAACAACAACAAAAAAACTTATTTTTAATTTTATATGGACAGAATCACTGTCACGGTCGCCATGTAATATGTTTTTCGAAATAAAAGAAAGACTTGTGTATTGTCGGAGAGCTGATTTAATAATGATGAATTTTATTTGTTATAATGTGTTCATACTTAAAACTATGCTGACTCCATATTCACACATTTGTGGAGTCAGCAAAAAGAATAATATAAAATGCGAAAAAAGAATAATATAAACACGATATGCAATGCACGTTGTTCATTGCATATCGTGGGAAGATTATGGTGTGCTGATGTGCACAATGTCGCTTCGCGACGTATCAAGTGACGAGTGGTATTCGTCACCTGACACGTGCATACACTATGTGCACATAAACACACTACAAAATGAGAACGGCCTTTGAAAAAAACTGCCCTATATCTCGTAACATTAAACCCACTAACCCACCATGTTGGAACAGTGAACGTAAGAAACGAAGAACAGGGGTCAGAAAACTTTTCAATGTAGCTAAGCTGAGCAAATTAGAGATAGACTGGATTTCATACAGAGCCGAACTTAACTTATACACCAAAGAGTTAAGAAGGGCCAAGTAGGATTCATGGGCTAGGCACTGTGAATCCATTGAGAACACAAGTGAGGTGGCAAGACTTCGAAAGGTTCTCACCTTTAACCCCATGAATCCGGGATATACTAAGCATCCCGATGGATCATGGTCGAATTCGAGCCAAGAAACACTTGAACTCTTTATGGAAACACACCAGAATTGGAGAACGTTATTACAGAGCAGAAGATTATGTGGGCTATAAACTCGTTCAAACCCTATAAATCAGCTGAACCAGACGAGATTATTCCGGCATTTCTTCAACACGCTCCACAGTGGACCGTTTCATACATGCTAGACGTCAAAAATTATAATTTTGTTCCAAATGAATGTTTTTATCAATTTAAGCATAAAATACTCAAGGCATATATTTTTTGCTGAAAAAATAACTAAATTTAGCAGATTTTTTGAAAATTAAAGTTAAATGACAGTTTTTTTTTTAATTTACCTATAAATTTATATACAGGATGTTAAATATGAGATGTGACAAAAGGATAGAGCCTTTTAGATTGAACGAAGACAAGAAAAAATTGTACGGGAGAGGGAGTCTATTTCCCCCCTTTAAGCAGGAGGGGTAATTTTCTAAAACATTTACCTAAAATTTAAAAAAAATATTAAAAAACAACGGCATAATTCACAATGTCGTCCAATAGCTTTTCTAGAAGCCAAAAATCAATTCTTCAATTTTCTTTTTAAATAAAGCTGGTTTTGTAAATAGTTTTTTAAATTAATTTTCAAACTTAAAATTTTAAAAAAATCAAAAAATGTTCTCTTACTAACCCACCAACATTTCAGTTTCTCAAAACTATTCATTTTTGTACATATTACACTAGCTTACATAATTTGAGGCCATCATATCAGGTCGCTGAATACGAAAATACAGATTTTTTTTCCAAAGACGCGTTTTCGAGATAAGCATAGTTTACAGTTCCCATGCAAAAAAAAATCAAAATTTTCAAAAAGATTTTCCACCTATTCTGCGCACCAAGTTGAATTATATTCAAGGCGAAAAACGTTTGCTTTGGCTTACACCACCCATTGAGTCATTAATTTACCCTATAATTCACAACCTATAGGCCTAAAAATGGAAAATAATTTTTTTTTGGATGCAACTGTAAACCAATCATGCAAACAATTAATTTTACATTTTACCTCAATTATTTTTGACATGCGAGAATATTTGCATAGATTTTTTTTGCGCACGGGAACTGTAAACTAGGCTATAAGCGCAAAAATAATTTTCTCATCTATTTTTTTAGATACTGTTATAAATCTCGCTAACGGTTTAGCAAATAAACGTAAACTGTATATTTTCAAATGTCAATGTGTCTCTTTCCGACATTATTGTCCTAGGAGCACATTTCAAATCACTGATATTCGCTAGTCAAATTTTATGTTTCAGTACATTTTGGTATGAAAAAAAAGCCTTGACTAGCGAATAACTTTTTTCACATTGTAATTTGAAATGAGCTCTTATAATTACTAATTGTAGTTCATAAAAAAACCTTTCCAACGATATGTCTCGTCATTATTTATCACCCCGTAAGGAGCAACCAAAATCTTGAAATTTTTCAAAAATTCTTGTTTTTGTACCTTTGACCTCCGGTAACTTAATAAATATCAATCCTATTGACACAAATGGAACATTTTCGGAAAGAGACAGATCACACCATTCTAAAAATATACAGTTTATGGTTATTATCTTAACAGTTACCGATTTATGCCAGTATACGTAAAAATAGTTAAGAAAATGATTTAAGTGCAAAAAATATGCCAGGCAAATTCGTGCGAAATGAAAGGAAGGTATTTTCTTTAAATAGACATGACAAGCTTTACAAAAACACATATTTCATCATGACATAATGATATACTCCTATTTAGATTTTCCAAAATAACTTTAAACAACACTTTGCGTACACTAAAAAACGTCATTCTTGTATGTATTTTTTTCATTTCTATAGAATATGCTATGGGTTTTCAAATAATTTATTAATAAACTACATACGTTCTTAAAGATTTCCCTATTTTTTTTCTTTTAATTTGACGAATAATTTTAAATTATATGTACAGTGTAATAAAGCTAAAAATTCACTTCTAGGTAGTTACCTATTACAGAAGATTGGAGGTTGTCTTTGTTGTATGATAACTTCCAACTTATTCTAGTTAAATCTTATTTAATTGTACTTTTGTGGTCAGTGGGTTATCGTTACATTTTAGAATTGCACCAACAACGAAAATTCGGAGTTGACTTTTTGACGTCTAGCATGTATGAAACGGTCCACTGTGCGCTCTACAGATAATCACCCCATGGCTTAGGGTAATTTTCAAAAGTTGTGTTAAACTTAGATACGTCCCTGCTAGCTAGAGAAAGGTTAAAGTTTTCTTTATTCCAACGGCTGGAAAACCGACACACTCGACTGCAAAGGATTATAGACCTATAAGTCTCTCCTCGTTTCTCCTCAAGACACTGGAGAGAATTATTGATCTGCATGTCAGGGACCTTCTTAATCCAAACACTTTCTGCAGCTTCCAACACGCTTACCTTAAAAAGGTAAGTCAGTGGAGACTGCGTTGCACGAAGTCGTTACACAAATTGAGAAAAGTCTCGAGCACAAAGAACACACTCTCGCAGCATTTTTGGACATTGAAGGAGCGTTTAACAACGTTAAAACGGAGTCCATTAAATCTGCTCTGGAAGAGGTTGGGGTTGAGTCTGCCATTGTGGACTGGATTTATACCATGCTCAATGGTAGAATCATAAGCTCCCAACTTGGAGATACGATTGTTGAGAAAACATTACATAACAAGAGGTACTCCACAGGGAAGGGTGATTTTGCCTCTTCTTTTCGTCCTGGTTGTTAACAAAATTCTTACAAGATTTAGGAATCAGGGCATTAAAATCGTTGCCTATGCAGACGACATAGTAATTTTGATATCGGATAAGTATCTTACCACCATCAAAAATATTATGGAATCGGCACTCAAAGAATTATCTTCGTGGGCAGTGCAGTCTTGGGGTTAACCCTTCAAAAACTGAGCTAGTTTTGTTCACGAATAAAAAGAAATTAGAGGACTTTACTCCTCCCAGGCTTAATGACATTCCTTTGAAACTTTCCGAAGAAGCTAAATATCTTGGAGTAATCCTTGATAACAAGCTAACATGGAAACAGAACACAGAGGAAAGAATGAAAAGAGCATTATGCGCTTTCTATACATGCAAGAAAACCTTTGGTACACGGTGGGGTATGCGACCGCACGTCATCCAGTGGATGTACACGGCGATTGTTCGTCCTATACTAACCTATGGTTCTATCGTATGGTGGAAGGCTGTTGAAAAAGTAAGCTATCTCAAAAACCTGAACAAGTTACAGAGACTAGCCTGTATAGGAATAACGGGGGCTCAGAGGTCTACGCCACAAGCAGGGTTGGAAATTATTTTAAATCTTCCGGCACTTGACGAGTACATAAGATGCACAGCAGCCAAAAGCGCACTTCGACTCAAAAAACTGGGCTCTTGGAAGCACAGCACCTATGGTCATGGGGTCTATCCTCCAGAGGTATGACACAGTGGCGGCACTTGATGTGACGACTGACTACATACCACCTTTTATAGATTTTAATAAACACTTCTCTATTTTAATACCCCAAAGGCATGGCTGGGAACCCAACTCACTAACCAGGGAACAGGGTATCTCCTTCTACAGCGATGCGATGGGTCTAAAATGGAAGAAGGAACGGGAGCTGTGGTGTTTTGTGAAGCTCTTAATATTAGATATTCGTATAAACTCCCAGATGAGTGTAGTGTCTTTCAGGCTGAGATTTACGCTATTGAAAAAGTGGCAGAAATGGTACAAACGAAGAAACTGAACTCGTCGGAGATCACATTTTTCGTGGACAGCCAAGCTGCTATCAAAGCTTTAGGCAGTGAGATTATAAGACCCAAGACTGTAGCAAAATGCCGAGGCAAACTGAATGATATTTGTGACACTAACCGAGTCAAACTCTGCTGGGTTACTGGACATAGCGATATAGCAGATGAACTGGCAAGGAAAGGGTCAGTATCAAATAGAAACAGTAGTAGCCAATTAGATATAAACATCCCGATCGGCGTGATTAGAACGCAAATAGACCTAATAACAAAAGAGCAAATCAATAAATCCTGGAGGACTAGGAAAGACTGCGTTATCTCTAGAAGTTAATGGCCTACCTATCACTGAGTAAAAAGAATATAAGAATCTTGATAGGTGTACTAACGGGCCATTGCGCCATTGGCACAATACGATTTCGTATTCTATAAACAATGAGTGAACCGACTCAAATAGCTTACAACAATATGGAAAGAACTATCAGATATATTCTCACAGCTATGGCTCAAAACCGCAAAAACTATCGAGCGAAACTCTGAATTTGATAACATTCCGCGAGCATCTTAGAAGGAAAACAAACCTAAATGAGCAGGAAAGAAATAACTTGAAACGCATACGAAAGAATGTTAAGAAAAAATCGCGCGAAGATATCAAAAACTTCAACGAGAGCCTTCTAAAGTCAATAATTGAGGAAACAAAATCGATTAAAAAAGCTAAGAATGCAGTACAAGAGTACAGTTAAGTATTTACTACTCACCTTTATAGAGTTATTACTTTTATTGAATAATAAAGCTGAATATGAAGAAAACTTATATTAAGAACTGTCAACTCTATTTTCCGGTTTGTCATTTTTCTCATTCTCTCTTGAACCTTGAATAAAGCAAGTGGTCTATTAAGAATATTAAATTAGTTGTTTTATTTTCTTACAAAATTGGTAGCAGAACATAGTTTAACAAACCAAAACGCGTTGATCTTTTTTGGTGGAGGATTGTTTTGGAAACTCTTAGTTGGAAATGGATATTCTCTAGGCCCCGACCTCCCTTATATATGTAACACCAAGATAGGGCATATATGCCCTGTAGTTGGACCCTGCCAATCATCTGGAACTTCGCTTCGTAGAACACTTCATGCTAATCGACTTTTCTCACCAGATCTAACCTCACTGAATGAACTTGCACAAAGATTTTGGGAGCTAGATTCATTTAAAGATGTCAAAGATTTACCCAATTTAAATTTAAAAGATAAGTTCATATTTGTAATACAAAACGTGACAACTCTGGAAGATATACTGTACGTTTACCCTTTTGTGATGACCCATCAAAATTAGGTGACTCTTTAAGTATTGCAACACGTCGTTTTTTAAACTTAGAGCGAAAACTTGATAAAGAACCGGAATTAAAACGAATGTACAAAGAATTTATAGAGGAGTATGAATATCATGGTCATTTAGAGTTTGTTCCTGATTTTAAGGCTTCCATTCCACATTTTTTCTTGCCACATCATTGAGTGTTGAAAATGTCCAGTTCGAGTACCAAACTTAGAGTAGTGTTTGACGGATCTAGCAAGACTTCGAGCGGATTGTCTTTGAATGATATCCTTTATTCAGGGCCAAAGTTGCAAGACGATTTAATCATCATACTTCAGAGATTTCGTTTATTCAAATACGTCGTCACTGCTGACATACAACGAATGTATCGGCAAGTACGCATTGATTCTAATGACGCTAATTTCCAGTTGATTTTGTGGCGCAACGAAAAGACGTCTGCACTTAAAGTTTTGAGGCTCCTCACAGTCACTTATGGGACTGCTCCAGGCTCATATTTGGCCATTAAAACCTTAAACCAGCTGGCTGAAGATGAGTCTCCAAATTTTCCCAATGGTTCTAAATTGCTAAAACAAAATGTTTACGTTGACGATGCTATGTTTGGAGCGAAATCTATCGAAAAGCTCAAGGAATATCGTCAGGAGTTAGTTGACATTCTCAGTAGAGGTGGTTTTAAACTTTGCAAATTTTGTTCCAATTCCCCTGAGGTAATTCAAGACGTTCTTCCAGAAGCAAAAGAAAAATTCTTACAGATTGATGAACGTAATACAATCAAGGCATTAGGCTTGTTATGGCAACCAGATCTGGATATATTTCGTTTTACTTTTCAAGAAGAGGAAGCAGCATCAGTTATTACGAAGAAGGTCGTTTTGTCGGAGGTGGCTAAATTATTTGATCCTATTGGTTTTATCTGTCCCGTGGTAACGTTAGCTAAGATATTCTTTCAAAACTTGTGGACACACGAATTAAACTGGGACACTCCATTGTCTGAACTCTGAAGATCTTTCAAATAAATGGGTTAAATTTCGAAAAAGCCTTGCAGCATTGAAAGATATCAATGTTCCCCGACAATTATTTGGTGGCAGCGATATTTAATCGACCGAACTACATGGCTTCTGCGATGCCAGCGAAAAGGCTTACGGTGCTTGTATTTATATTTCTGTGGCCACAAGCAATAACCGCTTAAGTTGATTTAAGACAAAAGTCAGTTTTTTGTTTCATCATGTTCTCCACGCTTCATTGCACTTTTGAAAAAAATCTCCTGTAATTTAACCACTTTTTTCATAAAATAAAACCAATATGAAAAAACCGCTTAAGTCATTTTCACTCTAAGCAGCATATGCAATAAACGCTTAACTCAAATAAGAACTCACAAAAAATATAATGCAGTTTAAAATAACGGCTTATATTGACATAAGCTGCTTTTCTTAATTGAAAACCCCTCCAAACACAGAAATGTATATAAGAGTCAAAAACAACTTATTTCGATTTAAGCGCTTATTGCAAAACGAAAAAGATATTTTCATCGATACTAAAATTAATTAAGTCATTTTTGCAAATTTTTGTTTGTATTTTGAGAAATCTTATGTTACTTAAGCTACTATTGCAAATTGAAAATTCTCACATACAGAGAATTAAATAGACTTGAGCTGTTATCTCGAATGCATGAAGGAATTTTCAATGAACTTAAGTGTTTTTTTGAAAGGAAATAGTAAAGTTGCAGATTAGAATATTGAAGAATTTAAAACAAATTTTGACTACCTCAAACAAAAATTTATAAATAAGTATAAGTTACATGTTCTCAAAATGGTGAATCATAAATTTGATTTTTTTTTATTTTAAAATAGGTTACAATTTGTATTAAAGTTAAATAAATCTCGTGGAGAACCAGGGTCTAGTGACATACAACTCTGTAGGTCACTCAATGAAGGGAACCTACCGTTTTTTGCCGAGTCCGAACGGCTGGATGAGAAGCACTTATTCATGACCAGTAAACTCTTGGAGGATTTGTCAGTTCCTCGCAAGAGGCAGTACCTCGGGTAATAGATTTCTGTTTTTAGGTTGCACGGGTGGGAATCGAACCCACACCTTCGGCATGACAGTCCAACGCACTAGCCATTATGCCACGAGGTACTGATGTTTAAGATATCTAGAAAAAGGGGACAATCACTTATTGTTAAACAAAAGAAAATAATTAAAGAAAATTTGTATCGACATATCTCATATGAATAGATATTCAAAACAACAATATACAACAAATCTAAATATTATTTTCAAATGTTTGGTGGCAATGTTAGTCCAGATCCAGAACCACACTTGGTTAACTTCAATTTAGATGATTTTGTCCAAATTTCAGGCCATCTGATGGATTCTAATAATATCAAGATTTCAGAAATTAATTTCAACTTAGATTATCCTGATGACTACCTAGTGCAGATTGCAGATGGAATATGGGACAGAAGCCTGAATATAAAACTAAAAGTGCCTCTGGCTATGGTTACCGCTACAGTGGATGCTTAATCTCATGGACAATAATTCTGCTGCTAGTAACTATGAAAGCATTTACAGTGTATGCGTTTGGTTCGTCAGAAGGTGAATGGAATTGTCACAATAGATCAATGGATTTTATTCAAAAATTTATTGGAATTCCAATTCATACATCCGCTTCTGACGAATAATTTCAAAGAATATGTGAGAACATTTTGTTCGTCAGATTCACTCTTTTTCTTTGTTTTCTTAGATCACTTATGAAAAAGAAGTTACATTATAGCTTCATATAAGAAATTCACACAAACTGATCGGTAGAAGGTACCTGAGTATTTCTGCTGGAAAAATATCTGGGAGTGATTCGGATAGTGTGAAAGCCCTAAAGGAATATATATATATATCATCAACTGGCTCTGTTTTGTCGGGTTGTTAGAGTTAAAACCTAAACTAAGCTAAGAGAAATCATTCCTCAAGACTTTTTCGACTTCTGAACATTTCAGAAATCAAAACCATCGTGGAAATGCAGATACAAAAAAAATTGTGTTGCAAAACTAAATTGGCAAGATACAGCAGCCAAAAATTGGAAGAATTCACTATCAAATGAATCTAGATGCACATAAAATAGACTGAGCTTTTAATCAAGGGAGAGCGCATGATGTCGATCAGGGAGGGGGAAAACTCATTCAAAAATTAGCATTAGCAAAGAAATCTAGCTTTAAGATTCAACAGAAAACAAATTGGATGAAATGTATGAAAAATATCTTGATTAGGGGGGCAAGCACCCCTCCATACCCCCACTTGCGTACCCCCTTTGCATTTAATATGCCCAAACGTGGTATTTATGCATTTATGTCAATTAATTCATATATTGAAGTTGATTAAGATGCCGTTACTTCCTATGAAAATCGATTACAAAACTCTTTTTAGCAATACGTAACATATTTTTTGTTTCTGTTTCTAACAAAAAAAATAATTTTGTATCATTACTACAAAAATATTTCAATATTCTCTCTACAAAAATAGCTTACATATCAAAAACATAAGAAACTAAATTTGTAAAAACAGCTCACATCATTATAAGATGCCACTGAACTAAAATTTTGATTTGCAATAACAGCTTAAGTGATGTAAGTGAATGAGATGTAAATTATTTATAAAAGCAATAACAGCTTAAAACACGTTTTTGGCAATAACTATTTAGCCCAGTCAAATTAGTCAAAAAAAGGGCATCAAATCGCATTTTTCGATGGACAAAATTTTTTTTATGGAATCTGTTTGGCTACGTCTCCTGATCATAAAAACGAGTTTTTGGGATTTTTGAGGTTAGGGAAGACCCACCATCTTGAAAAAGAGATCGGTTTTGTTTTTATGAAATAACTCGCTTGCATTTTATTTTACAACAAAACGTCCTAGTACAATCTTGTAGAAGATAAAATTACCTATAAAATAAGCTATCAACGACTTCTGTAGGTGGTTTCATTTGTGAGATATAACGGACCAATGTTCCCCTAAGGGTTGTGTTTTGGGGTGGTATGACTTTTCTTGAGTTTTCTAGGTAACCGTTGATTTTTTTGGATGATGCTCTTAGAATCATTTTCAGTTCTTGTATCGACCTATAAAATGAGCCATCGATCGATATCATCGTCCACGAATTGTGCGAGTTATCCAATTAATAGGATCACACTTTATGAGTAAGGAGAAAAACATAAATATATTTTTTTTCGAAAATGTTTATCTGATGAATCGTACAAAAAAACTATTTCTTAAAATGATATCCATAGTAATGATAACAATTTAACATACATGGTACGTGGAGTTGCATCCGCATAACACAGAAGGTTGTAAAGCAGCCGGGAAACTTAAGACACCGTCATTTCTTGTTGTTGAAAACTGAATTATCTTTTATCGATCCAAATGTAAACCAAAGGTATTGCATGCATATTGCATATTGCATCCTAAGACATAAGCTGCAAGACACAGGTTATACAGTTTTTCAGGACAAAGGTGATGCTGATTTGCTTATTGTAACTACAGCCATTAAGCAGTCTTCTCTGCATGAAACTGTTACAATCGACAAAGAGTATAAAATGTGACACAATTGTATCAGACAACATTTTATTTTTACACGCTATATCGGGATGTGACACAACGTCAGCAACGTACTTCGCTGGGAAAATGAAATTCGTTACCACAATGGAAAAAAAAGCTGGCAACCTTGCTGCAGAAGTGGACATTTTTAAACGAAAAGTCGCTGACCCAGAAGAACTTATTGTGACAGGGGAAAAATTCTTCATGGCGCTTTATGGTGGAGGAAAGACAACTTCAATTGACGAACTTCGTTATAAAAAATCTACGAAGTCCGTGGCAAAAACGAAAAACAATTTATGCTCACTTCCCCCCAGAAAAGATGCGCTACGACACCATATATTTCGGACGTATCACCAGGTACAAACGTGGCTAGGAGACGACCAGGATCCGGAAAAGTGGGGTTGAAAAAAAAATACAAAAACCAAGGAACGAGCTCCTCCCGAAATAATGAAGGTTATTTCTTGTTCCTGCGCATCAAAATGTGGAGCGGCTTGTGGATGTCGCAAAGCGGGTTTAAAATGTTCCGCCGTCTGTGCCCACTGCAGCGGTGAAACCTGCAGCAACATCCCCAAATGTATTACAATTGCTGAAGATTATTGCGAAGATGAAAGTACCCTGCTCTTGCAGATTCATAACGATAAAATGACACCAAACGAAACGATTTTTGAAGCTGATGTATGCGATGATAAAATGCTACTAGGACCTTCAAAAATCTAGAAATATTCCCCTTAATATTATTTGTCTCCCCTTCAAATACTTTCACAGAGAAAACTTAATGTAAAATACACTTTACCTCTTTTTTATCATTTTTTCAAATTATTCTGTTAATAAAAACCAATCAATAAATTTGAAATTCAATTAAGTTTTTCTTCGTAGTACCTAGGAAACAGCATGCAATACCTTTTACATTTCGATTGACAAAAGATAACTCAGTTTTCAACAACAAGAACTTAAGACACCTTAAGTTTCCCGGCTGCTTTACAACCTTCTGTGTGGTGCGGATGCAACTCCACGTACCATGTATTCACCAGATAAACATTTTCGAAAAAAAAAAATATATTTATGTTTTTCTCCTTACTCATAAAGTGTGATCCTGTGAATTGGATAACTCGCACAATTCGTGGCCGATGATATCGATCGATGGCTTATTTTATAGGTCGATACAAGAACTGAAAATGATTCTAAGAGCATCATCCAAAAAAATCAACGGTTACCTAGAAAACTCAAGAAAAGTCATACCACCCCCAAAACACAACCCATAGGGGAACATTGGTCCGTTATATCTCACAAATGAAACCAACTACAGAGGTCGTTGATAGCTTATTTTATAGGTAATTTTATTTTCTACAAGATTGTACTAGGACGTTTTGTTGTAAAATAAAATGCAAGCGAGTTATTGCATAAAAACAAAACCAATCTCTTTTTCAAGATGGTGGGTCTTCCCTAACCTCAAAAATCCCAAAAACTCGTTTTTATGATCAGGAGACGTAGCCAAACAGATTCCATAAAAAAAATTTTGTCCATCGAAAAATGCGATTTGATTTCCTAATTTGACTGGGCTAATTGTAAATAAGTTTATTTATAAACAAAAAAATGTTTATTTACTAATATTAAAACTATATTTTAAGAATATGTACCAATTTGTAACATAGATGTTTGGAATTTTTTCAAATCTCAAATTGAAAGTTAAAAGTGCTTTTCCCAAAAAGTTAGTTTTCAGACTTAAGCGGTTATTGCTTGTGGCCACAGATTTGGTTTCTTCATTATAATAGCTCTATTACAGTCACATTTGTTGAAGCCAAATCAAGAGTTGCACCTAAGAAAACAATTACAATTGCTCGTCTTGAGCTGTGTGCAGCAAAGCTTCTTGTCGACATGGTTGAACGATTGCATCGCGAGGTTTTAAATGAAAGTACCATTGATACGACCACTTACTGGACCGATTCCAGTATAGTTCTTAATTGGCTGCATAATGACCCCTCTAGATGGAATACATTCGTGGCACATCGAGTTTCGCATATACAAAACCTAACTACAATTGATCAGTGGAATCACATTCCTGAAGAGTTGAACCCTGCAGATTTTATAACTCGTGGAATGTTACCATCTGAAATTTCTAGTTCGTTGCTATGGTGGAACGGACCTATATTTTTAAAGAAGTCTAAATTGGAATGGCCAGCAGAATACAAACTTGTCTTAAAAGCCTCTGACATTGACGAGTATCGTCCGCAAAAATGTGTTTTAGCTACATTTAAAAAATTTGATATTACCGACTCGATGTTATATTCCTGTAACTTTAGAGGCATACGTCGTGCCTTTGCATATGTTTTAAGATTTGTTAATCAGTGTCGTACTTTAGCAAAGCTGCACAAGATTCAACCACTTGAGAAAAAGGTCAAAGTAGTCAAAACATATGCTGAAGTCCAACCACCAACATTAGAGGAGGAAATTTTGGCTGAAGAAGTATTTATAAAGTTAATTCAGCGTACTCATTTCTCAAAAGAATATGATTTGCTCCATAGAAAACTGTGCGTACCAAAAGAAAGTCCACTGAGCTGTTTGGCCCCGTTTATTGATGAAAAGGGTTTAATAAGAGTAGGTGGTCGTATTAAAAAGGCTCATATCGATTATGATGCGAGACACCAAATACTTTTGCCGAAAAAACATCGCTTCACTGCCTTCGTAATAACATACTATCACCATTTTAAATTCTGTCACGCAGGACCGCAGATGGTTTTATCAGCTGTACGTATTCGTTATTGGCCGATTGGAGGTCTCCAGTCAACGAGAAGTATTACACGAAAATGTATTTGGTGCTTCAGAGTACATCCGAGGCTTATGTCTCAGTTGATGGGAGATTTACCAGAAGATCGCATAGTACCAAAGCAGTTCAAAGCCTTTGCAGTTACAAGAATCGATTATGCAGGGCCTATCACCGTTCGACATCATATTCGTTGCCGACAAAACAAAGAAGTTCACTTGGTACTTTTTGTCTGTTTTATAACGAAAGCTGTTCATGTGGAGCTGGTTCCTGATCGGACAACTGAAGCATTTATTCGCGCCCTAAAAAGATTTATTGCAGACCGCGGTACTGTCTCCAAAATCTATTCAGATAACGCTACATACTTTGTTGGAGCTTCAAATTATTTTCGGGAGCTTAAAGATAATATGCAAAAGGATAATAATCAGATAAGAGAAACATGCAACAGGGAATTCATTGAATGGTCATTTGTTCCTCCTCGTACACCACACCAAGGTGGATTATGGGAATCTTCTATCAAGATGTTAAAACGTTTGATTCGTAATATTGTGGGAACTATGAACTAAGCTTACTGAGGATGAACTTCGAACGGTTGCGAAACAAGCTGGAGGCGTAATGAATTTTAGGCCAATTACACCCATGTCGTCGGATCCAAATGATATAGAACCATTGACTCCTGCTCACTTTTTATTTGGTGGTCCTCAATCAGCAGTTCCAGAAGCTCCGGTATTGATAGAAAATCCAAATCGTGAGCACTTGGCTCAAAGGATGAAGTATACGTCACAACAGTTATGTAATCGTTTTTACCAAGAATATTTGCAAATTCTTCAATCTAGATCTAAATGGCGTTTTAAACAAAATAATGTTAAAATAGGGGATATGGTATTAATGAAAGTTGATAACACTGATACACTGAAATGGCCATTAGGACAAATTATTCAGATTCTACCAGATCCTGAAGGTGTAGTAAGAGTGGTTGTAGTCAAGACCAAAGGAGGAGTATTCAAACGTGGAATCACACAATTGGCACTTCTACCCATTGAAGAAGATACATTTTGAGCTTGTCTGCTCAAAGGGGGGAGAATGTTAACTGTTAAGTATTTACTACTCACCTTTATAGAGTTACGACTTTTATTGAATAATAAAGCTGAATATGAAGAAAACTTGTATTAAGAACTGTCAACTCTATTTTCTGGTTTGTCACTTTTCTAATTCACTCTTGAACCTTGAATGAAGCAAGTGGTTTATTAAGAATATTAAATTAGTTGTTTCATTTTCTTACAAAATTCAAAGAAGATATCTACAACAAATAGATAGCAGTGGCGATTTCTGGTCTTGAGTTCTGGGTTGGCTACGAATAATCCTTTGATCAAAGCTGAATGTAATAAAAGCAAAAATTTTAAATTTTTTTCCTCTATAATGAGTTTTAATTCAACTCATTTATCTATGCCTGCATAAAATCCAGTCGTCACTCTATTTTCAAAAAAATTTCGAGAACCGGTTCCTAAAAATGTTCACTTTTTCTTATCTTCGACAACATTTCTTTCTCTATTGACACATTAGTCCAAATTATTACATATATTTAAAATAAGGATGAAATTATTGTAAATATAGTAAAAAAAAATGCTTTTAAGCCTTTCGAAGCATCTCAGCTACTCAAATTTTATGAAAAAGTAATCTGTCAAATGTAACGCTCTAAGAAATTGAGGATTAATCTCTCTTTATGGCGTTTTTCTTTTTAAACTCAGAGCAGATCAGATCAGATTCAGAAATTGAAAATTTTATTATCTGAGCCCTCTGATTCAATTATTTTTGTGCTTTGAATCTGATCTGATCTGCTTTGAGCTAAAATAGGAAAACGCCAAAAGACACCTTATCTTTGAAAATCAAAGCAGTATTTCTCGACTAATAGCAAATTTAATGCAGTTGGATCGACAATTTTTGATTTTATTTGGTTTCTACGGCTACCTTGGAAATTATTATCAAAATGTGAATTTTCTTATAATTAATTAATAAATTGAAAATCAATACTCAAGCTTTTGAGCAACGTACAGCAATGTTTCATATATAAAATTTTTTATTAGGATTAGTGAAATAGAATTTTGAAAAATTAAATCCATTTTGTGGACTTGGTTAATAAATATAAGCCATATAGTTTGCCAAAAGGTTTTAGTAGTTTTTAATGTGAGGCTTTTTTAAAAACACATTTTTGATATTTTACTTCCAATTGAGCTTTATAATTTAGATATTTCAGATTTCTTAAGACAAATACTAAATCATAAATAAGGTGTATTTTAGTTCCTTAATATTCAAGTTATGTATTTTTCAGGTAAATGTGCTCGAAAACCATATATTTATATAGATACCCTAAGTTTGTTTCCCCCTAAAATTTCTTGTGAAGTTTTTTTTATAATTTTGTTTGGCTGAAAATAATTTAAATTATTATAATCCATTATTTGACACCTCATTTTGGAATATTAAAAAAAATTACCAATGTTGATAAGTTACATTTATACTGAATTCTTCCAATTATTTTCATAAGCAAAAATTAAAGGTATTTTTTGTGTACATTTTTTCTTAGCTTTTCCGTGGTTTACAATGATGTATGATACGTTAAAATAAAAGTATTTTTAATTTTTAATCGAAAAAAATCTGATTAACTAAAATCCGTTGGTAATTAAAAAAGTTATTAACGTTTTAGTGAGGCTGGAACAATGTACAACAAAGCATGTTTTAAATGTATTAAATTCAAATAATATTTATTTCCTGCTCTGGTGTTGGATATACAACTTTATGATTACCTACGTATGTTTAGTCTTTATACTAAATTTAAATACTTGATTAAATTTTTTTTTATGTTCAATATTTATATGAAATTTTTAGATATTAATCCCATTAAGTAGGTGTAAAAAAACATTACTTCAAATTGTTTTTACATTTTTTCATAGTTACCATGCAAAAAATAATAATTTTTTTTTTTATAAATCTAACGATTATCTTACTGGCAGTATTTTAAAACCTTAATTATAAAGATTCATGCAGATTTGTTTGAGTAATTATTATATTAATGAAGCTATGTCGATCAGTTTTTTAATTAAAATGCATTTTATTTGTAAAAAATCATTTAAAAATATTTTAGCACCGCTCATGTAGGTTTGATGGTAAAACATTGTATAACATAATCTTAGAAGAGATAATAAGCAAAAAATTAGCATTTTTTGTTTTTTCAAATTGTGAAATTTTTCATCAACTTTTGAATTTAGAATGCTGCAAATCGAATTGAAGGCAGACTTAATCACCCCTTTAGTATGAAAATTTTTACCCCTTTTCAATTATTTTTTCACACAATGTATCGTGTCATTTTGGCTTTATTTAAAGACCTTAACCTTGAAGATCGGATGAGTAGAATGGGAGTTATGATTTTTTCAAGTTAACCATATAAAGTTCGAACTAAAACATTTGCTTCAGATAACTAGGTTCTCCACTGGTGGGTACTGGTCGGCAATCAACTCACATTTTTCTTCCAAGGCGTTGGCTCTTTCAATAGAGCCAACCTGTGTGGGTATTTTTGTGGGTCTGTTCTTAAAGATAGAATGACACAGCACATCGGGAATAATATGTAGTTTGTATGAGATTTGTTGGCGCAAATTTGTGTAGCCAACACGGCCATTGAAAGATAAATAAAGAGATTCCTACTTTGTATGGGATTAATATAGCACGTAGGGGTTGCAGTGAATGGCTCGATTTAAATACGTTTTGCTGGTTTTATAATGATTTAAACGGATTGGGGTGTTGTTTTTTTATCAACATAAAAGGATATTTTATTCTCAAGTTTTAATACAAACAAATTGTTTGTAGTATGTGTATTTAAGACGAAATTTTAGGGTTGGCCCAGCCAACCTAGCCAACTGAGAGGAATCGCCACTGATAGATAGCCGCAATCAGGTAAGAAGCCTCATACTTCTCTCATAACAACTTCAAATGATGTTAAGTGTCCCAAATGTCAGTCTATGCACTTAATGACCGAATGCCCATTATTTTTGGCCCTAAGTCCTAGAGTACGATCTGAGGAAGTAAAAAGATTTCGAATATGCATGGCGTGCCTAAAGTCGTCACATTCATATAGATTTTGTAAGGCTCTTTGTGAAAAATGCTCAAGGAAATTAAATTAGTTGTTTTATTTTCTTACAAGTACAAAGAGTGGATTTCTGCAATATCAGATAATGGTAAAAAAATCACGAGAGGAAGAACATCAACCAAATAGCTGAGAGTTCTTATAACCACTCGTACTCAAAACAAACAACCGATAACGAAGATCTATTACTTATAAAACAAAAGAAACAGCGATGAAGAATTCCAACCATTCCTTTAAAAGTGAAGTAGAGAAAGCAAAACTTTGCTTGAAGAACGATAAATACAAGTAGACCATGAAAAATAACACAAATCGTATGGGGAACCTTGAAAAAATTAATTCATGAAATATTAAAATTGGAATCGATGCAGAATTGCAACCTCTATAACATATCCAAAGTCCCCCAAATTCCCTGCATTGGCTTTCTGTGTTGATGCATTTGAAAAGTTGCAGTCGGGGAGAATTTGGAGGTCCATCAAACTAAAATATTTGTTTGGGTAAAACCTGATCAAATGATACATGCTTCAAGGGTAGTTTTTAACGCTGAATCTAATGAAACCAAATTCAAAATGGTACAACCACCCAAAAAGAAGTAATAATCCTTTTTATGTAATGATGACTTTTTTCAGGTACCTACAACAGGTAAAATATTACCGAAAACCCTTTGCAAATAACGGTATGTTAATGAAACTTGGAATGAATGTTTCATTTGTCATAGGAACTAAGCATCAAGAGAGTCCCTAAAAATATCCATGGTGAAAGGGTGTTTTTTTAAGGGGGAGGGGCAACAAAGAATGTTAACCATAACACCCACGTAAAAACTCTTACACTCATGAAACTCGCCAAAAATATTTAACTCTTCATGGCAACCAAGAATCGAAATAGTCCATACAAATATCTTTGTTCTAATAGTGTTTTTGGTGACTGTTAACTTTTGACTTGTTCTACGGAAAATACGATTTCAAAAATTTATTTTTGCTTGAAAAGGCCCACAACTTTGTTAGAGGTGCTTGTATCATTTAAGTTTTTCTTTTATTAGATTCAGCGTTAAAAAATACCCTTAAATCATATACCATACTTTGTGTATATACCTCAATTACACCAAATCGGAATTTGGCTCAAATCTTCCAACTTCTTCCCAGATTTTCCCTCTCTTTAATAAAAAAAAACCTCAGAACATATATATTTATGAGGACTATTTTGATTCTTGGTTGCCATGACAAATTATATATTTTTGGCGAATTTCATGAGTGTAAGAGTTTTTTCGTGGGTGTTATGGTTAACATTCTACACTTAACCCTCCCCCTTAAAAAAACACCCTTTCACTATGGATATTTTTAGGGACTCTCTTGATTCTTAGTTCCTATGACAAATCAAACATTTATTCCAAGTTTCATTTACATACCGTTATTTTCAAAGGGCTTTCGGTAATATTTTACCTGTTGTACCTGAACAAAAAGTCATCATTACATAAAAAGGACTGTAACTTCTTTTTGGGTGGTTGTATCATTTTGAATTTAGTTTCATTAGATTCAGCGTTAAAAACTACCCTTAAAGCATGTATTATATGATTAGATTTTACAAAAGCAAATATTTTAGTTTGATAGACCTCCAAATTCTCCCCGTCTGCACCTCTTCAAATGCATCTACACAAAAAGCCAATGCGGGGATTTTGGGGGACTTTGGATATGTTATAGAGGTTGCAATTCTGCGTCGATTTCAATTTTAATATTTCATGAATTAATTTTTTCAACCTCGGAACCCATTTTTCCTGGCCTAGAGGGAAATGATGCGATTATAGCAAAATATCTCAAGTTCGGGAAATTTTCATTGGCCAACTGGTTGACAGCTATTTATAACCAGGTTCTGGTTACAGAGGAAGTCCCAACTCAGTGGACGAAATCAGAAATAATCCTCATACACAAAAAAGGAAACAAAGACGATATCAACAACTATCGACTTATAAGCATAATATCTTCGATTTGTAAGGTTTTTTCGAAGTGTATTTTTGAAAGAATAAAGACCACTCTTGATTTCAATCAGCCTTATGAACAAGCTGGCTTTATATGAGGCTTTTCAACAATGGATCATTTACAAACTGTTAGCCAAGTTATAGAAAAATGCAAGGAGTATAACATAGCTGTTTACTTTGCTTTCATCGATTTTGCAAAAGCTTTCGATACGGTCGAACAGAATTTTATTTGGAGGCCACTTCCAAACCAAGGTATAGATGCAAGAATAGTTCGAATATTAAAGGATATGTACGACTGAAGCACCGCGCGAATAAAAACGGAATTTATCGGACCAGAGTTTAAATATCCCGAGGTGTAAGACAAGGAGATCCTCTCTCACCGGCGCTCTTTTCCGCAGCGCTAGAAGAAGTATTAAGACAGCTGGACTGGGAACACAAAGGACTAAAGATTAATGGCAGATGTCTATCAAATCTCCGATTTGCAGATGACTTTATAATAATCGCAAACACCAGTGATGAGCTTCAAACTATGCTAAATGAATTGTGTTCTAAATGTATACCTACTCAACAGAGATGTGTCATGAATCAATGAAAAGGTCATTGCAAATACTTCATTTTATTATACGGCCGTTAAGTTGTAAACCATGGGGTTCAAAAGATATTCGGCTTTAAAGCACCAAAAACAATAATAATGCTTTTCTTAATTGGTACTTGGATGACCTGCTCAACATTTATGTGTTATATATCGATGGAAAGGTTATTGCATGTACTACGTTTTTGTATATGGCCGTTAAGCCGTAGACCCCAGGGTTCAAGAGCTACATGGACATGAAAAACCCCAAATATAACAATAATGCAGTTCTTGATTGGCACTTGGTTTACACTGAGAAAACTGAACTATGAGTTATTCAAAAAGATGCATGTTTGATTATATGTTTAACTAATACAAATGGAATTCGGTTTAAACCTAATTGTAATCTGTTCAAATGCGAAAATACTATTATTTTAAAGTAAAGTGTGTTTAAGTCAAAACCATTCATGTTTGAATATTTCATCAGAACTAGTAAATAATTTTTGTATGTGATTCAAACTAGCTTGACTTTGATTTTTGAAAGGCCTGTTTAATTTTTGTTCCCACTTGAAAGTATTTAACATAAAATGAATAAGAGCGAGTTTGTTTTAAATATGAACCCACTGAAAATGTTAACAAGAAAAAGAAATTGAACAGAAATCCTAAATTTAAACTCAAATCAGTTTGAATTGAACTCAAACGTGGATAAATTGGGGATAAATTTACCTTGTGGTGATGTCATTTGGGAAAAAAAAGTTTTTGGAACACTTGTAATCTTTAAAGGAGGTTTTTGGTAAGTTATACCATTTATTTAGGTATTGATATTAAAATTAAATCATTTTTTCTCTTTTTATATGCAGAAAAAGAAGAATTGTCTTTTCAAATAATTTAAAGGAACAGCCAAATCACAATATCAATTATCACAAATCATCCTTCTCCAACTGTGAAATGCTGTTCTTTGGGGCTCACTTGGGTGTTTGAAGTTTTAAGCCAAAAATTTACCAAAGTAAGTATATCACAATAAAAGTAAAACCAAAGATAATAATAACAACTAACTTGGTATATTATCTTTGGTAAAACCGTTTTTAACTTAAATCAAAAAAGCTAATATGTAGGTACTGTAAATTCAATTCTAGGTACTCCACAAACTTCCACAATCCACATTCAATAATTAAATGGAACATAAATTTAGGTACAATTTAGAAGCTTAGTTTCATTTGTTTTATTTTTAACTAAAAACCTTATGTGTTTTTTCTTCATGTTCGATTAAAGATTTTTTGAAATTTTCAAAGACTTTTTACTGTTTTTTTTTATGTCCTGGTCAGTTTTACTGAGTAAAAATAAAAAAAAAGTTTGGGTAAGTACATTTACATACCTATACATATTTTAAACATTAAACATCATTTAATTGAACATGGGAATGTTCAAAAAAATTAATATGATTCTATTTGAAACAACGTTAAATGAAGTAAATTAAAACAAATAGAAATATGTTCATATCAAATAGAAACCAAGTAAATTTAAATAAAAACACGTTTAAATTGAGTCAACTATGATTGAATATGTTTCTGTTCAAATCAAACAGAAATCGCTTCCATGCCAAATCGTATGTGTTTGAGTTTGATTTAAACATGAATATATTCAATATTTTTCTCAGTGTACCAACTCAACAGAAATGTGTCATACGTCATTGGAAAGGTCAATGAGAGTACTTCATTTTCTTATATGTCAGCCAAGCTCCAAGCTCCAAACCATGGGGTTCAAAAGATATTCGGCTTTGAAGCAGCAAAAACAACAAAAATGCATTCTAAATATGGTAACTGGTTGCACAACTCAACAGTTATGTGTCAGGTATCGTTGAAAAGGTTAATTTATGTGCTTTATTTTTTTATATGGGCGTTATACGCTCAACCATGGGATTCAAAAGATATTTGGGAAAAATGCAGAAAAGAGCAATAATGCATTTCTGCATTGGAGCGTGGTTTTCTTACTCAACAGCGATGTGCCATACATTTTTGAAAAGGTAAAATTATGTTCTTCAAATATTTGTATGTCTATCAGCTGTAGATCATGGGGTTTAAGAGGTACCTGGACATGAAAAACCCCAAATATAAGAATAATGCAGTTCTTGATTGGCACTTGGTCTACCAACTCAACAGAAATATGTCATACGTCATTGGAAAGGTCAATGAGAGTACTTCATTTTCTTATATGGCAGCCAAGCTCCAAACCATGGGGTTCAAAAGATATTCGGCTTTGAAGCAGCAAAAACAACAACAATGCATTCTTAATATGGTAACTGGTTGCACAACTCAACAGTTATGTGTCAGGTATCGTTGAAAAGGTTAATTTATGTGCTTTATTTTTTTATATGAGCGTTATACGCTCAACCATGGGATTCAAAAGATATTTGGGAAAAATGCAGAAAAGAGCAATAATGCATTTCTGCATTGGAGCGTGGTCTTCTTACTCAACAGCGATGTGCCATACATTTTTGAAAAGGTAAAATTATGTTCTTCAAATATTTGTATGTCTATCAGCTGTAGACCATGGGGTTTAAGAGTTACTTGGACAGGAAAAACCCCAAATATAAGAATAATGCAGTTCTTGATTGGCACTTGGTCTACCAACTCAACAGAAATATGTCATACGTCATTGGAAAGGTCAATGAAGGTACTTCAATTTCTTATATGGCAGCCGAGCTCCAAGCCATGGGGTTCAAAAGATATTAGGCTTTGAAGCAGCAAAAACAACTAAAATGCATTCTTAATATGGTAACTGGTTGCACAACTCAACAGTAATGTGTCAGGTATCGTTGAAAAGGTTAACTTATGTACTTTATTTTTTTATATGGGCGTTATACGCTCAACCATGGGATTCAAAAGATATTTGGGAAAAATGCAGAAAAGAGCAATAATGCATTTCTGCATTGGAGCGTGGTTTTCTTACTCAACAGCGATGTGCCATACATTTTTGAAAAGGTAAAATTATGTTCTTCAAATATTTGTATGTCGATCAGCTGTAGACCATGGGGTTTAAGAGGTACTTGGACATGAAAAACCCCAAATATAACAATAATGCAGTTCTTGATTGGCACTTGGTCTACCAACTCAACAGAAATGTGTCATACGTCATTGGAAAGGTCAATGAGAGTACTTCATTTTCTTATATGGCAGCCAAGCTCCAAGCCATGGGGTTCAAAAGATATTAGGCTTTGAAGCTACTGTACTATGTATTATTGTACTATGTAGACCTTCGAACATTCATCTTCAGAATATCAAAAACACCATTCCTTAGATGTTAAGGTTAAACACTTGATCAATATAATACCTAACTCGCCCAAAGCAAAGGAAGCTTAGGTCCAAAAATACACACAATGAAAAATATTGGAGAACACATTTTACATTCGCGCTTTTCATTACGTATATTTCGATGTCTCTTCAACAAACTTGGTTTTACCTCAGTATATGTGCTACTATTTGAAACTGTGTTTATGTTAATTGGAATCCAATTGTTATTAAGATTAACATGGAAGAAAGCAGACGGGAGATATGTAGTGTGTGCCAACGTTCTGTTTTACGACAGCGCCGCCACTTAATTACCGAAAATGAATTACTGTCCAGACCTTTCATTGAAGAATATATACGGAGAAATTCATCACTTGTGGTAAGTGTTAATGACTACTTTGGATCTATTTGGATCTTCGGAATCCACGTACAGGAAGAGCTTCAAAATACAATTGCTCTTCGTTAATAAAAAAAATGCAATATTGCAACATCGACTTCTGTACAGAATAATAAGCCATATTCTACGTTACGTATAGGTATCCTTTGATGACTTTACTTTTGCGTGCCATCGATGTTGGCAGAGAATAAATGTTGCTGAAGGATCACATATAGCCAACGGAAATATCAACTTAGTCGAGGATGAAAACATAATCTTCTATAATGAACCTTTATTACACAATGTTCAAGAAAACCGGCATGAGATATGCATTATGTGCGAACGCTCTGTTTTGCGAAATCGCCGCCATTTGATAACGGAAAATGTTATACATTCGCGACCATTCGTTGAAGAATATATACGGTTAAATTCTTCACCTGAGGTAAGTGTTCCAAGAAGTTTTCATCATTTGGAACAACTTGTAACTTTGAAGTTACGTCCAAAAAAGCTGTATACTACCATATTATATTTTACGCAGGTATCGTTTGATCAATTTACGTTTGCGTGTCATCGCTGTTGGCAAAGAATAAACGCTGCTGAAAATGCACATAGAATAAATGTTGAATTCCAGTTAGTCGAGGATGTGCATATGATACCGGGTGATGAACCACCAGCCTTACTCGATATGCACGAAAACCGTCAAGTGATGATGGACAATGTACCAGTTTTACTGAACATGGTCGAAATCAGAGATGAACTACTGATGGATGATGTACCAAACAGACAAAATACAAGTATATGCGTTGTGTGCGAACGTTCTGTTTTGCGAAATCGCCGCCATTTAATAACAGAAAATCTAATACAATCAAGACCTTTCGTTGAAGAATATATAAGGATAAATTCTTCACTCGAGGTAAGTTTTAGTGAGTACCGTGGATCCATTTGGATCTTCAGAATTCACGTACAGGAAGAGATTTTTAATTCCATTTGTTCCAAACGGTTTATATCGACTATTGATAGTATTTTCGATTGGTTTAAGAATGACATATCCTGTTCTAGAAAGAAGATAAATTATTTTTGATTTTCTTTAAAATCAAAATAAGAAGCGTGTGATTATTCCATGCTGGCAATCGAAAATGAAACACTTTTTGTTGCACTCTTCATTAGTATAAAACAAATACAACTGCACTACCGACATTTCTTTTAAAACAATACTGAAGCCATATTATATTTTACATACACAGGTATCCTTTGATCAAGCTACTTTTGTTTGTCATTGTTGTTGGCAGAGATTAAATGCTGCCGAAAGAGCAAATAGATCCGTAGGAAATGTTGTTTTAGTCGAGGATGAAAATATGATTCTGGATGATGGTCCGGTTTTACCCAACCTACCACAACTTTAAAGAGCAGCTAATACGTCGACTAATTGTATATTCAGGGGCTGTTTGAATGAGACCCGGATTCGAATACCCAATAGCAGAAAAGTTCACATGCTCACATACTACAATTTTTACATACCGCAAAGTGCTCGTGTTTGTAGCGAACACTTGATTAGTCAGGATTGGAGTATGCTAGTAAACGATCACGTGCCTGAAGACTTTTCTAATGAGCACATTCTCGACATCATATCAATTTATAAAACTGCTATGGAAAACCCTTCATATGTTTTCAATTTTGATTTGGATGTCATCGATGAAAATGATTTGCGCCACTGGACTGGACTTACGATCCCAGAGTTTCAATTAGTGCTGCAGCAAACCCCTTCACTGTTAGCGCAGTCGAATCAACCTAGCGTTGTTTTAGGCGCTTATTTGATGAAACTTCGCACCGGGCGGCGAACCAAACGAACGATTGGCATCGTTATTAAAAATATCGCGTCGAAGATTCGAACGACAGTTGGTAACAGCAAGAGAATGCTTATTAGCAGACTTTGTTCCACAACACTTGGGAGTCGATCACATAAGAAGAACCGAAACTTTGTCTTAAAACTTATTGATACCAAATGCTCTCTTTGGAAATCCTGGAAACTCGAAACTAATTTGTATATGTGATGGAACATACATCTTTATTCAAAAAAGCAGCAACTTCCTTTTTCAACGATTGAGCTATAGTTTGCATAAATATAGAAATCTTTTAAAGCCGTTCCTAATTGTGTGTAGTAATGGCTATATTATTGATGTGACGGGCCCCTACGCAGCCACTACATCAGACGCAACAATAATGAGAAATCTTATTGCAGAAGGTAGTCCATTTAATTGGTTTTTTGCTATGAATGACGTTTTTATTTTGGATCGTGGCTTCAGGGATGCTCTACCCGATATGGAAGCATGTGGTTATGAAGCCCATATGCCACCCAGCAAAGATAGAAACAGTTCACAACTATCTACTCTTCAAGCTAATGAGTCACGTATGGTTACTATCATTCGCTGGGTAGTGGAGATAGTAAACGGAAGGTTCAAACGAGATTTTAAATTCCTACAGATTGATGACTTTAACAAATCTGTGCTACATTTGTTCGACCATTTTCGCATAGCTGCAGCAATATTGAATGCTTTTCACTTGCCAATATCCGACAGTGCATATGCCGACCAAATCATAGAGATTATAAATCAAAGGATGGGGCAAGAAAACTACTTGGCAGAGTACGTCATTCATAAGAACTTAAATCTCCAGAGGGTTTCATTTGTGCATATGTCGGCAAACATGCCCGAATTTGAAGATTAACCTCAACTACGAGAAGAAGATCTTATCCTCGTTGCTTTGGGCACATACCATATTAAATTAGCTAAATCATACTGCCCTGAACACTTAAATGAAGAGGGAATTTATATAGATAGATGTTTATAGAGACAATAACATCCAAAATCTGAACGAATTTACTATAGATGCAGACGCTGGTACTTTGTCTCTATTGAGGGCGCGAATCCAGTCGCGACATAGTAGAGCTCAGCGTTACATTCGGGACTCTTTAGAGTCATTTTGACTCCTTTTAAACGCTGGGACTCTAGGACTCCTCTTTTTAAAAATAATTGAAATTTGACTCCTTTTACAATTTTAGGACTCTTTTTCGTAAACGCACAAATATTTATTGAATTCTATGATATGAACGAGTTCAATATCGCTCTAAGCTCATTTTCACCCTTTGTTTACATTAGACACTATCAAAAAAATGTTTCATTCAAACAGATTCAAAAGTTTCAGCTGAGCGAAAAAAGAAGTGTGTGAAAACTTGAGCTCTTAATATTCATATTTAGACATGCCTCATCGCAGGTTTAGGGTATCCATACGATTTGTATTGGAAAAAACTCCTGTGGCCTATTGCACCATCTTACAAAATTGTTATTACAATTACAAATTTGTAGTCAACAAAATTCTTAAAATTCCAGATCCTTCAAAACAAAATTTTTAGTTGTTAATTACCAGCGAAAAATAGTTAAGATGGTTCAGAATTTTATTCAGTTTGGGAAAAATGTCAAGTGGTTACAAAAAGAATAATTAAGCAATGGGTTCCTTTCTGACATTTAAGTGCTCAATTCAAAGGCAGTTGTGTCAAAATTTCAAAAACAAAAATTCATTAAACCAGTTTACCTTAGCTTCTTTTTAAATATTTTAAATGTTTTGAATAAATAAAATAAAAATTTTCAGAGCGATTCATCTCAAATTATGCATCTTCTTTCGTCAGTAAAAGGTGCCAGTTATAGCTATCATTGAAACTCATCATTGAAAATTTTAATGATTGATTTTGAGACGTTTAGGAAGTATAATTATTTATTATTTTGATGGGAAAATAAAGCTAAAGACTTAATTAATATTTCTAGCCAAACAAAAATTTCAAATAGGCCCAACTTTCCACATACAAAGACTTTTCTTATTTCAATGATTGAACTACCTTACCAATGATCATTTAAAAATTAAAAGTCAATTTTTGTGGAAAGTTGGGCCTATTTGAAATTTTTTTTGACTAGAAATATTAATGAAGTCTTAAGCTTTGATTGTCCATCAAAATAATAAATGATTTTGCCTCCTAAACGTCTCAAAACCAATTATTAAAATTTTCAATGATAGCTATAACTGGCACCAAAGATGTTCTCTCATTACATACGGCATTCGGCTCACAGCGCTATTCAAAGCGGATGAAGAAAAACAATCACAGATACTTTAGTTACATATAGATATCGCACGCAAAGGGAACAAACTGGACTACGTCCCAGTAATATCAATCTTCTGTGAGCCTTAGACTATATATGATGTTAAAAAGATAGATTTACATGCACAGACATAAATACAAAACGCCAACTACAAGTCATCAGTAGTTCGATCAACGGACTCGATTTTTGAGGAAGAAAGAAAGGAGCTTGAAAACACAAAATATTGAAAAATGGTAATTTTTATTTGTACTGGATGAGATATCTATGTAACTCTAGTTTCTGTGATACTATTTAAAGAAATAATCTTAGTATATATTACAAAATTATTTGTAATCAAATAATCTCGCGTTTTAATTCCCAATGATTACAAGCTTTCAATTCTTAAATATAAGATTCAAAGGCAAATAATTAAGAAGCAAAAAGATTTGAACTATTTTGATATCCGAATATCCCAACTTTTCCCTTCATCCTGTAAAAGTTATTATGAAGAATACAAACTACCAGAAATAAAAGCCCAGGATAGTCGTTTTAAAATATATTTTAAATTTAATGATATTGAAAGTTTTGGTTTTAAGTGGGCAATTTAAGTAACCAATTGGAAAAATAAAAAAAAAATAAATATATTTTTTAAAAAATTTATATTATTATAAAGATTTTAAATTGGCCATAGCAGCTTTTGCGCAGAAAGAATTTTTTATAAATTGACTCTAATTTAAAAAAAAACTTACAAACCGCCTAAAAGTTGAAGTGTGCATTTCAATGCTTTCTGCACTTACTTACTAGATTATAACCAACTAGAAGACTGGATTCCTGATTCAATTTTAATTCAAAAATATAGAAACGATGTTCCTTATAACTAGTATTATAAATACATAGATAATTTGTAATATTTGAATATTGTAATATTATATTAATATTAAGAATCTTGTTTTGTTTTGTTAAGAAGAGCAACTGTTTATTTATTTACAGAAACTTAGGGAATTGTTGATTTTTGTCTTGAGTTTAACTAATGTCTACTAAAAAAATTTAATAGATGGAAGTTTTTATTTATTGTTTTGTTTAAAAAAGAAGCTATTTGTTATTTTTTCTTAAATAAACCATGTTGAATTAAAACGGTGATAAATGTTGATGTTTTTCTTTAAGTTTTGATGGGACTCCTTTTTTCAGCCAGGACTCCTTTTTTTGACTCCTTCCAAAAATTTTCAGAGGTAACCCTTAGAGCTAAGGAGTACTTCACTTATATACTTTTAAATAGACGTGCCGAAGGTCGAGAAGCATTTAAGGATTTTTATTGTACGTGCTTCACGGGACGCCGCACGGTCGGTACATGTGCGCATGTTATATTAATTTTGTGGTATTTGTGTTTTGCCCGGCATCAAAATGGATTTACGCCTCCTGCAGCTCACCTCAGCAATGTCATATTGGCAGTGACGTGCGGCACTCGAACGAACTGGGTAGACAGTTATAAATTTAATTCATTATTTTCCATCTTATCCAGTCAAAAATGAAAACTGTTAACAAAGTCCAAAAAACAGCGTATGTCTCTTTGAAATCAAACGTTAAACTTCACACAAGACTTCACAAACCTGTCTAAAAAACATGGCTACCAATAAGGAACTCTATTAAGCAAAAATTAAATATCTATTTAATACAAGTTACAAAAAATTGTACACAGGTAAGTATATTTATCAAATGCTTGTATTTTTTTGAAACAAACGTTGAAGGGCCAAGATATGTATGTACATAGTCCACACAAAGTTTTAAAAACATTATTTTGAAAACCTATTCAAGTCATAAAAACTGTCCTTGAATATGTCATCCTCATCCTTACTATTTTTTGTTGAGATAATGGTGATCAAAGACAAAAGTATGCATTTGTTTGACTAAAAGTTATATAGGTACCTACACCAATCTCAAACAAACAAAACTGGCAGACCTAAATTAAAGCTGAATAAAAAATGTATTGATTTATAAAAAAAAATTCAAGAAACTCATAAAACAAAGAAAATAATAGAACATTTAATTCTCGTACCATTTCTCTCAGTCGCAATAAGGCAATAATGGTACCTTCAAATAAATATGTATTTGTAAAACAATTTCAAAACAATGAAGAAGCACACAGCTTCAAAATGCTTTTTGTTTCGACTCAATACGGCAACTAATCCCAAAGATACAGCTCTTCAAAACGTCAGTAGTGTGCTTCTGCGAAAGAGTCCAGCCTTCCTACCTATTGCATTTTTTAGGGTTGACCTACAACTGCCCACTCCTCTTTAATCAACTCCAAAAATAAAAAATTAAGAAGTTGTTCTCTTCACTTAACAGTCAACGAAAAAGTTTCGAATTTACTTTAAAGTTCAAAGCAAAACAAGCAATTAGACAGATTCGAATCTGTCTACTTGCTTCACATAGAAATTCTACCTGAGCAACATAATCCGCTGATTTTATTTTCATGTAATTTAGGTAGAACGAAAGACTCTGTCTTCGTTTTCAGTCGGGTTTTCCCGAAGCACCTAGCAGATGCAGAAAGCAGAAGGCAGACCTATAGCGAAGCTATAGCGTTTGTATTGTGTGAGCATTGAGATTTTGTGCTTTGTGGTTGTTGGTAGAGGTCAAATTATTATCTAAAGAAATAAAAGTAGGTGTGAAAAATGTGAGTGTGTGAATAGTAGGGGATGAATATATGATTTATGTTTGTTAAATTATAGGCGTTGACAATTTGAGATAGGTTATGGATGTCAGGGACTTAATGCAATGAACGTAAACACAGTTTTCTTGATTGTAACAAGTAGGTTTCTTTTTTTCTCTCTTTACGGTAGGGTAGACACTGTCTAAAACGTCTTATTGACGCACCGTCACTGCATATTGGATGACGCTATTACTTAAATATTAAAAAAAAAATATATGAATACATTTTCTGTGAATATCTCTATTACTTATTTTTAAAACTCATCCATTGGTACATATATACGCTCAGCTTGAATATGAATATCCTTAAACCCCAATGTCAACAGCTGATAGAAATACAAATGATTGAAGAACATATTATTACCTTTTCAAAAATGTATGGCACATCGCTGTTGAGTAAGAAGACCACTCTCCAATGCAGAAATGCATTATTGCTCTTTTCTGCATTTTTCCCAAATATCTTTTGAATCCCATGGTTGAGCGTATAACGCCCATATTAAAAAATAAAGCACATAAGTTAACCTTTTCAACGATACCTGACACATTACTGTTGAGTTGTGCAACCATTTACCATATTAAGAATGCATTTTAGTTGTTTTTGCTGCTTCAAAGCCTAATATCTTTTGAACCCCATGGCTTGGAGCTTGGCTGCCATATAAGAAATTGAAGTACTCTCATTGACCTTTCCAATGACGTATGACATATTTCTGTTGAGTTGGTAGACCAAGTGCCAATCAAGAACGGCATTACTGTTATATTTGGGGTTTTTCATGTCCAAGTACCTCTTAAACCCCATGGTCTACAGCTGATAGACATACAAATATTTGAAGAACATAATTTTACCTTTTCAAAAATGTATGGCACATCGCTGTTGAGTAAGAAGACCACGCTCCAATGCAGAAATGCATTATTGCTCTTTTCTGCATTTTTCCCAAATATCTTTTGAATCCCATGGTTGAGCGTATAACGCCCATATAAAAAACTAAAGCACATAAGTTAACCTTTTCAACGATACCTGACACATTACTGTTGAGTTGTGCAACCAGTTACCATATTAAGAATGCATTTTTGTTTTTTTTGCTGCTTCAAAGCCGAATATCTTTTGAGCCCCATGGTTTGGAGCTTGGCTGCTGCATAAGAAAATGAAGTACTCTCATTGGCCTTTCCAATGACGTATGACACATTTCTGTTGAGTTGGTAGACCAAGTGCCAATCAAGAACTGCATTATTGTTATATTTGTTCCACGGGTTCCACGGCTTAACGGCTATATACAAAAACGTAGTACATGCAATAACCTTTCCAACGATATATAACACATAAATGTTGAGCAGGTCATCCAAGTACCAATTAAGAAATGTATTATTATTGTTTTTGGTGCTTTAAAGCCGAATATCTTTTGAACCCCATGGTTTACAACTTAACGGCCATATAATAAAATGAAGTATTTGCAATGACCTTTTCATTGATGTATGACACATCACTGTTGAGTAGGTAGACCAATTTGCCCATTCTCCTTTTGTTAACAAAAATTAAGATTCAAACTTCATTTAAGACATTTATACCAACCAACTAGTGCTTATATGCAAAAAGGGCGTCCCAAAAGTAATAGTCAAAATGGAAGCTGATGACATACTAGGTTATTATTCTTATGAAAAATATTTGATCATATGTAAATACTAAATTTTAGCTTCTGTTTTTGTTTAAGAACTTCTTTTATCAATGTACAGGTAAAATAGTAGTGGAAAGGGGGGTAGTTTAGGGCAGGGGCAGCTTAGGACAACGGCCAAAAAAGTATCAAAACAAATACTTTTTAATACTTAATCACAATTTTACCAGTGGCAATTCTTCCTCAAATAGATATCTGATGACATTTAGGACGATATCAGCTTTTAAAAAATAATTAAAAATAAATGTTTGTTTTCCGGTACCCGTTGTATTTTTTTTTTCGATCTATGACGTAAGCATTTTAGAAAAAACTAGCTGGAATCAACGCGGAAAAAGTTCTTTATCATCATATTTAGTTATTTTGTGATGATTTATTAAACAATATTTGTATTGCTTAACATTGCTTAAAGAAATTATTTTGTATGTCTACTTGCGGCACTTTTGGACAGTCGATGAGGGGCACATTTGGACATGTCCAAACCAGACTAAGATTTATTATAATAAATAGCGTTTCAAAAAGTGAACAGTGGATACCATTTAAAACATACTGTCGCCTAAGTATTTAGCAACTCGGAAGAAGATATAGACGTTTATTTCATCAAATCTTCGAAAGTGAATTATGGCCTGGTTTATCTTCAAGCAAATAATCTTCTTTCCAGTACGCTAAGGCATTAGAGAAAGACCATCTCCTACGACTTATTTTACCTAATGTTATGTTTTGAAATAATTTTTTATTGTTTAATAATGCGTTTTTCAAGCTGTCCAAAACAACCCCCCTAGGGGGACAGATTTTGACACTTATAACAGTTTTTTAAATAGAAAAACATATATGCATAAAATACAAACTAAGGTTTGAAATGGCATTTATTTCCAAGGAATAATACCAAAGAACAACGTCATACAAAAATAAATTTTATATTGTCATGTATGAGTGTTCCAGGTCGGTTTTTGTAAAAAGTGTCCTAGGGTGCCCCCCTCTCCCCTACGAAAAGTCTTTTGAATAATACAAAATTAGTACCATCATGAAACTTGGTGAAAACGTTTCATGTATTATAAGAATGAAAAATCAGAAGAGTCTATAAAAATATTTCACTAAGGGCGTTTTTTTGAGGGGGAGAAGGGGGGAAATTGTGGTGTATCAAACAAGAATATTAACTTTTGTGCAACCTCATATGACTCATGTTTTTAAGGAAGTTTTAAATGCTGAATCGAATGACATAAAAACCAAGTTGATACGGACTCCGAGAAAAAAGTTATTGTAATTTGTATTTTAAGAAGACTATATTTTCAGTATAAAAGTAAAATATTACCGGAAACCAGTAGAAAATACTGGTTTGTCGATGAAACTTGGCATCAATGGTTCATTTGTCATGAAAAGCAATAATAAGAAGAGTCTATAAAAATATCTGTGGTTAAAGGGTGTTTTTTTGAAGATGGTGAGATTATTACTATAAAACCTGTGACAAAAATGGTACCCTCATGAAACTCATGAAATGTGTTTCATTTACTATGAGAATGAAAAAAAAAGGAGTTTCATTTACTATGAGAATGAAGAAAAAAGGAGTTTACAAAAATATTAAGGGAGAAAGGGTGTTTTTGTGGGTTTGGTAAAGGCTGTTATTTGTTTTTGGAAACTATTTTTGTTTTTGGAAAGAGTATTCTACTTTCCTTTACCCATTAAAAACATCCTTCTACCATATAGATATTTTTAAAGACTCTTTTGATTCTTCATTCTGGTAACTCATAGCACATTTTTATAAAGTTTCATGAGGGTACCATTTTTGTCACAGGTTTTAAGGTAATAATCTCATCATAACCCCAACCTACAAAAAAACACCCTTTAACCACAGATATTTTTTAGACTATTCTTATTTAGTATTTATTATCAAATATTTTTCATAAGGGCAATAACCTAGTCTGTCAACAGCTTCAATTTTGGTTATTACTTTTGGGACGCCGTTTTTGCATATAAACAAGCAAATAACGGGTGATTTTTTAAGAGGTTTAGAACTTTAAAAAAAAAAAAAAACACAAAAAATTCGAAAAAATGAATGAAATATTTATTTGAATCGATAGTTTGAACCTTGCAATTTAATGTTTAAAGATAATTTCATGCAAATGTTGACCGCGGCTGCGTCTCAGGTAGCCCATCCGCTGAGTCCAATTTTGGCATACTCTTTCACACATATCGGCCGGTATCTCACGAATGAATGCATGGATGTTGGCTTCCAGTGCGTCAATCGAAGCGGGCCTGTCCCTATAGACATTAGCCTTGACATACCCCCACAAAAAATAATCTAATGGTGTCAAATCGCACGATCTAGGCGGCCAATTGACCGGCCCGAAACGTGAAATTAACTGTTCACCAAACTCGCCTCGCAATTGCGCCATTGTTTCGCGTGCTGTGTGGCATGTGGCACCGTCTTGTTGAAACCACATATCATGCAAGTCAAGGACTTCCATTTCGGGCAAAAAAAAGTTTGTTATCATCGCTCGGTAGTGCTGTAACAAAGGCCTAACTGCTGGGAACGGCGCCGAATCGACATTTCGCGGTCTTCTGTCACACTAGCTGATACGGCCGCAATATTTTCTTCACTACGCACAGTACGTAAACGTGTTGGTGGTTTAATGTCCAACAAAGTAAATTTGGTGCGAAATTTGGTCACAATCTTCCGAATAGACTGCTCAGAAGGTCGAGAATGCCGACCATAAAATGGAAGCAGCGCGCGATGAACATTTCGAACCGAGCACGAATTTTGATAGTAAAATTCAATAATTTGCAAGCGTTGTTCATTTGTAAGACGATCCATGGTTAAATTGCAAACCAAACTGAAGCTGTTTGACAGTGACACAAGGTACTAAACACACGTCAGCTGTCAAAACCAGTGTTGCCAAAACCAAACCAGCTAAAAAATCACCCGTTATATAGGTAGATAATGTACACTAGTTGTTTGGTATGAATGTCTCAAATGAAGTTTGAATCTTAATATTTGTTTACAAAATTTAAATGATTTAGCAAGTCAGATCGCATTTTGATTCAATGCGGTTAGTTGCATTGTAAGCAATTTCAGCCCTTATAGAGGGTTACAGAGCCGTGCCACGAAAATAATGGGAAATTTATTTTTTTTTACAATAAATGTATGGTTTATTCATAATATCGAAAAAACCATTACAGCCACCTGAAATCTAGTTTTCAAACACATACAGCTTTTATAACATTTTATATATTCAAAATTTTGAAAAAAGTTTCGGGCAAAAGTTTTGGAAAAATTTGTCGCCAACAATTTGTGTACAATAATTTTTGACGTAGGATCAATACTTTCTGAGATAATAAGCTTTGATTATATGCATTTCAATAGAAAAAATACACTGTTCCCTCACTTTCATGAATTTTTAAGACGGCCTTCGTTGTATCTAAGTTATGGGTGTGAGACCTACTAATTTTTATTTGTTAAGATGCCAACCATAAATTAAAATTGGTTTCATCCTTGAGAAAATGAGTTGATTTTTAGTTTATTTGCGGGTTTTAGGTGGTTTTAAGACGACCTTCGTTGTAGAATGAAGTTGTAAGACCTCATAATTTTTGCTTCTTATGTCCCAAATAATGCGTACAGAAAGTTTGAAGCTTGAGAAAATGAGTTAATTTTGTCATTTTTTTGCGGACTTTGCACCCCTCTTGTAACCCCCCGTTGTACAGCTGTGTTGTAAGACCTTGAAAATATTTCTTTATTTCACTCAAATAATTGATATACACAAAATGAAGCTTGAGAAAATGGGTTGATGAAATCTGTCGTTACCTCCCGGGCTAGTAGAAGTATTTGCCTATCAACAAATCAGCAAAAAGCTAAAATCATGTCAAATGATAATAAATATGCAATAACTGTGGCTACTAAATCACTTGAGTACGTTGAGGACTATAATAAAAACCTTGGTCAAATTATTTCATTCAAAGACAGAGAGGATATAGAGCATCGAATGACAAGCGCCTGGAGACAATTCTGCAATGTTAAGCACCTACTCGATTTGAACGTTTCAAATAAAACAAGAAAATATATGTTCGGCTCGACTGTACTCCCCGTTTTAGCCCATGGTTGCCAAACGTGGCAAATTACTAAAAATGCTGAAACTAAACTTCGATCGTGTCAAAGAGCAATGGAGAGAGCTACTTTAAACGTCCGCATCGCTCAAAAAATCAACCATAGGAGTATAAGGCGCCAGTTATAGCTATCATTGAAACTCGTCATTGAAAATTTTAATGATTGCTTTTGAGACGTTAAAGAAGTAAAATCAGTTATCATTTTGATGGTCAATTAAAGCTTAAGACTTAGTAAATATTTTTAGCCAAAAAAATAATTCAAATAGGCCCAACTTTCCACATAAAACGACTTTTCTTGTTTCAATGATTGAACTACCTTACCAATGATCATTGAAAATTTAAAAGTCAATATTTGTGTAAAGTTGATTAGAAATATTAATCAAAGGGCACGGTAGTGCCCAGCCAAGTTCGCGGCACTACACCCTTTTTACAGGAACAAACTCAGGCGATTTTCAACCCCCCTCTAACTTCAGTACCAATAAAGTCAAAAACTTCAAATTCGCAGTATTTGCTGGGCTGATCAAACACAGGTGGCTCACCAAATTTCAACTCTTAAGCATTAGTAATTCCCGAGATATAGGACTTCAAAAATCGCAAAAACCGTAACTGACTGACTGACTCACTGACTCACTGACTCACTGACTCACTGACAGATCATCAAAATTATGGAGCACTTCCAGACATCGTAGAAACTTGAAATTTCGCACAATGGTAGACCTTGTGGTGCATACAAAGGAAAAAATCGAAAATATGCAATTTTCTATTCAGGGGGCGTGGCATCCACCCACTTTGTTAAAAAATCTTATAAATTATATGGAGCACTTCTGATTGTTGTAGAACAATGAAAATTGGTAGGTCGGTGGGGCTACAAGTACTTAGAAAGAAAAAAATTTAAAAATTGGAATTTTCATTCAGGGGGCGTGGCATCCACCCACATTCTTTAAAATTCTTATAAATTATATGCAGCACTTCCGATTGTTGTAGAACGATGAAAATTAGTAAGTCGGTTGGGCTTAAAGTACTTAGAAAGAAAATAATTGAAAAATTGGAATTTTCCATTCAGGGGGCGTGGCACCCACCCACATCATTAAAAATTCTTATAAATTATATGGAGCACTTATGATTGTCGTAGAACAATGAAAATTGGTAGGTCGATAGGGCTTCAAGTACTTAGAAAGAAAAAAATTGAAAAATTGGAATTTTCCATTCAGGGGGCGTGGCATCCACCCACATTCTTAAAAATCCTTATAAATTATATGCAGCACTTCTGATTGTTGTAGAACGATAAAACTTGGTAAGTCGGTAGGGCTTGAAGTACTTAGAAAGAAAAAAATTGAAAAATTGGAATTTTCCATTCAGGGGGCGTGGCATCCACCCACATTATTAAAAACTCTTTTAAATCATATGGAGCACTTCTGATTGTTGTAGAACAATGAAAATTGGTAGGTCGGTAGGGCTTGAAGTACTTAGAAATAAAAAAAAAATGAAAAATAGGAATTTTGCATTCGGGGGGCACGCCATCCACCCACTTTATCAGAATTGCTATTATTTATATGGAGCGCTTTCGGTTGTCGTAGAATTTTAAGACTTTGTAAGGCCCTAAGGCTTGATTTTCACCTGGTAAAGTTAATCTTTGCAAAAAGGAGTGAAATCACAACAAAAACATAAATGTTAAAAAAGAGCCAAGTTCTTATATGTACAAGAAACTTGTACGTAAAAAGTCAGCCAAAAAAAGTAATGAGATCTAAAATATATGCCAAGTTTTAAGTTCATAAAGCTCAATATCAAATATCATAAGTAGAGAAATATCAAAGCAATTCCAAATCATGACAGAAATTTGGTATTTAATGATTACTGATTAAAATTTGGTGGATTTACTTGGCAAGTTTTCTCTTAATTACTTACTTAATCACAATTTTAAAATGTGTGAAAACTTGACCAGTGAACCCACCATATTTTAATCAGTAATCATTAAATACCGAATTTCTGTCATGATTTGGAATTGCTTTGATATTTCTCTACTTATGATATTTGATATTGAGCTTTATGAACTTAAAACTTGGCATATATTTTAGATCTCATTACTTTTTTTGGCTGACTTTTTACGTACAAGTTTCTTGTACATATAAGAACTTGGCTCTTTTTTAACATTTATGTTTTTGTTGTGATTAAGTCTTCGGCATTAATCGTCCATCAAAATAATAGATGATTTTGCTTTCTAAACGCCACAAAATCAATCATTAAAGTTTTCAATGATGAGTTTCAATGATAGCTATAACTGGCACCTAAGAAGTCAAACTAATATTGAAGATGTCAGGCATAGACTCAGAAAACTTAATAGGAATGGGCTGGGCATATCATGCGTACATCTGATAGCCGTTGGACAAAATTAGCCACAGAATGGTTACCTTTAAATGGAAAAAGAAACGCGGGTAGACAATTCAAACGCTGGAAGAATGACATCCGGGCTACATGTCCATTTTACTGGCGGGAAGCGACAGAAGAAGGTTGAGAAGTCTGGGAGAGGCTTATGCTCAAATTTCTTAAAATTTTATATTGAAAGATTAAGTACACTTATATTATACATTTATATAAATACAAAAAAAAAGTTTTTTAATTACTAAAACTTTTATCCATTAAATAATCATGCCGAATAGTCAACTCGCAATATTCTACTCCCCCGGAGTTGACCAGATTCGAACTGGATTCAAATTCGCATTTTTTCTCAATTAGTGAACTCGACGAATGAACTATATTATCGATTCCTGAACTTCCCTACCAATTTCCGAACTATATTATTGCTTTTGTCATTTAATGACATTTCAAACGTGACACGCAATCTCAGTTTTATTATTATTATAAAAAAGCCTGTCTAAACATAATCCTAAAATTGTAAACAATTTATTTCTACAAAAAGAATGTTAAATTCTTTACTTTAACTAAACCTATGTTTTTAAATCCAGAATTATAAGTCTAAGTTTACATTTCTGTGTTATTCATAATGATTTTCTGGAAAATAAAGAAAATCAATAGCAGATTCGCGACAAAATTGGCGCGGAAATAAAATGGGAAAGTTTGTATGGAGAGCGAATGGTTTGCGGTTTCACTAATATCATATTTGTTGAACAAAATGTCGGTTGTGCAGATAATGTTAATGACAGTCGTTATATTTTCTATCTCGTATTCACTAATAACTAAAATCTCGAAAATGAGTTGAATCGTGGCAAAAGCTCATTCACCGAATTCACTAATAGAGGTGAATGTTTTAATTTTCTATTAATGTAACTTTTTAAGCTAAGAATTAATGAGTGAATAAAGCTTGGAATAATAATAATAATAATGTCAACGTCTAGCCACTCTTGACTTGTCCTGCGCCACAATTCCTCGTTTGATATTACAAGCGAACGGATTTGACATTTGGATTCAAAGAATCTCAACTTAGTGCGTAAGGAGATTTGACGGGATTTCCAAATTGGGGACAGAGTGCTGTAGGCAGCACGATCTTTATTTATTCTACTTTTAACGTCCAGATCCATACCACCGTTTGCAGAAACAATACTGCCAAGGTAGTTAAACTGTTCGACTTTTTCCACTGACGTCTCTTGTAGAATAATACGATGCGGGTGTCCATTCTTAGACCACCCGACTCTCCCTTCACTTGCAGTGTTTGGCACATCCCGTTCATCCTACTGATTTTATATGCCAGTAGACATATGTCATCGGCATAGTCTTAAATGACTGAGCCTTTCGAATAGTCTCCGTTGAATGCCCAGTCGCTCAGCTGTACCAGCACTGGCCGGCAATACTTCGTCCATCGCCAGCAAGAAGAGAATTGGCAATAGAACATCCCCTTGTCTCACACCCTGTTGCACTACGAAAAATTCAGATAGCTGCCAATCGTGTAAAACAAAATACCTTGCGTTGTTGTAGGACTCTTTAATAATGGCAACAATTTTTGGCGGAATTCCTCTACCAAGCAACGATCTCCATAAACATTCTCGGTTAATTCGATCGAAGGCCTTCTCAAAATCCACGAACATGAGGTAAAGCGGTGATTGAAATTCCATCGACTGCTCGAGGACGATACGCAGGGTGTTGATATGGTCGACACACGTTCAACCACTGCGGAGGCCAGCTTGATGCCTCTTGATGGTAGACTTGATTCTATCCTTTATTTGCTCGAGAATGATGGTTGCCATTAGTTTTAGGAAAAGGGACAAAACAGTGATATCACGCAAAATTGTTGCAATTCTTAAGGTCACTTTTCTTTGGAAGTTTAACAATCACACCATCCTTCCAGTCCTTGGGATAGCTTTCGTTTTCCCAAATGGTTTGCATCAACGGATGTAAAATACTAGCGGCTTTCAGAGATTCAGCTGATATGAACATAGATAGTCATATTTTTGGTAAGGCGAAATCTTTTTGTAGATGGCCAGTTGATCGAAGCTAAAAAAAATAATGATTTCTATTGTAAATTTGGCGGGGAACTCCAACTTCAATTGATTCGAGTACGTCAACATCATTTTGTGGCACAGAAATATTTACTGACCGTTTAAGAGTTATAAGAGTTATACCGTTAAGAGTTATACCCGATAATCCGATATTTTCGTCAATTTACCTTTTTGGAAATCTCCATACAGGATGCCCTGACCTGAGTGGAAATATTTTAGGGTGTGGTTCTTGGGTATATTCTAAGACAAAAATTGTATGGGTGAAAGTTGTATCTCCCCTCCCTGAGGCAGGGGGAGGGGGCAGTTTTTGAAACATTGACTTTAAATGCTAAAAAAAACATTAAAAATCAACGAAACCACTAGCCTAGGTATCTGAGAGGCTTTAAGTTAGGGGTTACCACAGTTACCTATGGAGTGGTGGGGTAACCAAGGAGTTCATACACAGCATTTAACAATTGCAAGCGAGTCTACTGGCAGTCTGCCGACTGGCCAACTTTCGTTCACGATTACTTGTCTTTTGGGAATCCTGTGGATCAAGAAGATGAGCACATCTTAAATGCGTGAAGAAAGAACAGCAAGTTCCGTTACAAATTTTGAAAAATATTCACTTAAATTTTTTTTTAATTTTAACTTTGAAATTTAATTTCTAAAAACTATTAGCTTAAACAACTTGATTTAAAAATCAAATACAAGAATGGAGTATTAGCTTTTGTTGACTTTTAATGTTTTTTTATTGCCTTTAAAGTCAATGTTTTAGAAACTGCCCCCTGCCTCAGGGAGGGGAGATACAACTTTCACCCATATAATTTTTTTAGTAGAATATAGCCAAGGACCACACCCTTAAATACTTCCACTCAGGTCCGTGACACCCGGAATATATGTAAGTATATTTTTTTTTTTCGAAAAAGTTTATCCGATGAATCCTACAAAAAAGATGCTATCTACTTAAAATTTTGTCCATAGTAATGATATAAATTTAACATATATCATACGTGGAGTTGCATCCATGACATAGAAGGTCGTAGGGCAGCCGGAAATGTCAGGGCACCGACGTTACTTGTTGCTGAAAACCGAGTTATATATTTTCACTCAAGTGCAAACCGAAGGTATTGCATGCGGTTTTCCTGGTGTAACGTACTTTGTTATAGACAAAGTTGATTAGGAATTTTACATTAAACCTACTTTCGGTAAGATTTGTCAAAAATATATTGAGTAAGTGGAAAACCACTATGGCTTTAATGCTACTATTATTTTTGACGGACAATTGCAGGTACCAACACATGAGAAAGATTCCGGAGGACAACAGAAAAAAGATCTGTTGAGCTGAACTTTAATGCTGCTATATTTCCAACAATAGCCCAAGAACCATTCCTTGCCAATGAGCAGAACAAAAAAAAGTTTGTCCAACTCCTTTAACATAAACTGCTAGACACAGGTTACAAGGTTTTTCAGGACAAAGGTGATGCTGATTTGCTTATTGTCACTACAGCCATTAAGGAGCCTTATCTGTATGAATATGTTATAATCGTTTCCGAGGACATTAATATTCTTGTTTTGTTATCGGTACATGGGAAACTGATAAAATCACACGCACAAGAGAAATGGTACTCAACAAAAAGTATCAAATATGACCGAATAGTATCAGACAAAATTTTATTTTCACACGCCGGATAGGCTGTGATACAACGGCAGCAGAGCACATACTTCGCGGGTAAAATAAAATTCGTTACCACTATGGAAAAAAGTGCCAGCAACCTTGAAGTGGAAATTTTCAAAGGAAAATTAGTTGACCCAGAAGAAATTATTATGAAATTATTATTATTGAAAACACTCTATGGTGGATGAAAGACAACTTTGATTGACGAACTTCGTTCTAAAAAATTTACGAAGTCCGTTACAAAAACGAAAAATAATCTTTCTTCACTATAGCCTACAAAAGATGCCCTTCGACAGCATATAATATTTCGAACATATCACCAGGTACAAACGTGTCTAGGAACCTACCATGATCCGGAAAAGTGGGGTTGGAAGAAGAATACAAAAATGTATGTTCCTGTGATGACCACCAAGGAACCAGCTCCTCCCGAAATAATGAAGAATTTTTATTGTTTCTACACATAAAAATGTGGAGCGGCTTGAGGATGTCGCAAAGCGGGCTTGATGTGTCACACTGCAGCAGTGAAACGTGCAGCAACATCCACAAATGTATTGAAATTTGCTGAAAATGATTGCGAAGATGAAAGTACCCTTCTCTTGCAGATTCCTCACTACGAAATAAAACCAGAAGAAACGATATCTGAAGCTGATATACACGATGATGAAAAGATACCAGGACCTTCAAAAATTGCAAAATACCAAAATTCACTACTTATGTATCCTCTCTCCTCCTTAAACACTCACACAGAGAATACTTATTGTAAAATACACTTTACCTCTTTTTATCATTTTTTCAATTATTCTGTTAATACAACCCAATCAATAAATTTGAAATCTAGTTGAATTTGTTTCGTTACACTAGGAAAACCGCATGCAATACCTTCGGGTTACACTTGGAGTGAAAATATATAACTCAGTTTAAAACAACAAGTAACGTCGGTGCCCTGACCTTCCCGGCTGCCTTACGACCTTCTATGTCATCATGGGCAGCCGCAGGGGGCAGAGGGGGCATTTGCCCCCCTAGAATGTCAAGCCTTTCTTTTGTTCTGTACGTTCACTTTATTTTAATGTCAAGGACTACGATCTGGTTCAATTTTTAGAATAAGAAAAGGATATAGAAAATATGTAGGTATCCTACCAACCTACCACTAATGAAATTCAATTTTTGTCACTCAATAATCAAATATCCTACAAAAAATGTTTGTCTGCCTCTCATAAAATTATTAGCAAGAGTTGACCTAGGTAATGTTTAATGTTATCACATGCACATGTTTCAGAAAACATAAAGAAGTATAGAGTTTGTTCTCTTTTATATTTCCTTCTACTCGATAAACAGATATCCTTTACAAAAACTACAAACGTGCCACAACGACAATATCTATCACTTTCATAATATGTTTAGCTACCTACTTGTATTTTTTTTTATAATAGGAAGGAATGTGTGGAATCCTGTCTTAGCCCAGTCGGAATAGCATTTTAAATGCAAAAAATTAGATAGGGTTTTTTATTTTAATCGTTAGAGGGTTTCATTTAGAGTCTAAAAAAAAGTTTTCGACTTCCTAGCTCCATTGCGTTAGCTGCCATCTTGAATTTAACGAAAATCGGTTTATGTGAAGTAACTCGCCTATTTTCAACTTTTGAGCAAAAATGTACTTAACAAAAGTTGTTCAAAATTTAATTAGCTACAACTTTGGTCATAATTTTTTGTGTCTACGATTGATATTTTTCGACTGAAACCCACCCCTTTTAGGTTGGCCGCCATCAGTAGCGGATCCAGGATTTGGCTGTGGGGGGGGGGCTTGGAGTTCCCTTAGACACATCTTTTGAAAAAAATTTTATCATATACGAATGCCCTACCAACCCTAATTTTCTTTTCTCAAAAAGTAGGCTAGTCGGCAGCTGAATCAAAAAAGATTTTGTATGATGCAAAAATATATGTACGTAGGTACTTTATAGGAAAACTCTGCAAATTTTATGATTGGAAATGGACCATCTGGTAATTAGTAAGCTTCGGCTGCTTTAACCAGTTTCTCCACAAAGACACATTGTATAAAAATGTTGTTAGGATATATTTATAGGACTTTAAAATAAGTATAGGTAGCTACCTATACCTATCTTTATTTGAATATTTTTTGTAGGATTTATAAAACCTCATCCTAAAGTACTTGGTTTAACTGTTGACAGCCGTCCACCTCCGAAAAGTTATTGATAAACTTTGTAGGTTACCTTTGTCCTAAAATTTTTTAACTTGATTTACTAGACATTTTATATACATATTTAAATAAAGCATAATTTCCAACTAATGAGAAGTTTTGAGAAACTTTCTAACAAGTAACCGTCTAAGAAAATCAAATAGCTACGATTAAAAGAGTCACAGTGCAACCTTTATTTCTGTTTTAGACACTAACGTAAGATCCATACGAAAGTTAAATGGACAAAATTGAAACAAAAGAGCGTACGCAAGGGGCAGCTAGATGTGCTTGCCTATCCCCTCCCCCCCCTAATCAGAATATATTTCATATATTATTCAATTTTTCTTCTTTTGATGGACTCATTTTAAAGAAAGATTTCTGTAATAAAACTATTTTTTAAATGAGTTTGCCACCTAATCGAAATCGGACGTACGTCATTGTATCTCACCTATCTAATTCTTAAAATTTAATTGCTATAGAAGAGAATGCTATAAATGGCAAACAAGAAAGGTAATTAAGCTCCCTTTAAAAAGACAATTGCAAATTTTTTGTACAAGTAGCTGTTCCCAGAAACTAGCTAAATCATGTTTTTCAATCCCCTTTTTGTAAATTTGGCGAAAAAAATGAATTTGGATGTTTGTACCTATTCCACCTAAAATGACTTTAGTCCAAGTGGATTGGTATTTCGAACATAAAAACACATGTTCAACATTCCGATCATTAGCTATTTTAATACGCATTCCATTCATATTTTTTGTCAATTCAAACCTTACAGTTTGACTAAAAAAATGAATATTACACTTAAAAAAAAAAAATAACCGTTACAGCGAATTTTAACATTTTGAAAATGAGTTCGAAGTGAACTAAAATTCTTTTTTATTTCATTTAATGAATATTGCTCGCGGGAAGAGCTCTCTAATCTTTCGTTAGAGCACAAAGGAAATCAAAAGAGAAACTATGATCAAAAATCACTTTGTCTTTAAGCAGTCTTTAAAATCGTCAAAATATCCTTCGGCACATGAAAACAATCTCAAATAAAAACATAAGTTTCAATTTCTAAACTAAAACAATATTTTGATGTAATCATGCAAACTATCCATATCAAAGTTATTCAGCCCGATTACCTATAGCATCCGTCGAATGAACTGCGGAGCGAATCAGACTGAATTTTGACATTTTTACTATGAAAAAAATGCCAAAATTGGGCGTGACTCATTCGTCAGATTCTGTAATCAGGGTGATTTCTTACACCGATAACTGAGTTTTTAAACTTAAGCCCCAAAAGTTATGTGGGCTTAGCTAGGTCCGAAAAATATCAAGAGGAGTTTAAGAAAAAGCTAACATTCATTCGTTTTGTCAAACTTAATGTGATCTTCCAGAAATACCGATACCCAAGGAAATCTAGGTAAATATAATAGCATGAAAGTCAACCTCACTAGTTTCAATATAAGGGCTTAAAAAAAAAACAGGATTTAGGTATGCATACTTACTAGCCCCAAACTTGTTATTTGTTTAGTCCGATTCCTTAGGATCTTAGAAAAATCAAAGCTTACACACAAATTGTTAAGCCCCAACCTAAATTTTTTTCCTGGACTTCAGTAATAAACAACAGCTTCCATGCAAATTTTTTAGCTCTTGCCTCTTATTTTCGTCGGATTTCTTTAATGCCTGGACAAAAACAGCTATTATGCAAATTTGTTAGCCCTAACAGTGTTATAGTTTTCATCTGATTCCCTTTCACGCTTAGGAAAACGCTTCGTAAAGGCTTAGCCCCAAGCCTTTTTGTCTTATACCTTTAAGGCTTGGAATAAATAGAGCCTACGTAGGTATATTTTATTTTTTATATAATCGTCTTTTTTCATCCAATTCTCTTGGGGCTTCGAAAAAAAACACAGCTTTCATATAATATGGTTCAGCCCAAAACAACTCATTCAATTTTCCTAGGGCTTGGAAAAACACAGCTCACATGTAAATTTTGTAGCCACATCGTAGTTTTGTTTGTCTAACTTTCTTCTGAATCAGCCGTGGGGGGGGCTTCAGCCCCTATAGCCCCCCCTCGGGATCCGCTACTGGCCGCCATCTTATTTTTAAGAAAATCGATTTTTGTGAAATAACTCGCCTAATTTTAACTTTTGATTGAAAATGTATTATACAAAAGTTGTTAAAAATTTAATTATTTACAACTTTGGTTAAATCTTTCTTGTCTACGATTGATATTTTTCGACTGAATCAAAAAAACCTATTTAAAATTTTTTTTCTCGTTTAAAACGCGTAATAAACATTTTTCAACTAAAAAAAAAAGTTATATATTTTGTTCGACTCATTCGAAGAGGATGACAGGAGTATGAAAACAAGTTTTCGACCACCCATCCCTTTTGGGTTGGCCGCCATCTTAGTTTTTTAAAGAAAATCAATTTTTGTGTTGTTCTGTTGCTGTTGAAGTTGGTGGAAGAGTTACAAGATTAAACTTTATTTTTGACACAGATTTGGTGAAGCATTTGAAACGAAGCTTTTCACGTTAGCCAGTTAATTTAACGTTTCACCTATTTATCTATTAAATCTATTGGAAAGTAACTATCTAGTCTTGTCAATATTATAAAGCATTTTGCTAACTTTTTTAATCTAGTTTATTTTAGTTGAAAAAATTACATTATTTGAGGCCGTGAGAGCCATAGTGGCCTAACTTTTAATTTTTAATTATTTTCAGTAGAGCAAAAATAAGGAACAAATAATTTTCAAACAATTGTAGTTTTAAAAAATTTCAAATATTAGCCGTTTTAAAATAAAGAAACAAAGCTATGATTTTTTTTGCAATATGATCAAAAAATAAATGGTTTCTGATTTTGTATTAATTATTTTTCAAAATACCGTTATAACTGATCAGGCAGGCCAATCTTGTACTCAAGCTTTTAGTTTGTTTGCGGTTGGTCTCTTAGTGCAAAAAGTCTTATAACTATGGCATGGAGCCATCAATTCAAAAAATTTAAATGCAGGAATATTGTTTAATAGATACAGATTCAATTTTCGTAATAAAATCAATTTCGATAAAATGGCAGTTAGGCCACTAACAGCCTCATTTATCCTTATACATTTTTGGCCAAAAAAATAAGAAATTCGTAAACAAAAACCTAATTTTCCTTAAATAGAAGATGGCGGCCAAACTTTTTTTTAGACTCCTTGTGCCATCCTCTTGTAATGAATTGAAACAAATATACCTATAACTTTTTTGTTTGTACTGAATGCTTATTTATGCGATGCACTTCAGAGTAACCGAAATAAAATGTCTAAAATACGTTATTTAGTCGAAAAATATCCATCGTAGACAAAAAATATTTAACCAAAGTAAAGTTGTAGATAATTAAATTTTGAACTTTTGTTAAATACATTTTTACTCAAAAGTTAAAATTAGGCCAGTTATTTCACAAAAATAGATTTTATTTAAAAACAAGATGGCGGGTGGTCGAAAACTTGTTTTCAAACTCCTTATGTCATCCTCTTCTAATGAGTCGAAAAAAATAAATGATTTTTTTTTTTAACTTGAAAAATGTTTATTATACGAGAAAAAAATTTTAAAATAAGTTTATTTTTGATTCAGTCGAAAAATATCAATGGTAGACACAAAAAAATTATAAACAAAGTTGTAGCTAATTAAATTTTGAACAACTTTTGTTAAGTACATTTTTGCTCAAAAGTTGAAAATAGGTGAGTTATTTCACAAAAACCGATTTTCGTTAAATTCAAGATGGCATTGGCAGCTAACGCAATGGAGCTAGGAAGTCGAAAACTTTTTCTTAGACTCTAAATGAACCCCTCTAACGATTAAAATAAAAAAACCCTATCTAATTTTTTGCATTTCAGCTCATATTTTTGTCTATTCCGACTGGGCTATCTCTGCAATGAGCGAGCAATGATCGACCCAGTGGCATACTTTCTTCACATAGAGATCGGTTATCTACTCAAGCCGAAAGAGAATTATTTGAAAAAAGTGTGCTAGACAGATTTTTTAGGGAAGCACCAAGAAGGCTACAACTTCTCTTGCGAGAAAAAGAATAAATCCAATATTTCATACAAGGTCTTATTTTGTAAGTCTATTTTATAGGTTTTTGTCTTATTAATTAGCCCTTAGCTGCAGTCGTGAAAATTATTATTAATCGTGGGTCCACTGGACCCAGCTATTTTTAAATGTTAATAAAAATTAAATTATTTAATGTTTTTTGTCTGCCAAACTTTAAGAATGCACGAATATAGTTTTAAGAAAAAATCAACAATAAGAGCTTGCATTAATTTTTACTTGCGATATAGGTACTATAGGGCAAGTTTTGGATTCGTGCAAAAAAAAAAATTCGAGATAACAATCAAACATAACATTACGATGATAGAGAACACGAAAAAAGTGGGTGGCACAATTCTGTCTGTCTGTCTGTCTGTCTGTCTGTCTGTCTGTCTGTCTGTCTGTCTGTCTGTCTGTCTGTCTGTCCGTACCTCAACCTACAGCCTAAACCACTGAAGCGATTTTCTTCAAATTTTGAACTTAAGGTTTTTTTGTAACTCTCCAGAGGGGAAATTGAAATTTTTTTTTTAGCTCAAAAAATAACGGTACTTGCCATATAACCGTTAAGGAAAAGCTTATTTATCTCAAAAACGGCTCCAACGATTTTGATAAAAAAAAATCAGTGTATTACTGTAGATATGGTGTACCTTCTAGTAAGAACAAAAATCACCAAAAACATTTAGTAACGGTACCTGCCATATAACGGTTTTTTTGATTTTTGATTTTCTCATTAACCGCTCATCCGATTTCAATGAAATTTTTTGCACAAAAGCTTTGTTAGAATATAAATAATACTGCAAACCAAAATTTTTGAAAAAATAAATTTTGGATTTTTAAAAAAATATTCAAAATTTTTTTTTGAAAATTCAATATTTCAAAAATGGGTTGATGAATTGTTTTGAAATTTTAGTTTTAAATGTATATTAATATATACTCAAAATTGGCATACCAAATTTTTTTTTGAAAAATGTTACAAAAATTTTATATATAAAAAATTAATTTTTAAGAAAACGGCTCCAACGATTTTAAATATTTTTTTTGCATATATTCATATTTTTTCAAGTAATCAGATGGCTTACTTTTTTTTGAGCTCTAAGTTATTTATCAGGCTGTTTATAATATTAAAAGAACGATTTAAATGCTTTTTATGCTTTTTCTATAGTTAATATAATTTTTTAAAGTTCTTAAGCCCCACACAACTTGAACATAAGAGCAAGTACGTGCGATCCAGTCGTGCATTTTATTTAATTTTTAAACAATAAGTTGCAATTCGCCTGACCTTAAAACATATCATCTAAAAAAATATATGTAAAATAGTAAAATGCAGGAATATTGTTTAATAGATACAGATTCAATTTTCGTAATAAAATCAATTTCGATAAAATGGCAGTTAGGCCACTAACAGCCTCATTTATCCTTATACATTTTTGGCCAAAAAAATAAGAAATTAGTAAACAAAAACCTAATTTTCCTTAAATAGAAGATGGCGGCCAAACTTTTTTTTAGACTCCTTGTGCCATCCTCTTGTAATGAATTGAAACAAATATACCTATAACTTTTTTGTTTGTACTGAATGCTTATTTATGCGATGCACTTCAGAGTAACCGAAATAAAATGTCTAAAATACGTTATTTAGTCGAAAAATATCCATCGTAGACAAAAAATATTTAACCAAAGTAAAGTTGTAGATAATTAAATTTTGAACTTTTGTTAAATACATTTTTACTCAAAAGTTAAAATTAGGCCAGTTATTTCACAAAAATAGATTTTCTTTAAAAACAAGATGGCGGGTGGTCGAAAACTTGTTTTCAAACTCCTTATGTCATCCTCTTCTAATGAGTCGAAAAAAATAAATGATTTTTTTTTTAACTTGAAAAATGTTTATTATACGAGAAAAAAATTTTAAAATAAGTTTATTTTTGATTCAGTCGAAAAATATCAATGGTAGACACAAAAAAATTATAAACAAAGTTGTAGCTAATTAAATTTTGAACAACTTTTGTTAAGTACATTTTTGCTCAAAAGTTGAAAATAGGTGAGTTATTTCACAAAAACCGATTTTCGTTAAATTCAAGATGGCATTGGCAGCTAACGCAATGGAGCTAGGAAGTCGAAAACTTTTTCTTAGACTCTAAATGAACACCTCTAACGATTAAAATAAAAAAAACCCTATCTAATTTTTTGCATTTCAGCTCATATTTTTGTCTATTCCGACTGGGCTATCTCTGCAATGAGCGAGCAATGATCGACCCAGTGGCATACTTTCTTCACATAGAGATCGGTTATCTACTCAAGCCGAAAGAGAATTATTTGAAAAAAGTGTGCTAGACAGATTTTTTAGGGAAGCACCAAGAAGGCTACAACTTCTCTTGCGAGAAAAAGAATAAATCCAATATTTCATACAAGGTCTTATTTTGTAAGTCTATTTTATAGGTTTTTGTCTTATTAATTAGCCCTTAGCTGCAGTCGTGAAAATTATTATTAATCGTGGGTCCACTGGACCCAGCTATTTTTAAATGTTAATAAAAATTAAATTATTTAATTTTTTTGTCTGCCGAACTTTAAGAATGCACGAATATAGTTTTAAGAAAAAATCAACAATAAGAGCTTGCATTAAATTTTTAATTTGCAATGAAAACAATAAGTTGCAATTCGCCTGACCTTAAAACATTTCATCTAAAAAAATATATGTAAAATAGTAGACTTTAAAACATCCTCTTTTGATTTTTTTTTTTACACTTCAGATTCTTTGTTGTAGTGAGATTAGAGCAAGCTGCATTCTACAATCAGAAACTCATCATGTGTGCATGTGATAGTGGTTAGTAGAACTAAGCAAACTAACACAAGCACATGTATAACTACAAACAATTAACAAAATTAGAACAAATACAAAATTAGATTCCTATAAAATAAAACATTTTAATTATACATACAAAGTTAAAACAACTAATAAATTAACGAGAGTGGAGCACTGGTATGAAATAATGGCGCAAAATTTTAAACATTTAAAACCAGCTCTAAATCACTCTTAAAACACACACACACTGTACCTACAACTCACCTAAATTGAAACAACTCTCAAGGGAGTACAGTAATGATTTTCTTTTTAATCAATCTAATATCATGTACAATAAAGTATAATAATATTTAAGCAATCTAATGGCACTTTCACTATAATTTTATAAAATTTACCTTCTCCAGCGAGAAATTATTTTTTTGTGCTCATTTTAAATTTGTTTCTGTTGTGTAGCTGTGTCTCTTTCTTCAACTGTCAGATTTGGGCTTGTTCAACCCAAATTTTCTTACGTTACGTTGCGGAGTTAGTAGTTAGAAGAGTTGTTTAATGCGTTTAAAATTAGGAAATAGTTAGACAAAGGTTCGAAGCAAAACGACTACGCTAACTAGAGCCGGTTCTGTTCCTTAAACGAGCACAGCCGAATTTATTAGATTTTCTTAAATTCTCATCTATAATTAATTTTCTATTGCTACTTAACTAAACGATTGAAATGTAACGTAACGTGAGAAAACTCACAAATACATGTACATTTCAGCTGTTTTTTGGTTTGTGATACTTTTAATTTTGTGTCCAGAAATTCTTTAATTTAATTTATTAATTCACACTTTGGTCTTTTGATGGAAAATATGTTGATAAATCAATGAAACAATTTAGTTTTAATTTAATTTACTAAGGGAATTCACAAATCTTAAAACTTCAATTAGATACCAAAAACATTCAATAAGGAAACTCTACCTACATGCATACATAGGTACATAGGCATACCTATATTTTTGTAATAAAAATAATTCTTCTCGAATGTCAAAATATGTTTAAGAAGGCTTTGAGTAGCCTTTAAACGCGGTGGATGGCGTTTAAGTTGAGATGCATTTAAGTAACGTTGCTTAAATGTGAAAATTGATTATAGATACCAATTTCGCACTTAAGAGCAATTTAAAGGAATCTTGAAGTTAAGATGCCTTTAAGTTTTCTTAATAAATACGGCTGGCAATGTTTAAAATTTTTCACCAATGTTTTTAATCCTATTTTACTCATGTTAAAATCAACTGATGAGGCGTTCAAGTTAAAAAGTTTGCACATGCGATTTAGAGGCTCGTGTGTGCCATAGTGCCCATAGTTTGTTCTGTGAAAAGGAACATGAAAAAGTTCAAATCTTGGCAGGTGGCCTACACGGGCTAACAAGTCAGGCGCATCAATTTCACCATTGATAAGTTGATGAAAAATTCCAAATAATTATTGACATGCCTTTGATATAAAGTTTGCAGTTGCAGAAGCTGAATTCTGTGTTCATAAGGTGGAAGGTAATACGGATCAGCTCAGGGTAGACCTTTCAAGGCAAAACGAATGAATCTATGTTGTATTGCTTCAATACGACTTTTATGAATTTTGTAGAAGGGTGCCCATACTTGGGAGGCGTAGTCAAGATGGGGTCGTACAAAGCAATTGTATAAGGAAAGAGTAACATACGGATCGTTAAATTCTTTTGCCCAGCGTTTTATAAATCCAAGCATGGAACTTGCCGTATTTACAATATAATTAATATGTTCTATGAAACCTAGATCAGAACTAAAGTGAACACCCAGATCTTTGAAACTAAAAGCACGACAGAGTGTGTGCTGTGAAATGAAAAAATAAAAAGCACTCACTACTCGTTTTTTAGAGAAAGTTATACTTTGACATTTAACTGGGATAAGAGAAAGACCGTTTTTCCCACACCAAACATTAAAATTGTCAAGATCAGCCTGCAAGAGAATGCGGTCAGGACTAGAACGTATTGTCTTCAAAATTTTCATATCATCAGCATAAATCCAAACATCATTTATAGCAAGAATTAAAAGTAACGGGCCCAGATGACTTCCCTGGGGCACACCCGAGTGAGCATTGAATGAGTTTGAAAAGACGTTTCTAAATTTTACTTGGTAAGATCTATTCTCAAGGTATGATTTTATCCATGCTATAAAAAAAATTGGAAAACCAAAAGCTTTGAGTTTGAATATAATAATGTTGTCACTAAGCTGGTCGAATGCTATAGAAAAATCAGTGTATATGCAATCAACTTCATACCCGTTTTCTAACGCAAGCGAACATGTATGCAAAAACGTAAGAAGATTTGTTACCGTTGATTTTCTTCTCACAAAGCCATGCTGTTGATCACATATTATATTCTTAGTATGAAGTGATAAGCTGTCGCAAACAACTTGTTCGAATAGTTTTGGAATGCAAGAGAGCTTTGCCATGGGCCTATAATTTTTGATATCAGTTTTTTCGCCCTCTTTAAAGATTGGTGTAAGAAACGATTTCTTCCATAAAAAGGGAAAACTGCCTGTCCTTAAAGAAAATTCAAACAAAAATTGAAGGGGTTGAACAAGTATATGTTTACACTTCTTCAATACTATAGGCGGAATTCCATCTGGATCAGATGAGTAATCATCATTTAATGATGAGAGAAGGTCTTAAACAGTACTCGGGGGTACTGGGATATTATTGCAGCTAGTTTGGGCATAGGTATGTAAATCTCTAAAATAATCTTCGTCAACATCTTAAGGCTTGTCAATTAAAAAATTACGAAAGTTTTTCGCAAAAGCGTTACAAATATCAACGGTTTCCTTCAGCGAACAATTTTCATAAATGAAATTAGCCGGATAACCATCTTAGATTTTTTCGAATTAACAAACCTCAATAATGCCTTTGGGTCATCCTTAAGAGAACTACCCATTTTGTTAACATGGTTAGTGTATGGATTTTTTGAAAGGGTTTTAAATTCTTCAAAAAGGGTAATATATGAGTCGTGGTCTACTGGCGAAACAGTTTTTAAGTACACTTTCCATGCTTTGTTTCTTTTATTTCGGAGTGCTCTTAGCTCTTTCGTATTACTCCTGTCCCTGTAGTGAAGTCCCGTAAAAATTTCCGTACTGATTTATCTAACCGCTAGAATCGATTAAAGTACATATAGGAGAGTCAGAAAAACTTGGGTAGACATCACCGTATTCTGGACGGGGTTTTTTAGACGCCATTTCCCAAAATGGCCGACAAATAGTAGTATAATTTGTATGAGAGAACGGAAAAATCTCCATAAAAACTAAACCACTAAACCGATTCTGATGAAATGATCAGACATGATCAAAAACAAGATGAGAAGCCAACATAATTAATTTCCGCCCACTGCCACGCCCCCTTTTTTGAAAAAGTAATATATTCGTCAAAATTAATACAAATTCGGATATTGCTTTAGTTAAACTTATAAAAATATTTTTGTATGGAATATAAGCTGTAAAAAGTTCCTACCACGCCTATTTTTTGGGCGTTTATTATTTTTTGACTGATGTGGAGCTAGTTTTAGTAAGATAAAATCTGAACCACTTCACCCAGTGTAATGAAATTTTAACTAAAGCAACATCCGAGTTTGTATTAATTTTGACGAATTTATTACTTTTTCAAAAAAGGGGGCGTGGCAGTGGGCGGAAATTAATTATGTTGGCTTCCCATCTTGTTTTTTATCATGTCTGATCATTTCATCAGAATCGGTTTAGTGGTTTAGGTTTTATGGAGATTTTTCCGTTCTCCCATACAGATTATATACTACTATTTTTCGGCCATTTTGGAAAATGGCGCCAAAAAAACCCCGTCCAGAATACGGTGATGTCTACCCAAGTTTTTCTGACTCTCCTATATGTACTTTAATCGATTCTAGCGGTTAGATAAATCAGTACGGAAATTTCTACGGGACTTCACTACAGGGACTGTATTATATACCATGAGTGGCAAAAGTTTCTATTTTTTGATACTTTTAAAGGGATAGTATTATTAATGCAGTTGTTAAGGATAGAATAGAATTTAAAAACTACTTCGTCAATATCGCTAGACACTGATTCTGATATATTCTCAATACCAGACCTAGCAATTTCATCTGAGAGCAACTGAAAGTTTGCCTTTCTGAAGTCAAAACAATATGAACAATCATAAGGGTTACTGAAGATGATAGCTGTCTATGTTAGTAATTCCGGAACTAGATTCTAGAACCAGAGAACTATTAGCGTCTGAAGAAAACACTAAATCGAGAATTCGATTTTAAGAGTTTTTAATATAGCTTATTTGTTGTAAGTCAGTTGAAATTATTCTATCAAGAAGCAGTAACTCATTTTGAGAAGAAGTTAGTGAAGCTTCTTGATACAATTCGTCATCAGAGGGAACCCATTCTATGTGAGGTAAGTTGAAATCACCAAGAAGTATTATGTTGCTGTTGGAGCAAGACAAGTCAATAACAAAGTCTAAGGCCTTAGAGAGTTCAACATATACTGCCTACGAACTTTTTGGAGGAATATATGCATTTAGTATAAACAACTGTTTGGACTGCATAGTTAATTTTAAACAAATCAGTTCAATTGACAGATTGAAACCCATGACCCATTTTCCTATGGAGCTTGGGCCTTGGGCGTAAACTAATGGGACTAGTACCAAATGAAAGCTAACGTTTAGCCCAATCGATCTGCCAAATATTTTCGAATTCGGCTTGAAGTTGACCTTTGCAAATTAAAAAAATCTGGCTTATTTGCAAACAATTACTTATAAATCCTAAACGTAGGACAAAAATGAATTAATAAATGAAAGATCATAAAAATATCTTTCAAATTATGTTAAACATTTTTTTCTACACCTGATATATTTTGAATAAACGAGCCAAAAACTTTTTTAAAAAATATTTTTTGAGTTACTTTCGAAAGTCAATATCTCGAAAAAATTAGTGATAACCTATATTTTTTTAACACCACTGTAATGCCTGATTGATAAGCTTTAATTTGATATATAATTAAGTTATCATACACTGGGTAAATGCCGTCCATTTAACAAACTTTCTTCCAAATGACCATTTTATAAAAAAACATGTTTCTATGCATCAAGCTTAAACATACTGCAGCTTGCATAAGTACCAAAATCTGGTTAAGCCCTTTATGATCACTTTTCAATCAGTAATCCTTTAATAACAAATTTTTGTCATGATTTGGAATTGTTTCGATATTACTCTACTTAAGATATTTGATATTAAACATCATGAACTTAAAACTTTGGATATATTTTAGATCTCATTACTTTTTTTGGCAAAATTTTTACGCACATTTTTCTTGTAAATATAAGAACTTGGCTCTTTTTTTAACATTTATGTTTTTGTTGTGATTTCACTCCTTCTTGCAAAGATTTATTTTTCCAGGTGAAAATCAAGCCCTACGGCTCTTAAAAGTATCATAATTCTACGACAACCGAAAAAGCTCCATATAAATAATAGCAATTCTGATAAAGTGGGTGGATGGCACGCCCCCCCCCCCCCCCCCCTTGAATGGAAAATTCCAAATTTTCGATTTTTTCTTTCTAAGTACCTACTTCAAGACCTAAAGGCCTACCAATTTTCATAGTTCTACAACAATCGGAAGTATTCCATATAATTTATAAGAATTTTTAAGAATGCGGGTGGATGCCACGCCCCCTGAATGGAAAATTCCAATTTTCAATTTTTTTTCTTTCTAAGTATCTCAAGCCCTACCGACTTACCAATTTTCATCGTTCTACAACAATCGGAAGTGCTCCCTATAATTTAAAAGAATTTTAAGAAAGTGGGTGGATGCCACGCCCCCTGGATAGAAAATTGCAGATTTTCGATTTTTTCCTTTGTACGCACCACAAGGCCTACCGTTGTGCGAAGTTTCTACGATGTCGGGAAGTGCTCCATAATTTTGATGATCTGTCAGTGAGTCAGTCAGTTACGGTTTTTGCGATTTTTGAAGTCCTATATCTCGGGAATTAATAATGTTAAAGAGTTGAAATTTGGTGAGCCACCTGTGTTTGATCAGCTCAACAAATACAGCGAATTTGAAGTTTCTGACTTTATTGGTACTGAAGTAAGAGGGGGGTTGAAAATCGCCTGAGTTTGTTCCTGTAAAAAGTGCCGCGAACTTGGCTGGGCACTACCGAGCCCTTTGATATCCTGGACGTTACAGGGCCTTATGCCGCAACCGATTCTGATGCCAACATAATGACAAATCTTTTTAGGGACGAATATGGGACATTAAGGCAATTTTTTCGACAAAATGATGTGTTTATTTTGGATACACGGTTCAGAGATGCAATTCCGTGTCTAGAATCTCAAGGATATCATACAAGGCTTACATTCCTGAACATGTGGATGAAGGCAACTTTCAATTGACAACGGCCCAAGCGAATAGATCCAGATGTGTTACTATGGTAAGATGGGTCGTTGAAGTCGTGAATGGATGGTTTTAGTGGGAATTTAAGCTCTTTCGACAAGATTTTTTTAATTTGGCTGCTAGTCATTTGATGGATGACTTCAAAATTGCAGCTGCACTTCTTGATAAGTTTCATCCACTAATAGAAGAAGCTGCCGATGCAAGCATTCTATTAGAATTGGCTTTAAGTCGATTAAACACTCCTAATTATTTAGGTGATTTTGTGAAAGAACACAATCGTAACAGAACCAGAGCCTCATTTAGCCGCATCGATGGAAATATCCCGAATCTGAGTAACTTCCCTATACTCAGCTTTCAAGATCTACGCAGGATATCAGTAGGGAACTATCAAATTAACCAGGCTCGCTCTTGTTGTGGGGAATATTTAAAGGTAAATGGAACATATACCAATTTTGAAGTCTTTCATTTGATATCAAAATATCAATCCTACGTGCCATACTTTAGGATTTATAAGTAATTGTTTGCAAAAAAGCCAGATTTCTTTAATTTGCAAAGCCCAATTATCTAAAAATCTCCGGAGCTGAATTCCAAAATATTTGGCAGATCGATTGGGCTAAACGTTAGCTTTCATTTGGTACTAGTCTCATTAGTGTACGCCTTGGGCCCAGAAATGGGTCATCTCCTTTATTTCGAACTGCACGATCTTTTCTATAAACTAAGAATTCTTGATTAAAAAGTTCCGTGTCAAGAAACTAGAATTTAACCAAGTTTCTGTCAAAACAAAGATGTCATGTGAGAATGCTTGGGAGTTCATATATTTATATATCAGTGGTTTTGCTGCGAAGCCCTCTTACATTTTGGTAGAAGAGGGTGGTCCTATTAAGTCTTTTGGAGATGATATTTTGGGTGCATTTCGCGTCTGTCTATTTTTTCTTGAAGTAGTGAACTCTTTAACATGTGCTTCAGAGGGCCAATTATTAATATGCAAATTGAGTTGAAAAACGAGGGATGCGTAACTATTATAAAAGAGGAAATGAAACTGTTTTCTTTACTAATTTTTGTACACTTAACGGAAGTGTTGGAGGGAATACTATCAGTTGATACCAAATGGGAAATTATATCATCCGGAATGATATCTGGTTCCAAGCGTGAAATAAAAATAAATTTTGACTTAGAGACTGCTTTTATTGGCTTAGGATCAATGCAAATATTTGGTACAGCTACAGATTCCGTGTTAGGAGCAACCGTCACTGAACCTTGAGTCAAAGCTTGATCGACAAGAGGCAATTCTAAATTATTATTATTCTGGTGACTGGGATTGTTTTTAAGATTTGATCGTTTAGGGGGTGGCCGGAGTGTTTAACAAGTAATGAGTTTTCGCGACCTCTTTTGTTATTATTTTTCGCACCTGATACTTGTCCAGATGAGCCTGCTTGGGCAAGAAGATCCTCTTTCTCATTATTTGTAGAAATAATAACAGGATGAGGTTCATGAACTAAGTCATCAGTAGAGGTTGCGCTATTAACCATGTCGTTTTTGAAAATAAATGAGTTAACATAAGATACTGCATTGTTAAAATTAATAAGCAGTTCTTCAAATCCCTTTGATAGTTTTAAAATGTCTGCCTTAAAAGAAGTCATTCTAAAAGCCAATTGAGATAAAGAAAGCTTACGACAATCGGGACAGTACCAAAATGCAAATTTAGAATTGGATATCTTTTCAATAAATGCATTGGTTGTTCCTATGCACTTTGCGTGGTAGAGATTACCACAAGGCCCAAAACAGGCAAAAAGCGGCTTGGAAGGCAATCCTTCGGGGCAATTCTTTGCAGAGCAAATCATTATCAATGAGAGAAAAAATAAAAAGAAACGAAAACTTTGTATATGAAAACCATAGTATTCTCATGAAACATTTTTTTTAGTTGAACGTTGACCCTGTGGGGGCGCCACATTCGACCGCATTCGATTGCTTGGAGAATTGTGGATGCGGGGTACATAAAGAATCGAAGACAAGTAGTAAGAGCAAGAGGAAAGTATTATTTTCATGCTCATAAGAAATAAAGGGAGTAAGAGAGATAAGCAAATCAGCTGTTTTTAAAATGTCAAAGAATAGAAAAACGTGAAGAAAATAAGAAAAAAATTGTCGTCTCCTCTTTGAATAGAAGAATATTTGTGTTGGTTTATTTAGGAATGTATTTTGTTTGCAGGCAGAGAAGCAAAGAAATTATATGAAGTGGTGAACGAGTTGATCGTGTCGCTTCTGCTTGCGTCGTCGTCACCCGTCGTTGGTGTCTAGTTCGTAGCAACGAGTAGAAAAATTATTATTTGCAGAGATTTTCTTGTATGTGAGTGTGAAAAGACAAACGTGTGTAGGTCGTTGCTATATTTTCTTATTGAGGGTAGGTTTTGTTTTTGCTTTTTTTTAAATTGACTTGAAACTTTCTTGCAAAGTTTCGAGGATAGGCTAGGCATATATCTTTTGGTAGATATTTTGATTGAAATTTTCTTGCATGATTTCGGTGGTAGGTATTTTGGTGTGTAGGTATTTGAATTTTTAAATGCAATCTTTTTTGCGAGGATTGGTCTTTTGGTATGTAGGTAGGTAGGTACATATCTGAATTAAAGTTTTTGTGCAATTACTATTAATTTTTTGCTAGATATTTTTTTTTTAATAGTTTTTATTACCTACATGGGTAGGTACCTAGTAACTACCTACGAGTAGTTATGCTTAATAGGTATTTGTAGGTAGGTATTTTAATAAAATTTTGTATGCAAAATTCGGGGGTGGGTTAAGGCATAGATATTTTTGATAGATAGGTATAGGTGCCTATACATGTATTTTAACTTAAGTTTTTATTGCTAAATTCGGGGTAGGTTTAGGTATAGGTACCTTCATACCTAGGTAGGTTTATCTTTTAATAGATACCTTGGTATTCATTACTTGCGATTATAGGTACTATAAGGCAAGTTTTGGATTCGTGCAAAAAAAAATTTTGAGATAACAATCAAACATGATATTACGATGATAGAGAACACCAAAAAAGTGGGTGGCACAATTCTGTCTGTCTGTCTGTCTGTTCGTCTACAGCCTAAACGGCTCGATCGATTTTCTTCAAACTTGGTACTTAGTGGTTTTTGGTGATTCTGCCGACACGTTTTTTTCATTTTTTTTTTTAGAACCAAAAATAACGATACCTGCCATAAATTTTTTTTGCAAATTTACATAATCGTATTTTTCTCAAAAACGGCTCGACAACTTTTCTTAAAAAAAATTCAGTAAATTTATTTTAGTAAAGGCTTACTTTGGGTGGAAAACCATTTTTCAAAAATGGTTATTAATGGTACCTCCCAAAGAACCATTTTTTTAATTTTTGATTTTCTTCAAAATGGTATGACCAATTTCAATTATTTTTTTTATACAGAAGCTTCCAAAAAAATGTTAATAGTTTTGTGTACCAACATTTTTGAAAAAATATTTTTTGGATTTTTAAAAAATATTTCAAAATTTTTTTCGGAAAATCAAATATTTCGAAAACGATATCATAGATTTTTTTGAAACTCGATATTTAAGACTTTTTTAGTACTCTCTGAAATATTTTTAGAAAAAAATTTACATATATGAAAAAATAACGGTACCTTCCCTACAAAAGTGAAAAAACCGCAAAGGAAAATATTTGTTTGCTTAAAAACGACTCCTACGATTTTGATTAAACTTTTTTCATATACTAAAATTAGTACGATCTACCATAAAAAATTATAAAATTTTACATATAGAAACTATTAGTAGTACCTGTGATAGAACGTATTTTTTTATTTGTAGTTTTCTCGTTATCAGCTTAACATATTTAAATGAAGTTTTTTATATACAAATTTCAAATAAGATTAAATAATATTATTGCATATCAAAATTTTCAAAAAAAAGTTTTTGAATTTTCCAAATTTTTTTTTGAAAATTCGATATCTTAAAAACGAGTTGACAATTTTTTTTCAAATTTTGTTTTTATATACACATAAATATATACTTTAGATTTGCATTCCAAAATTTATTCTTAAAAATGTGTTAAGAATTTTATATATAAAAAATTAATTATTTAAAAAACCGCTCCAACGATTTAAATTTTTTTTTCCCATACAATCATATTCAATCAAGAATTAAGATGGCATTCTTTTTTCTCAGCTCAAGCTGTCAAAGGAGTTGTTTTAGCCAATTTAAATGTCGTTTTTCATGCTTCTCTACATTTTTCTCTCCTAATTTGCATGTTTTTATATACAATTTTCTTAAACCCACAGTGTGTTCAACATAAGAGCAAGTACGTGCGACCCAGTCGTGCATTTTATTTATATAATAAAACAGGTACCTACCTTCCCAAAGTGCATATAATTTTTATCCGTGAACTTTTCTGATATTTTAATAGTTATTCTCCTATTTGAGGCGGAGTCAAATCCAACAAACCATAGATAATTAAAATTCGTTCAGCCGTTCTTCAGTTATAACTTATAAATGGTGTAACTAACCCGACTTTGTTGTATACAGGGTGTCCCGTAATGAGTGGATAATACTGCAAATGGTGATAGCAGGCCTTATGACGGCTCAGAAAAAAAATATAAAAAAAATATTTTTCTTGTGGTCTCCTTGGTATAATTTATTTTGGAAAAATGTTAAAAAATTCAGGGTCTCATAAAATACCTAATTACAACGGCCACCCATAAAGGATTCTTATTATTTTTGTATCTTTATAATATTCTTGAATAACCGTTCTAAATGATGGGTAGTAAATTTTAACACCAGCTGATGCATTTTTTGTGTTATAATTTTTTTAATTTATTTTTTTTATTCAAAAATAATTCATTATTTTTTTCACCAAAGTTTGAAAAATAATAAAGGGAAAAAAATGTATGAGAACATAAGTGGCAAATTTAATAAAAATTGGCCTGTTTAATGTACTTTCCAAAATGGTATTACACATGTTTGTGTCTGCAACCATAATCAATAAAATTGGCATTTAATCTACTAAAGTAGTTTTTTAACATTTTATCAGATGAAATTAAGTTACAAAGTTAAGTAAACACTACGACGACGAATGAATAACTCATATTGTTTTTTTAATTTTTATTGCATATAAAAATAACCGTTCTTAAATAAAGGCAGTAACATTTAACACTAGTTGCTGGATTTTTTTAATAAAAAAATGATTAAATATTTATTTTCATCAAAGTTTGTAAGTTAATAAAAAAGACAGAAAACTGAAAACTTTCGTGGCAAATAATGTTAAAAAAATCTCCTTTTAATGTAATTTCCCAAATGGTAAATCACAAGCTTCTATCTACAGCAATAACACATTAGATTGGCTTTTAATCTACTAGAGAAGATTTTTAACACTTTCTCAAATCAAAATTGACTTGTAATAAAAGAGGCATTAAAATGCATAAAAAAGTATTATTTGCAAATATTGTTAATTCTCTGCCATTACATAACGTATAACGTTGTTATACTGGTTTCGTCAATTAAACGAATTTTTGAATTTGATTAAATCAATACTGACTAAGAAGTTCACAGTATACGCCGCTGAGGTATGCAAATATGCATTTATTATACGGGGAATGCAGAGGAAGCGCTAACGCAGCTGCAGCACTCTATAGAGAACGATATCCAAATGCGCGACATCCGGACTATCGAGTGTTCATCAGAATCCACCAATGTTTTTCAGAAGGACGAATTCCAATTACATCCATTACGGAACTGCGTCGTTGTGTTCAAGACGCTGTGATGAAAATAAATGAGCGCCAATATGCTCGTTTTATTTAGAGGTCCTCCATTAGAAGATGCAGAGCCTGTATCACAGTGAATGGGGGACAGTTTTTTGAACGCTTGATATAAATATTTAAAAATACAAATAAATCATAATTTTTAATACTGTTGTTTTTATTTATCGCATTTCCCATACCTAAATCAAAACCTTTTTGAAAGTGCATACTATTATTTTTGTTAGTGAATTTAGCAGACATAATAGTGACACTGGTATATCTATTGACTTTTCCTTACAACTCAATTTTTGTTGTCATCAAAATTTGATGAAAATAAATATTTAATCATTTTTTTATTAAAAAATTTATTAAAAAAATTATTACAAAAAAAATACAGCAACTAGTGTTAAATGTTACTGCCTTTATTTAGCAACGGTTATTTTTAAATGCAATAAAAATTAAAATACAATATGAGTTATTCGTCGTCGTAGTGTTTACTTAACTTTGTAACTTAATTTCATCTGATAAAATGTTAAAAAACTACTTTAGTAGATTAAATGCCAATTTTATTGGTTACGGTTGCAGACACAAACATGTGTAATACCATTTTGGAAAGTACATTAAACAGGCCAATTTTTATCAAATTTGCCACTTATGTTCTTATACATTTTTTTTTCCTTTATTATTTTTCAAACTTTGGTGAAAAAAATAATGAATTATTTTTGAATAAAAAAAATAATTTAAAAAAATTATAACACAAAAAATGCATCAGCTGGTGTTAAAATTTACTACCCATCATTTAGAACGGTTATTCAAGAATATTATAAAAATACAAAAATAATAAGAATCCTTTATGGGTGGCCGTTGTTATTAGGTATTTAAGGAGACCCTGAATTTCTTAACATTTTTTACAAAATAAATTATACCATGGAGACCACAAGAAAAATATTTTTTTTATATTTTTTTTCTGAGCCGTCATAAAGCCTGCTATCACCAGTTGCAGTATTATCCACTCATTACGGGACACCCTGTATATTAAGATATCCAACTTTATCATTTTGAGATCTTTAAATAGAATAGTATTTAAAAGCAGAGTATAGATTATACTTTAAGTGTGGGCTTAAATGCCAAATCCAAAAAGCAATAGCACCCGCGGTTCTTATTTCTTTTCTTTCGTGGGTTATTGCCATTTAAAAATGGAAAATAAACCCTTGGGTATTTTTTCCTTTTATTTTGGGAAATAACGCCCACGGCCCAAGGGCTTTATTACCGCGGGTGTTATTTCACTGCACCTTAATAACCATTTTTTTGAGAATGGTATTCCAGCCCAATGTAGCCTTTACTAAAATATATGTATATATATTAAGGAAAGAAGCGAAAGAAAAGTTTGAAAAGTGCGAAAAGTTTGCATGTACATTATTTGTAAAAAATCCTGCACACAAAACACCTACATTTGAGTAGATGAAAACGAAAACTCATCATACCTATCCACTTATATCAAAAATTGAGATTTGTTAAGCTGGGCATATTGAATAGTTTTTAAAGAGAATTTGACACCCTTACCGCTCCTATTTAATATTGATGTCAAACATCGTTATTGTTTCCAAAACTCTCGATATCCACAGTGCAATTTACATCAAAACTTTCCATATCCATTCTAAGCAGTAGGTTTGCTTTCAAAACTCTTCTTATCCATCATAGGCTATTAATTATGTTATATAAGAAGGAACTAAAACGTTCACAGGTTTTTATTGTAAACAATTTTAAATGGTCTATTAAAGATTGGAAAGTAGGGGAGTGCTTTTATATTAGAGGGTGCAATTGTGAGAGGGGGGAATGGTGGGGAAACTGGCCATATCCAATCACTTGCAACAAAACTCTTCATAACCAAATTTAATTGTTAAATATCTTTCAAACGGAACTTCCAATATTTGTTTGCTCTCAATCATAACATAGATTTAAAAATCTTCTATTATAGCTTTGTATATGAAAAATTTTCATATACAAAGATTATAGGTATAAAATAAAATCTTTGAAAACATCTACCATTTCACCTTAATTAGTTTTTTTTTTTTCATTTGCACAAAATGAAAATTTTGGATATGACGAGTTTTGGTTCTCAACTACCCACTCAGTTGTAAAAACTAACCCACATACCTACCTACCAGGCACGAGGCGTGACTTTTTCGGAAGCGGAAGCACACAACTTAAAACTCAAAAAATAAAAGTCCTTTAATTTAGAATTTATATCATACCGCTTTTTTGCGCCTAATAATATTATAAAGAGTATAAAAAATGTATTTTCTCTAGCCGAAATAATTAATTTGAAACACTCTTTGCTATGCATTTGCAGGTACTCATAAGCACTAAGCAAAACGCCAAAGCAATCACAAACAAAACAATTCGCCCAAAAAACTTAATCAAATCGAAAAAAAACACCAATCAATGCATTTCTTATGGATGAAACACTATATACGATTTGCATTCACACACACACAATCACAACACCGAAGATCCAAAGTATAAAACTAATGCCGGATTTACACGAATGGAAAGCTGCCAGTATAATGACAAAAAGAATGAAATTGTCCATTCTTTTGTTGTTGCTTTTGTCATTATACTGGCAGTTTTCCAATCGTGTAAATCCGGCATAAAACTACCCCTTTTTCAATCGGAATGTGCGGCAGGAAACGACTCAATACTTCTTTAGTTTTGCTATTGAATTTTCATAATGAATTCACTCAACTCATTCTTCACACGTTGGGCAAACAGAAAGAAATCATCAGATTTTACTTTGAATTTTGGACGGAATTTGAGTTAAGAAGGTAAAATCAGAGAATGCCAAGCTGTTGCGCGTTCTAGAGCAAAAACTCTCGTATAGTACCTATTTTGTAATGGAGAATGGAGTGATGTTACGCATTCTCAAATGGCTTGGCTTGGCGTATAATGGAAATTTGTGGGTTTGGTTAGATGATGTGCGGATTTAAGCGTTGTTCTCGTGAGTGATTTTATTAAAAGATAATAATCATTTCCCGTGATATGTAATACCTAATTTTGGGAAATAATTAATTAATATAAGAGATAATTTATTAATATTAGATATCAAGAAAATGTAAATCGTTGACATACTATAATAATAGGTCAATGATGTAAATGTATTTAATGTACCTATAATTTGAATTTTCGAATATTAAAATTCTTTGCTATGAGCATTTTGTGAACTGTCTTACGGAAGCACTCATTCCACTCAATATATGAACGCTTCGTCACTGCTACCTACCTATATTCCAATGTATAACAACATCTTCCTCTTGCACCATAGAAACCCAAATATATTGAAGACAATACGCCTACAGCTGTGAAAAAAACAAATACACCTTCACATGTATACCTACCCCTTTCCCTTGCACCATAAAAACCCCATAAGCCAAAAATTATCCAAAATTGTTCTTTTTGTGTCTTTCAGCTTTATCTGCATAGTAAAAAAAATGTAAACAAAACCGATAACCAAAACAAAATTGAATATTTTCTCCAAAATGCCTTCTACCAGATTCACTCTAACTCTCATAAATTCAGTATACGTCTTTCCCATGCTTATACTATTCTTCACGTCCACATTTCCACTTATTCCAAAATTCTCCACGTCAAGGTACCCCTTGGAGACTTGAGATGTCGCCCTCTTCGAGTGCCAACATGATAGTACTATGGTTTTCATATACAAAGACGAAAAGACACTAAAATAAAAAGTACAAGAACAGGACAGAAAAATAAATACGAATTAATAAAAACAAAAAAATAAAAAATAAAAAAAAAACAAAAGACTGTAGGATTCGAGTCAACGCAAATATGCGAAGATTTATGACCGCGCATCTACCACCTACGCCACCGAGCTTATATTGAAATAGTGAGTAAAATTGGCCCTTAAAATAAAATCAAAATTTAATGTTAACATGGAAAAATTGGACTAAAATTTCTATTTAATAGGAGTAAAGGAGACAGGTTTATAAAGCTTAAAGCTTAGGTTGAAAAAAAAGTAGGAGAAACTAAGTGATAGGGGAAATGTTATATAAAACACAAGTATGCACAAACACTTGGATACAAGGAAATTAAAAAAAGGTACACTGCGTAGGTGGACAATTTAACTTTCAATACAAAATTTAATCTTACCACGTACTATTTTAATTTGTCAAACTAAACAACACACTTCAAACACAAACTATGATTAAAAACAAAAGGCAAAAACTAATATTCACTTATTCAGTGAAATTGGATAGTTTAATTTAAATAAATTTGACGAATTACATTAAAAAAAAAATAATTAACACAGGACCGATATAGAAACACAACCAATTATAACAAAACCAGTGCTGTCACTTATGACACACTGGCGCAGAACAAATCATACTTTTTGCACTTGCCATTTAATTAAAATTTGAATTTTGGCTTTTTTCGTCATCGTCGCTGGACTTTTTAGCACTTAGCTATTGCTCCATCATATCGTCTCGATTTCCTGAATGACTAATTTAATTTTTCATTTCACAAATTTGAATAAGAACTCAAAAACTAAATTGGTAGCAGGAACAACGAACAAATATATCACGGACCCACGCGTATTCTGAAACTGACCTATGGGAGCAGCTGCTTTCAACAAATAAAATACTTTGCGATATCCTACTTTACTAAACAAGTGTAAAAAAAAAATAAACAAACACTTTAAAAATCTAAGTCGTTAATGATTTTGATATTTTTCTTAGCAGAAAATTCTTAATTCATTATAACCACTTTTGCCTAATAGTATTGTTCTAGAAACAAAAAAAGTATATATAAAAAAGAAAAAATTTAAGCTTAATGATATATAAAGATTTATTAACTGTGATAAACATACATTACCTGATTTTGTTTACTGTCTTTAATTTATTTAAATGTTAATTTTATTTTCATATTTATTTGTTATTATATTACTTATTTATATATTTATTGTATTTACATATTCATTAATTTTAAAAATTTATTAATTTATTTATCTGTTAATTCATTAATGTATTTATTTATTTATTTGTTTATTTATTTATTTATTTGTTTATTTATTTATTTATGTATTTATTTACTTATTTATTTATTTATTTATTCATTTATTTATTTATTTATTTATTTATTTATTTATTTATTTATTTATTTCTTAATTATTTATTCATTGACGTGTCATTTATTTGTATTTATGTTAATTACACAAACATTTATATTCAATATGTATTAATTCTTTTTCAATGTTTAATTTCTGTTTTTACTGTGATCATAATAATTTTTTTCTTTTTTTTTTTTTTGTGAAATTTTTTCACTACCAATTAATTTTCTTTCTTATCATTTCTTCGCTTTTTTTACTATTAAAAATTTGCTTGATTATGTACCTGCTTAATTTATCCATTATTTTTTTAGTTGTAACTTTCCCATTCAAATATTCACTTAGGTACATTTCTTTTCTTCTTGTCATTAGTTTTAAGTTATCGTAAGCTATTATCTTATAAATATTTTTTCTTTTTTTCTCTAAGGGAGGTTTTTTATCGTGTTTCCTCCAGAAATGATTATGTAAATTAATAAAATAAACTTAAAATCTATATAAAATAATGTTTTAGCTGTAAGATACATAGTATCAAATCACTAAAATGTAAAATGTGCGGTAACAAACCATTGTAAAACTTATAACAAAATAAAACATTTATCTATCTTTATCTTAAGCTGGAATTTCTTTTCTCAACGAACCGTAAGATTCTTTACAAAGATAAAAATAAAAAAGGCGCTCCAACAAATATTGGAAATAAAACACGACGGACAAAACATTGGCCAAATTAGCTCCAGCAATCTCATTTGACGAACAAGCACATTGCCGTCAAGCCAATTTCCGTTTATTTGAGTCTCCGACTCAAATATTGGAAACATTGCGCATTCAGCCTTTGTCCTCGTGAGCCCTTTTTTTGGATTGAAAAAGTTAAATCTCCTAACACGAATTTGAGCAAGGACTTAGCTCCAGAATAGTATGTGGTTACATTTAAAGAAGCAGAAAAAATTGAAGACCTGTACCTAAAAGCATATAAAAAAGTTATCCAATTTGTTTTTGGGTAGACTTATCATCATTTTTATTGGATAATCAATTTCAAGCAGTGCAGTGATAGTTCTTTTTAATTTAATTTCCTTTTTTCTTTTTTCTGGCCTTCAGTCAATTTAAAATCAAACTTCCCTGTAAATAATTAGTTTTCTTGTATGTGTTTGTTAAATTTGTATAATGAAAGCAAGAAAGACATTTTTCGATTAATTTTAATAATAAAAGAAATATAGAAAGCATCAAGTCATCCAGTGCCTACGTTCTGTAACTTAGGCGAGAACTTCTCGCATCGAGAAAACATGGAACATAAAATCCCAACGTTTCTCGACTTGGGAAAATAAACTGTGTCTGTATCTCTATGTGAGAAACATCTCTTTTGATTTGTCTTTCCATTGGAATATCTACCGGAAACTATGTTATTTGCAGTTAAAATTCAAATATTTAAAAATATTTGTATTTTTATCAAATGTCTTATGTAGGTCTTCCGGCTTAATGCAATAAGTAAATACGCATTTATATAAGCTAGTATCGCCAAGTAGTCGAAATTCGACCTGACTCTATTAATCTCTTAACGGCAACATATAAATATAAAAACTTCTGCCCGAGCGATTGGCTATACCTTTCAAATAAAAAAATATGAAAATAAATTGCCATTAAGTCAGTTTAAAAGGGAGATATAGAATAGTGTTTACGTATTAATATATAAATTGTTTTTTTTTTTGAGGGTTATTAATGCATTTATTGAAAAAATATCAATCTAAACACATTGATAATATAGGTATATGGATATATTTATGCATGTATATGTATATATAACCATACAATTATGCAAATATAATCTACATATAACGGGTGATTTTTTAACAGGTTTAGAACTTTAAAAAAAAAAAAACACAAAAAATTCGAAAAAATGAATGAAATATTTATTTGAATCGATAGTTTGAACCTTGCAATTTAATGTTTAAAGATAATTTCATGCAAATGTTGACCGCGGCTGCGTCTCAGGTAGCCCATCCGCTGAGTCCAATTTTGGCATACTCTTTCACACATATCGGCCGGTATCTCACGAATTAATGCATGGATGTTGGCTTCCAGTGCGTCAATCGAAGCGGGCTTGTCCCTATAGACATTAGCCTTGACATACCCCCACAAAAAATAATCTAATGGTGTCAAATCGCACGATCTAGGCGGCCAATTGACCGGCCCGAAACGTGAAATTAACTGTTCACCAAACTCGCCTCGCAATTGCGCCATTGTTTCGCGTGCTGTGTGGCATGTGGCACCGTCTTGTTGAAACCACATATCATGCAAGTCAAGAACTTCCATTTCGGGCAAAAAAAAGTTTGTTATCATCGCTCGGTAGCGTTCACCATTGACAGTAACGCTACGATTCGCATCATCTTTGAAGAAATATGGCCCAATAATGCCGCCGGCCCATAAACCGCACCAAACAGTGGCTTTTTTGGGATGCATTGGTAGCTGTTGCAATGCTTCTGGCTGATCTTCACTCCAAATGCGGCAATTATGCTTATTTACGTACCCATTCAACCAAAAATGAGCCTCATCGCTGAACACAATTTTTCGATAAAAAAGCGGATCCTCGGCCAGCACGAATTTTGATAGTAAAATTCAATAATTTGCAAGCGTTGTTCATTTGTAAGACGATCCATGGTTAAATTGCAAACCAAACTGAAGCTGTTTGACAGTGACACAAGGTACTAAACACACGTCAGCTGTCAAAACCAGTGTTGCCAAAACCAAACCAGCTAAAAAATCACCCGTTATAATGACGTTGCCATAATTTTGATTCGATACTTTTGGTCTAGTTTCAATTTTTTAAGTTTTCAAAAGCATACCTCACTAAAATAAAACTGAAGAATCTGAAGAATACCACACTCAATTGAAACTGAAGACACTGAGCACAAAATAAGAAAGATTATTAATTCACTTAAGTGAATTTGCCCATAATAACGGTTTGTTACTTTTAGTCTAGCCTCAGATGTTATGAGGGCTCTCGAGTGCACCTCACTTAAGTGAACTTAAATGAAAATGAAAACTCTTAGGTTAACCTCACTTAAGTGAAACTGACAATACTGAAGCACAAAATGGACAAAATTACTAATTTCACTTAAGTGAATTATAGGTATGATCGCCCCTATTTAGGGTCTGTTACGTATCTACTTTCATTCAATTTTGCTTCTGAAGTGAGGAGAGTTCTCAAGCGCACCTCACTTAAGTTGGACTAAAAAAGAAAATGATTGATAAGTAGGTATGTATTTTTATATTTGTTTTTAACGCTTACATTTACATTTCCAAACTACCCTCTTTGCTAAATCCAAAGGAGAGTGTTCTTTTGTTTTTGATTTGAAATAATACAAATTACAAATACAAAATATTAACCATTTCTCTACTTTTAATCGCTTTAATTTTCTTCTCACATGCGTTTTACTTGTCGAGTAATTTTAGCAGGTAAATCGAGAAATTATCTCGACTTTTTTCTTACAGAAAAAGTTTAACTCACATTTTTCCAGGCTCTCACAGTTTTACTCATATTTTTCCAGGCTCTCACAGAAATTTTATTCCGAAAAGTTTCAAGACGAGAAAATCTTGTTACAGAACCAGGCGAATGTGAGAAAACAATTTGAATGCCAATTCACGTCATATTTGTTTTGATGCACGTGTTCCACGCGAGAAATTTCTCGATGCGAGATTTACAGGCACTATTTCTCTAATGTGCGCACATCGAGGGAGCATCGGAAAGACCATTTTAACCGTGAGTAAATTAAAGGTCCTTTTTACTATTTCATCACAAATTTTGTCTTTTTAAATGCACACACTTCTTTTCAATACAATTTTTGGTTTCAATTCTTTATTTTCATACAAAATCTTTTATATTTCATTTCAATTTAGTATAAACATTTAATTTCTCTTTAGTTTATAGTTTCATATTTTCATTTTCTTTTTTAATTTACTGTGTGATAGATACACAGATTCAATAGTTTTTTTTTTCTTCTTTTAAAAATAATTCAATTTTCATTTTGTCGTTAAATTATACTATAGTTAATTTTTATTTTTATTCAGTAATGTCAATAAATACATGAACCTAAATCTGAACTTTATTGGTATTGATATTCTTTTTTTTTAATGATGAATTAAATTGGTAAGAATGGGGAAATGGTAACAGAAGGGAGAAAATGGTGAGTCAAGGGTGGATTTGATTTTTGGGGCTATGCTCATGAAAAATTTACAGATTTCACTCCTTGAGTAACGATGGGGACATTGAAAATGACTTGCTTATGCTAGATAAATCCTTAGTCTTTATTATTTATAATTATAATCTTTCCTATACTTTGAATTTTATCTTTACCATTTTATACCTACATATATATAACAATTTAGATAATTCATCTGTTTTATGAAGACCAATCCAAGCATTATATTGAACTAACAAAATTAAGAATTTGTTAAACAAACTTTATTAGAACTTGCACACGCACTTCCATCTTTACTTGCACTTAGTTACACCAAATTAATTTTTTTTCTTCAGCTTCAGAAATTATTAAGGAAGAATAGTTTTTTAGCCGTTAATCCAACAAAAATTTCTTCATCGGAACTCTTAATTGCTTAATACAAACCTTCATTTCATTTTCCCTCCGTTTTATCTTCAGCCAAATTTTGATTTTTCCCTAAGTGCAAAATGATGTTAGCATATGTATCACTATTTTTTTTTTGCTATTTCCTCCTGTAATCGTTTTTCCTTTTCCAAAATCACGTTTTTTGTAACACTAACTAAAATTAGATTTTCCAAAAAACAAATATTCTAAAGGTAGTTGTTACCTCTCCACAAAATTTTATTTCCCTTATTCCCACTGTAGTTTTTGTATTTTGTTTCATTTTCAAAAATACAAAAGAAATGTTTTCTTTTTGTCATTTTATTGACCCACTTATATTTTTTTCCTGCTTGTTATCTAATCTAATATTTTTCATATACGCCGTAAGGGACCTCACTTTTTTCTTTTTGATTTAGCTTTGTGGTAACACCAAACAAAACTTCAATGTTTTCTACCCCTATGCTTGTTTATTTCGGTCTATACTTGTATATATTTTTCTTAACTCGTGTAACTTTTGTGGTAGGCAACGCTTACTTATATTCGATTTTCCCTCAAATATATGTCTAAAAATGAATTTTTAATGCTGGTGTTTGTTACGTGTCCGAAAAATTCTATTTTTGCTATTCTCTTTGTAGTTTTTTTTTTTTTTAATTTTGGGGCTTATTAAGAGTCTTCTTGAAATAATTAAAAAAAAATCAAGAAGACCAAAGTCGATCAAAGATTCTTGATGAACTTGAAATTTCTATCAAATAGGAAAATATTTACTAGTAAAAATTAGCAATAACAATAATTAGACTTAATCTAACCAGTCTATTTTGAAGAGATTCTCGCAATAAGGTCCTTTATTTCATTTTCAAAAAGAGGCTTGATGGTGCCATGAAAGCTAGAGGGAGGCCCAATGTTATTTTGTTTGTATTCAACAGTTTTTTGTAGTTTTTGTATTTTTTTTTTTTTTGGTAAAAAAAACCGTTTTTTGAACATATTCGAGACTTAAAACAATTCAACATTTTTTGGTAAGGTTTTTTATAGTTTTTTTCGCTTAAAAAAACTGGTTATTGAATATTTTTACAAGTTCTTGTTTATAGAAAAAAATTACCCCAAGGCCAATATCATTGTTTGTCCTCAAGATATTTGAGACGAACAAAAATTTTTCACAATTTTGCTAAGTTTCTTGTGGTTTTTCGATTAAAAGAAACTATCTGTTGAATTGAATTTTTTAAAAAAATTATCAATTATTTATTATAAACTTATTTAAAGAATAAAGCTGCCCCACAGCCAATATCATTATTTGTTCTCAAAATATTTGAGACAAAAAAAAAATTTTCCACAATTTTTAGTGAAGTATCTTGTAGTTTTTTTTTCACCTAAAAAAAACTACTTGTTGAATTTTTTACAAATTCTATCAATTATCAATTTTAAACTACTTGGTGTGTAGATTTAAATTAACCCGATACCAATATCATTGTCTGTTCTCAAGATATTAGAGGCAAAAACAATTTTTTTACAATTAGTGTGTAGAACTGCTTGCTGTTTTTAGCTCTTAAAAAAACTATTAATTCAATATTTTTAAAAACTTTCAATTTGTATCTATAAAATTATATATAAAATTAAACTACCTCGAAGCCAATATCATTGTTTGCTGTCAAGATAGTCAAGCCAATCATAGCTAAACAAAACACAAAAGTAAAATAATAAACAAAACAAAAAATAATAAACAAAACAAAAAACCCCCAACAAATATCTCAACGAACCTACCTGAAACTAAACATCACACATGCATCCTATCCTACTAACCTTACACGCACATCGTAGTCTATGCTATAGTACGACTAAAAACAAATTATTTACCGGCAAGTAACATACGAACCTTCACACCTCAAGGCATCTTTGCAACTGAAGATGAAGAGTGAAGACTGAACTGAACACTGCACTGAATACTGAAATGAATAGTCTTTCATAAAACAGAGCCAGAGATAGAAAGAAATCTTAAATGAACTATGGCACTTTATTTTTGTGTTCTGTTTATTTGGGCTGATTGTCCGCACAAAGACTTGCAAATCGACGACGATGAATTATAGGAATATTGATTAAAGATTTAGTACCACTTTTTAATTGAATTGTATTTTCAATTTGTGAAGCTTATATAGAACGTACAGCTACGTTTGATATATCAAAATAATTGTCAATTATTGAAGCTGCTAATAAAACAAAAACGAATTGTATAGGTGCATAGATTAAAGAGTTATAAGGTTATATGTAAATGAACAGATATATGTTATTATCTCGGCTAAGGTATGATTTAAAAAAAATCAAATTTTACATATTATATGTGAATCTATATAATCTATCTCCGGTATGAATTTGAGATTTTTAAATACAACCGTTAAAAAGATAAAAAATAATAACTGCAAAAAATCGATCAACAAAAATTGGTATATTTAAAAAATTAATTAAATATAAAAAATACTATCAACATTTCCTGAAACAAAAACAATTTGTTATTTATTATCTTTCTTAAACTATAAAATTTATTACAATCAGCCTTAACCCTGATGTGTAGCATTTGTGAACCATCTATTTTTGAATTTTTAACTCACCATTAATATATCTCACTTTATATTTCTTTTGCAATTTCAAGATATACATATGTATGTACGAAATTAATATATTAAACTTAACCATCGATTAACAAAAAAATATTACTGTGGCACTTCTCATTTGTTTTTTTTTTTTTGTTCGACCATTTCACATAAAAACCATATTTTAAATTCCTTACAATTCGAATTAAAAAAAAAACCGTCATATTGCATCTCTACATTATTTTCCTATCATAAACATTTATGAAAAAATTTCCTAAGCTTAGATTTAGTTTAAAAAGCGCTATGCACTGCTGCATGTACTGGCTCTTGCATTTTATAATTATAGTAATATGTACCTAACCTACATATGTATAGTTAAAACTCATTTCATTTAAGCAACACCAACCAAAAATTCAATCGTACCCTCCTTACCGCTTGCATTCATCTTCTATACAAATCTGTTCACTCCAAAATGAATGGTAACACCACCAAATTTTCTGTCGTACCCCCCATATACGCTAGCGTTCATCTCATATTACATTTGTTCAATTTATTCATTTTAGTAACACCACCAAAAATTCGATCTTATCCCCCATATACGCCAGCGTTCATCTCATATACACATTTTTTCACTTTATTCATTTTAGTAACACCATAATTTATCCAAAACGACCCTATAAACATTTTCAATGTTAAAAAGGGCAAGAGCGTAGCTAGGAGGTGAAGCAGCAATGCTTCACTATAGGATTAGGGTTGCCATATAGCTTTTTAACAAACTATACAATAACATTACATCAGTCATGTGAGACTCAAATTCACGAATCGTTTTGTCATCTGTGTTCTCTTTCATTTCTGGCACGAAGTATTTGAATGAGTGGAAATATTAGTAGCAGCAAGTACCTCCCCGAAATTCGAGCTGAGGGTTGAAGAAAGTGCCAGAGCTGCTTACTATGGGAATCTACATCTTATCCCAACTCTCATTACAGTCCGTCACACTGCACTCACTTCGGCTTGTTATATGAAGGTGCTAAGAAGTGGGAGGGAGCGTTGAGTATAGGTCCATTGAACCCCCAACTGCAGTAAAGGGTTAAACAAAAATTATTTAGATAAATAAATAATATTTTTGTATAGGTAGGTATCTAACGGGTGCCTATTTATTATATGCCATTATATTTTTTGCAACAATGCCTTATTTAGAATTTCAATTTTTTAAAGGTAGGTACATTTTACTTCTGCCCCCCCCCCCCCCATAGCAAAAATCTTGCGGGCGCCCATGCATGTCGTGGATGCAACTCCACGTATGATATAAGTTAAATTTATATCATTACTTTGTACAAAATTTTAAGTAGCATCTTTTTTGTACGATTCTTCGTATAATCATTTTCGAAAAAAAATATACTTATTTTTTTCTCTTGACTCATAAAGTGAGAACTTATGAATTGGAAAATTCACACAATTCGATGATGATATCGATTAAAGGCTCATTTTATAGGTCGTTATAAGAACTAAAAATGATTCTATGAGCATCATCCAAAAAAATCAAAGGTAACCGAGATAGCTCAAGAAAAGTCAGACCACCCCCAAAGCACAACCCACAGAGGAACATTGGCCATTATAACTTAAAGATCATAGGCCAGGAAAATGGGTTCCGAGGTTGAAAAAATTAATTCATGAAATATTAAAATTGGAATCGAATTGCAACCTCTATAACATATGCAAAGTCCCCCAAAATCCCCACATTGGCTTTTTTGTGTAGATGCATTTGAAGAGGTGCAGACGGGGAGAACTTGGAGGTCTATCAAACTAAAATAATTGTTTTGGTACAACCTAACCGTATAGTACATGCTTTAAGGGTAGTTTTTAACGCTGAACCTAATGAAACCCAATTCAAAATGATACAAACATCCAAACAAAAAGTTATAGTCCTTTTTATGTAATAATGACTTTTTTCAGGTACAACAGGTAAAGTACTACCGAAAACCCTTTGAAAATAGAGGTATGTTAATGAAACTTCGTTTTATAATAAGAAGGTGTAGCCAAACAGATTCCATATAAAAAAATGTTGTCCATCGAAAAATGCGATTTGATTTCCTAATTTGACTGGGCTTAAGTACCCAAATACCAACAAGAAACCCAGATACACTTGTCACTTTGCGATATCGGCAAAATGAGTTTTAATTCGATGCAACTTGCAAACTTCATATAAGTCGAAAACTCTTCGCGCTGAGAACAAAACATGAACATACAACATACATAGATATGCGGTGGAGGCAATATCAAATCGGTGCATTTTTCTTTATATGAAGCGGCCTGTCTTTATACATTATGAGTAATCCTATACATGATTTGATAACATTTGTAAGAGTTTCGAGAAGCTAAACCAATTTTTCTGTATGGAGGTACCTAAAACATTTTTTATTATTCAAGACTAAAACTTTCCCCTTATTTCTTCACACAACTGAAAAAAGTGCCGCAAAGCTATGAATTTATAATTTTATCATACAATTGTGAACTACGCTTCATTTCTTGTTTCCCACCCACTTGCCAGAATGCTCACAACTTTATTATTTGGGAAAGTGTTTTAAATTCCATTTTTCTTGCTTTCGTTGTCGTCGCGACCTCCAGGGAAATCACATTTACGGGTAGCGAATCAGCAAGGAAATTTACACTCCCAACCGGGGCTTGAAGAACTTTTTGGGTAAGTGTTTAATTATTTTATTGGTACCTTGACACTTTGAGCTTTAGCGTTCGCTTTAATCAAAATGCAAATTAACTTTCCTCATTGAAAGACTTTAAGCATTTTCGAATAAAAAAAAACTGTGGGTGAATTTTTCGTACCTACCTGCGGTTAAAATTTTATATTTATGTTATTTAATGCTTGCATGTGAAAACAGCACTAAGAGTAGAATTTAAAGGACGACACACGACTGACCGACAAATGACCATGAAACCGAATTAACCCATAAGCTGCAAGCGCTATTATAACCAAACACACTTGGTCCACAAGGACATCCGAAGGTCCCAACTGCAAACATGTGCGTTAAGTTAATTGAGTAATAGCAACGTTGTTTTTGGGTGGGTATATTATTTACAAAGAGGATTATGAAAGTCTTTATTGTGAAAATTTATATTATTAATTTAATTAAGCCTACGACTCAATGACTGGACATGGACACGGTTGGAATTCAACATCATTTGTACATTGTAAACGAACATTTGCATTTTATAATTTTTTCGCTTTCAAAAAGGATACATGTTCACATCCATATTACCTACAAGGGCTGAGTTTTGAAAACATAAAACATTTAATTCGTGAGAAGGAGAAAGATGAATTGAATGAAAAAGTCGAAATAATAACATCACATTTGGGGAGATGCTCGAGACCACGTCGATTCCTTGAGGGAATCGGCATTAAAATAATTGCCACAAATGGGCATGTGTTCGTTTTGTATTGAATGTTGTTCGAAATTACTTACTATTCTAGGCGAATTAGCAGATTTAGTATGTATCTAGATGATGACTTTTTCGTGGGAATTGAATACAAATAATAGATACAATTGAAATATTTACTACCTCAAGCTCAGAAAGTTGTACCTACTAGGTAAATGCATGACAAATCTGTAAGTGAAGAAAAACGGTAAAAATCACCTACTTTTGTGAATTAGGAACAGCAAAGATATTAATTTGGTTAACCAAATTGCGGAAAGAAATTTGAATTTGAATTTTTCCAAAAGTACATAATTTTAAATTTCCTAATCCTTTGTAATCAGAACATTGAGCCCACTGATTAATCAAACTTTTTGGAACGACAGATTTTCTCATTAGATTAATTAATCGGAGTGCCAGAATCAAATAAAGAAACAAAAGCTGTACCCATGCATAAATCCATTAATCAGATAGGTAACACTTAACATCATTAATTTCGGAAATAGGATCGTTAGCTTCTTTATTTGCACTTCTGGTGTTTCTTTACTGTAACTCATCTTAAGACAATTTTTGAAAATATGTTCCTTTGAACCACATTGGAGATCCTTTCTCTCTTTTGGGATGAGGACACGAACTTGAAAAATGAATTTCAGCAATTTTAACATAGCATGTTCTGACGATCAGTGCTCGGCTTGAAAACTGATTGTTTTGTCTTAGTTATATACGTTGTAGGCAAAATCTTAACTGCTTTACTGGCTTCCCGTTGACTTCGCAATTGGATATAACGATGTGATAGTTGTTGTTTGAGATGTTGAAAATTACAAGCTGGATACAATACAGCAATATTCATACAATCGTCTTGAAATCCCTCACTTATGAAATGAATGACTTGCAATTCATCTAAATTTGTACGTGAAGCCAACTCTTGCATTTTAAGGATGTACCTCATTGTACGGGTGTCCCGGACCTGAGTGGAAGTACTTTAGGGTGTGATTCTTGGGATTATTCTAAGACAAAAATTGTATAGGGGGAAAGTTGTATCTCCCCTCCCTGAGGCAGGGGGAGGCAGTTTCCGAAACATTGATCTTAAATGCCAAAAAAAAACCATTAAAAGTCAAGGAAAACACATCCAATAATAATAATAATAAAATAATTTTTTTGAAAGTTAGTACTCCATTCTTGCATTTGCTTTTTAATTCAAGTTGTTTAAGGGAATAGTTTTGGAGAAATTAAACTTCAGTCAATTTTTTTTTTTTTAAATGGTGAATATTTTTCATTATTTTTTAGTCCATTACCGAAAACCAAATGCAAAAATCTTTCTTAGTTTTTGAGAAATTAAGAAAAAACAGGATGCACTTTTACCAATAAAGGTTTACATTATGGATAATTCATGAATAAATTAATTTTGTCGGGCTTTATTGGGAAAAGTACCTTGTTTTTTCTTAATTTCTCAAAAACAAAGAAAGATTTTTGCATTTGGTTTTCGGTAATGGACTAAAAAATAGTGAGAGCATTGAATATTGAACACAAAAACAGCACTTAATTACGTAAAATTTTGAAAAATATCGACATAAGAAAAAAAAATTACATTTTTTTTTACAGTTGACTTTGAAATTTAATTTCTCAAAAACTAAACAAATTGATTGAGAATTCGAATGCAAGAATGGAGTATTATCTTTCAAAAAAACTATAGCACATTCTTAGATGTGCTTTCGTTGATTTTGTATGATTTTTTGGCATTTAAAGTCAATGTTTCAGAAACTGCCCCCCCTGCCTCAGGGAGGGGAGATACAACTTCCCCCCCATACAATTTTGTTTGTCTAAGAATAACCCCAAGAACCACACCCTTAAATGCTTCCACTCAGGTCCGGGACACCCTGTAGACAACTTCGATGAACGATAATTGGTCTTCCTTAATTTATCAAGCACTTCTGATACAGTACATGACGTATATCCAAAGTTCTACAAAAAAGTGTTTCGGAATTGCAGATAATTGGTAGAATTATCTACATAAAGAAATCAGCAGCAGAATCCGTTTTCATTAAACGCCGAATTGGCCTTTACCGGAAAACATCTTCACCACTTACAGAATCACAAAACCCGCTAAATATCCGTAAACCATTTAGGAGCATCTTAAGCTTCGTCACCAGCAAAACCAAAAGAATTTATGGAATATTGAATATCTTCGACATTAACAGAACCTAATTCTCTTGTGCATCAATATCGGCTTTCTCTTCTGCTTGTTCTACCTGTCGATTCATAGATGCATTTTGAAACTCATTTTCTAGAACCTGATCGTTATTTTCAAGACCGTGTCTGGTTTCATCACCAATTGCAACTGTTTTTATCTGAATTTTCTAAATCGACAGAATTGTTTTCTTAGCGATTAATTTATTCGTCAATGTGGCTGTTTGTAAAAAATCAACTTCCTGCTTCTTGAGCCATCCTTTCAATCCAGACTAATTCAATCTCAATTGCATCTTTTAAATCTTATTCAGGATTTTTTGCACAAGTCCACTTCTGATGTTCTTATGGTTGTATTTCGATAAAATCCAATAAAAGATATTATTTAAATTATTTAAAAAAATCGAAAAGAATTCCTCTTTTATTGATTCTTGAATTTCGTATGAATATATTTTATATTTTTCTGACAAACTATTTATTCTAAGTTGTTATGAGCCAGGTTTCCACGGGGGAACGCTTCGGTGTACTGGAGGAGGCTGCGGCACGCTTGCAGTTGTTCGGCTTAGCTCGTCGCGTGGGGTGGTTCTTGCCACCTCTCAGTACACCTCCTGCTCGACTAAATATTATTTTTAAATCGTGCCTAATAGCCTATTGAATAGACCTTTTAAAAAGGATCAATTACGTGCAAGGGTGTTTATTATTGAATATGTTTGTTTGGCTCACAAGCATGCTTAACCGAAAATGCTACTAAATTCACCCATGCGTTTCTGAGAAAATGGTCTCACTGACCACTTTTCATTATTTTTGGTATAACTCAGAAGCTAAGCCGAATTTTACAATTTTACACATAAAACTTTTTTTTTTAAATTAAATTTTCTATCGAAGTGGATAGTTTAAAAAATAAAAAAAAATTGAGCAGTAAAAATGTTGACATAAAAAACAAAAAATCCAAGATTTTTATTTTTTTCTAAATAGCTCATAATTTTTATTTGGAGAAAATATACGCTCAAGACATACATAAATAAAGTAAATTACAGCTTTAAGGCCTTAACAAGACATGTTGAAAAAGCCATATTTTTTGAAAACTGACAGTGATATACCTATTCAAACTTTAACATTTCTTATCATTTTTCGCAGTTTTTGCCTGAAAACCTATATTTTGGTACTTAATGACAAATTTAACATTCCTAGCACCTAGTACCAAATTTTATATAAATTGGACCAGCCGTTCAGTGTAAATGTCTGAAAGTATTTAAAAACAGCCGAACAAAACAAAATTACGAACTTACAAACTTTTTTAATATTCTCTATAGTCGTAATGTCATATTATATCAAAATTTTGATTTCGAAAACTTTTACGAATGTGAAGCTTGGCATATTGTACCAAGAAAGGGGGCTTTCAGGTCAAAATTGTGAAAAATTATAAGAAATCGTTAAGTATGAATGGGCATATCTCTGTCAATTTTAAACAATAATTACTTTTTCAACATGTCCTATAAAAGCTCTTAGCATCTACTTTATTTAGTCTATGCATGGGTTTTAGTAGGGTCGCCTAGCAAGAAAATCTGTTTTTGCCGGACAAAAGCACCAAATTTTTTGTAGGTACTACTTAGGTCCATAGCTTGAGATTTAGGGTAGGACCCATCTCGGCGGTCAGCCATCTTGGGTTTTATAGCCGCCATTTTGAAATTCAGGTATATTATCAATATCTCGGCTTCTAAATCACTTATGATCCCAAACTTCGTGTCTAGGTATACATTTTCGGGGTCAGGGAATACAACCACATACTTTTCAAATGTTAAATTTTGCAAATATACGAAGGGGGCATGGGGGTCATGACCCCCTTGCTCCAAGACAATCATATATTCTATTTAGGGTCGGATAATATATATACACAAGTTGAAAATGTATCTGACTAAACTTATTCAAGGAGGGAAATGGGGGGTCATGACCCCCCCCCCTCAGAGCCCAGGAAAAAGTATAAATAAAAAACAAACTTCATTTAAACACACAGAAGTGCAAAAACTGACGTGACGTACGGCTAGCCCAAATTATTTCAGAACCGTAATGTTACCTTTTATGAGACCATGGTAATATTATTCGCGAAGACTGTATGTTTTGTCGTATCGAGTTTTTCCGAAAGGAAAATGAATAAGTTAAATGCAAATACAAAATGCAGATTTTATTCATCTTGGACTCCATTCAATATGAAAACAGAAATAGAAAAAATCTTAAAATATCATATAGATGATCATAAATCAAATTTAAAATTTAATTTCTTTGTCAGCTGTTTTAAGCAATATCTATGTTTTGGTTAGTTGTCTAAATTTACGCAAGATTTTTCCAAGTCCCCTAACACACGATGATTCTTTGCCTCTGACTCTTTTCGAACATAATGAAGAATGGCTGTAGTAGGTGTATGGTTCGTACTGTTGACACGGACGTGGTGGTAATCCTCATTGGCAAGTTCGATCACCCGATGAACTTGTGCACAAATTTGAAGATTTCTGTTACCTTGGGTACGGGCAGATCATTTAATTATATAGACCAATGCTATTAACGAGAAACTGGGCGTAAAAAAATCCTTGGCCTCCCTGTATTTCACAGTTTTACGGGTTGCGATACAACATCTTCAAGGCAAGAAATCTACGTGGGAGGCATGGAATTGTTATCATGAGGTGACACATACCTTAACATGCATAGCATTACATCCCTACACAGAGCTTGATGGTGAACATTTAAAGGGCTAGAACGCTTCACGGTAATATTATATGATAAATACAGTAATTCGGACAGTGTGAATGATGTCAGCAAGGAGCTGTTTTGTCAGAAGACTAAAACAATGGAGAAACTTCCACCAACAAAAGATGCACTACTTCAACACTCAAAGCGGGCTGTATATATCAGGCAGGAGTATGGTGTACCAGTGAACACTTTCAACAGTGTGCTCCTAGTCCGGAAGGTTGGGGCTGGACTCAGAAAGAAGAAGGTGGATCATGGGTTTCTGTATGGAACACATTACCTATAGCTTCAAAGGCATGTACTGAATTGGTGAAATATAATTTTAAGAGTCAAAAAGGATACACTGGTACTTTCAAAGCTGCTCGTTGGAATTGTACTGATCTTTGTAAATGTCAATGCTTGAAGATGACATAAGCAATTCATATACCTAGATAAATGCAATTCAACATCTTTCATATGTGATTTCTCTTGTATTTAAATTTTATATATTAATATGTATGTACATGTAATAAATAAATAAATAAATTGGATGGCGCAACAGCTTGTGGAGAACCAGGGCCTAGTGACTTACAACTCACACCTATTCCTGTGTGTGTGTAGGTAGCTGGCAGGAATAGAGGGGACCTACAGGTTTTTGCCGAGTCCGAACGCAACGGCTAAATGGCACTTTTTCATGACAAGTATACTCTTGGAGGATTTGTCAGTTCCTCGCAACAGGCAGAACCTCGGATAAAACATTTCTGTTTTTAGGTGGCACGGCTGGGAATCGAACCCACACCTTCGGCATGATAGTCCTACGCACTAACCATCATGTACTACATGTACATGTATGTATATACATGTACGTACATATATCTTATTTCATTTTCAACCTTATATCTTAATATCTAATATTTTTGTCACTCGATTTAATAATTGGATACCTATAGTTTGTTATTTATATATACTTATACAACCTAACTTAAATGTATTTGCATTTAACTTATTCATTTTTTTTTTCAGAAAATCTCGATACGACAAAGCATACAGTCCTCGCGAATAATATTACCATGGTGTCATAAAAAGTAACATTACGGTTATGAAATAATATGGGCTAGCCGTACGTCGCGTCAGTTTTTGCACGTCTGTGTGTTTAAATGAAGTTTCTTTTTATTTATACTTTTCCTGGGCTCTGAGGGGGGGTGTCATGACCCCCCATTTCCCTCCTTGGATAAGTTTAGTCAGATACATTTTAAACTTGTGTATACACATTATCCGACCCTAAATATAATATATGATTGTCTTGGAGCAAGGGGGTCATTACCCCTATGCCCCCTTCGTATATTTGCAAACTTTAACATTTGAAAAGTATGTGGTTGTATTCCCTGACCCCAAAAATGTATACCTAGACACGAAGTTTAGGATCCTAAGTGATTTAGAAGCCGAGATATTAATAATATACCTGAATTTCAAAATGGCGGCTATAAAATCCAAGATGGCTGACCGCCGAGATGGGTCCTACCTTAATTCTCAAGCTATGGACCTAAGTAGTACCTACAAAAAATTTGGTGCTTTTGTCCGGCAAAAACACATCATCTCGAAATTTGACGCTAAGCGACCCCACCCTATCTTTGCTTCAAAAAAAGTTATGCTAAATTTATTAAAAAATTTAGAAATCATTGATTTTTTTAGGTTGGCTTTTGTTAACTTTTACTGCTTAAATTATTTTATAATTTTTTTCAAACCATCCATTTCTACAGAAAATCTAATTCGGAATAAAATGTAAATGGTAAATGGCTTAGTTTCCAAAATATACCAAAAATAATGAAAAGTTGCCAGTGCGACCATTCTCTCAGAAAGGTGAATTTAGTAGCGTAGCATTTTCGGTTTTTAGAATGCTTATGGGCCAAATAAACATATTCAATAATAAAAACCTTTGCATGTAATTGTTCCTTTATACGACCCCTCATTGTCCGGTCTATTTAATAGGCTATAAGGTTACGCGATGTTGATTGTGACATAAATCTAGGGACGTTGACGATACCTAAGAGTAATGTTAAGTTTGGTGCTTCGAATTTTAATAAAAAAGTATATATAAAAACTTTATACAAGAAACTAACCTCAATAAATACCATTACTAACTTTACTTAACTTAAGATGGCGCTTACAATCCAGGGTGGACTACGGCCTCAACCAACAAGCCCCTCCACCCAGCTCGATCCCTAGGTAGCTGCTTCCAGTTACGCACTCCAAGTTGGTTGAGGTCGTTCTCCACTTGTGTGCGGCACCTAAGGTGGGGTCTTCCTCTGCTGCGTAGATAGGGTTACCAGATTCAAAATGACGAAAAGGGGGACATCGGGAGTTTTTCAAAAAATGGGGACAAAATATGTCTTTGAAAAATATAACACCAGAGTAAAAAAAAGTGAAGTAAGAAAGTTTAATTTGATTTTTTATTATAAAAACAATCAAAAAAGCAAATCAAACTGACAGATGAAGGAAAACTCTGAAGTGAGATTTATATCATTGAGTGGATCCATTCAGCTTTGAAAGGATTTTTCACTTCAAATTAAGTATTCAAAGAAAATTTTTATAAAAATATTTAATGAAAATTTTTTTGCAGTTTGTAACGGAACCTGTTTGATGCGCAAGGACCTTCGTAACTGGACAACCTCTAACCTCCCAAGGGGGAGGTGCTATAACCCTCTTAACTCCATAGCCTAGCACCAAAATGAAATTGTGCAACTCCTAGGGTCCTCACGAACCTTCACTTCTTTTGCTACCATTACGACCACAAGCATACAGGAGTCTTGTGGCCGATCCTGGCAGTAGAAGTGAAGGGTGCTCAGTAATACTTCGGCTCGGCATGCTCGCTGGAGGCCAAGGCTTTACTCGTCGGACTGGGTTGGGTTCTTCGCCGCGTATTACCGAACTTAGTTACGTTTTTATTTATTCATGCCGAAATTTAAAATAAACTCAAAAGATGTAAAAGAAAATGTGTAGTGAGGTTCAAAATATTATTTGAGACCAGAATCCGTCAGATCGAAAAGAAATAAAATAAAAAAACTTGAATTTCTTAAAGAAATATGGAATGAGACAGATAAGTCAAGTTTTGGCTACCTTGAAGAGGACGAAGGACAAGATGTCTTTAGTCCTAGTGTGGCTAAACCCCCCCACGCACCACCAACGTGACACGTCCATGACTGCCGCAACCACTAATACTTTCATTGCGGTCGCCCCCTAATTTAAAACTCCAAAATAACCTTAACAGATTACGACTTCCTTAGAACCTACCATGATCGTCATCGCCCGCTATTTTGGCTATGGGTTCCTTAACTTCGCCATATCCACCCTTTATAATTGACCTTAGCACTCCATTTTAGTACTTTTTACTAATTAACTCTAAATCTTGTTCCACCAACTTTCAAGGGAAACGAAATCTTTTCATTTTCCAACGTTATAAATTCATTTTATTATAAAAGTATAAATTCGTATTGTAGAAATAAATTTAATATGTAATACCTACTATAAGTATACTAAAAGTATAATCAAAAAAAATTTTTTTTTGTTCAACTTTTTAAAACGATTAACCTTCAAATCTTGTAATTTGACTTAGCCTAATAATACAAAAAAAGAACTAAATAAAAAATAAGGCAAACAAAATATTATGCGATAATTCTTAAGTGCTTCTCTTTCATAAGTCCATAAACAAAATTTCCATAAGTTACCTAATTGAGCTCTCTTTTACATTTTCTTAAATTTTTTTTTTTTTGTATTTACTTTCGGATCGATTTAAAAAAAAATAATCTAATATCTAAAATTGGAATTTACTTCTTTATTAAATTCAATGTTGAATTTCAAATTTTGGGTACTTTTGCTATATCTATGAATAGCTTAAATTTTCGGTATTCTAATCATGAAATTATAATTAGCTCAACAAAATTCAAATAATGAGAAATAATCTTTATCAACCCAAAATTACTTTGTATTAGTACTGTCGGTCGTCTACTTTAAGGAAAGAGAAACTTTCAATTCCTTTTATGATATCATTTACCAAAAATGTAATTTATTTTGAAAAATTTAAAGCAATTTCGATAATAAAATCAATCAAATATGTTTAGTAATAATCACTTACCAAAAGCTTTTTCTACATCATTGAAATGTTGTTCACTCTTATAATATTTTGATGTCCTACTATGATATGCAAACGAACGAGCCGTCGAGGTGGTGCACCGCATCGATGGTTTGGTTTTTCTCTTTTGGTTTTTTTTTTTTTTTTTGTTAAATTTTTCTCTTTCCGTGAAAGTTGTTTACCTATATTTGATAAGAGTTAATTTGAGAGAAATTATGATCGAAATATTGCTTTACAACATGAATAAAAAAAAACTATTCATCTTTATGATAATCTATTTCTATTTCTTAGTTAATGTAGTATAAGTAATTTTACTAGTGTAAGCAATTTTTAAGTAGTTTAAAATAGATTAAGTTTAATTAAAAAAAATAGTTTAATTTTTTTTTTTTACACTTTAGGACTATACATTTGAAATTTACTTAGGAATTGTAAAATTAAATAAATAAAAAAAATAATTATAATCAATAAACTTAATAATACATATACGATACTTAGCTTTTGTTCGAGAAAAAAAAAAAGTTTCGGTCGCTCGCTGTTAATGATGGCGTTGAAAATTGGTGTAGATATTAAAGATGCTGTTGTGGTTCCTGATGCTATTGTGTGGTTGTGGGTGTCGTATGAACTTGATGATAGTTCTGCTGTGTTCTGTTGTAAGCTTCTGCTCTCTACTATTTGTTGTATCTCGGCATTTGTATCAGTATAGTGGTTGTAAGTTGCTGCTGTTTCCGTTGTTGTAGAATATGAGCTTATTTGTTTGCTTAGGTATGTTGAAAGTTCGTGTAGCTGCTGGTAAAGCCGAGATGTGTGGCTTATGCAAATAAGCTGCTGAAGGTCTGGCTGATGTACCTAGTTTGTACCTGGGGCTCCCAATGTTTCTGCCACGTGAAACTTAGGACCTCGATTCCTGCAATTCGTCCTAGGCTTGCAAGTGGACGTCGCAAGAATTTGCTCGTACTTTGTGCCTTGGTGTCGAATGGGCACTTATATGTTCGTTGGTCTGGAATTTTTTGTATGTTCGTGTGCATGTGGGACTTCGATAGCGTGGTAAGGCGGTTGCTTGGTGTGGTTCCGGTGTCGGTAGTGGGAAACTGAATTTTCTGCTTCGGGATAATTTTAAGCGGAGAATGCGTTAATTTCAGCCTGGGATGTCGCTGGAATTCAGGTTCATTTAGATGTTTGGTACCATCGGCGTCACGTGGTTTCACATTCACTTTAAGTTTTATTGAGTACAGCCTCGGGTGATTTGTTAGATTTATAGTTTTATTTTATTTGTTTTTCACTTTTGTTTTATCGTTTTGATTTTCTTGAATGCACGTAACTTTTCTTTTCAATGTTTTCTGTTCTTTATTTCAGATTTAAATTTTAGGTATATACTTTACACTAAAACCTTTTGTCCCAAACTATTGGTGACTGTACCTCACTTATATTTTGCCAAACCGTCACGAATATCGCACACCAAAAACCAGATTCCAACTGACTGTCGATTCCTACTAAATGTTATGTTCTCTTCTCTATTCCGGTTGTTTCAAGGTAAAATTCCAGACATGGTGGTGGATCCGGTCTTCCTTTTTTTCTTTTTCTAACCAGGATTTTGACCCAAAAAATATAATTTAGAGGGCAAATATATTTTTGATTTTTTCTGGAAATACATGTAACAAAATCAAATTTTTCTGGTCAAAATCCTGGAAATTTGTTTGACCCAGTAATAAAATTTTTTTTTTTTTTTTTACCAACACCACTCCATGCCTAGGTATTAGTTAACGAAGAATTTTACCTCATTTCGTTTTCTTACTCGGCTCTCACACATGACATAAACTGGCTATCCGTAAATAATTTCCACAGCAACATTAAGTAACATTTTGCTAAGGTCATCGCCAGTCCTATCGTGGTACGGTGGTATCGTTGGCTGTCCACACTCCTAGACAGCCTCTGGTTCGATTCCCACTCAGTTGAAAGCATTTTTTTTTTTTGTTATTAATTTCAATGTACTCCATTAATTTTAGATTTCTTGATCAATCCTTTTTTTTCTTGTTTTTTTTTTTTTTTAATCTAAATGACTACTAGTAGCAAGTCCTGTAATGACAGCTCTGTACAGAACTATCGAATTTTTCAAATTTATCGTTATCCCATTATCAGGGAAATTAACTGACTTCTCTCTCCCTAGATTCAAATCTGAACCGATTCAACCGTCAGAACTTAAACATTAGCAAAAACCCCAGTAAAATCTCTGGACCAGAGCCAATTGTTCAAACCCTACAAATGCAAAGCTGATGTTCACTGTCTCCGATGAACAAATTTGAATTGTGGAGCTTGAACAAAAAAAATAACTGCCACTGCCCATTTTCTTACAAACCTGCTTACTTTTGCAAAGAACTCTGAGGAAAAGGAACAGGAAAATAAGGAGCTCTCATGCACAGACTGACATGACCGGGTACCAATAAGTCGATCCTATCGCCTGATATCTTTAGCGTGGTAGACCCCCACACGTTTTCCTTTAAGATCTTCAAGCTCGTACAAATTACTTCCTATCACTCTTTTAATCCTCATTTTGACAAATTTGGGTGATAACTTGGCGTTGAATTTCTTTGACGCGTCGCTCAAAACAAAATTCCTCCTAAAAACTACCTCGCCTACATTAAACCTTACGTCCTTGCTCCGAGTGTTGTAGACACTCTCATATTTGGAATGGGCATTAGCCAAAGACTCCTTAATGTAGGTGTGTAGGATATTCATTCGGGATGCCTTCGACAATACCTGGATCTCGGAATTGTTAAGACCGTTCAGGTCACTAAGCAGTTTATAGTCCGAACCATGTTCAACCATAGTTTGACCAAACAGAGCCTCGTACGGTGATACTCCGATAGCCGAATGCACTGTCGTGCAAAGTGCACTAGCGATCGAGGCAAGGTGTAAATCCCAATTCCGTTGATCTGGGTCAATGTATGATCGTATTGCGGCCAAAATTGATCGGTTCACCCTCTCGCTCGCGTTCGCTTGAGGGGAATATGCAGCTGTTCGAACGTGGCTTATACCGTACGAGGACATCAGCTTCTCAAACTCCTTACTAATAAACTGTTTTCCGTTATCCGAAAGTATGGTCTCCGGCACCCCAAACAAACACAAGATATTTTCAGAAAGGAATTTGATGACCGTCTCCGAGGTTGCCTTTCTCAGTGGTTTAATCACCACAAACTTTGTCAATTGGTCCAGCGCAATTATAATATAGGTGTTACCGTTTTTGGAGCGTGGATAAGGACCAAGAAAATCTATGTAGACCATTTGAAAAGGTCTTTCCGCCGTAAACGCTTTCCCCATTGATGGCCTAAGGGTACTGTTTGGCGCCTTACACGTCTTACAAATGTCGCAAATACCTATGAACGCTCTCACCTGAGCAGCCATGCCGGGCCAAAAGAACCGAGTACGAAGTCGGTACAACGTTTTCGATATACCACCATGCGAAGCTCGAGGTGGTTGATGAGCCAAAGCTATCAAGCGATCAGTCAACGCTTCAGGAACCCAAAGCTTCCAAGCAAGGTCATCCTCCAACGGATTACCTGTGCAATGTTGGACCTTCTTATAAACGAAATTATTCGATACTTGAAGGTCCGGTAGCTGGTTCTTTTGATTTATGACGGTGTCGATGATCTTGGAGTATTCCTCAGATTTAAAACTGGGGTCTTCAAGATCTATATGCAGCACGTCAGAGGCCTCATCCACTTTCGATACATCGGGGCTCAGAGCTTCTACTTCAAATACTCTTGACAGAGCATCTGGGACTACATTCTGTGATCCTCTCCGATGTTCGATTGCAAAGTCGAAACCCTGAAGCTTTAGGCTCCATCTCGCCAATCGACCGCTTAAATCTCTTTGACTCATAAGCCACTTCAAGCTTGCATGATCTGTAACTATCTTAAACGGTTGTCCTTCCACATAAGCTCGGAACTTTTTGACACCGACAACCGCTGCTAGGCATTCACGCTCGGTAACACTATAATTTCGCTGGGCTTTGTTGAGTTTTTGTGAGTGATAGTAAATAGGGCGTTCATTACTTTCATCATCCAGCTGACATAAAACACAGCCCATACCTGTGTTTGATGCATCACAGAGGATGATGAACTCCTTGTCAAAGTTAGGGTTTACCAGAACTGGTGCGGAAGTCAAAGTTTCTTTAAGTTTTTCAAAGGCTTTTAATGCCTCTTCACCGAAAACAAATTTTGTGCCTTTTTTCAAACAATCAGTAAGAGGACTTGCTAACGTCGAGAAGTCTTTGACGAATCTCCTGTACCAGCCTGCCAAACCAAGGAAACGCCTAACCTGTCTAGCTGTTTTAGGAACCGGAAAATCGATTATAGCTGAAACTTTGTCCGGACTTGTTTTCAGGCAACCATCGCCAACCATGTAACCCAGAAACTTCAATTCCTTGAAGCAGAATTTAGATTTCTGCACGTTAATGGTTAGTCCTGCTTGCCTAAGTCTGTCCGCTAATATGCCTAGTAGCTTGATATGTTCATCAAAAGAGCTTGAAACTACCAACAAATCATCCACATAAGGAAATATTTTTTCTCGCAGCGAAACAGGTACCACTTTGTCTATTACTTCGCACATGGTTTGAACCGCGTTCTTTAGACCAAATGGCATCACCTTAATTGCATCAAGGGTCTACCAGGAACCGTAAATGCCGTCTTTTCCCTTGACGATTTCTCCAGAGGGATCTGCCAGAACGCGTCCTTCAGATCTATGCTTGAAATAAAGCGTGTATCTGGAAGACGCGCCAGCAAACCCTCTATATGAGTCATTGGATACGCATTTCCTTTCGTCTTGGAGTTAACCTTCCTGTAATCGAGGCATAGCCGATTCTTTCCTGGTTTTCGAACCAGGACTACAGGAGAGCTCCACGCACTGGAACTCTCCTCTATCACTCCAAGCTCAAGCATACGATCCAACTCCTCATACATCAGTTTTTGCACTGCTGGAGAAATTGGGTAAAAACGCTGTTTAATCGGTTCTGCATCTCCTGTGTCTATTTTATGTTCAATCAGCGATGTTTTTCCTAGGCCTAATACAGCAGAGGAAGGAAACATGTTGATCGTTTTCCTTAATGTTTCCGATTCTTTTCCCGTCAATTCATGGGCGTTGAGGTCTGGCTCTTCTGATGACATACCTAGCGAAAGTTCCGAGATGAGGTCTGGGGCTATGTTAAATTCCCTCCAGAAATTTATACCAAGGTACAACCGCTGCTGCAAGGAAGGCACAATATACAACTGCAAGTCTTTTGTGATTCCCTTGTAAGTTATCTTTACCAAGATTTTCCCTACTATGGCCTGATTCCTTCCATCAGCGGTTTTTATCTTCTGGGTTAATCTAACATAGTCCATGTTGTTTTTGGCCAGGAAATCGACCCCTCCCTCACCAAGACAACTTAAACTAGCTCCACTATCGAGCAACCCTAGTATTGGCTCACCAAATATCTTAACAGTGGCGTATGGTCGGGGATCTTCTGCGCAACACAAAGTTGTCGCTTCGATTGACCTGTATTCTTGTCTTTTCTCCTTGAATTTTGCACGAAGATTACGAATTTTATCAGAAACAGGTGTTTTCGTCTCTGTTGTGGCAAAAATTCTGTCCCTCACCTTGTAATAATTTTGTAGTCTTTCATGTAAAGTCTTTGGAGCTTCTTTAGGAGGTGGAGGTTTCTCTGAAGTTGAAATTTCTCTAGGACTTGAGCGGGTTTCCGGTTTTAAAATTTGTATCTTGAAAGGGTTATGATCAGTTATAGTTGAAAAAGGCACGTCTGTTGGTTTCGACCTGACTAAGTCAGTCGAAGAATCTATTGTTTGTCCGATTTTTGAGTCTGCGAGCAGTTTGCCCTGGACAAGGGACTGCTCCTCGGGTCGTTTCCCGAACAGCGCGGGCATTGAGTAACGGTGGTATTTTCGAAGCCACACTTGTAACAAAACAAGTTTCTTTGAGGAATTTGGCATTCAAAGTAAGTGTGTCCCTTCTTCTTACAATTAAAACAAGCCAAATTTCGTACGTCTCTGTTCACGTTAAAGGCTTCAAGGCTTGGACCACTCTCTTCAAGGTGCTCTGCTTCTAGTTCTGAAATATTCCTACGCATTGGGTCATATGCAAAAAGATGAGTTCAAGCTGTTTTCTCACTTTTTTGAGAACTTTCTTAGCTTCGTATGCAAAAAAAAAAGTTACTGACCGAGTTAGATCTCACGTGGTGAGTTCAATCTCACAGTGATGAGTTCGATCTCATTTTGAAAGCTCTTATGAGATAGAACTCGGTATGCTATGCAAAAAGGTGAGAAAACAGTTGATTCCGTGAGATCGATCTCACAAATTATTGAGCATGGGTTTTCTCTTACTCAGCTCATATACAACCGTCAAGATACCAGAATTTCAGCTTAATTTTGTTACAAATTAAGTTTATAAAAATTGGAGATTGGAAATTGGAATGTTATGCATCTACCTACTCTTGTCAAAAAAAGGGAACAAGATATTTTTCAATTTTGTTTAGTGATTTTTGAAGAGCTGTATTTTGGTTGTAGGTGGCCGTATTGCGATGAAAGAAAAATCATTTTACGGTTTCATGTTTCCTGTACAGAGGATTGTTGGCAAATATTTTTTTAAAGTATGTAGTTACCGTTATTGCTCAAATTATTTTGGTTTTTTTTTATATTTGATCACTAATATTTCAGCAAATAATGACAACATACAAAACTCAAACTCGAATGAGTGCCTCCTACGTAGCTATTCTAAAAAAAACCTTTTGAAATTGTATAGGATTATGTTTTCACATTTTACCGTTAGAAAATAAGAGTAAAAATAAATTGAAAACCCGTTCAATAAATTAACATCAAAACTTAAAGGAATATTTAATGTATATTAATATGAAAATCTGCAACACCATCAGGTAATAATTCGATACATATTTGCAAAGAGGTAAACAAATAACCAAGAGACAATCACAAAAGTTGTTTTTTTTTTGCGATTTTCTAAACGGCGGCGAAAGAAAATCCATAAAATCCTCTAAGATTCCCTTAGAATATTCCAGTTATTAGAACCGCCCTTCAATTCTGTATTTTGTCACTATTTGCTTAAATATTAGTGACCAAAGACTAAAGTATCTCCTTCAGCTTAAGCCAGATATCTCAGGCAAAAGAAAATTGTACACCAACACAAAATAAAATTAAGTGAAGCTGAAAAAACATGTTACATGACTTATACATTCAATTGACTCAAAAATTTAAATTCAAAAGAAATTCAAACCTTTAAGAAAATAAAAAATAGAAAATATTTGCCTTGCACAAAAAATTATTTGCAAACAAAAGTAAAAACTAGACAAATTAAGCAGTAGGTTGTTTTCTGTTTCATGTCAAAATACACTTAAAAATTTGTATTTAAATTTTGTTTTCTTCATTTTTTTGATTATCGCAATTTCATACTGACCACTTTTTCAATATTTTTTTTTCCGTTTGTGTATACACCAAATCGGTTTTTATAAACATACATGTAGCATCTCATTTCATTGCTTAAACCCCTAGTACTCGCAAAAGCTTACGAACATTTTTTTTTTTTTTTTGGAAAAACACTTACAATAGATAATATTATGTTCTTTATAATAATCTATATTAGACTCAGATCTTTATTGTTAGTTTTAATACGATTTATCATCTATGTTTAACAAATTGAAGATGTAAAAATAAAAATTAAACTGAAACTGAAAACTGAATCCAACTGAATTTTAAACACCAATTTTTCGTTTCCGCGTTCAGAGAAATGTATGTTTTTTCAATAACACATCAGAAATAACAGTCACAACTATTTAAGACGAAGAGCTTTGAGATCGATCTCATATTCATCGAGTTAGAGCTGTTCAGAGCGAACTCATTTTTTTGCATATAAAATCGAGTCCGAGTTCGGCTCTGCTCGATCGATCTCACATGTGAGCTCAAGCTCGTTAGCTCGGACTCAGAGATCTTGCTCATCTTTTAGCATACGACCCATGTCGGAGGTTGTTGAAACTGGAGCTTAGGCCTCGGGGAGCTGTTGTCATGGACGTTTAGGTATTTTTCTATGTTCCTACAAACATAGACCATTTCCGACAAAGTGTTCGTATGGAACGTAATCAACAGCTCTCCCATTCGCCTCTTAACGTTCAACTCAACTAGCTCCTTTGGCTGTTTGGGTACCCTAAGTCGACTGTTTAGTTCCTGAATTGCCGAGTAAAAGTCGTCAAATGACTCTGACGGTTGTTGAAGGCGATCAAATAGTTTCCTCGACAATTCTGAATCAGTCTCAAGGCTACGATACTGTTCAATAAGAGCAACTTTAAGAGTCTCCCAATTCGGATTTGGATTTGATTTTAAATACATCCAAAACCAGTTACCAACCGAGCCTGTAACAAAATGGTGGAAATTTATCACTATTTCTTCCCAACTAACACAATACGAACTTCGCAATCTATTAAGCCTGAAGAGGAAGTCATCGACCGTCTTCTGCTTGCCGTCGAACTTCAACCCCCATTTATGAAAGTGGGGATATCTACTCAATGTGGGTAAAGGGGCTGAATCGAATGTGCTTCCTAGAGGATCACTCAACGTTAAATTGTTGAGCTGGCGAAGAAACTGGTCAGCGTTGGAAGTGTGCCTTTGATTCGGTGGATGAGACGTCGACTCGTATTGAGGACGTGAACTCACTACAGGATTTCGATGCGTGGTGAAGGTGTTGCTGTTAGCCGGAAGATCTCTCCGCTCTGAGTCAAACCGGTTATTAACAGGAGGATCTCGCTGCTCTGTGATCCAGCGCGGAGTTGCATTAGGTGTAATACTCGCCAAAGTTTGGCGAACAATGTTTTCAACTTGGTCTTGTAAGAATATCCTACTCCGCTCAGCTTCGGCTCTGAGAAACTCCATTTCTTTTGCATGGTTTAACCCTATCGCAGCCGTCACCACTTCTTCAATATAATCGGTTAATATCTCATCCTCATCCGCCTCTTCCCTAACTGCCTCCGATTGTCCAGCAGCGCTCAATGCTCGATTTGATTCTTCACCCGTTTGTGGCTCTAATGCCGCTGCTCCTTCATCCTCATTTACTTCTCTTATAGGATCCGTGACATCAGCTACCTGGATTTCTCCAGCTTGCGCTAAGTTTGTACCATCCGTTGATTCATTGGGATTGCTTCTTAAGCCCACCCGCTTACGAAAGTCAGTTAAAGATAGTCTACGTTTCGGCATCTTTTAACTCAAAACTCTCTTCTAAAAACTCAACCTCTAAATTTGAACAAATCCTTCGTATTCAAAAAAATTTAACCTCGACTTAGATTTCGAACTGAACTTGAGAGTGGAAAGTAATCAAAAAAAGTTAAATAATATAAAATAATAACAAAAACTTATCAAAGCAATGAAACAGTAATATGAATGCCAATTAGTCCAATGAAATGTTTTCGTTTTCTTTTTGTATCCAAAAAAATAAAAAAAAATATATAATCTTTCAAATATAAGGTAACTATCAAAACGAAATTTAAATGAGTAAAAAGAAAAAAAAAGGTTTTACCTATCCTAAATCCTAGATGAACAATAAATAAGAGAAAAATAGCAGCCAAAGAAAACTTAGCAAAAAAATATGCGAAATAAATGTTCAATCATCAACCGCAAAAAAAAAAGGAACAAATCTAACCGTCCAGATAAAAAAATAAAAAAAAAAGATAATATATCAATCAGAAAATGTATCTATCATAAAACTTAAGGGTAGATATGACATGTTAAAACCCAAAACCCATAACGGACGATCACGACAAAGTTTCACTCTCCCAGGATGCATCTACTTTTCTCCCTCCACCTCATTCAATATATCCCAAAAACACAAATAAATCGCCTCTGAACGGAAAACTTCAAATTCTGCTCTTTTAAAATAAGTTATTTGCTGATAGGAATTTCAAAATCACGCTGTATTTTAAAGATATTTTAGTAAGAATTCGCAACCAAATACCAGCCTATTGACTTAGCTTTTGGGACGATACTTTCCTTTCATCTTAATTCATTTTTATAAATCGAAAAATGAACACACCATTGAATGAAAACTATCCAAAATTTGGTTTCACTTCTAGTTAAAAAAATTGCAGTTCAAATGAAACAGCCAAAAGAGTATAGGGCGAACGCAACAGTCTGAACGAGGATACTACACCCATCCGCTGGCCGTCAACCTGCTGCTCTTAAGGGTTCATTAAGCGCGAAATCCTTGCGCTAAACTATCTTAAAGACAAAAAAACTAAAAAAAAAATGTTTCCCCTTTCTTTGGCATATCTTATTCCTTTCCAAAAAGGACGAATTTCGGGCCCCACGTTGGGCGCCACCTGTAACGGAACCTGTTTGATGCGCAAGGACCTTCGTAACTGGACAACCTCTAACCTCCCAAGGGGGAGGTGCTATAACCCTCTTAACTCCATAGCCAAAATGAAATTGTGCAACTCCTAGGGTCCTCACGAACCTTCACTTCTTTTGCTACCATTACGACCACAAGCATACAGGAGTCTTGTGGCCGATCCTGGCAGTAGAAGTGAAGGGTGCTCAGTAATACTTCGGCTCGGCATGCTCGCTGGAGGCCAAGGCTTTACTCGTCGGACTGGGTTGGGTTCTTCGCCGCGTATTACCGAACTTAGTTACGTTTTTATTTATTCATGCCGAAATTTAAAATAAACTCAAAAGATGTAAAAGAAAATGTGTAGTGAGGTTCAAAATATTATTTGAGACCAGAATCCGTCAGATTGAAAAGAAATAAAATAAAAAAACTTGAATTTCTTAAAGAAATATTGAATGAGACAGATAAGTCAAGTTTTGGCTACCTTGAAGAGGACGAAGGACAAGATGTCTTTAGTCCTAGTGTGGCTAAACCCCCCCACGCACCACCAACGTGACACGTCCATGACTGCCGCAACCACTAATACTTTCATTGCGGTCGCCCCCTAATTTAAAACTCTAAAATAACCTTAACAGATTACGACTTCCTTAGAACCTACCATGATCGTCATCGCCCGCTATTTTGGCTATGGGTTCCTTAACTTCGCCATATCCACTCTTTATAATTGACCTTAGCACTCCATTTTAGTACTTTTTACTAATTAACTCTAAATCTTGTTCCACCAACTTCCAAGGGAAACGAAATCTTTTCATTTTCCAACGTTATAAATTCATTTTATTATAAAAGTATAAATTCGTATTGTAGAAATAAATTTAATATGTAATACCTACTATAAGTATACTAAAAGTATAATCAAAAAAAAATTTTTTTTTTTCAACTTTTTAAAACGATTAACCTTCAAATCTTGTAATTTGACTTAGCCTAATAATACAAAAAAAGAACTAAATAAAAAATAAGGCAAACAAAATATTATGCGATAATTCTTAAGTGCTTCTCTTTCATAAGTCCATAAACAAAATTTCCATAAGTTACCTAATTGAGCTCTCTTTTACATTTTCTTAAATTTTTTTTTTTTTGTATTTACTTTCGGATCGATTTAAAAAAAAATAATCTAATATCTAAAATTGGAATTTACTTCTTTATTAAATTCAATGTTGAATTTCAAATTTTGGGTACTTTTGCTATATCTATGAATAGCTTAAATTTTCGGTATTCTAATCATGAAATTATAATTAGCTCAACAAAATTCAAATAATGAGAAATAATCTTTATCAACCCAAAATTACTTTGTATTAGTACTGTCGGTCGTCTACTTTAAGGAAAGAGAAACTTTCAATTCCTTTTATGATATCATTTACCAAAAATGTAATTTATTTTGAAAAATTTAAAGCAATTTCGATAATAAAATCAATCAAATATGTTTAGTAATAATCACTTACCAAAAGCTTTTTCTACATCATTGAAATGTTGTTCACTCTTATAATATTTTGATGTCCTACTATGATATGCAAACGAACGAGCCGTCGCTCGAGGTGGTGCACCGCATCGATGGTTTGGTTTTTCTCTTTTGGTTTTTTTTTTTTTTTTTGTTAAATTTTTCTCTTTCCGTGAAAGTTGTTTACCTATATTTGATAAGAGTTAATTTGAGAGAAATTATGATCGAAATATTGCTTTACAACATGAATAAAAAAAAACTATTCATCTTTATGATAATCTATTTCTATTTCTTAGTTAATGTAGTATAAGTAATTTTACTAGTGTAAGCAATTTTTAAGTAGTTTAAAATAGATTAAGTTTAATTAAAAAAAATAGTTTAATTTTTTTTTTTTACACTTTAGGACTATACATTTGAAATTTACTTAGGAATTGTAAAATTTAATAAATAAAAAAATAATTATAATCAATAAACTTAATAATACATATACGATACTTAGCTTTTGTTCGAGAAAAAAAAAAGTTTCGGTCGCTCGCTGTTAATGATGGCGTTGAAAATTGGTGTAGATATTAAAGATGCTGTTGTGGTTCCTGATGCTATTGTGTGGTTGTGGGTGTCGTATGAACTTGATGATAGTTCTGCTGTGTTCTGTTGTAAGCTTCTGCTCTCTATTATTTGTTGTATCTCGGCATTTGTATCAGTATAGTGGTTGTAAGTTGCTGCTGTTACCGTTGTTGTAGAATATGAGCTTATTTGTTTGCTTAGGTATGTTGAAAGTTCGTGTAGCTGCTGGTAAAGCCGAGATGTGTGGCTTATGCAAATAAGCTGCTGAAGGTCTGGCTGATGTACCTAGTTTGTACCTGGGGCTCCCAATGTTTCTGCCACGTGAAACTTAGGACCTCGATTCCTGCAATTCGTCCTAGGCTTGCAAGTGGACGTCGCAAGAATTTGCTCGTACTTTGTGCCTTGGTGTCGAATGGGCACTTATATGTTCGTTGGTCTGGAATTTTTTGTATGTTCGTGTGCATGTGGGACTTCGATAGCGTGGTAAGGCGGTTGCTTGGTGTGGTTTCGGTGTCGGTAGTGGGAAACTGAATTTTCTGCTTCGGGATAATTTTAAGCGGAGAATGCGTTAATTTCAGCCTGGGATGTCGCTGGAATTCAGGTTCATTTAGATGTTTGGTACCATCGGCGTCACGTGGTTTCACATTCACTTTAAGTTTTATTGAGTACAGCCTCGGGTGATTTGTTAGATTTATAGTTTTATTTTATTTGTTTTTCACTTTTGTTTTATCGTTTTGATTTTCTTGAATGCACGTAACTTTTCTTTTCAATGTTTTCTGTTCTTTATTTCAGATTTAAATTTTAGGTATATACTTTACACTAAAACCTTTTGTCCCAAACTATTGGTGACTGTACCTCACTTATATTTTGCCAAACCGTCACGACTATCGCACACCAAAAACCAGATTCCAACTGACTGTCGATTCCTACTAAATGTTATGTTCTCTTCTCTATTCCGGTTGTTTCAAGGTAAAATTCCAGACATGGTGGTGGATCCGGTCTTCCTTTTTTTCTTTTTCTAACCAGGATTTTGACCCAAAAAATATAATTTAGAGGGCAAATATATTTTTGATTTTTTCTGGAAATACATGTAACAAAATCAAATTTTTCTGGTCAAAATCCTGGAAATTTGTTTGACCCAGTAATAAAATTTTTTTTTTTTTTTTACCAACACCACTCCATGCCTAGGTATTAGTTAACGAAGAATTTTACCTCATTTCGTTTTCTTACTCGGCTCTCACACATGACATAAACTGGCTATCCGTAAATAATTTCCACAGCAACATTAAGTAACATTTTGCTAAGGTCATCGCCAGTCCTATCGTGGTACGGTGGTATCGTTGGCTGTCCACACTTCTAGACAGCCTCTGGTTCGATTCCCACTCAGTTGAAAGCATTTTTTTTTTTGTTATTAATTTCAATGTACTCCATTAATTTTAGATTTCTTGATCAATCCTTTTTTTTTCTTGTTTTTTTTTTTTTAATCTAAATGACTACTAGTAGCAAGTCCTGTAATGACAGCTCTGTACAGAACTATCGAATTTTCCAAATTTATCGTTATCCCATTGCAAACTTCATTATCAGGGAAATTAACTGACTTCCCTCTCCTTAGATTCAAATCTGAACCGATTCAACCGTCAGAACTTAAACATTAGCAAAAACCCCAGTAGAATCTCTGGACCAGAGCCAATTGTTCAAACCCTACAAATGCAAAGCTGATGTTCACTGTCTCCGATGAACAAATTTGAATTGTGGAGCTTGAACAAAAAAAATAACTGCCACTGCCCATTTTCTTACAATTGAAAGGTTTCTCTCTTTGAGTTTTTACTTAATAAGGGGGGCAGAGGTTTGTGTAGAGGGGACAAAAATCATTTTGGTATGAAAAAGGGGGACTGTTCTCCCTAAAGAGGGGCGTCTGGTAACCCTATGCGTAGACCATCAGGGGTAGATTCGAAAACTCGTCGGGCTGGTGTGTCGGTGTCCATACACTCCACATGTCCCACCCATCTCAGCGGCTGTATTTTCAGCTTTTTGACCAGGTCGACGTCGCTGAAAAGCCCCTAAGGCTCGCTGTTAAATCTTCTCCTCCATACTCCATCGACACATACTGGACCGAAAATCACCCGAAAAATTTTCCTTTCAAAGCACCAAGGATATTCTCATCTGTTTTTGACAGAGTCCATGCTTCTGCCTCATACAGCAGGACCGGGATGATTAAGGTCTTACATAAAGTCTCCTTTGTTCTTTGAGACAGAGCCTTACTACTCAAATGCCTTCTTAGCCCGAAGAAACAGCGGTTGGCAAGAGTAATCCTTCGTTTGATCTCTGCACTGATGTCATTTTGTGATGTAATAGTGGAGCCCAGGTAGACAAAATCCTTGACGACTTCAAAGTTGTAACTATCCATCGTGACGTTTTGCCCAAGTAGACGATGTTGAGATTCCTTTCTCGATGATAGCATATACTTCGTCTTGTCCTCATAAACAGCCAAACCCATTTTTGCCGCCTGCGATTCAATACTTGCGAACGCCCCGATAACAGCTCTCTTCGTTCTGCCAATGGTGTCAATATCATCTACATAAGGAAGTAGTTGCACGGACTTGTGAAAAATCGTACCTCTGTTGTCGACTTGCGAGTTGCGGACAATAATTGCTTCTAGAACGATGTTGAAAACGCATGAAAACGCGTCACCTTGCCTCAATTGACATCAAAGGGTTCGGTAGTGTTCCTACCAACCTTAACGGAGCAGCGAGATTTCTTCATCATCATCTTGAACAAGCGGACAAGTTTGGCAGGGATGCCGAGATGCAACATGGCTCTGTGTAGTTCTTCTCTATCTACGCTATCATATGCGACTTTGAAATCGATAAAGAGGTGGTGTGTATCGATTTGAAACTCCTGTGTTTTTTTCAAGATCTGTTGGAGTGTGAACATTTGATCAACGATTGATTTGCCGGGCCTAAAACCACACTGGTAGGGGCCGATCAGATCGTTGACAAACGGTTTTAAGTGATCACACAGTACAGATGACAGGATTTTGTATGCGACGTTGAGAAGATTTATACCTCTGTAGTTGGCACAGGTCAGATCATCTCCTTTCTTGTGGATGGGGCACTCTATACCGAGGTTCCATTCATCGGTGGGCATACTTAGGTTAGGTTAGGTTGGAAGGGGTGATAATACGGCAAGCCGCACCATCTCACTCGGATCTCAGTGGATCCATTGCGCTCCCCGGGGTATAAATGGTTAGTGAGGAGGGATAGGAAGGGAGTTAATAGGAAGTTTTAGGTGTGGGGGGCCTCCTTGAACCATCCTGAGTTCTGAATGAATTTCAGGATGTTCTTTAGTGGCAAGACAGAGATGTCGCCCAGTTCGTCGAAGAAGTATTCTCCAAGGGCCTCTTTTCTGGTTCTAGCTAAACTGGGGCATTCGCAAAGGAAGTGAGGGGAGCCCTCCTCTGCCTCTTCATCATGACACCCTCTACATAAGTCCGATGAGCTGATGCCCATTCTGTACATGTGGGTTCCCATTGAGTTGTGGCCCGTAAGGACACCAACCATGAGAGATAATTGAGGCCTGCTTAGCTTGAGTAAGTAATCAGTTTTTTTCTTTGAAATATTTGGCCATAGATTCCTAGAAACCCGACAAGTGTCGATGGATGACCATCTGACATTTGCAGCCTCTAAGAAACTCTGGTGTATTCTACTTTTTTCTTGCTCCAGTGGCATAAGCACCGAGAAGTCGGTTTGGCTCGGATCAAGAGACGATCCGTTTTTGGCCAGCTCATCCGCCATTTCATTCCCATATATATCACAATGTCCTGGGACCCATCTAAGGGTGACTGTGTTCGTTGCACCTAGTAAAGATAACATATACCGGCAACGCTTTATCAGCTTTGACTTTATAGTGATTGAGGAAATGGCTTTGATTGCCGCCTGGCTGTCTACAAAGATGTCAATATTTTTGTTTATTACTTCGCGTGAGGAGAGATGTTTTGCGGCTTCACAAACTGCAAGTACTTCCGCCTGGAATACGCTGCAAAAATTTGGAAGCTTTATAGATCTGCTAATTGGTGGGTTATCTGAGTAGATACCTGACCCAACCCCCTCTAAGGTCTTGGAGCCGTCAGTAAAGACCGAAACATGGTTTTCATTTATGACCCGGTTTTCATTCCAGAGTTTCCTGGTTGGGATATCTGTTATGGCTACTAGGTTGAAATCAATGTGCGGTGTAATGTAGTCTGTTTGAATGTCTATGTCAGTGAACTTCACTATAGTTCTATGACCGTAGTGGCCCTTTTTCCAGTTATTACACTGCTGAAGTCTTAAAGCACTTTTGGCCGCTAGCTCTTTCGTAAACAGATCGAGCGGGGCTAGTGAAAGGAATGTTTCTAGGGCTGCCGTTGGTGTGGTTCTAATCGCACTGGTTGTGCCAATACATGCAAGTCTTTGAATTTTAGTCATGGTTTTTATATTGGTTTCCTTTTCCAAGGCTGGCCACCAGACCAAACATGCGTACGTTAGGATTGGCCTTATTATGGCTGTGTACATCCAATGAATGGTTCTAGGGCTGGGACCCCATCTTTTACCAAAAATTCGACTGCAAGTGTAAAATGCAATTGATGCTTTTTTCTCTCTTTCTTTTATATTCTCTTTCCAGTTCAGTTTACGGTCCAGTACAACACCAAGATATTTGGCGGTATCCGAGATTGGCGGGTTTATGTTGGGAATATTATTTTTCCTTGTAAACAACACCAATTCTGTCTTAAGTGGATTAACGCTAAGTCCACAACTATTGGCCCAATTACTGAGCTTGTCGAGGGCTGTTTGTAGGAGATCGCATAGAGTTGGGACAAATTTGCCCGAGGCCATTAACACAATGTCATCGGCGTATGCAACGACCTTGATGCCACTCATACTTAGTTCAACTAATATCTGGTTAACTACAAGAAGCCAAAGCAAAGGAGATAGGACTCCACCCTGTGGAGTTCCTCTGCATGTTTTAACTTTTATCTTGGTGTTACCCATTTCTACATTTATAAGTCTTGTCTGAAGCATGGAGTCAATCCAGTTTATCAGTAACGGATCGATGCTGATGGAGTTCAGGGCTTGTCGAATTGCATCGTTATCAACGTTGTTGAAGGCCCCTTCTATATCAAGGAATGCTACCAGGGTGAATTCCTTGAATTGGATTGACTTTTCGATTATGCCGACCACTTCATGAAGTGCTGTCTCGACAGATTTGCCCTTCATATATGCATGTTGGGCCTGTGAGAGAACACCATCATTCAGTTTTAGGCGAACATGTGTCTCCACTAGTCTTTCTAAAGTCTTGAGAAGAAAAGAGGATAGGCTTATAGGCCTAAAATCTTTCTTAACAGAAGAATTTCTTTTCAAATTTTCTTCATATTCAATTATTATAAAAAGCCTGAGCGCGGGCATTTGAAATTCTAAGTGTCTGAATTTAACCAAATTCCCTTAGAATAATAAAATTCATAGTATCTTAATGCTGTGATTTTTATATTAGTCGGTAAACATCGATACAAAATTGCGTCTTGGAAGGGTACGATAGTCATCTAACTGATGAGCCCAACTATCGTACCTGGGCGAAACGCAATCATGGAGTTGAGCTCACTTGAACTTTTAACTTTGAATTATATATTCGGTCACTCCACTTAAACAGAAGAATTTCTTTTCAAATTTTCTTCATATTCAATTATTATAAAAAGCCTGAGCGCGGGCATTTGAAATTCTAAGTGTCTGAATTTAACCAAATTCCCTTAGAATAATAAAATTCATAGTATCTTAATGCTGTGATTTTTAAATTAGTCGGTAAACATCGATACAAAATTGCGTCTTGGAAGGGTACGATAGTCATCTAACTGATGAGCCCAACTATCGTACCTGGGCGAAACGCAATCATGGAGTTGAGCTCACTTGAACTTTTAACTTTGAATTATATATTCGGTCACTCCACTTAAACAGAAGAATTTCTTTTCAAATTTTCTTCATATTCAATTATTACTAAAATCTTTCGGTTCGGTGTGGGTGGGCTTGCCAGCTTTCGGAATGAAGATGACATTGACCTCTCTCCAACTAGAAGGAACATAGGTGATGTTAAGACAACCCCTAAAAATGTCCACTAGAATTGGAACAATTATGTCTTTAGAGCTTTGGAGCATAATTGGAATTATTCCATCAGGCCCTGCAGACTTGTATGCTGAGAAGGAGTCAATGGCCCAAGCTACCTTCCTTTTATCTACAATTTGGTTACCTATGTTAGAGATTACACTTAAGTTAAGGCCTCTGTCCACAGGAGATGTATCAGTTGAACATCCTGGGAAGTGAGTGCTCAAAAGTGACTCTACAGTCTCGGAGCAGGAGTCAGTCCAGGTTTTATCAGGTCTTTTTAAAAAGCCCGGGGGAGTGTAAGCCTTAGACATGACTTTCCTTAGCCTAGCAGCGTCATTTGTTGACTCAATGTCAGTGCAAAATTTTTGCCAGGCTGCTCTTTTTGCGTAGGTTGTCCGGTTTTTGTACATATTTTTGCTGATCTTGAAAAGATCCCAGTCAGCAGGTTCATTACTGTGTTTTGCTCTATTGAAAAGCCGCCTTGAGTTTTTCCTAAGGACAGACAGCTCTTTGGACCACCATACGGGGTTGAGCTTACCTTTTCCTTTAGTAATGGGGCAAGAACTTTCATAAGCATTATTGATGGCTAATGTTAGTTCATTTATTTGTTTTTCAATCTCTGAGCAGTTTGTCAAGGGTTGATTTTCATAATGACCCAAAGATGAGGCCAATTTCATATGAAAGGCATCCCAGTTTGTCTTCCTGGGGTTTCTATAGGGTTTCGGGTTTTCTATATTGTGTTCAATTTGGAATGTTATCATTCTATGGTCAGAGAATGTTACATTACTTGAGACTTTCCAATCACTGACTACGATAGAGTTCGAGTTATTGGAAAGCGTCACATCGAGCACTTCTTTTCTGTTCCTGGTAACGAAGGTTGGTTCGTTACCTTTATTTAAAATCAACAAATTTTTCTTAATAATAAATTCAAAAAGTGACTCACCTCTTTTATTTGTATCAGAGCTCCCCCACTGTAGATGATGAGCGTTTGCGTCACAGCAAACCAGGAGGTCCCAACCGTTCTTACCTGTCGCTGAAACTAGGTCATCAAGAGCAGCTGACGGCGGAGGCCCCGGTGAGTCACCTGGCATGTAGACGGAGGCTAGGATCAGGGGCGGGGCCCCTTTTCTTTCGCACTTCACCGTCGTCATGTCTGCACTACTGTGGGAAGATAAGAGGAAGAGATTTAAAGATTTTTTCGCCACTAAACATGTCCGATAATTACCTTCTGTAGGCCCTTTATTAAAGTAGAGGATATAATCTTTGGACATTAGTCCGCAGATCCGGCCGCTGTTGATCCAGGGCTCCTGAATAAGGGCGATATCAATGTTATCTTTTGACAGCAATGAGGTCAGGGTGGCAGTGGCCAACTTACTGTGCTGGAGGTTTATCTGTAGCACCTTCATCATCATTTTTGTTTTGCTTGTTTTTTAGGTTGGCTGCCGACATAGGGCGCACCCTGACCTCACTGATGCCAACCATCAACTTAAAACCTTTAGACGGAAGCATTGCCATTGTAGCATGGTTCAACATGACAATGGCTTCCTGTCCTGTTTTCGTGGGAGCTTTAATGTCCAGAACCTTCCAGTCGCTACTCGGGAAGCTAGAGTTTTGACCTCGGAGGAGGTTCTCTAGAAGTTCTTTAGAGACGCGAGGGCCCGGCACATGAATGCGGACTTTGGGTTTGGTCGGGAGTTCACTTTTAGAGGCAACATTAAGAGTTACCCCTTCGAGTAAACCTTTCATCTCCTTGATTCTTGCTTGGAGCCATTTTAGTGTGGGTTCGTCCCTACACGTCAGGATTTTGAAACCCTTGACGGTCGACAGTGGCCCGAATTTCGGCACAAAACCAGTGGAAGCGAGAATTTCGGCGTTTATAAAGTCAAGGATCTTTATCTCTACCTGAGCCCACTGCTCACTGGTTAGCAGCCTATCGGAGCTCCCTTCATTGATGACAGCCACCTGAAGGCTTTGTGTCACTACGTCTGCTAGCGTGCCTGCGCTAGCGCTGTGTGCCATCTTATGTCTTTTATTGGCAGACGTTGTAGGGGGCGTCGAGTCATTAAGTCTCATCCTCTTCCTTTGACTGCCAGTGTGTTCGACCCTCGAGTGCTTTGGACCTCTTATCGGTCTCACTTTAGGGCTACTGACAGTCAGTTTGGGAGAAGAGACATCCTGATCACTTTTTTCGATCTTTTTAAGGTCAACCGGTGTCTTGCAATTGTTCAAACCCTACAAATGCAAAGCTGATGTTCACTGTCTCCGATGAACAAATTTGAATTGTGGAGCTTGAACAAAAAAAATAACTGCCACTGCCCATTTTCTTACAATTGAAAGGTTTCTCTCTTTGAGTTTTTACATAATAAGGGGGGCAGAGGTTTGTGTAGAGGGGACAAAAATCATTTTGGTATGAAAAAGGGGGACTGTTCTCCCTAAAGAGGGGCGTCTGGTAACCCTATGCGTAGACCATCAGGGGTAGATTCGAAAACTCGTCGGGCTGGTGTGTCGGTGTCCATACACTCCACATGTCCCACCCATCTCAGCGGCTGTATTTTCAGCTTTTTGACCAGGTCGACGTCGCTGAAAAGCCCCTAAGGCTCGCTGTTAAATCTTCTCCTCCATACTCCATCGACACATACTGGACCGAAAATCACCCGAAAAATTTTCCTTTCAAAGCACCAAGGATATTCTCATCTGTTTTTGACAGAGTCCATGCTTCTGCCTCATACAGCAGGACCGGGATGATTAAGGTCTTACATAAAGTCTCCTTTGTTCTTTGAGACAGAGCCTTACTACTCAAATGCCTTCTTAGCCCGAAGAAACAGCGGTTGGCAAGAGTAATCCTTCGTTTGATCTCTGCACTGATGTCATTTTGTGATGTAATAGTGGAGCCCAGGTAGACAAAATCCTTGACGACTTCAAAGTTGTAACTATCCATCGTGACGTTTTGCCCAAGTAGACGATGTTGAGATTCCTTTCTCGATGATAGCATATACTTCGTCTTGTCCTCATAAACAGCCAAACCCATTTTTGCCGCCTGCGATTCAATACTTGCGAACGCCCCGATAACAGCTCTCTTCGTTCTGCCAATGGTGTCAATATCATCTACATAAGGAAGTAGTTGCACGGACTTGTGAAAAATCGTACCTCTGTTGTCGACTTGCGAGTTGCGGACAATAATTGCTTCTAGAACGATGTTGAAAACGCATGAAAACGCGTCACCTTGCCTCAATTGACATCAAAGGGTTCGGTAGTGTTCCTACCAACCTTAACGGAGCAGCGAGATTTCTTCATCATCATCTTGAACAAGCGGACAAGTTTGGCAGGGATGCCGAGATGCAACATGGCTCTGTGTAGTTCTTCTCTATCTACGCTATCATATGCGACTTTGAAATCGATAAAGAGGTGGTGTGTATCGATTTGAAACTCCTGTGTTTTTTTCAAGATCTGTTGGAGTGTGAACATTTGATCAACGATTGATTTGCCGGGCCTAAAACCACACTGGTAGGGGCCGATCAGATCGTTGACAAACGGTTTTAAGTGATCACACAGTACAGATGACAGGATTTTGTATGCGACGTTGAGAAGATTTATACCTCTGTAGTTGGCACAGGTCAGATCATCTCCTTTCTTGTGGATGGGGCACTCTATACCGAGGTTCCATTCATCGGTGGGCATACTTAGGTTAGGTTAGGTTGGAAGGGGTGATAATACGGCAAGCCGCACCATCTCACTCGGATCTCAGTGGATCCATTGCGCTCCCCGGGGTATAAATGGTTAGTGAGGAGGGATAGGAAGGGAGTTAATAGGAAGTTTTAGGTGTGGGGGGCCTCCTTGAACCATCCTGAGTTCTGAATGAATTTCAGGATGTTCTTTAGTGGCAAGACAGAGATGTCGCCCAGTTCGTCGAAGAAGTATTCTCCAAGGGCCTCTTTTCTGGTTCTAGCTAAACTGGGGCATTCGCAAAGGAAGTGAGGGGAGCCCTCCTCTGCCTCTTCATCATGACACCCTCTACATAAGTCCGATGAGCTGATGCCCATTCTGTACATGTGGGTTCCCATTGAGTTGTGGCCCGTAAGGACACCAACCATGAGAGATAATTGAGGCCTGCTTAGCTTGAGTAAGTAATCAGTTTTTTTCTTTGAAATATTTGGCCATAGATTCCTAGAAACCCGACAAGTGTCGATGGATGACCATCTGACATTTGCAGCCTCTAAGAAACTCTGGTGTATTCTACTTTTTTCTTGCTCCAGTGGCATAAGCACCGAGAAGTCGGTTTGGCTCGGATCAAGAGACGATCCGTTTTTGGCCAGCTCATCCGCCATTTCATTCCCATATATATCACAATGTCCTGGGACCCATCTAAGGGTGACTGTGTTCGTTGCACCTAGTAAAGATAACATATACCGGCAACGCTTTATCAGCTTTGACTTTATAGTGATTGAGGAAATGGCTTTGATTGCCGCCTGGCTGTCTACAAAGATGTCAATATTTTTGTTTATTACTTCGCGTGAGGAGAGATGTTTTGCGGCTTCACAAACTGCAAGTACTTCCGCCTGGAATACGCTGCAAAAATTTGGAAGCTTTATAGATCTGCTAATTGGTGGGTTATCTGAGTAGATACCTGACCCAACCCCCTCTAAGGTCTTGGAGCCGTCAGTAAAGACCGAAACATGGTTTTCATTTATGACCCGGTTTTCATTCCAGAGTTTCCTGGTTGGGATATCTGTTATGGCTACTAGGTTGAAATCAATGTGCGGTGTAATGTAGTCTGTTTGAATGTCTATGTCAGTGAACTTCACTATAGTTCTATGACCGTAGTGGCCCTTTTTCCAGTTATTACACTGCTGAAGTCTTAAAGCACTTTTGGCCGCTAGCTCTTTCGTAAACAGATCGAGCGGGGCTAGTGAAAGGAATGTTTCTAGGGCTGCCGTTGGTGTGGTTCTAATCGCACTGGTTGTGCCAATACATGCAAGTCTTTGAATTTTAGTCATGGTTTTTATATTGGTTTCCTTTTCCAAGGCTGGCCACCAGACCAAACATGCGTACGTTAGGATTGGCCTTATTATGGCTGTGTACATCCAATGAATGGTTCTAGGGCTGGGACCCCATCTTTTACCAAAAATTCGACTGCAAGTGTAAAATGCAATTGATGCTTTTTTCTCTCTTTCTTTTATATTCTCTTTCCAGTTCAGTTTACGGTCCAGTACAACACCAAGATATTTGGCGGTATCCGAGATTGGCGGGTTTATGTTGGGAATATTATTTTTCCTTGTAAACAACACCAATTCTGTCTTAAGTGGATTAACGCTAAGTCCACAACTATTGGCCCAATTACTGAGCTTGTCGAGGGCTGTTTGTAGGAGATCGCATAGAGTTGGGACAAATTTGCCCGAGGCCATTAACACAATGTCATCGGCGTATGCAACGACCTTGATGCCACTCATACTTAGTTCAACTAATATCTGGTTAACTACAAGAAGCCAAAGCAAAGGAGATAGGACTCCACCCTGTGGAGTTCCTCTGCATGTTTTAACTTTTATCTTGGTGTTACCCATTTCTACATTTATAAGTCTTGTCTGAAGCATGGAGTCAATCCAGTTTATCAGTAACGGATCGATGCTGATGGAGTTCAGGGCTTGTCGAATTGCATCGTTATCAACGTTGTTGAAGGCCCCTTCTATATCAAGGAATGCTACCAGGGTGAATTCCTTGAATTGGATTGACTTTTCGATTATGCCGACCACTTCATGAAGTGCTGTCTCGACAGATTTGCCCTTCATATATGCATGTTGGGCCTGTGAGAGAACACCATCATTCAGTTTTAGGCGAACATGTGTCTCCACTAGTCTTTCTAAAGTCTTGAGAAGAAAAGAGGATAGGCTTATAGGCCTAAAATCTTTCTTAACAGAAGAATTTCTTTTCAAATTTTCTTCATATTCAATTATTATAAAAAGCCTGAGCGCGGGCATTTGAAATTCTAAGTGTCTGAATTTAACCAAATTCCCTTAGAATAATAAAATTCATAGTATCTTAATGCTGTGATTTTTATATTAGTCGGTAAACATCGATACAAAATTGCGTCTTGGAAGGGTACGATAGTCATCTAACTGATGAGCCCAACTATCGTACCTGGGCGAAACGCAATCATGGAGTTGAGCTCACTTGAACTTTTAACTTTGAATTATATATTCGGTCACTCCACTTAAACAGAAGAATTTCTTTTCAAATTTTCTTCATATTCAATTATTATAAAAAGCCTGAGCGCGGGCATTTGAAATTCTAAGTGTCTGAATTTAACCAAATTCCCTTAGAATAATAAAATTCATAGTATCTTAATGCTGTGATTTTTAAATTAGTCGGTAAACATCGATACAAAATTGCGTCTTGGAAGGGTACGATAGTCATCTAACTGATGAGCCCAACTATCGTACCTGGGCGAAACGCAATCATGGAGTTGAGCTCACTTGAACTTTTAACTTTGAATTATATATTCGGTCACTCCACTTAAACAGAAGAATTTCTTTTCAAATTTTCTTCATATTCAATTATTACTAAAATCTTTCGGTTCGGTGTGGGTGGGCTTGCCAGCTTTCGGAATGAAGATGACATTGACCTCTCTCCAACTAGAAGGAACATAGGTGATGTTAAGACAACCCCTAAAAATGTCCACTAGAATTGGAACAATTATGTCTTTAGAGCTTTGGAGCATAATTGGAATTATTCCATCAGGCCCTGCAGACTTGTATGCTGAGAAGGAGTCAATGGCCCAAGCTACCTTCCTTTTATCTACAATTTGGTTACCTATGTTAGAGATTACACTTAAGTTAAGGCCTCTGTCCACAGGAGATGTATCAGTTGAACATCCTGGGAAGTGAGTGCTCAAAAGTGACTCTACAGTCTCGGAGCAGGAGTCAGTCCAGGTTTTATCAGGTCTTTTTAAAAAGCCCGGGGGAGTGTAAGCCTTAGACATGACTTTCCTTAGCCTAGCAGCGTCATTTGTTGACTCAATGTCAGTGCAAAATTTTTGCCAGGCTGCTCTTTTTGCGTAGGTTGTCCGGTTTTTGTACATATTTTTGCTGATCTTGAAAAGATCCCAGTCAGCAGGTTCATTACTGTGTTTTGCTCTATTGAAAAGCCGCCTTGAGTTTTTCCTAAGGACAGACAGCTCTTTGGACCACCATACGGGGTTGAGCTTACCTTTTCCTTTAGTAATGGGGCAAGAACTTTCATAAGCATTATTGATGGCTAATGTTAGTTCATTTATTTGTTTTTCAATCTCTGAGCAGTTTGTCAAGGGTTGATTTTCATAATGACCCAAAGATGAGGCCAATTTCATATGAAAGGCATCCCAGTTTGTCTTCCTGGGGTTTCTATAGGGTTTCGGGTTTTCTATATTGTGTTCAATTTGGAATGTTATCATTCTATGGTCAGAGAATGTTACATTACTTGAGACTTTCCAATCACTGACTACGATAGAGTTCGAGTTATTGGAAAGCGTCACATCGAGCACTTCTTTTCTGTTCCTGGTAACGAAGGTTGGTTCGTTACCTTTATTTAAAATCAACAAATTTTTCTTAATAATAAATTCAAAAAGTGACTCACCTCTTTTATTTGTATCAGAGCTCCCCCACTGTAGATGATGAGCGTTTGCGTCACAGCAAACCAGGAGGTCCCAACCGTTCTTACCTGTCGCTGAAACTAGGTCATCAAGAGCAGCTGACGGCGGAGGCCCCGGTGAGTCACCTGGCATGTAGACGGAGGCTAGGATCAGGGGCGGGGCCCCTTTTCTTTCGCACTTCACCGTCGTCATGTCTGCACTACTGTGGGAAGATAAGAGGAAGAGATTTAAAGATTTTTTCGCCACTAAACATGTCCGATAATTACCTTCTGTAGGCCCTTTATTAAAGTAGAGGATATAATCTTTGGACATTAGTCCGCAGATCCGGCCGCTGTTGATCCAGGGCTCCTGAATAAGGGCGATATCAATGTTATCTTTTGACAGCAATGAGGTCAGGGTGGCAGTGGCCAACTTACTGTGCTGGAGGTTTATCTGTAGCACCTTCATCATCATTTTTGTTTTGCTTGTTTTTTAGGTTGGCTGCCGACATAGGGCGCACCCTGACCTCACTGATGCCAACCATCAACTTAAAACCTTTAGACGGAAGCATTGCCATTGTAGCATGGTTCAACATGACAATGGCTTCCTGTCCTGTTTTCGTGGGAGCTTTAATGTCCAGAACCTTCCAGTCGCTACTCGGGAAGCTAGAGTTTTGACCTCGGAGGAGGTTCTCTAGAAGTTCTTTAGAGACGCGAGGGCCCGGCACATGAATGCGGACTTTGGGTTTGGTCGGGAGTTCACTTTTAGAGGCAACATTAAGAGTTACCCCTTCGAGTAAACCTTTCATCTCCTTGATTCTTGCTTGGAGCCATTTTAGTGTGGGTTCGTCCCTACACGTCAGGATTTTGAAACCCTTGACGGTCGACAGTGGCCCGAATTTCGGCACAAAACCAGTGGAAGCGAGAATTTCGGCGTTTATAAAGTCAAGGATCTTTATCTCTACCTGAGCCCACTGCTCACTGGTTAGCAGCCTATCGGAGCTCCCTTCATTGATGACAGCCACCTGAAGGCTTTGTGTCACTACGTCTGCTAGCGTGCCTGCGCTAGCGCTGTGTGCCATCTTATGTCTTTTATTGGCAGACGTTGTAGGGGGCGTCGAGTCATTAAGTCTCATCCTCTTCCTTTGACTGCCAGTGTGTTCGACCCTCGAGTGCTTTGGACCTCTTATCGGTCTCACTTTAGGGCTACTGACAGTCAGTTTGGGAGAAGAGACATCCTGATCACTTTTTTCGATCTTTTTAAGGTCAACCGGTGTCTTGCAATTGTTCAAACCCTACAAATGCAAAGCTGATGTTCACTGTCTCCGATGAACAAATTTGAATTGTGGAGCTTGAACAAAAAAAATAACTGCCACTGCCCATTTTCTTACAATTGAAAGGTTTCTCTCTTTGAGTTTTTACATAATAAGGGGGGCAGAGGTTTGTGTAGAGGGGACAAAAATCATTTTGGTATGAAAAAGGGGGACTGTTCTCCCTAAAGAGGGGCGTCTGGTAACCCTATGCGTAGACCATCAGGGGTAGATTCGAAAACTCGTCGGGCTGGTGTGTCGGTGTCCATACACTCCACATGTCCCACCCATCTCAGCGGCTGTATTTTCAGCTTTTTGACCAGGTCGACGTCGCTGAAAAGCCCCTAAGGCTCGCTGTTAAATCTTCTCCTCCATACTCCATCGACACATACTGGACCGAAAATCACCCGAAAAATTTTCCTTTCAAAGCACCAAGGATATTCTCATCTGTTTTTGACAGAGTCCATGCTTCTGCCTCATACAGCAGGACCGGGATGATTAAGGTCTTACATAAAGTCTCCTTTGTTCTTTGAGACAGAGCCTTACTACTCAAATGCCTTCTTAGCCCGAAGAAACAGCGGTTGGCAAGAGTAATCCTTCGTTTGATCTCTGCACTGATGTCATTTTGTGATGTAATAGTGGAGCCCAGGTAGACAAAATCCTTGACGACTTCAAAGTTGTAACTATCCATCGTGACGTTTTGCCCAAGTAGACGATGTTGAGATTCCTTTCTCGATGATAGCATATACTTCGTCTTGTCCTCATAAACAGCCAAACCCATTTTTGCCGCCTGCGATTCAATACTTGCGAACGCCCCGATAACAGCTCTCTTCGTTCTGCCAATGGTGTCAATATCATCTACATAAGGAAGTAGTTGCACGGACTTGTGAAAAATCGTACCTCTGTTGTCGACTTGCGAGTTGCGGACAATAATTGCTTCTAGAACGATGTTGAAAACGCATGAAAACGCGTCACCTTGCCTCAATTGACATCAAAGGGTTCGGTAGTGTTCCTACCAACCTTAACGGAGCAGCGAGATTTCTTCATCATCATCTTGAACAAGCGGACAAGTTTGGCAGGGATGCCGAGATGCAACATGGCTCTGTGTAGTTCTTCTCTATCTACGCTATCATATGCGACTTTGAAATCGATAAAGAGGTGGTGTGTATCGATTTGAAACTCCTGTGTTTTTTTCAAGATCTGTTGGAGTGTGAACATTTGATCAACGATTGATTTGCCGGGCCTAAAACCACACTGGTAGGGGCCGATCAGATCGTTGACAAACGGTTTTAAGTGATCACACAGTACAGATGACAGGATTTTGTATGCGACGTTGAGAAGATTTATACCTCTGTAGTTGGCACAGGTCAGATCATCTCCTTTCTTGTGGATGGGGCACTCTATACCGAGGTTCCATTCATCGGTGGGCATACTTAGGTTAGGTTAGGTTGGAAGGGGTGATAATACGGCAAGCCGCACCATCTCACTCGGATCTCAGTGGATCCATTGCGCTCCCCGGGGTATAAATGGTTAGTGAGGAGGGATAGGAAGGGAGTTAATAGGAAGTTTTAGGTGTGGGGGGCCTCCTTGAACCATCCTGAGTTCTGAATGAATTTCAGGATGTTCTTTAGTGGCAAGACAGAGATGTCGCCCAGTTCGTCGAAGAAGTATTCTCCAAGGGCCTCTTTTCTGGTTCTAGCTAAACTGGGGCATTCGCAAAGGAAGTGAGGGGAGCCCTCCTCTGCCTCTTCATCATGACACCCTCTACATAAGTCCGATGAGCTGATGCCCATTCTGTACATGTGGGTTCCCATTGAGTTGTGGCCCGTAAGGACACCAACCATGAGAGATAATTGAGGCCTGCTTAGCTTGAGTAAGTAATCAGTTTTTTTCTTTGAAATATTTGGCCATAGATTCCTAGAAACCCGACAAGTGTCGATGGATGACCATCTGACATTTGCAGCCTCTAAGAAACTCTGGTGTATTCTACTTTTTTCTTGCTCCAGTGGCATAAGCACCGAGAAGTCGGTTTGGCTCGGATCAAGAGACGATCCGTTTTTGGCCAGCTCATCCGCCATTTCATTCCCATATATATCACAATGTCCTGGGACCCATCTAAGGGTGACTGTGTTCGTTGCACCTAGTAAAGATAACATATACCGGCAACGCTTTATCAGCTTTGACTTTATAGTGATTGAGGAAATGGCTTTGATTGCCGCCTGGCTGTCTACAAAGATGTCAATATTTTTGTTTATTACTTCGCGTGAGGAGAGATGTTTTGCGGCTTCACAAACTGCAAGTACTTCCGCCTGGAATACGCTGCAAAAATTTGGAAGCTTTATAGATCTGCTAATTGGTGGGTTATCTGAGTAGATACCTGACCCAACCCCCTCTAAGGTCTTGGAGCCGTCAGTAAAGACCGAAACATGGTTTTCATTTATGACCCGGTTTTCATTCCAGAGTTTCCTGGTTGGGATATCTGTTATGGCTACTAGGTTGAAATCAATGTGCGGTGTAATGTAGTCTGTTTGAATGTCTATGTCAGTGAACTTCACTATAGTTCTATGACCGTAGTGGCCCTTTTTCCAGTTATTACACTGCTGAAGTCTTAAAGCACTTTTGGCCGCTAGCTCTTTCGTAAACAGATCGAGCGGGGCTAGTGAAAGGAATGTTTCTAGGGCTGCCGTTGGTGTGGTTCTAATCGCACTGGTTGTGCCAATACATGCAAGTCTTTGAATTTTAGTCATGGTTTTTATATTGGTTTCCTTTTCCAAGGCTGGCCACCAGACCAAACATGCGTACGTTAGGATTGGCCTTATTATGGCTGTGTACATCCAATGAATGGTTCTAGGGCTGGGACCCCATCTTTTACCAAAAATTCGACTGCAAGTGTAAAATGCAATTGATGCTTTTTTCTCTCTTTCTTTTATATTCTCTTTCCAGTTCAGTTTACGGTCCAGTACAACACCAAGATATTTGGCGGTATCCGAGATTGGCGGGTTTATGTTGGGAATATTATTTTTCCTTGTAAACAACACCAATTCTGTCTTAAGTGGATTAACGCTAAGTCCACAACTATTGGCCCAATTACTGAGCTTGTCGAGGGCTGTTTGTAGGAGATCGCATAGAGTTGGGACAAATTTGCCCGAGGCCATTAACACAATGTCATCGGCGTATGCAACGACCTTGATGCCACTCATACTTAGTTCAACTAATATCTGGTTAACTACAAGAAGCCAAAGCAAAGGAGATAGGACTCCACCCTGTGGAGTTCCTCTGCATGTTTTAACTTTTATCTTGGTGTTACCCATTTCTACATTTATAAGTCTTGTCTGAAGCATGGAGTCAATCCAGTTTATCAGTAACGGATCGATGCTGATGGAGTTCAGGGCTTGTCGAATTGCATCGTTATCAACGTTGTTGAAGGCCCCTTCTATATCAAGGAATGCTACCAGGGTGAATTCCTTGAATTGGATTGACTTTTCGATTATGCCGACCACTTCATGAAGTGCTGTCTCGACAGATTTGCCCTTCATATATGCATGTTGGGCCTGTGAGAGAACACCATCATTCAGTTTTAGGCGAACATGTGTCTCCACTAGTCTTTCTAAAGTCTTGAGAAGAAAAGAGGATAGGCTTATAGGCCTAAAATCTTTCTTAACAGAAGAATTTCTTTTCAAATTTTCTTCATATTCAATTATTATAAAAAGCCTGAGCGCGGGCATTTGAAATTCTAAGTGTCTGAATTTAACCAAATTCCCTTAGAATAATAAAATTCATAGTATCTTAATGCTGTGATTTTTATATTAGTCGGTAAACATCGATACAAAATTGCGTCTTGGAAGGGTACGATAGTCATCTAACTGATGAGCCCAACTATCGTACCTGGGCGAAACGCAATCATGGAGTTGAGCTCACTTGAACTTTTAACTTTGAATTATATATTCGGTCACTCCACTTAAACAGAAGAATTTCTTTTCAAATTTTCTTCATATTCAATTATTATAAAAAGCCTGAGCGCGGGCATTTGAAATTCTAAGTGTCTGATTTAACCAAATTCCCTTAGAATAATAAAATTCATAGTATCTTAATGCTGTGATTTTTAAATTAGTCGGTAAACATCGATACAAAATTGCGTCTTGGAAGGGTACGATAGTCATCTAACTGATGAGCCCAACTATCGTACCTGGGCGAAACGCAATCATGGAGTTGAGCTCACTTGAACTTTTAACTTTGAATTATATATTCGGTCACTCCACTTAAACAGAAGAATTTCTTTTCAAATTTTCTTCATATTCAATTATTACTAAAATCTTTCGGTTCGGTGTGGGTGGGCTTGCCAGCTTTCGGAATGAAGATGACATTGACCTCTCTCCAACTAGAAGGAACATAGGTGATGTTAAGACAACCCCTAAAAATGTCCACTAGAATTGGAACAATTATGTCTTTAGAGCTTTGGAGCATAATTGGAATTATTCCATCAGGCCCTGCAGACTTGTATGCTGAGAAGGAGTCAATGGCCCAAGCTACCTTCCTTTTATCTACAATTTGGTTACCTATGTTAGAGATTACACTTAAGTTAAGGCCTCTGTCCACAGGAGATGTATCAGTTGAACATCCTGGGAAGTGAGTGCTCAAAAGTGACTCTACAGTCTCGGAGCAGGAGTCAGTCCAGGTTTTATCAGGTCTTTTTAAAAAGCCCGGGGGAGTGTAAGCCTTAGACATGACTTTCCTTAGCCTAGCAGCGTCATTTGTTGACTCAATGTCAGTGCAAAATTTTTGCCAGGCTGCTCTTTTTGCGTAGGTTGTCCGGTTTTTGTACATATTTTTGCTGATCTTGAAAAGATCCCAGTCAGCAGGTTCATTACTGTGTTTTGCTCTATTGAAAAGCCGCCTTGAGTTTTTCCTAAGGACAGACAGCTCTTTGGACCACCATACGGGGTTGAGCTTACCTTTTCCTTTAGTAATGGGGCAAGAACTTTCATAAGCATTATTGATGGCTAATGTTAGTTCATTTATTTGTTTTTCAATCTCTGAGCAGTTTGTCAAGGGTTGATTTTCATAATGACCCAAAGATGAGGCCAATTTCATATGAAAGGCATCCCAGTTTGTCTTCCTGGGGTTTCTATAGGGTTTCGGGTTTTCTATATTGTGTTCAATTTGGAATGTTATCATTCTATGGTCAGAGAATGTTACATTACTTGAGACTTTCCAATCACTGACTACGATAGAGTTCGAGTTATTGGAAAGCGTCACATCGAGCACTTCTTTTCTGTTCCTGGTAACGAAGGTTGGTTCGTTACCTTTATTTAAAATCAACAAATTTTTCTTAATAATAAATTCAAAAAGTGACTCACCTCTTTTATTTGTATCAGAGCTCCCCCACTGTAGATGATGAGCGTTTGCGTCACAGCAAACCAGGAGGTCCCAACCGTTCTTACCTGTCGCTGAAACTAGGTCATCAAGAGCAGCTGACGGCGGAGGCCCCGGTGAGTCACCTGGCATGTAGACGGAGGCTAGGATCAGGGGCGGGGCCCCTTTTCTTTCGCACTTCACCGTCGTCATGTCTCACTACTGTGGGAAGATAAGAGGAAGAGATTTAAAGATTTTTTCGCCACTAAACATGTCCGATAATTACCTTCTGTAGGCCCTTTATTAAAGTAGAGGATATAATCTTTGGACATTAGTCCGCAGATCGGCCGCTGTTGATCCAGGGCTCCTGAATAAGGGCGATATCAATGTTATCTTTTGACAGCAATGAGGTCAGGGTGGCAGTGGCCAACTTACTGTGCTGGAGGTTTATCTGTAGCACCTTCATCATCATTTTTGTTTTGCTTGTTTTTTAGGTTGGCTGCCGACATAGGGCGCACCCTGACCTCACTGATGCCAACCATCAACTTAAAACCTTTAGACGGAAGCATTGCCATTGTAGCATGGTTCAACATGACAATGGCTTCCTGTCCTGTTTTCGTGGGAGCTTTAATGTCCAGAACCTTCCAGTCGCTACTCGGGAAGCTAGAGTTTTGACCTCGGAGGAGGTTCTCTAGAAGTTCTTTAGAGACGCGAGGGCCCGGCACATGAATGCGGACTTTGGGTTTGGTCGGGAGTTCACTTTTAGAGGCAACATTAAGAGTTACCCCTTCGAGTAAACCTTTCATCTCCTTGATTCTTGCTTGGAGCCATTTTAGTGTGGGTTCGTCCCTACACGTCAGGATTTTGAAACCCTTGACGGTCGACAGTGCCCGAATTTCGGCACAAAACCAGTGGAAGCGAGAATTTCGGCGTTTATAAAGTCAAGGATCTTTATCTCTACCTGAGCCCACTGCTCACTGGTTAGCAGCCTATCGGAGCTCCCTTCATTGATGACAGCCACCTGAAGGCTTTGTGTCACTACGTCTGCTAGCGTGCCTGCGCTAGCGCTGTGTGCCATCTTATGTCTTTTATTGGCAGACGTTGTAGGGGGCGTCGAGTCATTAAGTCTCATCCTCTTCCTTTGACTGCCAGTGTGTTCGACCCTCGAGTGCTTTGGACCTCTTATCGGTCTCACTTTAGGGCTACTGACAGTCAGTTTGGGAGAAGAGACATCCTGATCACTTTTTTCGATCTTTTTAAGGTCAACCGGTGTCTTGCAATTGTTCAAACCCTACAAATGCAAAGCTGATGTTCACTGTCTCCGATGAACAAATTTGAATTGTGGAGCTTGAACAAAAAAAATAACTGCCACTGCCCATTTTCTTACAATTGAAAGGTTTCTCTCTTTGAGTTTTTACATAATAAGGGGGGCAGAGGTTTGTGTAGAGGGGACAAAAATCATTTTGGTATGAAAAAGGGGGACTGTTCTCCCTAAAGAGGGGCGTCTGGTAACCCTATGCGTAGACCATCAGGGGTAGATTCGAAAACTCGTCGGGCTGGTGTGTCGGTGTCCATACACTCCACATGTCCCACCCATCTCAGCGGCTGTATTTTCAGCTTTTTGACCAGGTCGACGTCGCTGAAAAGCCCCTAAGGCTCGCTGTTAAATCTTCTCCTCCATACTCCATCGACACATACTGGACCGAAAATCACCCGAAAAATTTTCCTTTCAAAGCACCAAGGATATTCTCATCTGTGGACAGAGTCCATGCTTCTGCCTCATACAGCAGGACCGGGATGATTAAGGTCTTACATAAAGTCTCCTTTGTTCTTTGAGACAGAGCCTTACTACTCAAATGCCTTCTTAGCCCGAAGAAACAGCGGTTGGCAAGAGTAATCCTTCGTTTGATCTCTGCACTGATGTCATTTTGTGATGTAATAGTGGAGCCCAGGTAGACAAAATCCTTGACGACTTCAAAGTTGTAACTATCCATCGTGACGTTTTGCCCAAGTAGACGATGTTGAGATTCCTTTCTCGATGATAGCATATACTTCGTCTTGTCCTCATAAACAGCCAAACCCATTTTTGCCGCCTGCGATTCAATACTTGCGAACGCCCCGATAACAGCTCTCTTCGTTCTGCCAATGGTGTCAATATCATCTACATAAGGAAGTAGTTGCACGGACTTGTGAAAAATCGTACCTCTGTTGTCGACTTGCGAGTTGCGGACAATAATTGCTTCTAGAACGATGTTGAAAACGCATGAAAACGCGTCACCTTGCCTCAATTGACATCAAAGGGTTCGGTAGTGTTCCTACCAACCTTAACGGAGCAGCGAGATTTCTTCATCATCATCTTGAACAAGCGGACAAGTTTGGCAGGGATGCCGAGATGCAACATGGCTCTGTGTAGTTCTTCTCTATCTACGCTATCATATGCGACTTTGAAATCGATAAAGAGGTGGTGTGTATCGATTTGAAACTCCTGTGTTTTTTTCAAGATCTGTTGGAGTGTGAACATTTGATCAACGATTGATTTGCCGGGCCTAAAACCACACTGGTAGGGGCCGATCAGATCGTTGACAAACGGTTTTAAGTGATCACACAGTACAGATGACAGGATTTTGTATGCGACGTTGAGAAGATTTATACCTCTGTAGTTGGCACAGGTCAGATCATCTCCTTTCTTGTGGATGGGGCACTCTATACCGAGGTTCCATTCATCGGTGGGCATACTTAGGTTAGGTTAGGTTGGAAGGGGTGATAATACGGCAAGCCGCACCATCTCACTCGGATCTCAGTGGATCCATTGCGCTCCCCGGGGTATAAATGGTTAGTGAGGAGGGATAGGAAGGGAGTTAATAGGAAGTTTTAGGTGTGGGGGGCCTCCTTGAACCATCCTGAGTTCTGAATGAATTTCAGGATGTTCTTTAGTGGCAAGACAGAGATGTCGCTCAGTTCGTCGAAGAAGTATTCTCCAAGGGCCTCTTTTCTGGTTCTAGCTAAACTGGGGCATTCGCAAAGGAAGTGAGGGGAGCCCTCCTCTGCCTCTTCATCATGACACCCTCTACATAAGTCCGATGAGCTGATGCCCATTCTGTACATGTGGGTTCCCATTGAGTTGTGGCCCGTAAGGACACCAACCATGAGAGATAATTGAGGCCTGCTTAGCTTGAGTAAGTAATCAGTTTTTTTCTTTGAAATATTTGGCCATAGATTCCTAGAAACCCGACAAGTGTCGATGGATGACCATCTGACATTTGCAGCCTCTAAGAAACTCTGGTGTATTCTACTTTTTTCTTGCTCCAGTGGCATAAGCACCGAGAAGTCGGTTTGGCTCGGATCAAGAGACGATCCGTCCCATATATATCACAATGTCCTGGGACCCATCTAAGGGTGACTGTGTTCGTTGCACCTAGTAAAGATAACATATACCGGCAACGCTTTACCAGCTTTGACTTTATAGTGATTGAGGAAATGGCTTTGATTGCCGCCTGGCTGTCTACAAAGATGTCAATATTTTTGTTTATTACTTCGCGTGAGGAGAGATGTTTTGCGGCTTCACAAACTGCAAGTACTTCCGCCTGGAATACGCTGCAAAAATTTGGAAGCTTTATAGATCTGCTAATTGGTGGGTTATCTGAGTAGATACCTGACCCAACCCCCTCTAAGGTCTTGGAGCCGTCAGTAAAGACCGAAACATGGTTTTCATTTATGACCCGGTTTTCATTCCAGAGTTTCCTGGTTGGGATATCTGTTATGGCTACTAGGTTGAAATCAATGTGCGGTGTAATGTAGTCTGTTTGAATGTCTATGTCAGTGAACTTCACTATAGTTCTATGACCGTAGTGGCCCTTTTTCCAGTTATTACACTGCTGAAGTCTTAAAGCACTTTTGGCCGCTAGCTCTTTCGTAAACAGATCGAGCGGGGCTAGTGAAAGGAATGTTTCTAGGGCTGCCGTTGGTGTGGTTCTAATCGCACTGGTTGTGCCAATACATGCAAGTCTTTGAATTTTAGTCATGGTTTTTAGATTGGTTTCCTTTTCCAAGGCTGGCCACCAGACCAAACATGCGTACGTTAGGATTGGCCTTATTATGGCTGTGTACATCCAATGAATGGTTCTAGGGCTGGGACCCCATCTTTTACCAAAAATTCGACTGCAAGTGTAAAATGCAATTGATGCTTTTTTCTCTCTTTCTTTTATATTCTCTTTCCAGTTCAGTTTACGGTCCAGTACAACACCAAGATATTTGGCGGTATCCGAGATTTGAAGCGGAGTTCCGTTAATGGTTGGCGGGTTTATGTTGGGAATATTATTTTTCCTTGTAAACAACACCAATTCTGTCTTAAGTGGATTAACGCTAAGTCCACAACTATTGGCCCAATTACTGAGCTTGTCGAGGGCTGTTTGTAGGAGATCGCATAGAGTTGGGACAAATTTGCCCGAGGCCATTAACACAATGTCATCGGCGTATGCAACGACCTTGATGCCACTCATACTTAGTTCAACTAATATCTGGTTAACTACAAGAAGCCAAAGCAAAGGAGATAGGACTCCACCCTGTGGAGTTCCTCTGCATGTTTTAACTTTTATCTTGGTGTTACCCATTTCTACATTTATAAGTCTTGTCTGAAGCATGGAGTCAATCCAGTTTATCAGTAACGGATCGATGCTGATGGAGTTCAGGGCTTGTCGAATTGCATCGTTATCAACATTGTTGAAGGCCCCTTCTATATCAAGGAATGCTACCAGGGTGAATTCCTTGAATTGGATTGACTTTTCGATTGTGCCGACCACTTCATGAAGTGCTGTCTCGACAGATTTGCCCTTCATATATGCATGTTGGGCCTGTGAGAGAACACCATCATTCAGTTTTAGGCGAACATGTGTCTCCACTAGTCTTTCTAAAGTCTTGAGAAGAAAAGAGGATAGGCTTATAGGCCTAAAATCTTTCGGTTCGGTGTGGGTGGGCTTGCCAGCTTTCGGAATGAAGATGACATTGACCTCTCTCCAACTAGAAGGAACATAGGTGATGTTAAGACAACCCCTAAAAATGTCCACTAGAATTGGAACAATTATGTCTTTAGAGCTTTGGAGCATAATTGGAATTATTCCATCAGGCCCTGCAGACTTGTATGCTGAGAAGGAGTCAATGGCCCAAGCTACCTTCCTTTTATCTACAATTTGGTTACCTATGTTAGAGATTACACTTAAGTTAAGGCCTCTGTCCACAGGAGATGTATCAGTTGAACATCCTGGGAAGTGAGTGCTCAAAAGTGACTCTACAGTCTCGGAGCAGGAGTCAGTCCAGGTTTTATCAGGTCTTTTTAAAAAGCCCGGGGGAGTGTAAGCCTTAGACATGACTTTCCTTAGCCTAGCAGCGTCATTTGTTGACTCAATGTCAGTGCAAAATTTTTGCCAGGCTGCTCTTTTTGCGTAGGTTGTCCGGTTTTTGTACATATTTTTGCTGATCTTGAAAAGATCCCAGTCAGCAGGTTCATTACTGTGTTTTGCTCTATTGAAAAGCCGCCTTGAGTTTTTCCTAAGGACAGACAGCTCTTTGGACCACCATACGGGGTTGAGCTTACCTTTTCCTTTAGTAATGGGGCAAGAACTTTCATAAGCATTATTGATGGCTAATGTTAGTTCATTTATTTGTTTTTCAATCTCTGAGCAGTTTGTCAAGGGTTGATTTTCATAATGACCCAAAGATGAGGCCAATTTCATATGAAAGGCATCCCAGTTTGTCTTCCTGGGGTTTCTATAGGGTTTCGGGTTTTCTATATTGTGTTCAATTTGGAATGTTATCATTCTATGGTCAGAGAATGTTACATTACTTGAGACTTTCCAATCACTGACTACGATAGAGTTCGAGTTATTGGAAAGCGTCACATCGAGCACTTCTTTTCTGTTCCTGGTAACGAAGGTTGGTTCGTTACCTTTATTTAAAATCAACAAATTTTTCTTAATAATAAATTCAAAAAGTGACTCACCTCTTTTATTTGTATCAGAGCTCCCCCACTGTAGATGATGAGCGTTTGCGTCACAGCAAACCAGGAGGTCCCAACCGTTCTTACCTGTCGCTGAAACTAGGTCATCAAGAGCAGCTGACGGCGGAGGCCCCGGTGAGTCACCTGGCATGTAGACGGAGGCTAGGATCAGGGGCGGGGCCCCTTTTCTTTCGCACTTCACCGTCGTCATGTCTGCACTACTGTGGGAAGATAAGAGGAAGAGATTTAAAGATTTTTTCGCCACTAAACATGTCCGATAATTACCTTCTGTAGGCCCTTTATTAAAGTAGAGGATATAATCTTTGGACATTAGTCCGCAGATCCGGCCGCTGTTGATCCAGGGCTCCTGAATAAGGGCGATATCAATGTTATCTTTTGACAGCAATGAGGTCAGGGTGGCAGTGGCGCACCCTGACCTCACTGATGCCAACCATCAACTTAAAACTTTTAGACGGAAGCATTGCCATTGTAGCATGGTTCAACATGACAATGGCTTCCTGTCCTGTTTTCGTGGGAGTTTCAATGTCCAGAACCTTCCAGTCGCTACTCGGGAAGCTAGAGTTTTGACCTCGGAGGAGGTTCTCTAGAAGTTCTTTAGAGACGCGAGGGCCCGGCACATGAATGCGGACTTTGGGTTTGGTCGGGAGTTCACTTTTAGAGGCAACATTAAGAGTTACCCCTTCGAGTAAACCTTTCATCTCCTTGATTCTTGCTTGGAGCCATTTTAGTGTGGGTTCGTCCCTACACGTCAGGATTTTGAAACCCTTGACGGTCGACAGTGGCCCGAATTTCGGCACAAAACCAGTGGAAGCGAGAATTTCGGCGTTTATAAAGTCAAGGATCTTTATCTCTACCTGAGCCCACTGCTCACTGGTTAGCAGCCTATCGGAGCTCCCTTCATTGATGACAGCCACCTGAAGGCTTTGTGTCACTACGTCTGCTAGCGTGCCTGCGCTAGCGCTGTGTGCCATCTTATGTCTTTTATTGGCAGACGTTGTAGGGGGCGTCGAGTCATTAAGTCTCATCCTCTTCCTTTGACTGCCAGTGTGTTCGACCCTCGAGTGCTTTGGACCTCTTATCGGTCTCACTTTAGGGCTACTGACAGTCAGTTTGGGAGAAGAGACATCCTGATCACTTTTTTCGATCTTTTTAAGGTCAACCGGTGTCTTGCTGTTGGAGCCCGTCTTGGCAAGAAGCTTTTGAGCCCAGCTCAAGCGCTTCCAGTCCCTAAGACTGAGCAGTTTCGGATCACCCTTGCCATATCTACGTACGGCCCTCTTGGCGTTTTCTATCCTTTTTAGATCCGGATTCAGATCCCCTCCCTTGTTCTGCTTCCTTGGATACACCTTACTTTCCTTGATCGGTTTTTGGTGGGCATACTTTCATCCGACCAAATTTTGGTGATAAGTTGGTGTATACTCCCTACCAGGTCATCTCCACCTGCTTTGAATAGCTCGGCTGGCAGCCCATCCGCACCAGCAGCCTTGTACCCTTTAAGCTTGGCTATCGCTAACAGAACTTCATTTAGGTCGGGTGGACAGACATTTTGACCATCATCGCCCTGGTTTAATGGAGTGTTCTGTCTAACAGCAGAATTTTGGCCACCTTCGCCGTTAAGCAGTTAAGGAGTCTAGAAAAGTGCTGTTTCCAGATCCTCAGCACGGACTGCGTGTCTACTACCATATTCCCACTCTCAGCTCGACAGGCTTCCGTTCTCTTCTAGTCTTGTAGCCCTGGGTAGATTGCCTCACCCTTCGGTAGACTCGACCACCTGCTTCGCATGCTCTCTCTTTTTCCTTCTGAGAAGTCGGCGTTCCTCCCTTCGCCTTTGCCCGTAGAGCTTCCGGGCTGCTCTGGGCTTAGTCTGCAGCATTGATTGGTAAGCCACATTCTTTGCTACATGCGCCAGCCTGAATTCTTCATCGAACCAGGGGTTTCGTTGTGGTGGCCTAGTGAAACCCACCACATCAGTGGCAGCACTCCTGATGGCATTTTGGCAGTGTTTCCACTGGTCCTCTGCAGATTATGCTGCTGGCGGGCTTGCTGAGAGATTAAGAGAAACGTGGTCTGCAAAAGTCCTGGCGATCTCTTGCGTTTTTAGCTTCCTGATGGCATTTTGGCAGTGTTTCCACTGGTCCTCTGCAGATTATGCTCCTGGCGGGCATGCTGAGAGATTAAGAGAAACGTGGTCTGCAAAAGTCCTGGCGATCTCTTGCGTTTTTAGCTTTTTTTTCAGCTCTGCCTCTGGATCAGGCCGAATTTATATCTGAAAATCTTTATTTTCGATATGCTTTTTAAAATATATGAAGCTATTTTCTTGACATCTTCTTTCGATAATCATCCCAACTAACAATTTAACTTGTATTAGGTCCGATTTTTAAAATCTGATAAGCTATAGCTCACATAGAACTAATATAAGGCTTTCTTATACAATTCAACCATTTTCCAATATTTATTTTTGTTTATAGCCTGTTTAATGCCTTTTAAAATGAAACTAACAAGTTATACATAAGGCTTGTATACTTAAGTATAAAAGCCTTGTTTAAGGCCTGCCCAAGTTGTTTTACTGAAAGTAAACAAGATAAATTCGTATACGACTTTCTTAAATAAGCTTGCTACACATCACACAGCAGCAAGATTTGACATTTCTCTGGAGTTGAAAATATTCTGCAGCGGGTGTAACAAATATTCTAAAGTGTTCGTCATTAAATTGAAAAGATTAAAAACAAATATTTTATTAAAAAACCTAATTCGTCAAAAAATAGTGAATAATTAATAAGAAGTTATCAAAACATCAATGAACTTCGATTTCAAGTGTCCAAAGTCGATTAACACTATGAAGCGCGCGCTCGCCGATGTGTTCCTCGATTGATGTGTTTCTTGATAGAATTTGTGTTTTTTTTTTCTTAACTTTAATGAATGCATAACTATTTTTGTTTATTTTTGCAACTGTTCTCGTAAATATATTTGTTTTTAATCTTACAAAACAATGCGAAAAAATAAATGTACTTTTGAATGTTTGATATGAATTTGTATGCGCATAAGTGTGTTTGCTTTTTGCCTCAAATCTACTGACAAATGGCACACACAATCCCACATAAAAAAATTTAATTTTTACAAATACCATCGAATCAAAAATCGTTCTGAAATGATTTTAAGGAATTCGGCATTAAATCATTTAAAAATAAAATAAAAATTTTAAAGCAACCTTATTGAAATTATTGCCTTTTTTGGTGAGCTACATATAGTTTTGTTTGTATAACAGCTGTATCCCTCCGTGAGGAAATTAATAGTTTTTATAAAATGTTAGTAGCAAACTTATTCAAATGATTGTCTTCTTTGGTGAGCTATTTCGTTTGGCTTGTGACAGCTGTGTTGCTGTGTACCTCCTTGAGGAAGTGTATAGTTTTTATAAAACGTTTGTGACAAACTTAATGAAATTATTGTCTCATTTCGTGAGCTATTTCGTATGGGTTGTGACAGCTGGGCACATCTATGACGAAATATATACTTTTTATAAAATGTTAGTAGCAAACTTATTGAAATCATTACCTTCTTCAGTAAGCTACCCTACCAGTGGACACAAAACATACACCAACGAGTCGCACTTACTTGCTGTTATAATTAAGTTTTTTCCTTAACGAGAACATTTATTTTTAAAATTGTGATTTGATAGAAAAAGAAGTATAAAGTGTGATCTTTTAAAAATAATTAACTCATTTTACACTCAAATGGTTATGTAGCCTCAAATAATAATAGAGAAATAATTGTTTAAGATTTATACCTGCATATATAACTATATAAACTCGTATGTTCTTATATATTTCTTCTTTCAAACCCTTCAAGAATTAATTGATTCACACTTTTTGAACTTAAAAAAAGTAACAAATATCAAGAAAATCGTATCATATCAGTATGATTTTGGGTAGATGACTCATCTACAAAAATATACATAGTTGTAGATGTTCTCTGTCATCGTATTATTATGATTAAAATCTGGAGTGAATTTTTTTAAAATCCAAAACGTGACCTTAACTACCTGTATATTGCTGGTAAGATTGTACAAGCACAAGTATCAACTCATTAGAATTTTAACATGCATCTTCTGAATTACGAATTGGCGTAGTGGGTAGCGTGCTGGATATGTGATTGGAGGGATGCGAGTTCAATCCTCGGAAAAGTAAGTAACATTTTTATAAATTAAATAATATTCTTATCATTTCAGAATATAGGAAAACGTTATCCAAACTCCCGTAAGGAAAATAAACTCACAAAATAAAAATAATAAAAATTAAATAAAATAATTCCAAGCAAGCAAATTTCTTTTATTACACCTGCATTGAGTGGCTTTTATAAGGCCTAAATGTAAAATGTTTGTATGGCCTTTTCAATGCCTTATTATACAAGCCTTATTATAACTTGTTTAGTTGAGCAATATTTTGTCTTTTTAAGACCTTTTTACAATATTGTTGGAAAGCTATTTAATTGCATAGGACTTGTGACGAAAGGTTTTAAGGGAATCAAATAGCTTCTTCAATGTGCGCCAAAATGATTTGCATAAGGCTAATTTAAGTTTCTAGACAAGTCTGAAAATAGCTTGTATTGATACTTAAACAACTTAAATTGTTAGTTGGGATGGTTTGCCCCGTTTTGCATTTGCCAATATAAAAATGGCCCTAAGTTCCAGGCAAACTGAAATATAAATTGAGGATTGTTGTTTGCCTAAAATGATGTTTCACAAGAAAGTATGTCGATCAAAGAACCATTCCTTGGGTTCGAGTATTTTATCTTTACAACTATCTAGCTTACTTGAAAATTTCAGTTAATTTCAGATACCTTGAATTGCTTTTGTATAAGCTATTTTTTCACAAGGGATTTTAACAACACAATAATAAATAAACAATATTTTGTAAATGTTTGTTTAAATTTTAATGTTCAAATAATTTTCACAACTTTTATATATTTAAATTTAGTAAGTAGTCAGCGACGCATTTCGGAGTGTACCTCCATCTTAGGGCGAATAACTTAATTTGACGTAGATGTTGTGTGTCGGTTGTAGCACTAAATTGTTGTTGATTATGATTTTAGTTCTGTCTTCTTTCTTTTGTTTTAATTTTAATTGCTGTGTCGTATAGTGGATTTGTTGTAATCATTAATTATATCCATGGGTATATTTAAAAGTCTATTGATAAACACATTGTAGGCAGCCATCTTTTGGTAGTATGGGTGATGAGAATCTTTATGTATTGTTAAAATATAAAGTGTACAGGAAAACAACAACAACCGACATAACAATACATAAGGATTCTGGTGGTTGGATGTTGTAGGAACTGGGCGCCTCGAGCTGTATCTTTTCCTACACATCAAGTGCTTACAATACCTCCACGTTGGTAGCCGCCGGATACTGGTCTTGGCTTTATGCCTTGACTTGCTAAGCTTGTAAGTGCGAATGTTGACCAAGGAAAGAATTGCAACATTAAACCCATGGCCCTACAGATTGGAGGTTAGTGCGTTGGGCTAGCGACCCGACCATAGTAAAAAAGCCAATTGTTATGAGATAGACGCGAGAAGCCTCGGATAACGACCCCCCTCAAATGGCAACCAGACCCGGAACGAAAATGGACTATGACCTACGAGTATGCACCTGGAATGTAAGGACACTCTATACACCAGGTGCTACTCAAAAAATTGAATCTGTCCTCTCGCGGTACAAGGCAGATATTACCGCGATCCAGGAGATACGATGGATAGGATCAGGTATAACGAAAAGAAAAGATTGCGACATTTATTACAGCTGTCACCAAAGACTGCACATGCTAGGATGCGGATTCGTCGTGGGAAATCGACTCAGATCGAAAGTCATCGATTTTAAGCCGATTAGCGATCGCCTGGCTGTGATCCGCATCAAAGCTACCTTCCAAAACATCAGCCTAATATGTGCACACGCCCCTACCGATGAAGCTGAGGAGTCTAACAAGGAGGAGTTTTACGACCTCCTGGACGGAGCCTGTCCGGAGTACGATGTCAAAGTCGTGCTCGGAGACTTCAATGCTAAGGTCGGAAAGGAAAACATCTTTGGCGGATTAGTTGGAAAGCACAGCCTCCACGAAACGACAACAGATAACGGCTTCCGACTATTCGACTTTGCTGCAGCTCGTAATACGGTGAAAAGTAGCACTAGGTTCCCCAGGCGAAGGATACACACAGCAACCTGGCGATCTCCAGATGGTCGAACCGCCAACCAAATCCACCACGTGCTAATTGGCGCAAGGTATGCATCGAACATCTTGGACTCTGACGACTTTCTTGTTGTGACAAAGTTCAGAGCCCGACTGTCCAACGAAAAGAAAACGAAGACCGCCCAAAGGAAGAAATTCAACATTGCATGCCTTAGCACATCTGAGAAAGCCAGAGACTACAGTGAGAAATTGACCGGGAAACTCTCTGCCGTAAACCCAGCCACAAGCTTCAACAACCAGTGGAACCAATATCACGAAATCATTAAGGAGACAGCCGAGACCACCATAGACTATCAACCACCCAGAAAAAAGAACCCGTGGTATGACGATGAATGCGCGGTATTGAAGCAGGAGACGGAAAATGCACGAATGCAAATGCTGCAACGGAAAACAAGAACAGCAAGAGAGCAGTACCGTGAAAGGAGAATGAAAGAGAAAAAAAACCTGCGTAGAAAGAAAAGAGCATCCGCAGCCTCTCAGCTCAAGTATCTCGAAGAGTCTAGCACCGCCACCAACACCCGCCGCACAGTGGGATGAAAAGCGATTCTTGCACGCCAAAAGTATTCTTGGGGTAATTATATGCAATAAAGACCTAATTTTGATAAGCTTTTATGGTTTTGAGGTCGTTGCAGCCGTTTTTAATATTTTTCCAGGGTGTTGTCAAAAATTAGGGACAAGAAAGTGGCAAAACGAAAATTCTATCAGTGTTCGAAAAAAGGGTGTCCCTCAATGCAGGATTATTTGAGAAATGATTCTTAGGTGGTTCTAAAAAAATTGTATGAGGTGGGGGATCTGTTTCCCCCCATTTTGGTGGGAGGGGCAATTTTATAAGAAAAATTACTTGAAATAGACAAACAAATATTAAAAACAACAGCAACAGTTTGAATGTCATGCTATAGCTGTTTTTATAGTCGAAAATCGATTCTTTGTTTGACTATATACATATGTAGTTGGTTTTGTAAATACTTTTTGAAAAAAAAGTTTTCAAACTTACAATTAAAAAGAAAAACTAAAAATTTTTATTTTCTTAAACTTTTTATTGCGAGTCACTATTATTACTCGTTTCTGAGTCATGTTCATATTCATTTTCGTCATTTTGGAGGAATAATAAATTGCGAACTTCCTTATTATATTCCCTTTTGTTTTTAGTTGTTGCCTTTCGCATTGACGAGACATATGGATCCGAAGAGACCAGCAACATGTGGAGTAGATCTGTGTTGGTGTTAATTCTCGAGTTTTTCCTCGTGTGATGTGTGATCTCTTCTTATTAGTCGGTATTCCTTATCGCAAGCTTCTGCAGCTTTTTCCGATAGTAGACCTTATTTTATCAATTTCAACCTTTAAAATGGCAACACTGGCCTGTTTCTTATTTGTAACCTACATGGAACTTTTCTTCACGTATTCTTTCACACTTTAATAGGATTTATAGTTTTTTTTTTAATAATCGATAATCCGGTGGGTAAAATTTAATAATTTAATTAATATTGTAATGACTTTCCAAATTTGAACTATAACGACTCCGAAAAGCAAACAAACGAACACAATAAAGCTTACGGTCGCAGTGCAAACATACCCTTAGTAGCTATAATTATAGCAACTCTCAAACGAAGGAAGCGCCATCTGCCGGATTATAGCAGATTTACCAGCTGTCAAATAAAAGCTTTTGGAAGGGAAATTATTGGGAAATTTCCCCTATGGAAAGCTCTAGAAGCAGAGACCAGAACGTTCTCCTTATTTCCAGAGATTGGAAAACAAGTATAAAAGGCACATGTTTGAACGGCAGCGAGACAGTTTGTTTTTAATCGTAAATGAATAAAGTTGGTTGTAATAAAAGTGAAAAGTAAAGTTTTTGAATTAATTCAGTGGTGAATAATAAATCGTTTTGTTTGTAGTAAGAAAAGTAAAGTGTTTTATTTTGCGAAATAAATAAGTGGACGTTTTGAATAAAGTAAATAAGTTTTATTAACGAACCTGAGAAAATATTACATTGGTGTCAGAAGTGGGATAAAATTTATTTTATTTGTGCACTCAGTAAATTCATTGTGTGGAAAGTGAACAAAAAAAAGACAAGACAATGGGTAAATCTTTGAATGATTTAAATTTAGTGGAACTAAAGGCAGAACTGAATAAACGAGATCTTCCTACTGCTGGAACAAAGAATGATCTTATAATTCGTCTGCAAGAAGATTTAAGAAGATGTGGAAAAAACCCGGACACGTTTATATTCGACATTGAAATGGAAGAACAGCAAGAGCAAGTAAGTACATCGGGCATGACCAACATGCTGTCTCAACTACTTGCCAAATTTGATAGTCAGGAAAAGAATCTTCTCGAACGTTTCGAACAACAAAGTCAAGAGCAGAAGAATCTTCTAGAAAAACAAAGCCAAGAGCAGAAGAATCTTCTAGAACAACAAAGCCAAGAGCAGAAGAATCTTCTAGAACAACAAAGCCAAGAACAACGGAATGAACAAAAGAATCTTCTCGAACGATTTGAGCAACAAAGCCAAGAACAAAAGTGTCTGCTGGAAAAACAGACAAATATGCTCGAATGTAAGTTAGATGCCTTTGACAATAGAATTATTGCCCTTGACGAGCGTGTCGATAAACAATTTTCTTCTATCGATAAACAATTGTTAACTGTCGATCAACAATTGTCTAATGTCGATAAGCAATTGTCGACAGTAGAATCAAAATTCGAAAAAGTGGAAGATAAAATCGAATCCATTACTAAGGAATTGGACAAAGTAAGAAAAATGAAGGTTCGAGAAAGTTCTGGTGACTGTCCTAGGAGAAAGGAGATGCATCCCCCAACCTTCGATGGACAAACTTCTTGGTCAATCTACAAGAAGCAGTTTGAAGCAGCCGCAGCAACAAATGGCTGGGATGAGGAGGACAAATACATAGCTCTGACGCTTGCCCTCAGAGGAACTGCTGCTGAACTGCTGCAAACCATACCAGCAGATAAGAGTGGCAACTTCAGTGCTCTTGTTCAGGCCATTGACAAACGCTTTGGAGATGGCCATATGCAAGAAGTCTTCCGTGTTCAACTCAATACTAGAATCCAAAAGAGGGGAGAAACTCTGCAACAGCTTCAAGCAGACATCGAACGATTGGCACATCTAGCATATCCAGCTGCAGGAGATGAAATCATCAACCAATTCGCAACAGAAGCCTTTGTTCGTGCTGTATCTGACATCAACCTTCAGCGAGCAATTCGAACGGCTGGAAAACGCACACTCCCTGAAGCATTGGCGTTCGCCCTGACTATGGAAGCAGCAGAACAGGCTTCTCAAGGAGTTCATCGAGATCTAGGAGTTGAGGAGTGTTCTTGCCAGAGAACTGCGTTCCAAAGAAACCAGCGAGATGGACCTGCTCGATGCTGGAACTGTAATAAGATCGGACATCTCCAACGCCAGTGCAGACTGACACCTAGAAAACTTCCATGTTGGAATTGCAACAGGACTGGACATCTCCAACGCCAGTGCAGACTGCCACCTAGAAAACCTCCATGTTGGAATTGCAACAGGACTGGACATCTCCAACGCCAATGCAGATTGCCACCTAGAAGACCATGGAAACCAGACTACAATAATTGCACGCATGAAAAAGAAAAGGAGATGTTTCCATCCAGCGACTGAGAGCCGATCCCATTTACGATTGGAGTAAAAGGAAAATGAGGACTGCGCAAAAAGATGACTCGGGAAGCGATATTTATCGCCCAAAAGTGACTCCGCTGCAGTTAACTCCTATCCGGCGAAAGGGTGACAAGCGTGATTCCAAAGAAAACTACAAAGTTGGAACGGACGGATTTCAAGTGTGCATGGATGTCAGCCATTTCAAGCCAAATGAGTTAATGGTCAAAACTGTTGGCAACAGCGTGGTAGTGGAAGGTAATCATGAACGTGAAGATGAACATGGCTACATAAGTCGTCAGTTTGTACGGAAGTACCAGCTACCAAAGGGGTATGATGCCAAGGATGTCATCTCAACGGTTTCAATGGACGGTGTCCTGACAATCGAGACTCAGCAGAAGGCATTGAAGAACAACGAAAGGATAGTGCAAATTCAACAGACTGGCCCCATGAATCGGAGTGATAAGGGAAATGAAGAAGAAAGGCTGAGTGACGTTCATGAAAGAACAAGGGCAAATATGAAGCCATCAAGTGGTCGGATGAAAAAGCGATACGACACAAAAGCAACAAAGACAGGATTCCAAGCGGGAGACCTTGTTTGGTTTTATAATTCCCAGCGTCGGAGGGGAATGTCACTGAAACTTCAACAAAATTGGGAAGGCCCTTATGCTGTTGTAACACGAGTAAACGATGGCGTCTACCGCATTCGGAGAGGATTAAGAGGCAAAATAAAAGTAGTTCACATCGACCGTTTACATTGTTATAATGGTGAAGGAAGTGATGGATTTGCTCGGGACGATCAATCCTAAGAGGGGGGCAGTGTAATGACTTTCCAAATTTGAACTATAACGACTCCGAAAAGCAAACAAACGAACACAATAAAGCTTACGGTCGCAGTGCAAACATACCCTTAGTAGCTATAATTATAGCAACTCTCAAACGAAGGAAGCGCCATCTGCCGGATTATAGCAGACTTACCAGCTGTCAAATAAAAGCTTTTGGAAGGGAAATTATTGGGAAATTTCCCCTATGGAAAGCTCTAGAAGCAGAGACCAGAACGTTCTCCTTATTTCCAGAGATTGGAAAACAAGTATAAAAGGCACATGTTTGAACGGCAGCGAGACAGTTTGTTTTTAATCGTAAATGAATAAAGTTGGTTGTAATAAAAGTGAAAAGTAAAGTTTGTGAATTAATTCAGTGGTGAATAATAAATCGTTTTGTTTGTAGTAAGAAAAGTAAAGTGTTTTATTTTGCGAAATAAATAAGTGGACGTTTTGAATAAAGTAAATAAGTTTTATTAACGAACCTGAGAAAATATTACAATATGTATTATTTTTTGAGTGTTTATCAAATAAAAAAAACCCAAAAAACGCAGAAAACACTCACAACAACTTATTATAACGGAATACATTACCGACCTTGAGTCACCAGAGAGAGCAGTTTGACTTTCGTGGCTAACGTTATCTCTCATTGAGGTATAGGTAAGAGGTTCCATGACGTTCCGGATTTTTGGCAGACTATACAAAAAAAAAAAAAAAATGATATAAAAATTGTTTAGATAAAATGATTTAAATAACAAACAACCAGTGAATTAATTTTATTGGAATTAATTGTTTATAATAATGGCACAATTGGTAAACAAGAAAAAAAAATCTAGCAGATATCCATCCTTAAATAGGATCAATATCGACATTTTAAAAAAGTAGTAATTTGACTTCATAACTAAGATTATTCATAACCTTCTAAGAAACGAGGAATACAAAAAAAGTGCATGACGTTTTACAAAAACTGGCTCTCGATTTTTTCACGCCCAGGTATTGACAACATTCACTGAAAAAATTACGCATTTTGGAGACCATTTTTATACCACTTTTGGCGCGCTAGAATCACTTCTCATCTCACTGTGCGCCGGTTCTACAAAACACCCAAGCAACTGGCATCTGGTTATAAGACTGGCATGCAAGCTCTTCGAAACAGCGAAAGTAACCTAGTCACCGAAGCACAGGGAATTGTAGACGTGTTTAAGCAGCATTTCCAGCAGCTGCTTAATGGGCATTATGTAGAGGAGGCAACAGAGGAACAAAGAAGCATAAGACCAGTTAATGAAGATCCAGTCCCAGCGCCCAGTACCGAAGAAGTTAAGAAAGCCAAACAACAAATCCGCCGGCTCAGATGGCCTACCTGTGGAACTCTTTAAGTATGGAGGAGATGTCCTTATAGGGTGCATGCACCAGCTCATCAACCAAGTTTGGGAGGAGGAAAGTATGCCCGACGACTGGTCAAATAGCTCCATATGCCCAATCTACAAAAAAGGCGATCCTATGTCCTGCAAGAACTACAGAGGCATATCCCTGCTAAATGTTGCCTACAAGATCCTATCCAACGTACTATGTGAGCGTCTAAAACCTTTCTGCAACACTCTGATCAGCACGTACCAGTGTGGCTTCAGGCCAGGCAGATCAACGATTGAGGCAAATCCTGGAAAAGACCAACGAATTTCAAGTCGAGACCCACCACCTATTCATCGACTTTAAAGCCGCATATGATAGCATAAGTCGCCAAGAGCTTCTATTGGCGATGTCGGAACTCGGGATCCCGAAAAAACTGATCCAGCTATGCCGCATGACGTTACAAAATACGCGGTGCAACGTGCAAATGGGTAACAGCTCATCCGAGTTATTCCAGACGTGTACAGGGTTCAGACAAGGAGATGCGCTATCATGTGATTTCTTCAACTTAGTCCTGGAGCAGATAGTGCGCAAGAGTGGTGTTCACATGGAAGGCACTATCTTCAACAGGTCTTCTCAACTGCTTGGCTATGCGGACGACATCGAGATCATCGGCCGCTCCAAGGGAGCTGTACTTGAAGCATTCACAGCTATTGATGAACAAGCGAAACGCGTTGGTCTTGAAGTGAATGAGGACAACACAAAGTATATGCTATCAACAAACAAAGCCTCATCTGTCGATTGCCTAGGACAAAACGTCACTGTTGGTAGCAGTAATTTCGAGGTAGTCAAGGAGTTCACCTACCTCGGAACGAACCAATTCCACGAACGACACCTTAGTGGAAATCCGACGAAGAATTACCCTAGCGAACCGCTGCTACTTCGGTTTGGCTAAACAAATGGGTTCAAAACTCTTTTCCCGGAAGACAAAGTGCACGCTATACAAAACGCTAATTTTAACAGTTCTACTCTACGGTGCCGAATGCTGGACGATAAGTAAAAAGGGGGATTGATACTGGGCACTTTCGAGAGAAAAATTCTTCGGTGGATATTTGGTCCTATATGCGAAGAGGGCGCTTGGAGGAGAAGATTCAATCGTGAACTGTACGAGCTGTACCAAGATGTGGATGTAGTCCAAAGAGCCAAAACACGTCGACTACACCCAGGTTCGAGACGACCAGGAAGACCGATCCTCCGCTATAGGGACCGGGCGGTCACAGACGCAAGAGCGCTTGGTCTCGACGACTGGAGGGAGCGTGCGAGGGACCACAACCGATGGAAGACCGCAATATCTCAGGCAGAGACCCTGCATGGATCGGGAGCCGGATAAGTAAGTAAGTAAGTATACACCAAGTCACTGCGGAGAAATCTGGCGAGTAATCTGACTTTTTTTTTTAAATTCACTCAGAAGTCAGGGTGGTTCAAGGAGGCATCCCATTCCTAAACTTGTCCTCAGTCCCACACCCATCCTCTCCTCACACCTACCTACCTTTATCCTGGGGAGCGCAATGGATCCACGGAGATCCGAGTGGGATGAGCCAGCTTGCCGTATCATCACCCCTTCTAACCTAACCTAGAAGAAATCAACCTACAGCACAGTAAGTTGGCCTCGGCCACCTTAATCTCCTTCCTGGCAAAGGAGAATATAGATATAGCCCTTGTTCAAGAGCCCTGGGTCAACAGTGGCAGGATCTGCGGACTCATGTCCAAGGACTATATAACATACTTTAACAAAGGGCCTACCGAAGGTAATTATCGTAGTTGCATAGTGGCGAAAAAAACTATAAATCTTTTCCTCCTATCTCCCCATTGTAGCGCAGACATGACGACAGTGAAGTGTGAGAGAAAAGGGGCCCGCCCCTGATCTTAGCCTCCATTTACATGCCAGGAGATGAACCGGGCCCTCCGCCGTCAACTGCCTTTGATGAGATGGTAACAGCTACAGGTAAGAATGGCTGGGATCTTCTCGTATGCTGCGATGCTAATGCTCATCACATTCAGTGGGGGAGCACGGATACAAACGCAAGGGGTGAGTCACTTTTTGAATATATTATAAAGAAAAACATTTTGATCTTAAATAGAGGTAATGAACCAACATTCATTACAAGAAATAGAAGAGAAGTGCTCGATGTGACACTTTCCACCAATTCTGATTCCATTGCGGTCAGTAATTGGAAAGTCTCGAGTAATGTTACATTCTCAGACCATAGAATGATAACATTCCAAGTAGAACACAAAACAGAAATCACAAAGCCCTACAGAAACCCCAGAAAGACAAACTGGGTAGCCTTCAACGAAAGATTGGCCGCTTCCTTGGGCCGTTATGAAATCATTGTACCTGTTTTAAGTTCTTTGGATATTGAAAAACATGTTAATGAACTGACGTCAGCTATTCACAGTGCTTTCGAAAGTTCTTGCCCCATTACCAAAGGGAAAGGCAAAACCCAACCCCGTTTGGTGGTCTAAAGAGCTGGCCACCCTAAGGAAGAAATCTAGGAGGCTTTATAATAGAGCAAAATATAGTAATGAACCTGCTGACTGGGATATTTTCAGGATCAGCAAAAACGAATATAAGAATAGAACGACGTATGCGAAAAGAGCAGCCTGGCGGAAGTTCTGTACAGACATAGAGTCTACTAATGACGCTGCTAGGCTCAGGAAAGTCATGTCAAAGGTCCACACACATCCTGGCTTTCTTAAAAGACCGGATGGAACCTGGACTGATTCCTGCTCTGAAACCTTAGAGTCACTTATGAGTACCCACTTCCCAGGATGTACTTTTGATGCATCTCTTATGGATAGGGGCCCCAACATAAGCCAGACTTCTAGTATTGGCAGTCAAATTATAGACAGCCCTAAGGTGGCCTGGACCATAGACTCCTTCTCAGCGTACAAGTCTGCAGGGCCTGATGGAATAATTCCAATTATGCTCCAAAGCTCTAAGGACGTAATTGTACCGCTACTGGTGGAAATATTCAAAGGGTGTTTAAACATCAATTATATTCCATCTAGTTGGAGGGAAGTTAATGTCATTTTCATTCCGAAGGCTGGCAAGCTTAGCCTATCCTCCTTTCTTCTTAAAACCTTAGAAAGGCTGATAGAAACGCACATTCGCCTAATGCTAAATGATAGTGTTCTCTCACAGGCCCAACATGCATACATGAAGGGCAAATCTGTTGAGACGGCACTTCATGAAGTGGTCGGCACGATTGAGAAATCAATTCACTTTAATGAATTTACCTAAGGAGCATTCCTTGACATTGAAGGGGCCTTCAACAACGTTGAAAATGCAGCAATTCGACAAGCCCTTGACTCTGTCAGCATTGATCCGATGTTGTCAAACTGGATTGACTCCATGCTTCAGACTAGAATTGTTAATGCAGAAATGGGTAGTAGCAAACTTAAAGGTAGGACGTGTAGAGGTACGCCACAGGGAGGAGTCTTATCTCCTCTGCTCTGGCTTCTTGTTGTTAACCAGATCTTAGTTAAATTAGGGCAAAGCGGGGTCAAGGTCGTGGCGTACGCTGATGATATTGTTATAATGGCGTCAGGGAAATTTGTTCCCACTCTGTGTGAGCTTCTACAAACAGCCCTTGACAAGCTCAGTAATTGGGCCAGTAGCTGCGGACTTAATGTCAACCCACTAAAAACGGAACTGGTTCTGTTTACGAGAAAACGAAATATTCCAAACATAAATCACCCCACCATAAATGGGACGCCGCTCCATATAACTGGTACGGCCAAATATCTTGGTTTAATTATCGATCGTAAACTTAACTGGAAAGAGAATATAAAGAAAGAGAAAAAAAAGCTGCAATAGCCTTTTACACATGCAGTAGAATTTTCGGCAAGAGATGTGGACCCAGCCCCAAAACCATTCATTGGATGTACACAGCCATTATAAGGCCTATCCTGACGTACGCGTGTTTGGTTTGGTGGCCAGCCTTGGAAAAGGCAACCAATCTTAAGGCCATGACAAAAATTCAGAGACTGGCATGTATAGGCACAACTAGTGCCATGAGAACCACGCCAACCGCAGCCCTAGAAACTTTCCTTTCACTTGCCCCACTCGATCTGTTCACAAAGGAGTTGGCGGCCAAAAGTGCTTTACGACTTAAAGAGTGTAAAAATTGGAAAAAGGGCCACTATGGTCACAGAACTATAATGAACTTCACTGACACAGACATTCAAACGGACTATATTTCACCGTACATAGATTTTAACCCAGTCGCACTAATAGATATCCCGACAAGGGAATTATGGAAGGAAAACCGGGTCATTAACGCAAATCATGTATCGGTCCTTACTGACGGTTCCAAAACAGACCCAGGGGTAGGGTCAGGTATCTTCTCAGACAATCCACCCATAAATAGGTCATTGAAGCTCCCAAACTTCGGCAGCGTTTTCCAAGCGGAAGTACTTGCAGTTTGCGAGGCTGCAAAATGCCTATCAATATGCGAACTAACGAACAAAAACATTGATATCTTCATAGACAGCCAGGCGGCAATCAGAGTCATTTCGTCAATTGTCACGAAGTCAAAACTAGTTGATCGATGCCGTAGTGAACTGAGATTACTTGGCGAAACAAATTCAGTCACTCTTCGATGGGTCCCTGGTCACCGTGACATTTATGGTAACGAAATGGCTGATGAATTGGCCAAAAACGGTTCACTACTTGAAGCGAGCCAAACTGTACCTTGGGTACTTCTGCCACTGGAGCAAGAAAAGAGTAGAATTCACCAAAGCTTCCTCAAGGCCGCTAACGATAGATGGTCAACAATTGACACCTGTCGGGTTTCAAGGAATTTTGGCCAGATATTTCAAAGAACAAAACGGAGTACTTACTTAAGCTAAGCAGACCTCAATTGTCTCTCTTAGTTGGAATCCTTACGGGTCACAACTCAATGGGAACCCACATGAGCAGAATGGGCATCGGCACATCTGACTTATGCAGAGGGTGTCAGGACGAAGAGGTGGAGGAGGGCTCTTCTCACTTCCTCTGTGAATTCCCCAGCCTAGCCAGAACAAGAAAAGTAGCCCTCGGAGAATATTTCTTCGACGAACTGGGCGACGTCTCTCTTTTGCCACTGAAAAACATCCTGAAATTCATTCAAAGCACAGGATGGTTCAGGGAGGCAGCCCATTCCCAAAACTTCCATTAAATCCCTCCTCTTTCCATCCTATTCCTACATTTCTCACATCCCGGGGAGCACAATGGATCCATTGAGATCCGAGTGAGATGTTTTCGGCTTGCCGAGTCATCACCCCACCTAACCTAACCTAACCTAACCTAATCTGACATTTAATTTCACGCGCTCACTCACTCCCTTTTACTAAAGGGCCCTGGAGACGCTCGAACATGGTGCGAGTGAACATAGTTCGACTTAACTCCGCAGACACTGAAACCAAGCAGAAACCAAACTACGCGAACTTCATTATTCTTACGACTTATATGTCATTAAAAATATTCACTGTCACATTAATTTTATTTTTATTCCGGCTGTTTGACACTTTTCTTTTTATTTTTAATATTGAAACTCGAAATTATACCGATATGTTCGAGTAAACATACGAAACCGGTCCGCAAACAGTCGAATCTGGTACGACAAACGATTAGCCCCGCCCTCGAACATCGATAAATATTAAACTCTTTTTGATTTTGGTGAGACCAAATTTTTGTTTAGTGACACCAAATTATTGGTACTCGAACCAGGCCGCAGACAAGTAAAATCAACTAGAACATAGTACTCGAACCATGTTCACTCGCACCATGTTCGAGCGTCTCCAGAGCCCTTAACTTAATCGATTTTCGACGAAAAGTGACTCATCTCACTCACTCCCTGCGGCTTCGAATTAGCTGAATCTTGGCACAGGCTACCATATGTGAGGAGGTCTTATAATGGCCGTGTACATCCACATTATGATTTTAAGGTTTGGACTCCAGGTCTTACCAAAGATCCTGTCGCAGGAGTAAAAAGCGATCGTGGCCTTCTTGGCTCTTTCTTTGATGTTCATACCCCAGTTTAGCTTTTTGTCAAGAATTACGCCTAAATATTTGGCATGATCTGATAGTCTAAGTCGGGTTCCTTCTATTGATGGTAGGACAAATTCTGGTATTTTGAGATAGGAACACTTTTTTCTGTATGGATTTGACAGAGAGAGAGATATGATTGAATTTGTCATTGCTTGTTCGTAATCAAGCTTTCATTTTGGATATTCGCTTCCAAATGACGGCGTGAAAGCAAATTATTCATAATGAAAGTTTTTGATGTTTGGTTGCACATTTTCACAGAACGGGAATCGGAATTAGTGTGAAAGCGTGAAAAATTGTTCGTTTCATTTTTTCACAGAACCAGAATCGGCCCCCAGGTACAGACTTTTGACAAAACGTAATTAATCTGTTCGCTGGTTGTGGAAATAAATTTTCCGGTCGCTAGCAGCAGCAGGTTATCTGCGTAGACTACTACTTTGACACCGCTATTGTTCACTTCAATCAGGATTTCGTTCATAACTAGTATCCACAATAGTGGTGAAGAACTCATCCTTGTAGAGTCCTCCTAGATTTGGATACTTTGATCCGTGCGTCCCCTAGTTCTGTGTAAATCCGTCTATGTTTTAGCATACAGATAAAAACTCCGCAGAGTAAGTCATAGATATAAGAAAAACTAAGACAAAAAATTGCACTTGCAAACTAAGAAATTAGCATCAAGTAGCACTCATACACAAACACACATACATCTATCTATTTAAGCGTAAGCGAAAGGTAGGTGAAACTTCACCCGAGACACAACAACCGACGCAAAAAAATCTTTGCACAATGGGTGTGGGCGAAATGTCTGTTCAAGAGCTTGAGAAATTGTTTGACCGAAAAACATCTTACCTTGCAACCAAGGCAGATCTTATAGAATTACAGAACAACATCAAAGAACAGAAGACCCAAATAGATGCACTCCAAACCCAATTGATGGTCACCCAAACCCAACTGCAGCAAACGCAAGAAGCCCTGTATAAAACGCAGCTTAGATGTGGTACGTGGGAGAGGGAGGTGCAACTTCTTGTAAAAAAAGCATGTGAAAACAACATTATTGTGCACATACCAACGACCGCAAATGCTGACCCGATTGTGCGTGCGAAAGAAATTTGTGCAGATTTGTTATAAACCAGCGCAAATAGTAACCATGAAGTTGTTAAAGATGTGAAACGTTTGAGTTCTGCAAACGAAGGTGTTGCGAATATACTGGTCCAGGTAAAAAGCACTGAGGATGTCAAAACAATAATGACCAAAGTTGGCAAAGTGAGGAACACTGGATTCTCTATTCATAGAGATTTCCCTAAGGCAGTACGTGATCGTCGCAGGAGAGTATTTAACTTGAAGAAGAATACACTAGCGAAAAACCCAAACTTAAAAATCCTCCTTATAGAAGATACAACATTCTTTTACGATGAAAACGAAAGACTTGTTTTGAAAGATGGAGATAGCGATGCAGATGAAATCCTAAATCAGCTGGTATTGCAGCGGCAAGAATGTCAAATACTCCAATGACAAGCGAAAGGAGAAGCTATCAAGTGATGGCAGCGAGATCTACATATCCATCTGCATACTTAAGTGATCTCCCATCCAAGGGCGGATCCAGACTTTTGCCCAGGTTGGGGTCACGTTCTTAGAAATTCATGGTATTGCATCGCAAAATTAATTTTTTAATAGCAAATATGTAGTTTAAGACCTTAGGCCTTAAAAAATCTATTTTTCTCTTTTGTATCGTAACACGAAGGAACTTAAGAAACTTACTGCTTTCTTTAATGACACCCCCTGCACAAAACAGAGGCATGTCACCATATAAAAAAACGTTGAATTTTCAATAGTTTCCGTCAAGTTGTTAGGTGGGCAAGTGCAAGTAATCAAATCATCCGGCAAATCGAAGCATAATGCGGTGGTTATTGCAATCGAAAAATTAATTTGCTAACGACATTTGCTTTTCAATAACACCCACAATTTTTTGGCACCTGTTTGTGAGATATTCCCAAAAAATGTGAAAAAACTGAAAAGCCAGGAACCTTACAAAATAACAAAACCAAAATCTTGAATAACGAAGTCTCACATTTTCTCAATAATCTCAAAATTAAAAAATCCCATTTTTAACAATTTTGCATTTACATTTCGCAACACAAAATTTCGCAAATAAACCGAAATCCCGAAAATTAAAGTCTCCAATATCAAAATCTCGCATTTGCAGTAGCATTCGCTCCGAGTTTCGGACTGAAAAAAAAAAAAAATAAAAATCGAAGACCCAACAGAATCTCACGCTAGATTTGCAAAATTTCGATTAAAAAGAGTATTTTCTGCGATATTTTGCGAGATTTTAATCTGAGATTTAAGTTTGCGAGATTTTGATAGGGCGGTATTGTGGTGCGATTTTGTAATTGCAAGACTTTGTAACGCTATAATTAAATTTTAAGGATTTCGTACCCCAACCACATAGGCCATTAAAGATCGTGATAAAAGGTCTACCAGTTTCAGTAATCGGTTAGAGATGTATTTTGTTTTAATGAATTTTAAAAGTTTTTTAAAGGTCACTCAAGGTCATTTAAACAACTTATTAATGTTATCTTAGAACACATAAAAAACATAAATGTTAAAAAAAGAGTCAAATTCTTATATGTACAAGAAACCTGTGCGTAAAAAGTCACCCAAAAATAAGTAATGAGATCTAAAGTATATGCCAAGTTTAAAGTCCAAATTGGTCAATAAATCATCTTTAGCTAAATATAAAATAAAAACATTTTCAATAGTTCAAAGGAAACTTTCGGAAAGAAAAAAAAAACTGTCATATTAAAAAATTTTTTGGTAAGGTAATACTTAGAGAGGTTTAGAGTTTAATATTTTAAAAATGTTAGGTATTAAAAGGTTGAAATGAGAAGTTTGCCTTGTTTAGATTTCCCCTACCGAAGCCCTTCCTCGATTAAACTTGACAAAAACTTGCTATTTTTCCAGGCGGGACCAAAATACAAAATAAAATACCAAATTTTTCAAAAAAATGTTTTTTGGTTTAAACAAAAAAAATGTTGAAAAACTTTATAAAAATCTATTATTTCGAAAACGAACTATTTGATTTTTTTTTTTAAACTCAGTATTTAAGGGTTTTTTAACATTTTTACTTGCGATTATAGGTACTATAAGGCAAGTTTTGGATTCGTGCAAAAAAAAATTTTTGAGATAACAATCAAACATGATATTACGATGATAGAGAACACCAAAAAAGTGGGTGGCAAAATTCTGTCTGTCTGTCTGTCTGTCTGTCTGTCTGTCTGTCTGTTCGTCTACAGCCTAAACGGCTCGATCGATTTTCTTCAAACTTGGTACTTAGTGGTTTTTGGTGATTCTGCCGACACGTTTTTTTCATTTTTTTTTTAGAACCAAAAATAACGGTACCTGTCATACATTTTTTTTTGGCAAATTTACATAATCTAATTTTTCTCAAAAACAGCTCGACAACTTTTCTTAAAAAAAATTCAATAAATTTATTTTAGTAAAGGCTTTCTTTGGGTGGAAAACCATTTTTCAAAAATGGTTATTAATGGTACCTCCCAAAGAACCATTTGTTTGATTTTTGATTTTCTTCAAAACAGTACGACCGATTTCAATTATTTTTTTTACACAGAAGCATCCCAAAAATGTTAATAGTTTTTTGTACCAAAATTTTTGAAAAAATGTTTATTGGATTTTTAAAAAATGTTTCAAATTTTTTTTTTGAAAATCAAATATATCGAAAACGACATGGTCGATTTGTTTGAAACTCGATATTTAAGACTTTTTTAGTACTTTCTAAAATATTTTTAGAAAAAATTTTACATTTATGAAAAAATAACGGTACCTTTCATACAAAAGTTAAAAAACCGCAAAGGAAAATATTTTTTTGCTTAAAAACGACTCCTACGATTTTGATTAAACTTTTTGTATATACTAAAATTAGTACGATCTACTACCAAAAATTATAAAATTTTACATTTTGCAACTATTAATAGTACCTGTCATAGAACGTATTTTTTTATTTTGAATTTTATCGCTATCGGCTGAACGGATTTAGATGATTTTTTTTATGTACAAATTTCAAATAAAATCAAATAATATTGCATATCAAAATTTTCAAAAAAAAAGTTTTTGGATTTTTAAAAAAAGTTTCACACTTTTTTTTGAAAATTCGATATCTCAAAAACGGGTTGACAATTTTTTTTCAAATTTTGTTTTTATATACACATAAATATAAAGCTTAAATCTGCGTACCAAAATTTTGTCTTAAAAATGTTTTAAGAATTTTATATATAAAAAATTAATTAAAAAAAAAACCGCTCCAACGATTTTTAATTTTTTTTTCCCATACAATCATATTCCATCATGAATTAAAATGGCATACTCTTTTTTCACCTCAAACTGTCAAAAGAGTTGTTTTAGCTAATTTAAATGTCGTATTTCATGCTTCTCTACATTTTTCTCTCATAATTTCCATGTTTGTATATACAATTTTTACTTGCGATTATAGGTACTATAAGGCAAGTTTTGGATTCGTGCAAAAAAAAAATTTTGAGATAACAATCAAACATGATATTACGATGATAGAGAACACCAAAAAAGTGGGTGGCAAAATTCTGTCTGTCTGTCTGTCTGTCTGTCTGTTCGTCTACAGCCTAAACGGCTCGATCGATTTTCTTCAAACTTGGTACTTAGTGGTTTTTGGTGATTCTGCCGACACGTTTTTTTCATTTTTTTTTTAGAACCAAAAATAACGGTACCTGTCATACATTTTTTTTTGGCAAATTTACATAATCTTATTTTTCTCAAAAACAGCTCGACAACTTTTCTTAAAAAAAATTCAATAAATTTATTTTAGTAAAGGCTTTCTTTGGGTGGAAAACCATTTTTCAAAAATGGTTATTAATGGTACCTCCCAAAGAACCATTTGTTTGATTTTTGATTTTCTTCAAAACAGTACGACCGATTTCAATTATTTTTTTTTACACAGAAGCATCCCAAAAATGTTAATAGTTTTTTGTACCAAAATTTTTGAAAAAATGTTTATTGGATTTTTAAAAAATGTTTCAAATTTTTTTTTTGAAAATCAAATATATCGAAAACGACATGATCGATTTGTTTGAAACTCGATATTTAAGACTTTTTTAGTACTTTCTAAAATATTTTTAGAAAAAATTTTACATTTATGAAAAAATAACGGTACCTTTCATACAAAAGTTAAAAAACCGCAAAGGAAAATATTTTTTTGCTTAAAAACGACTCCTACGATTTTGATTAAACTTTTTGTATATACTAAAATTAGTACGATCTACTACCAAAAATTATAAAATTTTACATTTTGCAACTATTAATAGTACCTGTCATAGAACGTATTTTTTTATTTTGAATTTTATCGCTATCGGCTGAACGGATTTAGATGATTTTTTTTATGTACAAATTTCAGATAAAATCAAATAATATTGCATATCAAAATTTTCAAAAAAAAAGTTTTTGGATTTTTAAAAAAAGTTTCAAACTTTTTTTTGAAAATTCGATATCTCAAAAACGGGTTGACAATTTTTTTTCAAATTTTGTTTTTATATACACATAAATATAAAGCTTAAATCTGCGTACCAAAATTTTGTCTTAAAAATGTTTTAAGAATTTTATATATAAAAAATTAATTAAAAAAAAAAACCGCTCCAACGATTTTTAATTTTTTTTTCCCATACAATCATATTCCATCATGAATTAAAATGGCATACTCTTTTTTCACCTCAAACTGTCAAAAGAGTTGTTTTAGCTAATTTAAATGTCGTATTTCATGCTTCTCTACATTTTTCTCTCATAATTTCCATGTTTGTATATACAATTTTTACTTGCGATTATAGGTACTATAAGGCAAGTTTTGGATTCGTGCAAAAAAAAAATTTTGAGATAACAATCAAACATGATATTACGATGATAGAGAACACCAAAAAAGTGGGTGGCAAAATTCTGTCTGTCTGTCTGTCTGTCTGTCTGTTCGTCTACAGCCTAAACGGCTCGATCGATTTTCTTCAAACTTGGTACTTAGTGGTTTTTGGTGATTCTGCCGACACGTTTTTTTCATTTTTTTTTTAGAACCAAAAATAACGGTACCTGTCATACATTTTTTTTGGCAAATTTACATAATCTTATTTTTCTCAAAAACAGCTCGACAACTTTTCTTAAAAAAAATTCAATAAATTTATTTTAGTAAAGGCTTTCTTTGGATGGAAAACCATTTTTCAAAAATGGTTATTAATGGTACCTCCCAAAGAACCATTTGTTTGATTTTTGATTTTCTTCAAAACAGTACGACCGATTTCAATTATTTTTTTTACACAGAAGCATCCCAAAAATGTTAATAGTTTTTTGTACCAAAATTTTTGAAAAAATGTTTATTGGATTTTTAAAAAATGTTTCAAATTTTTTTTTTGAAAATCAAATATATCGAAAACGACATGATCGATTTGTTTGAAACTCGATATTTAAGACTTTTTTAGTACTTTCTAAAATATTTTTAGAAAAAATTTTACATTTATGAAAAAATAACGGTACCTTCCATACAAAAGTTAAAAAACCACAAAAGAAAATATTTTTTTGCTTAAAAACGGCTCCAACGATTTTGATAAAACTTTTTTTATATACTTAAATTAGTATGATCTACTACAAAAAAATATAAAATTTTACACTTAGAAACTATTAACAGTACCTGTCATAGAACGTATTTTTTTATTTTGAATTTTCTCGTTATCAGCTTAACGGATTTAGATGAATTTTTTTATTTACAAATTTCAGATAAGATTCAATAGTATTGCATATCAAAATTTTCAAAAAAAAAGTTTTTGGATTTTTAAAAAAAGTTTCAAATTTTTTTTTTGAAAATTCGATATCTCAAAACCGGGTTGACAATTTTTTTTCAAATTTTGTTTTTATATACACATAAATATTTGCTTAAGATTTGCATACCAAAATTTTTTCTTAAAAATGTTTTAAGAATTTTATATATAAAAAATTAATTTTTTAAAAAACCGCTCCAACGATTTTAAATTTTTTTTTTCCCATACAATCATATTCAATCAAGAATTAAGATGGCATTCTTCTTTTTTACCTCAAACTGTCAAAAGAGTTGTTTTAGCCAATTTCAATGTCGTATTTCATGCTTCTCTACATTTTGCTCTACATTTTTCTCTCATAATTTCCATGTTTTTATATACAATTTTCTTAATCCCACAGTGTCTTGAACATAAGAGCAAGTACGTGCGACCCAGTCGTGCATTTTATTTTTAAACTCGCAGTGTCTTGAACATAAGAGCTAGTACGTGCGACCCAGTCGTGCATTTTATTTTAGAATATTAAAGGAACAAAATTTTACTTTTATAAAAATAACGGTAACTTCCACACAAATGTTACAAAAAAACTGTTAAATATTTTTTTTCTCAAAAACGGTTCCTACAATATTGATAAAACTTTTCTAATTTCGATTTTTGTAACTATCCTGAAATTAATTTGTTAATTTTCTTATATACAAATTTCAAATAGGATCTAATAATATTGCATATCAAAATTCGATATCTCAAAAACGGGTTGACAATTTTGAGTGAAATTTTATTTTTATATGCACATAAATAAAAAGTTATGATTTGAATACCAACATTTTTCCTAAAAAATGTTGTAAGAATATAAAAAAATTATTTGTTTAAAAGCCGCTCCAAATAAATATTTCTTTTCACTAAATCATATTTGATCAAGAATTCAGATGTCATCCTCTTTTTTTACCTCAAACTATTGAAGGAGTTGTTTTAGCTATTTCAATATCGTACCTATTCATGTTTTTAAAGTTTTTTCTTTCATAATTCTCATGTCTTTATCAGATTTGGGAAATAATAATAAAAAAAAATTCAATTAGAATAACTTGTAGGTAATTGAAATCTGAAAACATTTTTCAATTACTTTAAAATGTAAAATAATGTTTTTATTAATATTATTAAATTTGAGTTGTTTATCACTTTGTATTTATATGGGTGATTCCATAAAAAACGACCCTTTACGAAAAATCACAAAATATGACTTCGAATTGAAAAAAGTACCGTTGGATGGTTTTAAAAGATTGCATGTTTCATTTTAAAAGTGAAATAATCAATAATTTTTTTATCGCCACTTATTTCGCAGCTCGAACCACTTAGCAGAAAAAGTCTTCAAAAGTCACTTTTTGTTATCAGGAGCTCAAAACCCCATTTTCAATCATTGTTTCACAATTTGAGAACCAGTGGTTATTTGCCCTTATCAGAACTCTGAGCACGTTTTCGTTTCATTTAATTATTCAATAGTAAAAACAATTTTACAGTTGATTCATAAAGTGGTTAGTGTCACGCTCGTAACAAAAAAAAATTATGTTTCATTACAAGAACAAAAAAATTTGTATCAATGTTTGGGGAAAAAAGGAGAATACTATGATCTACCATCAGATAAAATTTCAAGGATTTGAAATAAATACTGACCCGTATTTAAAATGTCACACCCGTAACAGGTTGGCATTTCAAATCATATTCTTTCTGTTTTTCAACTCAATTTTTGTTTTGTTGCTTTTAGATATGAAATCCATGACGTAAAAAAATCTACTTTAAGGCGCCAGTTATAGCTATCATTAAAACTCATCATTGAACATTTTAATGATTGATTTTGAGACGTTTAGGAGGCAAAATCAGTTATTATTTTGATGGAAAAACAAAGCTTTAGATTAAGTTAATATTTTTTGCAAACAAAATTATTTAAATAGGCCCAACTTTCTACATAAAAAGACTTTTCTTATTTCAATGATTGAACTACCTTACCAATGATCATTGAAAATTCAAAAGTCGATTTTTGTGGAAATTTGGGACTATTTGAAATTTTTTTTTTTGACTAGAAATATTAATTAAATCTTGAGCTTCAATTGACCATCAAAATAATGAATGATTTTGCTTTCTAAACGTCTCAAAATCAATCATTAAAGTTTTCAATGATGAGTTTCAATGATAGCTGTAACTGGCACCTAAATTAAAATTTAATCGGCTTTGAGTGAAAGTTTTCCCTATTTTAAAAGAAAATGGAAGAAATCTCATTGAAGTGAGAAATCTATTCACTTTTCAGTGAGAAAAACTTCATTCTTCTAGACAGAGAAAGTGTTTTTCACATCATGTGAGAAATGATTATACATCGATGACAACAATTTTCCGTCAAAATATAGCATATTATATTGTTTTCATGCATACAAATCATACTCGGCCACACCCGTAACGATGACCTGTCACACCCGTAACGTTTTCAAATACAAATTTTGTACAGTTTTTCGTAGTTTTGGTTCTCATCTCTTAACGGAAACTGAAGATCAACTTAATATTTGCAAAAGAATGATACATACTTTCCATGCAATATTTTACACCACATGAAAATTAGATATCTGAATCGCAAATCACTAGTTTTCTAAGGTCACACCCGTAACGCAACTAAATTGCATCCTATAACTAATTTGTCATACTTTAATATACTAATTTTTCAAAAAGGCTTCAGGTGTCCTATACACTCAGAGAAAAACACCATCGTTGAATTAAATAGAAAAGTCATTAAAATTAAGTTGTTGTTGATTTGATTTTTATACATTGATTCAAATTCAAACTACTTTGATTTAAATAGAAACATACTTTAGCTGATATAAGCATTGCGAATCATCTTTAAGTTAATGGCTTTGCCCCTTTGAATTAAATAGCAACGCAGACAAACGAGAAATAACTTTGAAATAAAATTGAAACAGTTTTAATTAGGGAAAAGGTCAAAATCCCGCCGATCAAAATCCCGCAAGTCGAAATCCCGCCAAATAAAATTACTAATTATGTACACGAATCCCGCCAGTCAAAATCCCGCCGATCGAAATCCCGCCGCAAGAATCCCGCCAGTAGCCTGCTACTATTTTGCGGGATTTTCAATATTTTTTTAAAATAATCCCAACTTTTTAGATACTTTTTCATACTTTTGAAACAATATTTTATTTTAATTAGTGAATTTATTTTTATTGAAAAAAAAAGTATATAAGCAGTTTAGCCCAGTCAAATTAGGAAATCAAATCGCATTTTTCGATGGACAAAATTTTTTTTATGAAATCTGTTTGGCTACGTCTCCTGATCATAAAAACGAGTTTTTGGGATTTTTGAGGTTAGGGAAGACCCACCATCTTGAAAAAGAGATTGGTTTTGTTTTTATGCAATAACTCGCTTGCATTTTATTTTACAACAAAACGTTCTACCACAATCTTGTAGAAGATAAAATTACCTATAAAATAAGTTATCAACGACCTCTGTAGGTGGTTTCATTTTTGAGATATAACGGGCCAATGTTCCCCTATGCGTTGTGTTTTGGGGGTGGCATGACTTTTCTTGAGTTTTCTAGGTGACCGTTGATTTTTTTGGATGATGCTCTTAGAATCATTTTCAGTTCTTGTATCGACCTATAAAATGAGCCGTCGATCGATATCATCGGCCACGAATTGTGCGAGTTATCCAATTCATAGGATCACACTTTATGAGTAAGGAGAAAAACGTAAATATATTTTTTTTCGAAAATGTTTATCTGGTGAATCGTACAAAAACCTATTACTTAAAATGCTGTCCATAGTAATGATAACAATTTAATCTACATGGTACGAGGAGTTGCATCCGCACCACACAGAAAGTTGTAAAAGCAGCCGGGAAACTTAAGACACCTACATTTCTTTTTGTTGAAAACTGAGTTATCTTTTCTCGATCCAAATGTATACCGAAGGTGTTACTAAAAAAAAAACTCAACAAGATTTCTAATTTATTGATTGATATTCATTTATAAAAATCAAAACACCAGTGCTCAGACAAAGTTTTCGCACTATAGATGAATGCAAAGTACTGTGCGTATACTCTTATCTATCAGAACATAACGAAGAATGTCAGTTTAAACTCTCTGATCATATGAAAAAAAATTCAAACTCCCCAAATTCCAGATTCACGCACAATAAAAGATCAGTTGCAGAAAAAATATGGTAATAAGCTTTTCATTTTTGCCGAGAAAGGGCGCGAAACGTTTTTATGTTTTGTTGATCGCAGTCGCGAAATTTTTGAAAAATCTTTTGAAAATACAAACTTTGAGCAAGATGTAGATACAAAAATGAAAAAAGTTTTTGAAGCTGCTGATATTATCTACAACGATATTTGTTTGCAATTTTATAATGTTGATTACTACCACCAACCAGACAATCTGAAAGCTTTCATATCGCGTATCATTACTGAACATAAGAAACGATCCTCTTACAGCTGGGAACGAAAATGTACAAGCATCTGTCACGCTATCATCAGACAAGTTCGTCCAAGGTCGTTTGTTTCTCCTCCTCTCTTTCGGATCAAAAAATTTGATCGAAGTTCCTTCATCGTTGGGCTTTTCTGCATCATACAACGAAATTCTGAAATCTGAGGCTTCTTGTATTTTGCGTCCGCAGCGATCCATTTCTTCGACTGGATCTTCACAGTTTGTCTTCGATAACAGCGACTTCAACACTTACACGATTGATGCAAGTGGTACTTTTCATGCAATGGGTGTTTTTCGTTGTGTGACTCCAGGCAGTTCAGTTCAGTCAGATGGTGAAGAAGAACTTATTGTGGCAGGGGAAAAATTCTTCATGGCGCTCTATGGTGGAGGAAAAACAACTTCAATTGACGAACTTCGTTATAAAAAATTTACGAAGTCCATGGCAAAAACGAAAAACAATTTATGTTCACTTCCCCCCACAAAGGATGCGCTACGACAGCATATATTTGGGACTTATCACCAGGTACAAACGTGGCTAGGAAACGACCGGGATCCGGGAAAGTGGGGTTGGAAAAAAAATAAAATGTATGTTCCTGTGATGACCACCAAGGAACCAGCTCCTCCCGAAATAATGAAGGTTATTTCTTGTTCCTGCGCATCAAAATATGGAGCAGCTGGTTTAAAATGTTCCGCCGTCTGTGCACACTGCAGCGGTGAAAATTGCAGCAATATCCCAAAATGTATTACAATTGCTGAAGATTATTGCGAAGATGAAAGTATCCTGCTCTTGCAGATTCATAACGATGAAATGACACCAAACGAAACAATTTTTGAAGCTGATGTATGCGATGGTGAAATGCTACCAGGGGCCTATTTCTGCGCTACTACATCAATTACATCAACTACATTTTACAACTTCATCTTACAATAACATCAGTTACATTTATAATTTTCTAAACTTTTTTGTCTTTTATTTCATAATTCCAGTTGTATGTTTGAATCAGACAAATTTAACTGATGTAGTTGTAGGATTTGGATGTACGATGTAGTTGATGTAGCTGATGTAGCTCTGTTGTAGTAGCGCTGAAATAGGCCCCAGGACCTTCAAAAATCTCAAAATATTCCCCTTTATATTATTTGTCTCCCCTTCAAATACTTTAACAGAGAAAACTTAATGTAAATACACTTTACCTCTTTTTTATCATTTTTTCAAATTATTCTGTTAATAAAAACCAATCAATAAATTTGAAATTCAATTAAGTTTTTCTTCGTAGTACCTAGGAAACCGCATGCAATACCTTTTACATTTGGATTTAAAAAAAATAACTCAGTTTTCAACAACAGGAAATGTAGGTGTCTTAAGTTTCCCGGCTGCTTTACAACTATCTGTGTGGTGCGGATGCAACTCCACGTACATTTATGTTAAATTGTTATCATTACTATGGACAACATTTTAAATAATAGTTTTTTTGTACGATTCACCAGATAAACATTTTCGAAAAAAAAAATATATTTATGTTTTTCTCCTTACTCATAAAGTGTGATCCTATGAATTGGATAACTCGCACAATTCGTGGTCGATGATATCAATCGATGGCTCATTTTATAGGTCGATACAAGAACTGAAAATGATTCTAAGAGCATCATCCAAAAAAATCAACGGTTACCTAGAAAACTCAAGAAAAGTCATACCACCCCCAAAACACAAACCATAGGGGAACATTGGCCCGTTATATATCAAAAATGAAACCACCTACAGAGGTCGTTGATAGCTTATTTTATAGGTAATTTTATCTTCTACAAGATTGTGGTAGGATGTTTTGTTGTAAAATGAAATGCAAGCGAGTTATTGCATAAAAACAAAACCAATCTCTTTTTCAAGATGGCGGGTCTTCCCTAACCTCAAAAATCCCAGAAACTCGTTTTTATGATCAGGAGATGTAGCCAAACAGATTTCATAAAAAAAAATTTGTCCATCGAAAAATGCGATTTGATGCCCTTTTTTTGACTAATTTGACTGGGCTAGTTGTGTATTGGCAATTTGGCATTTATGTATCTTCAGTTCTTCTTATAACTCCGTAGAGGTAAGGCCTCAAGGTAATTAGAGAGATAGAAATTGGATTTTATTTTGGTTTTGTGGGGACGGGTGACAACGGGATCTGGGCATATGTGGGTTTGGATCTGGACGGAGGTGGGTCTGGATCTGGACATAAGTGGGTCTGGATTCTGGACAGAGGTGGGAATTTTTTTTCGGTTTGGGTGATGGGGAACGGTAGTCTTAAGGAAGACAGAGGTGGGTTTGGATCTGGACAGAGTGTGGGTCTGGATTCTGGAAGCAGGTAGGATTTTTTTTTTTGAAAAAAAAATTATATAGAAATATAAATTGTAGATACGTAGAATATTACGTTGTGGAACTACTGCACGAGTTTTTGAATTGGTAATTATAAATGAAAACTTCTTATCCTCGCACAAATCTAATTTTTATTAGTAAACGTCGACAAACACTGATAGATGTATTCCATCAAATTCATACCATCCTGTAGTGTAACAATCATACTGACATGCAGTGTACGTATATATAACTGATAAGCTTATGTAATGCGCTAAGCCTCCAGTCTTATGTACTTGCACAACATGTCACACCTAGCTCTTAAGTTATGTTACACAGTTGATTAGTTGTTTAGTCAGGCCATTGAAGTACGGTCAAATAAAGATAAGAAAAGAATTGTAAAACGAAACCTGTGTGTTTAATTTGGAACATCACATTGGCGACGAGCAAATTGGAAATATTAAGATCATGGCGACTTCATCAAACAATCATCCAAAGTTTAATCAAGATGAAGATGACTGGTTGATTTATAAGGTACGACTAGAGCAATATTTTATTGCAAACGACATCGACGATGATAAAAAGAAAAAAGCGAATTTAATCGGAGGTCTTTGCTCAACATCGTACAAGCTTCTCGAAAGTTTAATTCAGCCGGAGTTGATAAGTAATTCCAACACATCTTACACCACGTGCATCAAAGCGCTTGAAACGCACTTTCAGCCTATTGTTTCTGGATTTGCCGAGAGAAATAAGTTTCACATGGCCACCAAAGAAGACCATGAGTGCATTACCAAGTGGGCAGCTAGAGTACGTGAATTGGCCAAAGGTTGCAAATTCGGTAATTATCTGGATATATCCTTGCGTGATAGATTCATCCTGGGATTACCTCGAGGACCGACAAAGGATAAACTCTTTTTAGAAGATGTGGAGACATTGACCTTGCAGAAGGCCATTACCATAGCTTCATCGGTGGAATGCATACAAAATCAAAATTTTCGTGATGGTGACAAGGAATTGGCGGTCATAAAATCAGAGCCATCATCGAGTGGAATTCATTTAATTAAAACATCGAAACCATCATTTCAACAAACAAAACAAGGGCATGAAGGAGGTAGCAGTTCTGAGTGAAGAAGGCGTTGCGGGGTTTGTGGATACACCAATCATTTGGAGAAAGATTGTCGTTTTAGTAACTACACATGTCGAAAATGTAATGTAAGAGGTCACTTACGAAAAATGTGTACTGTCAATACTGATAACCGTAAAAAAAATTATGTTAAGTATATGCATGATAGTTGTAGTGAGGATGATGAGTTGTCTCTTTTTCATTTTAGAAATAAAAACGGAAAAAATAATCCAATAACGGCAGAAGTAACAGTGAATGGAGTTGCGATGTCTATGGAGTTGGATAGTGGTTCTCCAATATCAGCTATATCAAAAGCATCATATTTAAAACACTTTTCGAATTGCGAGATCTTTTCAACGAGCAAATTTTTCAAGAGTTACAGTGGAAATGCAATATCTCCAGTCGGTGTTATCAAGGTAAACATAGTTTTTAAGAATAAAAATGTGCTACTTGATATATTCGTAATTGAAAATGGTGGTCCTCCACTTTTAGGGAGGGATTTCATGGAAAAGTACGACATTAAATTTGATGGATTGTATAATATGAGCCTTGAAAACAGTGCGCTTAATAATATTTTGAATAAATTTTCATCCGTTTTCGATGGTGGATTGGGCACCTTCAATAAACACAAGATATCATTGAAATTGAAGGAAGGTGCTATACCTAAGTTTTTTAAGCCACGTAGGCTACCTTTTGCTATAAAGGACAAAGTTGAATGTGAAATCGACAAACTTGTTAGTTTAGGGATATTAGAACCTGTAGAATATTCAGTGTGGGGCACTCCAATTGTGCCAATATTAAAAAAGAATGGTGATGTAAGGATCTGCGGCGATTTTAAAGTTTCGCTAAATTCCCAACTTTGTGTTGATCAATATTGTCTTCCAACTATAGAAGAAGTTTTTGCTGAAGTTCATGGGGCGAAGGTATTTTCTAAAATAGATCTGTCTATGGCATACCAACAGATAGAGTTGGAGGATTCCTCAAAAGACCTGACAACAATTTCGACCACAAAGGGTTTATTTAGATATAGTAGACTAGTTTTTGGTTTAGCTCCTGCGCCCGCATTATTCCAAAAAATTATAGAACAGTTAGTTTCAGGTATTAAGGGCGTCAAGGCATTCGTAGATGATTTGTTAGTAAGTGCCACCAATGAGAATGAGCATTTAAAAATACTCTCTGCGGTTTTATACAGATTAGAAAGCGCTGGATTAAAGGTTTCCAAATCCAAATGTGAATTTATGGTCAAGTCAGTCAAATATTTGGGTCACGTCATTGATGGCAACGGGCTTCATATGGATGAAGACCGAGTAAATGCTATTTTAAAGCTCGAGAGACCAAACTCGTTAGTGGAGCTACAATCATTTTTGGGAATAATAAATTTGTATAGAAAATTCATGCCTAATATGGCTGTGGTGGCTGAAAAGCTCTATGATTTGCTGTCAAAGCAAAAAGATTTTCACTGGGGTTGTGAAGAAGATAAATGCTTTGAGAATGTTAAAAAGCTTTTAACGTCAAATCAGGTCTTAGCCCACTACGACCCTTACGTTCCATTAAAGTTAATCGTAGATGCAGGACCAAAAGGAATAGCTGCAGTGTTGGTTCATAAATACATTAGTGGAGTTCAGCGACCAATTTCCTTTGCTTCTCAACGTCTTTCTAACGTAGAAACAAAATATTCCCAGATTGAGAAAGAGGCTTTAGCTATTTTGTTTGGTGTTTAGAAGTTTCACCAGTATCTGTTCGGTAGATCATTCACTTTGGTGTCAGACAATAAGCCCTTAATTGCAATTTTTGGATCACAAAAGGGAATTCCTCAAATGTCAGCTAATAGATTGCAGCGGTATGCCCTATTTTTATCGGCTTATACCTTTGATCTAGAATATATCACTTCAAAATGCAATATAGCAGATTATTTGTCCAGATCTCCTGTAGATTCCAAAAAACCGGAAAGGCTTTATTCGTCCGATGTGTGCATAAATTTTGTGGGTGAATTTGGATGTTTTAAATCGTCATTTGAAGACGTTAAAGTAGCAATGAACGATGATAAGCTATTGTTAGAAATATCTAATTATATAATGATGGGATGGCCTTTAGAATGTAAAGCGGAAAATTTAAGGCCGTATTTTATTCGGAGAAATGAGCTTTCAATCGAAGAGGGGTGTATATTTTGGGGTTGTAGACTTGTTGTTCCAGATACGTTAAGAAAAATGGTTCTAGAAGAGATACACAAAACTCATTTAGGAATAGTTAAATCGAAAAGTTTGGGGCGTAGTTATTTCTGGTGGCCTTTAATGGACGATGAAATTGAAAAGGTCGTTAAGTCTTGTGAGAGTTGCATGCAAACTCAAGTTACTCCAAATAAGGCCCCGCTTATATACTGGGAGTGGCCAGACGCACCTTGGGAAAGATTGCACTTTTTTTTTTGGGACCTGTTTTCAATCGAAAATTTTTGGTCGTTACAGATGCATACTCAAAATGGATTGAGTGCATAGATATGGCAGACAATATATCAAGTAGTAACACAATTATTAAGCTTCGGTCTCTTTTCTCAAGATTTGGCATACCAAAGATTATTGTCACGGACAATGGTACGTCTTTTGTATCCCAAGAGTTTGAATCGTTTTTAGAAAAAAATCAAATTGTTCACAAAACCAGTCCAGTTGGACACCCAGCCACAAACGGACAAGCTGAGAATAGTGTAAAGATTTGCAAAAATGCTTTGAAAAGATCTATGCATTCAATTAACAAAATAACAGACTTAAACAAATATTTGGAAGCATTCCTACTCGACTATCGCAACTCCACGCACAGTACCACAGGTACTTCTCCGGCTATGCTAATGTTTAATAGAAATTTAAGATGTCGGTTGGATATCATTAATCCAATTAAACAAAGTAAATATGTAAAAATAAATAAAAACGTAATTTTAAAAGTAAAAGATATGAAAAAAAGGCAACAAAAATATTATAAGGGTACAAATACTAAAGTTTTCAAAATTGGTGATTATGTAATAGCAAAAGATTATTCAAAACCAGGAAAACAAAGTTGGTCTAAATGTAAAATCACAGAAGTATTGGGTAGGCAGTATTATTTTGTAAAACTATTAAATAAAAATAACATAGTATGGAAGAGACATGTAAATCAGCTAAAATCATTTTACTTAAATCAAGAAGAAAATGTTAATTTAGATTATGATATTACTGAAAAATCAAAGGGCACGGTAGTGCCCAGCCAAGTTCGAGGCACTACACCCTTTTTACAGGAACAAACTCAGGCGATTTTTAACCCCCCTCTAACTTCAGTACCATTAAAGTCAGAAACTTCAAATTCAGAGTATCTGCTGAACTGATCAAACACAGGTGGCTCACCAAATTTCAACTCTTTAGCATTAGTAGTTCCCAAGATATTGGACTTCAAAAATCGCAAAAACCGTAACTGACTGACTCACTGACTCACTGACTCACTGACTCACTGACTCACTGACAGATCATCAAAATTATGGAGCACTTCCCGACATCGTAGAAACTTGAAATTTCGCACAACGGTAGGCCTTGTGGTACGTACAAAGGAAAAAATCGAAAATCTGCAATTTTCTATTCAGGGGGCGTGGTATCCACCCACTTTCTTAAATATTCTATAAATTATATGGAGCCTTTCCGATTGTTGTAGAACTATGAAAATTGGTAAGTTGGTAGGGTTTGAGGTACTTAGAAAGAAAAAAATTGAAAAATTGGAATTTTCCATACAGGGGGCGTGGCATCCACCCACATTCTTAAAAATTCTTATAAATTATATGGAGCACTTCCGATTGCTGTAGAATGATGAAAATTGGCAGGTCGGTAGGGCTTAAGGTACTTAGAAAGAAAAAAATTGAAAAATTGGAATTTTGCATTCAGGGGGCGTGGTATCCACCCACATTCTTAAAAATTCTTATAAATTATATGGAGCACTTCCGATTGTTGTAGAACGATGAAAATTGGTAGGTCGGTAGGCCTTGAAGTACTTAGAAGAAAAAAAATCGAAAAATTGGAAGTTTCAGTTCAGGGGGCGTGGCATCCACCCACATTCTCAAAAATTCTTATAAATTATATGAAGCACTTCCGATTGTTGTAGAACGATGAAAATTGGTAGGTCGGTATGCGTTGAAGTACTTAGAAGAAAAAAATCGAAAAATTGGGAGTTTCAGTTCAGGGGGCGTGGCATCGACCCACATTCTTAAAAATTCTTATAAACTATATGAAGCACTTCCGATTGTTGTAGAACGATGAAAATTTGGGCAGTCGGTAGAACTTAAAGTACTTAGAAAAAAAAATGAAAAATTGGAATTTTGCATTCAGGGGGCGTGGCATCCACCCACATTCTTAAAAATTCTTATAATTATATGGAGCACTTGTAGAACGATAAAAATTGTAGGTTGGTAGGACTTGAAGTACTTAGAAAGGAAAAAATCGAAAATTTGGAATTGTCCATTCAGGGGGGGTGCCATCCATTGCTATTATTTGTATGGAGCACTTTTGGTTGTCGTAGAATTATGAAACTTTGTAGAGCGGTAGGGCTTGACTTTCACCTGGCAAAATAAATCTTCGCAAAAAGAAGTGAAATCACAACAAAAACATAAATGTTAAAAAAGGAGCCAAGTTCTTAAGCGTACAAGAAATCTGTGCGTAAAAAGTCAGCCAAAAAAAGTAATGAGATCTAAAATATATGCCAAGTTTAAAGTTCATGAAGTTTAATATCAAATATCTTAAGTAGATTAATATCGAAACAATTCCAAATCATGACAGAAATTTGGTAATTAATGATTACTGATTAAAATTTGGTGGATTTACTTGGCAAGTTTTCTCTTAAATACTTACTTAATCACAAATTTAAAATGTATGAAAACTTGACCAGTGAACCCACCAAACTTTAATCAGTTATCATTAATTACCAAATTTCTGTCATGATTTGGAATTGTTTCGATATTAATCTACTTAAGATATTTGATATTAAACTTCATGAACTTTAAACTTGGCATATATTTTAGATCTCATTACTTTTTTTGGCTGACTTTTTACGCACAGATTTCTTGTACGCTTAAGAACTTGGCTCCTTTTTTAACATTTATGTTTTTGTTGTGATTAAATATTACAGAAATTGAAGTAAATAATAATAATATGAATTAAAAGATCATTACGGAAAACCAAAATTGTAACCAAACAGAAAATCTCAAAGCTACTGATGAAAATGTAAATGATACCCCAGATTTGAGTAACAATGTTGAGACTAACAATTGTAATGCTAAGAAATGTAAAAAAATTGATTGGACACAGCTCCAAAACAAAGATAGATATCCAATTCGAAGTTTAAAAAAGTAAATGTATAAAAAAATATATATTTTAATTTGTGGGGGACATTGTAGTGTAACAATCATACTGACATGCAGTGTACGTATATATAACTGATAAGCTTATGTAATGCGCTAAGCCTCCAGTCTTATGTACTTGCACAACATGTCACACCTAGCTCTTAAGTTATGTTACACAGTTGATTAGTTGTTAAGTCAGGCCATTGAAGTACGGTCAAATAAAGATAAGAAAAGAATTGTAAAACGAAACCTGTGTGTTTAATTTGGAACATCACACATCCAAATCAAACAAAATTTGCAGCTTTAAATTCATTTTGCCACCGTGCTATTCATATTCCTCTTAATGAACAAAATTATGTAAAAGAAGCTAAAAATATTCACCGTATAGCGGAAGTTAATGGATACAGTAAAAATATAGTTAATTCTCTATTAAAAAAACATAAAAATAAAAAGGATTTAATAAACTTAACATCGTTAACTTCAGCTAAAGAAAATGTTTTTACATACATGAGTAGTTCATTTACTGAAGGATTAACTTATTATTTAATGAAAATATTTAATAGATATTCTATTAAATTATCACCAAATAGCACTGCAAATACTATAAAAAGTCTTCTAGGAACAATAAAAGACAAAACGGAAACACTTGATAAATCTGGAATATATTCAGTCATTTGTCAAGATTGTGATGAAATTTATATTGGTCAAACAAGAAGAGCTGTAAAAACAAGATGGTCTGAACATTATAAATCAATGTTTTATAAAACATTAAATGAATCTACTCCTGCAGACCATATGATTAATAACAATCACGTTTTAGCTGGTTTTCGGTTATTAAAACAAATAAGCAAACCAAAATTATTAAATGCTTATGAAGAGATGTTTATACACTAGTCAACAATATTAAAGAAACAAATTTCTTTTCAATTTTTGTTAGCGTTTTTTGAAGAGCTGTATCTTTGTGACGAGTGGCCGTATTGAGTTGAAATAAAAAGCATCTTATAGCTTTATGTTTTTTGTTTCGAGATTTGTTTGCAAACAAATTTTTTTGAAGTACCGTTATTGCGTTATTGCAAAAAATGAGGCGAGACAACAAAATTATTTTGTTTTTATTTTCTTTGAAGGTCCTCATTTCTATGGATACATTTTTTTGAGTCAATTAAATGTCATGATCAGATACCTTGTTTATTCAGCTTCAATTAAGTTTTTTTTGTTGTTTTCGTACGATTTTTTTTGACATGGTTTATCTGACTTTGAATGAAAAAAGATACTTTTAGCCTTGATTACCAATATCTCAGCAAATAATGACTTTATAAAAAATTCAAAGACAGTTTTGGAAATTTGAAAAAAAAATTTACAAGATTTTTTTATGATTTTGTAGAAATTATTTTTTTTTTACCGTTCACCGTTAGTTTAAAAAAAGTACTAAAAACCGACGTTTTGTGGTCTTTTCGTAAATCTTTTTTTTTTCGTTGCAAATATTGATTGCATGGCTTGCGTTTGTATGCAAATTTATAGACTTTTAAATCATCAATATTCTTGTAAATTTTCAAATTGATTCATCGAACCATTTTTCCTCACCAAAACTTCAAAGTCTTACAAACCAGGTAAAGGAACAAATTGTGGTGTTCCTAAACAATGCGAAGTTGTCATCAAAATGACAAGAAAACCGCAATTCCAGTGGATTTTTTTCACAGTTTTGCATTAGTTAGATACTTTTTTGAATTGAAATCAAATAAAAAGTACATTAAACAAAAAAATAAAAAAAATTAATTTAAAAAAATTTTCAAACAAAAAAACTTGATTTTTTTAATTTTTTTTTTTTGAAAAATGTAATTTTTTTTTCATTTCCATTCAAAAAAGTATTTAAATAATGCAAAACTGTGAAAAAAATCCACTGGAATTGCGGTTTTCTTGTCATTTTGATGACAACTTCGCATTGTTTAGGAACACCACAATTTGTTCCTTTACCTGGTTTGTAAGACTTTGAAGTTTTGGTGAGGAAAAACGGTTCGATGAATCAATTTGAAAATTTACAAGAATATTGATGATTTAAAAGTCTATAAATTTGCATACAAACGCAAGCCATGCAATCAATATTTGCAACGAAAAAAAAAGATTTACGAAAAGACCACAAAACGTCGGTTTTTAGTACTTTTTTTAAACTAACGGTGAACGATAGAAAAAATAATTTCTACAAAATCATAAAAAAATCTTGTAAAACGCTTTTTCAAATTTCCAAAACTGTCTTTGAATTTTTTATAACATCATTATTTGCTGAGATATTGGTAATCAAGGCTAAAAGTATCTTTTTTCATTCAAAGTCAGATAAACCATGTCAAAAAAAATCGTACGAAAACAACAAAGAAACTGAATTAAAGCTGAATAAACAAGGTATCTGATCATGACATTTAATTGACTCAAAAAAATTTATCCATAGAAATGAGGACCTTCAAAAAAAATAAAAACAAAATAATTTTGTTGTCTCGTCTCATTTTTTGCAATAACGCAATAACGGTACTTCAAAAAAATTTGTTTGCAGACAAATCTCGAAACAAAAAACATATAGCTGTAAAATGCTTTTTATTTCAACTCAATACAACCACTCGTCACAAAGATACAGCTCTTCAAAAAACGCTAACAAAAATTGAAAAAAAAATTTGTTCCTTTAATATTGTTGACTAGTGTATATCGAACAAATACAATGAATAAAAATAATACATTCGAACGTTCATTGTTACATCAATTCTTGGAACCACTTTCATCTAGAGACATATTTAAAATAAAATTCTAAATGCATTTATTCACTTTCACCAATTTGTTTGTCTTAAATACTTTCGAGATATTACTTTAAAAAATTACCTACAAATATTTTATATTCATATATGTATACTTTTATTGACAAAAATTGTATAAATAATTTTTAGTTTTGCTATTAGTCTGAAGATGAGAATAAATATTCTCGAAAACGTTTACTAATAAAAATTAGATTTGTGCGAGGATAAGAAGTTTTCATTTATAATATTACCAATAGAAATATTAACTTTTTGGAATTTTTTTTTTTTTTAAATATAAAAAAAACAAGATTTTTTGAAGAAAATTTCAATGAAAAATTAAACCTTTCTCAATTTTTTTTTCGGTTTTTAATTTTTCTTCGAAATATGAATGATAGGTACAGTTGCTCAAGAAAACTTGACATTGGCGCTCAATTGATGCATCGAGTCATACGAAAAATCAACTTTTATCTTTAAACGCGATTTGCGGCTAAACTAAGCGTCCTAGAGGCATCAAAGTTTACATCTTTAAACTTGATTTGCGGCTAAGCTATCCGTCCAAGCGACTTTAAATGCAAAAGAAACTTTACATACACCCAACCTCGCACCCACCCCAAATCATATAATGAGCCCAAGCAGGGAGGTTGCAGGGGGGCAGCATGCCCCCCCATAGATACCTCACTGTTTATTCGCGTTTATTTTCCACCCAAGGTAGTGTTTCTCAAGAAAACTTGACACTGGCGCTGAATTGATGCATCGAATCATACGAAAAATCAACTTTTATCTTTAAACGCGATTTGCGGCTAAACTAAGCGTCCTAGAGGCATTAAAGTTTACATCTTTAAACTTGATTTGCGGCTAAGCTATCCGTCCAAGCGACTTTAAATGCAAAAGAAACTTTACATACACCCGACCTCGCACCCACCCCAAATCCTATAATGAGCCCAAGCAGGGGGTTGCAGGGGGGCAGTATGCCCCCCCATACATACCTCACTGTTTATTCGCGTTTATTTTCCACCCAAGGTAGTGTTTCTCAAGAAAACTTGACACTGGCGCTGAATTGATGCATCGAATCATACGAAAAATCAACTTTTATCTTTAAACGCGATTTGCGGCTAAACTAAGCGTCCTAGAGGCATCAAAGTTTACATCTTTAAACTTGATTTGCGGCTAAACTAAGCGTCCTAGCGACTTATAAAATGCATTTTCGTGATCTTGGAATGTGCCCGTTCCCGAAAATCAAAATAAAATTGGTAAAAAAGTTTTTCCAAAACTTTCAAAAAAAATATTTTCAGTTTTTTCGGCTAAACTTTAGCGATTTTTGTTGTCTTTTTTAAATTTCTTTTGCGAATTATGTGTGAATGATATTTTTTTCCTTAAATGCAAAAGGAACTTTGCATACACCCAACCCACCCACCCCAAATCATATAATGGCATGCCCCCACATACACACCTCGGAGTTTATTCGTGTGTATTTGCCATCCTCAACTAATGCATCGCATTATACGAAAAAATCGACTTCAATCTTTAAGCGCAATTTGCAAATTGCATAAGAAACAAAAATATTAATGAGCTGTCGCATGGTAGTAGAAACGGCGGGATTTTGATCGGCGGGGTTTTGATTTTCGGGATTTTGATTTCCGGGATTTTGAAAAACGGGATTTTGATACGCGGGATTTCGACATACGGGATTTTGATTCGCGGGATTTCGACCCCAACCCTTTTAATTAAAGTTGTAAAACTTTTCTTTTTGCTTTAAAATGAAAGTCGAATGAAAGGAAGTAAAATGCATTTTAATTTAGATAGATAGATAGATCTTTATTTTCGTATTAACAATTACATTTGGTAAGCTACCGCACAGTTTACATACAGAGATTTGATATACTACATTATGATATCTTTCTACTGAATAAGTATATTAATTTATTTTGAAATTTTATATAGTAAGGATATTAATTTTGAAGGAAAATACAAACAAAACCTTCAATGCAAATTGAAAAGGGTAGGTACATTTTGACTCGGATAAAATTTAAACTTCAAAACTATAGTTTTGAAGCAGGTTAGTAAAATGAAGTTAGCATGAATAATAATAAATAATAGAATTTAGTATATTAGTAGATGGTTAGTAAATAAATAAATCAATAAATAAATAATTTGAATAAATAAATAAATCAATAAATAAATAATATGAATAAATAAATAAATAAATAAATAGACGATTAAATTAATAAATATATAAAAAATAAATAAATAAATAATAAATAAATAAATAAATAAATAAATAAATAAATAAATTAATAAATTAATAAATAAATAAAAAGATGAATGAATAAATAAATATATATGTAAATAAATAAATATATATAGAATTAAATAAATAATAAGGTACATAGTGAATAAATAAAACATGAATAAATTGACCATTAAACAAAACAAAATGAATATAGAGATAAACAAATATGTAAACAAAATAATACATATCAACATGAATAAATTAACAGTTAAATAAATGAGTAATAGATATCAGAGGTAACAATTAAATAAACAATAAATATTGAGAAAAAAAAATAATTACAATTACATAAAAAAAAATGGTTAAGGAATCAATTGATTAATAAGTGGATTATCAGAGGTTTCACAATTCAGCAAAAAAGTGCTAGTTAGTTTATTGATTCTTAAAGAAATCATTTCAACATTCGCTTTCTCGTGTAAATCTAGGGTGGAATGGTATCGTGGAAGGTTAAGCATCATTTTGAGTAGCTTGTTCTGCGATACTTGCAGTTTTTTAAGGTGACTTTTTGCACATTTTCCCCAAACCTGGCATCCATACAGGAGTATTGCTTGGAATACAACTTTTTGTATTATCATTTTGTTATCTTTGCTAAGGCATGACTTCCTATTTATAAAAGGATATAATATATTAATAGCGATGCTTACTTTTTGCAGAGTTTTGGCAATATGCTCCCTAAAAGTTAGTTTTTGATCTAAATAAATACCAAGATATTTAACACTTGAGTCCCATTTGACATTTACACCATTTACGTTAAGCTGGTTGCTTGGAAGATAACAAGACTTCCTTTTTCTACTGAAAAAGATAGCTTGTAGTTTGTCAGCATTCAGCTTTATTTTCCATTTTGTATAATAGTTGGTCATCAAATCGATTGCATTTTTTAAATTTGTCTCAATGTTAAGACTAAATTCATGCGATGAAAAGATACCTGTATCATTCGCGAATATGGCTATTTGACACTCGGGTAACCTGGGAATATCAGCTGTGAAGATATTGTACAGAAAAGGTCCTAGTACTGATCCCTGTGGGACTCCTTGGTTGACATGATAACAGTTTGACGGACAGTTATTAACGAAAACACTAAAGTAGCGGTTAGACAAAAAACTTTGAATTATTTTTACGAGATACATAGGAAACCCGAAACATACTATCTTGTGCACAATCCCATCAAGCCATACTGAATCGAAAGCCATTTCTATATCGAGTAGAATTAATTTAATTACCTAAAAATAGTTTAATACATTTTAAATCAAAACGGTTCCTACTTTAAATCAAAACGGTACCCCATTTAAATTTGACCCTAACTTTTACTATACATACATATGTATGTACATTTTGTATAGTACCTATTCACATAAAGAAATGTCAACTTTGAATCAAAGTTACACGTCCTTGAATCAAAGTAGTTACACTTTTCATTCGTGTAAGATAACTGTTATTTTTTGTTTCAGTCTGCTTAGCTTGAAAATAATTTATTTTCATGTTGAACCAGCACTGTAAAGACGTTTTAAATTCAATTCGATAAAAAAGTGAACAAAATTAATAAATCATTAAAAAAACGCAAATAAAATGGATAACAACATTATTGTGGATGAAACTGGACAAATAATAGAAATACTTTTTGTGGATGACGATGACGCTCGTCATTTAAATGAAATATTAAAAGAGTTTAAACATGAAACTTTAGCTTCTGTGTTTCCAAGGTGATTTGCAATTGATTGTGGTTTGTGTGAAAAGAAAAAATTTTGAATATCAATAGTGTTAAAGCAAATTGTTAACTAGTTTCGTGTACAAAAATTCAAGTTGTAAGTCATGACCAACATTTAAGTGATGGGAAAGTTGTTTCGTCCCCCTATCGGCGTCACGTCGCACATAGGAGTATTTGCCTACAAAACTCGGCCAAAAGTCGATTTTTCAAGTGTCAAAGTTGAAAGGGGAGCTTTTTCCAGACAATAGCTAAGATCCCATGGAACAATAGGCTAAAATATTTTTTTTATTGCACAACATATTTTGGCTATGATATAAGTTCAAAGTCTTCGATTAAGAACTTGTCACTTCTTTTTGTAATCAACCTTCAAAAAATTTGAAACATTTTATTAAATTATTTCTTAAAAATTTTGTGTAGTCTGATGAAATTTTTGGTATATAAAAATCAACTACAGATGTTCACTATTATATTGAGCCACTTTTACGACAAATATTTTAATATTTATATTTTTTTCGATTTTTTGATCTAAGAATGCAAAAAAAAAACACCATTTTTGTTGGTTCTTTTTCATTGGGAAGTAATTTTTTTATAGATGTAGGTGGAATTGGGTTCTCATTTGTATATGGGTGGATAAAATAAACCATCAAGCTTCATTTTCAAAAAGAATCGGCTGCGGATTTTTGCGGATGTAGTTGTTTTTTGTCATATCGTATTCCCACTTTTATGCCCATTCAAACTGACTATTTGTGCTGTTATTTTTCTTTGGGATTTAATTTTTTTTTATTTTTTGGAGTTATTTGGTAATTATTTGTATAAAATATGGTTTAGCAAAGCTCCCAGTATTGATTAAAAAAAAAATATTGGCTGCAACTTTGATCCTTTTTATCTTTTTTGGTCATATCGTATATCCGATTGTATGCATTTTTTCTTGTTTCCAGTTGAAAAATTAAAAAAAAAACTTGACATTTTTTTTTTGTTTTAAAAGAGGGTAAATTTATTAAAAACGGTATTTATTACATGGTTTAAGATGAAAATATTGCAATCAAGACAAAAAATAATTTTGACCAGTTTTTGCATACAAATACTCCTATGTGCGTCGCACAGTGTGGGAATTCGCTCATCTAGCGGAATTTAATTAAAAAAATGACTGCCACAAACTGATGTAAAAACTTGTTTTGCTTGCAGCTTAAAGCTTCTTCTAAGCGATTATGAAAGAAATTTTACGTGGGAGTTAAGTAAAATAAAATGAATCGTTCTTAAAGTTGCGATTGGTGATAAATTCAAAGAAAATTGGCTTGAGAAGGTAGTTTGGAAATATTTTTTTTATGAGTGCTTGGTGCATTTCTTATTGAAAGTTTTGTTTTGATTTAATAGATGCCATATCAGGGAATTGTAAATTAAGTAAAATTACAATCCTTAGGGTGTTTAAATATATCTGCTGGTGGATGGGATTAAGAAAGTGGTCATTTTTATTCAATTTCTGTATTCACGAGATAAAAACTTTAAGTATTCAGTGTTGTTCGAATAAGAGACTATATATGCATTTGAAAGCCTGATATGTAAGCTGTCATTTAGCACTTTAAGTTGCTGCGCGTAGGTGCGACACCCATACATTTATTTTCATTTTCGAACCGGCTTTCAAAAAATTAAAACGGGGACAAATTAGACTTTCACTGAGAAAAAATTCCGACAAAGTTGAATTTTGGTGGAGAGCTTTGTTTTGACACCCTAAGTATTTTCTGAAAAGTACCCTAAATTTGGGCCGGGGCTAAAATATTTTGGGGGGGGGGGGGGGGGGTGGTGGAAAGGGGTAAAATAATTTTTTTGATAATTTCTTGGAAACTGATTTTTTTTTGGAAAAATGCAAAGTAAAAATAGTAGCTCATATGATACCTACTACACAGTTGGGATGGGCATACTCTTTTTCGTATAATCAATAGATTAAGAGTAAAATGAATAAGAACTTCATGGTGTAGCAACTTAGGCCGAAAAATGTACCTTTTTAAAAAGCATTTATCGGCTGTAATTTTTGTATGCAGAATTTTGTTTGGGTACATCTTCGCATTATAAGTCCAAGTTATTAGGGTGCCTCCAAAAATAAGGAAAAAAAATGAGCTATTAGCGAACTTTGTAAGTTTAAGAATATTGAAGCTATAGCGGTTCAAAATTAAACTTTTGGTTTTGTACAAAGTTCAATTTTTTTGTAAATATCTCGAAAACAATTAATTTGTTCAAAATCAAAAATGAAATAATATTTAAGCTCATAAAATTTAACACCAAATAGATCATAGCACTTTTTTCGGAGAAGCAACCAATTTTGAGAAAAACCTAAGTGCATAAGATTTTCAGAGCCCCGTTCATCAAAAATTTGCCTAAATATATAAATTTCTGTAGGATAATTTCATTTTTGTATGCATTCATTAAAAATATTACAAACAAAAATTAGAAAAAGCTTTTTCTGGAGCGAATTCATTTTTTTAAGAGGGTCTACAAATATGCCAAAAACGTGTACTTTCCGAGCTCTGTATATCAAACATTTGTTAACATTATTTAAAAAATTGTAGTATATTTATTTTTGTGGATATGCATAGTGCATCTTATCCAAAAAAATTACAAAAAGCTATTTTTTTGTGACCGTATTTCATTTGTCCAAGTGGGTCCACCAAAGTGCAAAAAACTTATACTTTCAGGGCTCTGTACATGAAAAATGAAAAGCCAAGTGTATAAATAACTATCCTTAAATTTCATTGTCCATATATTTATGATAAATCTTGCAAAAAAAAATTATCAAAAACTTTAACTTGTAAGCGCTATTAATCTAATTCCGCTAGATGAGCGAATTCCCACACTGTGGTCGGTCTTTCTATGTATACATTTGAACGTCTAATCTGTGCGTTTTCACGTCTCTCTGTTTGGAGCAGCAGACGCTCCTCAGCCCAAACGGGTATTTCGTTTGAATCAGTTTTACATTAACATTACATGTTGGTTTAGATTAACATCTTGGATTTTATTGCACAAAACTAAGCGCCCTATAAAGCAATTTAAAAATATTTTAGGAAAAAAAATCACCCCAAAAAATTTCTAAACAAATTTAGAAAAAACATCACTTTTCGGTGTTTAAAATATTTGGCAAAAGAAGACATTAAAGAGATCATTAGCGACATTGGATTACGTGTCGAATTTCGGGAAAAAGGTTCGTTTTTAGCTTTTTTTGTAAAAAACTATCTTAATAATAAAAAAATATTTAAGCATGGAATTGATGACGCAACAATTTCGGTGAATTCCCAAATTCCAAATTGGCAAATGTCAAAATTGCAATCATTCAACGGTAGCTACACCAAAAAAAAGCGTAAAACCATTTCATAAAATTGTAAGTATACCTATACATTTTATTTTTAAAATAATTTTTTCACATTTTACCTATAATTTTATACTAATTGAATATGAAGAAAATTTGAAAAGAAATTCTTCTGTTTAAGTGGAGTGACCGAATATATAATTCAAAGTTAAAAGTTCAAGTGAGCTCAACTCCATGATTGCGTTTCGCCCAGGTACGATAGTTGGGCCTTGGGCTCATCAGTTAGATGACTATCGTACCCTTCTAAGACGCAATTTTGTATCGATGTTTACCGACTAATATAAAAATCACAGCATTAAGATACTATGAATTTTATTATTCTAAGGGAATTTGGTTAAATTCAGACACTTAGAATTTCAAGTGCCCGCGCTCAGGCTTTTTATAATAATTGAATATGAAGAAAATTTAAAAAGAAATTCTTCTGTTTAAGTGGAGTGACCGAATATACACGCAGAAAAAAAATTTTTAACCTACTGCGTTTTTCGGTGGGTTAAAAAAAAAAAGGTTGCAGTAAGCGTAATTACGGTTAAGACAACGTAGTTCGTAAGGTTAAAATTACCAGAGTCAACTAGATTAAAAAAATTCGCTTAAAATAAAGACCTAAGAAGCTTGTGTTAATTAAGAAAGAAGGTTAAAATTCGCCATTTTATAGATTAGTAATGTTATACGAGTTACTTGCTTCTTTTAAATAAAAATATTTATTTAATTTCACAGATATCTTATTTAATGTAACAATATCATCTTGTTTGCATTAAACGAAATTTAACTTGTTTAAATTATAAAACTATTTCAGTTAACTTAATCAATTAGATTTATTTAATCTAAATAAATAAATGAGCTAAAACTCCAAACTTTAAATAATCTTCTTGATTAATTTAACGTAGTACAATTGGTCAAAATTACACCAATAATAGTTTATTTTAATAAAATTATATTTTGTTGAAATTGCAGAGCTATTTGGCTACAATAAACGTTTTCATTTATTTCATTTTGCCAATTGATGAGCTACATCAAATACCCTTCTCATTTGATTTAACGGAATAGCTATGGTAAAAATTACACAAATAAATGTTTATTTGAGTAACAAAACATGTTGTAATAACTACACAGCTATTTGGCTAAAATTAACATTCTCATTTATTTAACTGTGCCAATTTTGTCAGTTTAAATTAAATACTCTGCTCATTTAATTTAACTCAATAGCGATGGTCAAATTTACACAATTAACTTGGTTATTCTATCTGACTGATTTGATTAAAACTGCACACCTATTTGGCTAAAGTGAACGTTTTCAATGATTTAATTTTGCCAACCTATCAGTGTATATTAAATACTCTGCTTGTTTGATTTAACTCAATAGCGATGGTCAAAATAACACAAGTGACTTGGTTATTCTATCTAACTGCTTTGATTAAAACTGCACACATATTTGGCTAAAATGAACGTTTTCAATGATTTAATTTTGCCAACCTATCAGTTTAATATTTTTATATTAAATACTCTGCTCATTTGATTTTACTCAATAGTGATGGTCAAATTTACACAAATAACTTGGTTATTCTATCTAACTGATTTGATTAAAACTGCACACCTATTTGGCTAAAGTGAACGTTTTCAATGATTTAATTCTGCCAACCTATCAGTGTATATTAAATACTCTGCTTGTTTGATTTAACTCAATAGCGATGGTCAAAATAACTCAAGTAACTTGGTTATTCTATCTAACTGCTTTGATTAAAACTCCACACATATTTGGCTAAAATGAACGTTTTCAATGATTTAATTTTGCCAACCTATCAGTTTAATATTTTTATATTAAATACTCTGCTCATTTGATTTAACTCAATAGTGATGGTCAAATTTACACAAATAACTTGGTTATTCTATCTAACTGATTTGATTAAAACTGCACACCTATTTGGCTAAAGTGAACGTTTTCAATGATTTAATTTTGCCAACTTATCAATGTATATTAAATACTCTGCTTGTTTGATTTAACTCAATAGCGATGGTCAAAATAACACAAGTGACTTGGTTATTCTATCTAACTGCTTTGATTAAAACTGCACACATATTTGGCTAAAATGAACGTTTTCAATGTTTTAATTTAGCCAACCTATCAGTGTATATTAAATACTCTGCTTGTTTGATTTAACTCAATAGCGATGGTCAAATTAACACAAGTAACTTGGTTATTCTATCTAACTGCTTTGATTAAAACTGCACACATATTTGGCTAAAATGAACGTTTTCAATGTTTTAATTTAGCCAACCTATCAGTTTATTTTTTGTATATTAAATACTCTGCTCATTTGATTTAACTCAATAGTGATGGTAAAATTTACACAAGTAACTTGGTTATTCTATCTGACTGATTTGATTAAAACTGCACACATATTTGGCTAAAATGAACGTTTTCAATGATTTAATTTTGCCAACCTATCAGTTTAATATTTTTATATTAAATACTCTGCTCATTTGATTTTACTCAATAGTGATGGTCAAATTTACACAAATAACTTGGTTATTCTATCTAACTGATTTGATTAAAACTGCACACCTATTTGGCTAAAGTGAACGTTTTCAATGATTTAATTCTGCCAACCTATCAGTGTATATTAAATACTCTGCTTGTTTGATTTAACTCAATAGCGATGGTCAAAATAACTCAAGTAACTTGGTTGTTCTATCTAACTGCTTTGATTAAAACTCCACAAATATTTGGCTAAAATGAACGTTTTCAATGATTTAATTTTGCCAACCTATCAGTTTAATATTTTTATATTAAATACTCTGCTCATTTGATTTAACTCAATAGTGATGGTCAAATTTACACAAATAACTTGGTTATTCTATCTAACTGATTTGATTAAAACTGCACACCTATTTGGCTAAAGTGAACGTTTTCAATGATTTAATTTTGCCAACTTATCAATGTATATTAAATACTCTGCTTGTTTGATTTAACTCAATAGCGATGGTCAAAATAACACAAGTGACTTGGTTATTCTATCTAACTGCTTTGATTAAAACTGCACACATATTTGGCTAAAATGAACGTTTTCAATGATTTAATTTTGCCAACCTATCAGTTTAATATTTTTATATTAAATACTCTGCTCATTTGATTTAACTCAATAGTGATGGTCAAATTTACACAAATAACTTGGTTATTCTATCTAACTGATTTGATTAAAACTGCACACCTATTTGGCTAAAGTGAACGTTTTCAATGATTTAATTTTGCCAACTTATCAATGTATATTAAATACTCTGCTTGTTTGATTTAACTCAATAGCGATGGTCAAAATAACTCAAGTAACTTGGTTATTCTATCTAACTGCTTTGATTAAAACTCCACACATATTTGGCTAAAATGAACGTTTTCAATGATTTAATTTTGCCAACCTATCAGTTTAATATTTTTATATTAAATACTCTGCTCATTTGATTTAACTCAATAGTGATGGTCAAATTTACACAAATAACTTGGTTATTCTATCTAACTGATTTGATTAAAACTGCACACCTATTTGGCTAAAGTGAACGTTTTCAATGATTTAATTTTGCCAACTTATCAATGTATATTAAATACTCTGCTTGTTTGATTTAACTCAATAGCGATGGTCAAAATAACACAAGTGACTTGGTTATTCTATCTAACTGCTTTGATTAAAACTGCACACATATTTGGCTAAAATGAACGTTTTCAATGATTTAATTTTGCCAACCTATCAGTTTAATATTTTTATATTAAATACTCTGCTCATTTGATTTAACTCAATAGTGATGGTCAAATTTACACAAATAACTTGGTTATTCTATCTAACTGATTTGATTAAAACTGCACACCTATTTGGCTAAAGTGAACGTTTTCAATGATTTAATTTTGCCAACTTATCAATGTATATTAAATACTCTGCTTGTTTGATTTAACTCAATAGCGATGGTCAAAATAACTCAAGTAACTTGGTTATTCTATCTAACTGCTTTGATTAAAACTCCACACATATTTGGCTAAAATGAACGTTTTCAATGATTTAATTTTGCCAACCTATCAGTTTAATAATTTTATATTAAATACTCTGCTCATTTGATTTAACTCAATAGTGATGGTCAAATTTACACAAATAACTTGGTTATTCTATCTAACTGATTTGATTAAAACTGCACACCTATTTGGCTAAAGTGAACGTTTTCAATGATTTAATTTTGCCAACTTATCAATGTATATTAAATACTCTGCTTGTTTGATTTAACTCAATAGCGATGGTCAAAATAACACAAGTGACTTGGTTATTCTATCTAACTGCTTTGATTAAAACTGCACACATATTTGGCTAAAATGAACGTTTTCAATGATTTAATTTTGCCAACCTATCAGTTTAATATTTTTATATTAAATACTCTGCTCATTTGATTTAACTCAATAGTGATGGTCAAATTTACACAAATAACTTGGTTATTCTATCTAACTGATTTGATTAAAACTGCACACCTATTTGGCTAAAGTGAACGTTTTCAATGATTTAATTTTGCCAACTTATCAATGTATATTAAATACTCTGCTTGTTTGATTTAACTCAATAGCGATGGTCAAAATAACACAAGTGACTTGGTTATTCTATCTAACTGCTTTGATTAAAACTGCACACATATTTGGCTAAAATGAACGTTTTCAATGATTTAATTTTGCCAACCTATCAGTTTAATATTTTTATATTAAATATCTGCTCATTTGATTTAACTCAATAGTGATGGTCAAATTTACACAAGTAACTTGGTTATTCTATCTGACTGATTTGATTAAAACTGCACACCTATTTGGCTAAAGTGAACGTTTTCAATGATTTAATTTTGCAAACTTATCAATGTATATTAAATACTCTGCTTGTTTAATTTAACTCAATAGCGATGGTCAAAATAACACAAGTGACTTGGTTATTCTATCTAACTGCTTTGATTAAAACTGCACACATATTTGGCTAAAATGAACGTTTTCAATGATTTAATTTTGCCAACCTATCAGTTTATTTTTTGTATATTAAATACTCTGCTCATTTGATTTAACTCAATAGTGATGGTAAAATTTACACAAGTAACTTGGTTATTCTAGCTGACTGATTTGATTAAAACTGCACACATATTTGGCTAAAATGAACGTTTTCAATGATTTAATTTTGCCAACCTATCAGTGTATATTAAATACTCTGCTTGTTTGATTTAACTCAATAGCGATGGTCAAATTAACACAAGTAACTTGGTTATTCTATCTAACTGCTTTGATTAAAACTGCACACATATTTGGCTAAAATGAACGTTTTCAATGTTTTAATTTAGCCAACCTATCAGTTTATTTTTTGTATATTAAATACTCTGCTCATTTGATTTAACTCAATAGTGATGGTAAAATTTACACAAGTAACTTGGTTATTCTATCTGACTGATTTGATTAAAACTGCACACATATTTGGCTAAAATGAACGTTTTCAATGATTTAATTTTGCCAACCTATCAGTTTATTTTTTGTATATTAAATACTCTGCTCATTTGATTTAACTCAGTAGTGATGGTCAAATTTACACAAGTAACTTGGTTATTCTATCTAACTGCTTTGATTAAAACTGCACACATATTTGGCTTAAATGAACGTTTTCAATGATTTAATTTTGCCAACCTATCAGTTTAATATTTTTATATTAAATACTCTGCTCATTTGATTTAACTCAATAGTGATGGTCAAATTTACACAAATAACTTGGTTATTCTATCTAACTGATTTGATTAAAACTGCACACCTATTTGGCTAAAGTGAACGTTTTCAATGATTTAATTTTGCCAACCTATCAGTGTATATTAAATACTCTGCTTGCTTGATTTAACTCAATAGCGATGGTCAAAATAACACAAGTAACTTGGTTATTCTATCTAACTGCTTTGATTAAAACTGCACACATATTTGGCTAAAATGAACGATCATCAGACTTCTTTAGTGGTGCTGGTCTGGTTGTGCTCGTATTAACTGAAAAATTCTTCGCATTTTGGAGCAAACCATGAACCTTGCGATTCAGAGGCCGATGCACTTCATACCGCGCCACTGAAACCATATGGCTAGTTCTATCCCACTGCACCTATTTTTGGTTTTTTGTCGAAAATTTCATGCTCTTGTCTTTAGTACCCCCAAAAATCGAAATTTTGAAAATTTTGAGGTAGCATTTTTGAGTTGCTGAAAAATGTCATCAAAATTTTAATTTTTTTTTTAAATGTCCACAGTTAAACGAACGTTCAAATCATATTCTGAAACTTAATTACTAACGAAAATGGATTTAAATGAAAGCGGAGTGATCTCCACGGGTGATAATAGAGGTATAATTTTGCGATCAATAATAAGGGTGTTGTGTTGTCGTAGGCAAGGGCTTAAAATTTGTATGATCTTAATGCACAAAGCTTGCTACCAAAACTAGACGAGTTTAGAGATATGTTTTGTATTGATACACACACTAGTTCATCAATCTTTAGTTTCCGAAACTTTAAGAACATACATAGATTTTGCTGCTTTGATTCCTTGCTCCATTTCTTGGAATCTTGTTTATGGTATGATCTTGCTGGATGAACAAATTGATTTTCTTCATAGTAATATAAATTATCTTTTTGATACACATGTTCCCTTATCAACCGGTACGATAAGGCTAAAGGCAAGTGCTTGGTTAACAAATTAAATTTGCTTGTTGATAATGCAAAGAGATCAAGCTTATCATCAACGGAAGCGTTTCCGTATAGAGGAGTACTTTTGTACTTACAAAAATATAAGAAACGAAGTTGTTCGTGCGATAAAAATAGCTTATAGCTAACAGTTCTATTCCAAGCAACTTAATACTAATATTGATGGACGAAAGCTGTGGAATAACCTTCCTGAATTGGGGATAGTGAAGCAGAAGTTGACCTGTACAAGTGATATGGATATTAATGAATTAAATCTTAGTTTTTTGTCGATCCAACATGTCTTCTTTGGCTACAAAAGTACTCTCGTGTTAATCTTAGAGAAAGAAAACAGGCTGTGTCCTTAGGAAATAGGTACTTTATCAGATTTTCTTCCAATAACTCAAGGCGTTCCCCAAGGATACATTCTGGGTCCCCTCTTATTCTCGCTGTACATCAACAATATTCAAAACATAATTTTGAATTCATCGAAGCATTTTCATGCTGATGACATTCAAATTTATAAAAGCTGCTGTGTTTGTCTAAAAGAAAACTGTGCTAATGAATTGAACAAGGATCTCGAAAGGATCTTGAAGTGGTCGATAAAAAATGGTCTCTCACTGAGTCTGAACAAATGCAAATGTTTGGTTATCTCAAAAAAGAAGCTGGACCCTTGTTATTTTCCCTCAATCAGGCTAGGTTGTTCATCAATCGAATTTGTAGACAGCTCGAAAAATTTGGGAGTGATATTCAACAGAACACTAACGTGGAATAATGACATAAATGGGATTGTCGGCAAGACGTATGGAGTTCTTCGAACCTTATGGACTGCACAAAAGTTAACACCGCCAAAAACTAAATTAATTCCTCCCAAGTCTTTAGTTATTCCAGTACTTCTATACGGCTGCGAAATATTTTATACTTCAAGTAGCATTTAATAGTATTTTTCGCTAATTTATAATCTTAGAAGATTTGACCATATTTCACACTTGGAAAATAGTTTGTTGTATATGTCTCTATGCAGCTGGCCGTCCGATAAAAAACTATTCGCGCGCCACTCTACCTTTTTTGTTGTTATTTTTTGCTTGATGATTTTTTTATTGCTTTTAAATATTTTTGGTCGATCAAGAGATTTTTTTTCTTGTTGTAGGGTAATAATTGTGTTCCTTGTTCCCTTATGCAGGTAGTAATCCGATAGAAAATGTATTTCACGCCACTTGAGGATACCCTTACCTTTTTTGTTATTGTTTTTATTGCTTTGAATATGATTTTTCGCGATATTCAGATTTGCTTGCGGTTTTCATTTTCGGTCCCTTATGCAGCTGGCCATCGATGAAAAAGTATTCTGGTGCCACTCGACAATACTCTACCTTTTTTGTTGTTGTTTTTTACTGCCTTGTTGTCGATTTTTGGTCGGTTTTCATAATTTCTTTTTCCTTGATGTTGTGTTCCCGATCCCATATGCAGCTGGCATTACGGGAATACCGTTAATTTTTATTACTTTTAAACATTTTTGGGCGATCAAGAGATTTTTCTTAATTTTTTCCTGCATCCTTTCAAATAAATCTGTGGTGTTTGTTAGAAACATGATAACTCCATTTTAAAATTTGCATCCTTACATCCACCTTACATTGAACTACAGCCTAAGCCGTTGAACCGATTTTCTTCAAATTTGAAACATAATTTTCTAAAGGTAATGTCCATAAGTATTCCAAATAAAAAAAACCGGTAAACCTGTTAAGGCTCTACCTCAATGTAAAGTGGGCGTAAGGACGCAAATTTTGAAATGGAGTTGTCATGTTTCTACCAAACACCACCGAAATATAGTTTTGAGAAAAAATAACAATAATTCATACATTCGTAAGTATATTTTCCTGGTATGAATGCAGTGTTCATAGGGGCCGGAAGGGGAAGGGCATGGGGTGCATTTACCCTCCAGTCTTCTAAGATACCACGCTTCCAACCATTGATTTTTGATAAAAACTTTTGTTTTTACTGCTGTAGTCAATGATACCCCTCCTCCTCCTTTTAAAATATTTGCCCTTCCCCCCCCACTCCGTGGAAAAAATCCTTGTGGATGCCTATGACCGTGTCTCAGTTGGATTTATGCATATTGGTCTTACTTATAAACCAGTATTTCGATGTAATAGCCGTGTTTTTTTTTTTTTGGAAAAGCTATCCACAGTATAGTTAGATTTTATGCGCATACCAAAAACAATATTGGCAGCAGGATCACAGCTGATAAAAGTCTTAGTAGAAACATACTGTGAATAAACGTCAAAATGACCATCCACAGTAGGATTCTACTCTAAATACACAGGTTTAAAAGGTTTTCGACATGACTAAGTAGGAGTTGAACCAAGGGTCATTTTTCGTGCTGAACTCAAATCCGTTATCCGTTTTTCGACATTAGCTCTGGTTTTCGAGATATGACCATTAGAAAGTGCAAAAGAACCCTTTTTTCGCTATGTTTGGGGTTATGTAACTATGCGAATAGATTTTTTTATATTGTACAGATTTCTGAAAGTAATAATCTTAATCTTCAAAATTCAGCTTTAATCGTCCCAATATCTCTTTAACTTTTCGAGAAATCCTCAGTTGCATTTTTTAATATTGTGATGAGCAAAGAGAGTGACTTCACCAAGATTTAGAAAACATAGAGAAAAGTTACAAAGCTTTTTGGGATGATGGTATGCTAAGTATGACTATTTTTGGTCTCTTGTACGTGAAACGGACCAAAATTCATGTGAACCGTGCAGTTCCATTACACTTTGTTTTGTTAGAGTTATTTCAAATATAAATTAAAACTGTGGTCAAAAACGGGTGATTTTTTAATTTTTTTCCAAAAGTTGAGCTGATAGCAAAAAAATGGATTTCAGATTTGAAATCTACACTGTCGAAAACGACGTAAATCAAAGAGAAAGCATTTTTTAAATTATATGTAGTCAGATGAAGACTAAGTTAAGTTAAAATATTTTATTAAGTAACATCATAGATACAATACAATTTTCTATTTACAAATATGCTGAAAACCGCATGCTAAAATGTTTTGTAGTTTGTGAGAAAATTGAAAATAACAAAAACTAAAGCCCGTATGACACTACATTTTTTCTTCATTGTATTTCTCATTTAATCTATCAAAGTGTCAGCAGAGCCAAAAAGGGATAAGAAGAGTTTTTAAGAAAGGGATAGCATTTCTCTAAATTAAATTTCACATTTACAATGTGCCCCAAAAGAAAATATACATCATATCCTAGTGATCTCAAGGGTCCAGTGTATATCTACTTTTGTTACTGAGTGTACCTTGAAATAATTTTTCATTTTTATTTCTGAAATTTCAAGAAAAGCTGCCAGAACCTGACAAGTTTAATTTGAAAATCATAGTTTTAATAGATTTTTTGTGACATTTTTACATTTATGGATATAGTGCGTTCCCACTCAAACCTATCACAGTTTGAATAAGAAATTGTACGTTCCGCTTTAATTTCATTTCCAGTTTATTAAAAATGAGAGAAAAATGTAGTGTCATACGGGCTTAAGTTTCCTGTTATTTGACGCCCTGGAATTCAGATTGTTCTTTCCTACAAACACCCAATTTCCAGTTATGGTATTAGGTATTTTAATTTTCAATTTTCTCAGAAACCTAAACACATTTTAGCATGCGGTTTTCAGCATCTGATTAAAAATTAAGGAAGGTATTGAAATCCGTAAACAAAAATTGTACTTGATAACGAAATATTTTTCAAAAAGATATTTAAAAAATAAAATCACTTTTTAATTTTTTAAACTTATGTTTGAAATTAATTTTTTTTTTCAAAAAATATTTACAAAAACAACTTTTTTTAAAAAGTTAATTTAATAATGGATTGTTGGCTTTAAAAAAACATCCAAAAAAACTTTGAAATTCACCATGAATACTACTTTGACCTTGAATAACTTTGGAAGGAGTACATTAATAAGATAAGAAGTACGGACCTTTTTTAAAGAACATCAAATCTTCTTTTAGATTTTACCTTGATCATTTCTGTATGATAGCTGCTTCTAAAGTTATAGAGTATAGAAGGAATACAAAACAAGTTCCCATACGATTTGTATGGAAAACAGAAAGTAGCGATGAGCAACCTCTAAATATTAACCTAAAGGTCTGAAATTTTGCCAGGATTATTATTTCACTAAACTCTAACTAAAAAGGTAGTGGCATTGAAAACCGAAGACATTTTATTTTTTTTTGAATCAGTGTAATATATACCTTAAAAAAAAAAAGAAAAAATAGTGCTCATAGTTATATAACCTCGAAAATGACGAAAAAGTGTTTTTTTTGCACTTTCTAACGGTAATATCTTGAAAACCAGAGCTAATAGCGAAAAACGGATAACGGATTTGAGTTCAGCGTAAGAAAATCCTCTTAAAACGTTCTTACTTTTACGTGTCGAAAAGTTAACCGATATTTGTAAACCTGTGATATTATTGGCAGTGATTCTTGTATAGTTGAAAATAGAACTGGTAGAGCAGAGTTGACCTCTAAAAGAAATCAAGAAGAAAAGTCGTGGTTCGATTGATTTTGCATTTGGCGAGAAAAATTAAATTGCAATTGTCATTTGATCGATAATTCTATTGTATAACAGTTTATCAAATCATTTGATGGACCAATCAATTGAACATGCAAAACGATTTTATCGAAAAAAGAAGAAACACGTCAAAATTCCAATGTCAATGGTGGAGCTAATTTGTTTGATAATGCTACAAGCAACTTTAACATACTTATTTTAGGAAAAAAGTGGTACTGGCCACTTTTATCAAATGCAATCGATGCAGCACTGATGAATTTATGAAGATACAATGTTCAAGTGTTCCAGTCAAACCGTTTTTCTGCAAAAAAAATATAATATCCCACTGCATCACACAAAACCCATTATTTATAAATATATCTAGATATAATGTAAAGCTACATTCTCTTATGAATTTATTCGGTGTTAACTTTCAAATTTCATTACTCAGTATATCGTCGGTTCAAAGGTAAAACTCACTGAGTGCATTTTTTTAATTTCAAAAGCCTCATTTTGCACGTTTTGTATAAGGACATTGAAAGGTATACCCTGGAACTTTACTTAAAAATTTTCGGAAATTGAATTTTCAGCTTCAAAAACTATGTTTCAGTCTAATTTCCTTCAAAAGTGTAAAATGTTAGTAAGTGAGTTTTACCTTTGAACCGATGATTATATTCAATACATTTTTTATAAAAATATTCAAATAAAGTTGATTCATATTTCATATTGGAAGATTTTTGTTTTCAATAATTTTGCTGCCTTTTTTGACGAACGTTGCAAAAACGCAACGTGAATTTTCGGGAAAACTACTTGCTTAAAAAAGTCCAGGTTAAATACAACAAAATTACGGAGTTATACCAAATTGTTGTGGTATTTAACATGGACTTTTTTCAGCAAAGATAAAAATGCGCAAAAGAATAAAAAATACTATTTTTCTGCTATAAAAAGAATTTGGAATATTTTCCTACCATGCAATTTTCCCACCATCATACTGATCTTTGAAAAACCACCAATCTGGCAACACTGGTTTTCTGTCTGCCTTTTTCCGTTACACTAATACTAATATCAAATGGCGTCACTTCTCGTTTTTAACCATTTTAGTGAGTTAAATGAAACGAGAAGAGGGTAAGATTAAATTACTCAAACTGCTGCCTCACTCTCTCAAGCCACAAATACCAACATCGCATGTGCGTGTGGCCTTTGTTTTAAGAATTCAAGTTTTTTTCAGTTTTTTTTTGCCATTTAATCGCGTGTGTTTGTTATATTAATAGAGTAAGGGTTTAACTCAAACGAGAGAGTTTGCTGCCTGTCTTTTCCGTTGCACTAATACAAATATCAAATGGCGTCACGTCTCGTTTTTAACCATTTGAGTGAGTTAAATGAAACAAGAAGAGGGTTAGATTAAATTACTCAAACTGCTGCTTCACTCTCTCAAGCTACAAATACAAACATCGGATGTGCGTGTGGCGTTGTTTTAAGAATTCAAGTTTTTTTTTCAGTTTACTTTTTTTATTTAAGAATTCAAGCTTTTTTTCAGTTTATTTTTTTTATTTAATCGTGTGAACACCAAATTGTTTTTGTATTCAACATGGACTTTTTTTCAGCAAAAATAAAAATGCGCAAAAGAATGAAAAATACTATTTTTCTGCTATAAAAAAGAATTTGGAATATTTTCCTACCATGCAATTTTCCCACCATCATACTGATCTTTGAAAAACCACCAATCTGGCAACACTGGTTTTCTGTCTGCCTTTTTCCGTTACACTAATGCTAATATCAAATGGCGTCACTTCTCGTTTTTAATCATTTTAGTGAGTTAAATGAAACGAGAAGAGGGTAAGATTAAATTACTCAAACTGCTGCCTCACTCTCTCAAGCCACAAATACCAACATCGCATGTGCGTGTGGCCTTTGTTTTAAGAATTCAAGTTTTTTCAGTTTTTTTTTTGTTATTTAATCGCGTGTGTTTGTTATATTAACAGAGTAGGGGTTTAACTCAAACGACAGAGATTGCTGCCTGCCTTTTCCGTTACACTAATACTAATATCAAATGGCGTCACGTCTCATTTTTAACCATTTTAGTGAGTTAAATGAAACGAGAAGAGGGTTAGATTAAACTACTCAAACTGTTGCCTCACTCTCCCAAGCCACAAATACAAACATTGCATGTGCATGTGGCCTTTGTTCTAAGAATTCAAGTTTTTTTTTCAGTTTTTTTGTTATTTAATCGTGTGTGTTTGTTATATTAATAGAGTAGGGGTTTAACTCAAACGAAAGAGTTTGCTGCCTGCCTTTTCCCGTTACACTAATACCAATATCAAATGGCATCACGTCTCGTTTATAACCATTTGAGTGAGTAAAATGAAACGAGAAAGGGTTTAAATTAAATTACTCACTCCAGATGTGGGCTATTCGACAAGTTTTCACATATCAGTTTCACAGTCTGTGAATTATTCTGGTCCAGTTCGGTTCTTGTATCTCGTTTTCAGTTGCAAAAAAAAAAAAAACTTTTACAAATAATATAACTTTAAAGTGGTCATATTCATAAACATTAAGTCAAAACAATTGTTTTTTGAAAGTTTTTATTCAAGTGCAAATATTTTTCAAGTCTGTAAGGAACTTTTTGTGAAAAACGTACTTCGGAGTGATCAAATGGACGAGGCCGTCTCATGCTTGCTCCGACAGTGGGGCCTGGAAGATTATATACCCAAATTTGAAGGTAAGGAATATTACATATTTATGTAGTAATATAAAATAGTAATTAACTATGCAAAATATTGATTTTTCATTTTTTCGATATACATATACAAATATTTTTTTCTAATTAAAAAAAATGATTTTCACACCCAGAAAGTAAATAAGCTTCTCAGTTATAATATACAAGTAACTCAGTTAAAAATGCAAGTACATGCTGTTGAATTAACACACTTTCTTTATTAAAGTAATTAAATCACTTGATTAAAGAAGCAAAGCGTTTCAGTTTAAGTTTCAGTAAATGAATTGTTTAAAATAACCCAATTTCTCGCTTATAGCACCTTATTCACTATTAAAGTGAATTAAAATATTCTTTTTTGAAATTAAATTCGTTGAACATGAATAGATATATTTATTTTGATTAGAAAAAAATATTATGAAAATAATGAGAGCAATAATAACTAAAATAACAAATAATAAAAATAAAAAAATAATAAATAATAATTAAATAAATTATGAATGATGAATAATAAATTACATTGGTCAACAAGGTTTTTTTTACGGTGCCGTGTCATAAGGCCAAGTGACATAAGGCCAAATTTGAATATTTGGCTTTATGTCACTTAACAAAAGCGACATTATATATATACATTACATATCGTGAGCCCGAGCAGGGGGTTGCAGGGGGGCAGCATGCCCCCCCATGCATACCTCACTGTTTATTTGAAAATTTTTATATTTTTTTTTATTAGGTCCGGAAAAGAACATTACGGCCGATATATATACTGAATGGACAAATGAAATTGTCGAATTATTTAAAGAAGAGAAGAGGGCAGTGTATTTGCACACAAAACTTGTAGAATCTGGTCGCGGAATTGCAAACCGTATCGTTGGGAAACTACCCGACCAAATTCATAACCTCAAACGCAAATACAGACAATCTGGAATCATTCCCAAACGTCCAAGAAGAAGTATTTCGCCAGGAACACCAACAACATCATTATCCCCTTCCCAATCACCATCATCGTCGCTGAGTCGTTTTCTTCAGGTATCTTTAACTGATATTGAAAGTGAAGCTGAGGATACCCTCCAGTGGTTGAAGACCTCAAGCCAGCCTTGGGCAACAGTTGAACAAAAATGGGGGGAAACTACACGCACTCGTCTACATCAGCTTAAAGAAATGACAATTGATGAATACTTCAAGGAATACCCTGCATTACAAAAACCAACTGGATATCTTTTGGTAAATTCAATTTTTTAGTTTAGTTTAGTTTTACTCGCATATATTTTATTTAAACAGATGACAGAAAACATCGCTAGACGATATAGTATAGAAAATGGTTTTGAAAGATTAATAATAACTAGATATATCGTCTTAACGATTTCGTTCAAACGATACAAAATTTTTTTGGATCTATTAAAATGAAAACATTTTTTGATGAGAAACTGTTATATAAAATAAGTAGAAAATTAATATACCATCATTCAATTAAATTGACAACTTGACGAATGGCGATGGTATTCGGTGGGTTATCGAGTTAAATGAAGAAAAGTTTGTGCTTCGAACGTTACGTAAGACAAAACCATTTTTCAAACAATGTCTTCTGATGATAATCAATTGCGATCAGAAATTGTAATAGTGTTGTAAAAGTGTTTATATATTACTATTTTTATATCGTAACAAGTATTTTAACATCATTTTTTTTTTTCATTTTGTCTTTTTCCAGTTGCGAAAGGACTTTAACACCATATACCCTGAAAACTCTAACGGACTCTTCGAAAGTTTTCCAAATTACAAAAAAAAAGCTTTTTGAAATTGCTGAAAGCCGAGCGGGAAAGGATAAATTTATCCTAAATTTGCTGAACCTTCAAAATTGTAAGTAAAAACACCTTATTTTGTTTATGACCAGGGCCATTGGCGTAACTAGGAGTTTTTCTGGGGGGTGGGGGGTAGTTTAGATTTTTGTCCAAGCTTTATGCTCTCGGGGGTGCTGAATCCTGAATTGCGACTAAAATTTTATGACGCGACACTTATGGCTCGAAAACTATCAATTAATCGTAAATTACATCTAAAATAACTTGAAAGTTTTTACACAAAATTTCCAACAAATCTCCGATTAAAGTTTAGTTCTCCTATAACCCATTTCAACCTAAGCGTAAATTGAAAATTGACATCTTTTTACGGTTTCCGAAAATCCACTCAAAAACACTAACAAGGGAATTCATAACTGCAAATAAAACACGAGTTATCTTTAGGCATTGAGTTACCTCAGTGTCAAATCATATCAATAAACCAATATTCAATATGAAAAACTACTCACCAAAGTAGGTTCATTAAACGAGTAAGTTAAAAATACTTCTGTTATTGTTGCCTAAAACTTGTGATAAAAGGAAACCTCAAATGAGAGATTTTATTGAAAGAGTATAGCCCTATTAGTTACACTGTGTGACAAAATTTAAATTTTTGTCTCTAACATGAACTAAAATATACTTTTCTGATGACACTGATGCGCTGAATTCTAATCCGGCTTCAGAATTCGCAAATGTGCAGCTTTAAAGCACAAGAACCATTATTTTCGATTTTTCTAAAAATAACAACACAACTTGCTGTTTATTTTCTACTTGTGTTGACTTAAAATTAAAAATACTTAAGTTTACAAATTTCGGTAACGAACAACTTTTTGTTTCCGATTTACCAAAAAGCAAGAGATTAGTTTTAAAAACTATAAAATTTGTAAATTTTATGAACAAACCGTTTTTATTTTCGATTTTCATAAAAACAAAATGTTTGCTGTTTTCTGCTCAGCATCTTGCGCAACGTTCAGACTTCAAAAAAATCGATTTTCTCAGTTGATAGAAACTTTCAATTATTTGTTTATTATTTTATATTTTCCATAACCTAATATGGTTGCGATAACATACTTCACTTACATGGTTTTCAATTCCAACTTAAAAAATAGTAATGTAAATATTTACAATTCAAAGTTATATATTCGGTCACTCCACTTAAACAGAAGAATTTTTTTTCAAATTTTCTTTATATTCAATTATTGTAAATATTTACATACATATTTTGTGACACATGATGAAAAATTCAATTTTTAAATTTGTTGCAAGGTTAAGTTTTATTTTTAGTAAACTCTTCAAAAATCTATACCTAGATCAAAATTTTAACAAAATATAAAATTATTGTTTTCAGCGTCGGAGGATATAAGCAACTTAGCAGCATTGCTTTTAATACCTTCTCTACTCACAGTAACAACATTGAGGCTAAAGGGAGCTGAGAAAAAGGCGTGGAGACCTTCAAAAACAGAGGTGAGGGAAGCCTTCATTGCCCATTCAACAACGGATGCAGGATTAATTGATATAATTACCTATCGCAAAAATAAGCTAAAAGATTTAAACCTAAACTTACAACCATTTATAATAGCTGTAGGTGAGTCTTTAAGTAAAATTCAATCATATTTTGTAATCATAAATGATATAAAATATCGGATAGATAATGTCATTGAAGCAGTTGACACCTGTTTAAAATTAATTTTTTCATTGAATGCAAAATATCCTGATGAAAGCTCATCAGTGTGGTTATTTATACAAAATGGCTTCTATAAAATAAAAACAAAGTTCGACAAAACTTCCACTGCCTCCAACTGTCTTTTATCGGAGCTGGGTATGACAAATTAGATTCTCAAATTAAAGAAGCATTTTATTTCCTTAAGTTCGGAAATTTCAGAGTTTTTATGATTAGATAGTTTCTTAATTAGTTTTTATCATTCAATACATATTCCATTTTTTTTGTATTTATCTGAGTTTGACAGGTAAGATAGTGTGCTACCTAATCGTTATTAAATTTTAATTTAGTTTGAAAATTTCGGAGTTTTGCATAACAGATGAGATACTTCTTCCTTTAATTTAAAAGTTTCGGAGTTTGGCAGATAAAAAATTTATTACTTAATCCTTATCATTGAACACATTTTCTTTGAATTTGAAAATTTCGGATTTTGAAAGTTTTGATATTTTACTTAATTTTTATTAGTTAATACATTTTTTTTTATTTGAAAATTTCGGAAATTGAAACATAAGTGTCTCATCTAATCGTTATCATTGAATACACTTAACACAAGAAAGTGTATTACTTCATCCTTATCATTGAACAAATTTTCCTTGAATTCGAATGTTTAGATTAGATAGTTTCTTACTGAATCTTTATTATTCAATACATTTTTTTTATTTAAAAATTTCGGAGATTGACAAATAAGAAAGTGTCTTTTTTAATCCTTAACGTTGAATACTTTTTCCTTGAATTTGAAAATTTCGGAGTTTTACCGATTAGATAGTATCTTACTTAATTTAATCATTCATTACATTTTCCTTTTTTTTCGGAAATTTATTCGGAGTTTGACAGATAAATAGTGTGGTACATAATCATTTTCATTGAATAATTTTCCTTTAGTTTGAACATTTGGAGCTTTGCATAAGGGATTATGTAGATACTTCTTCCTTCAATTTATAAATTTCGGAGGTTGACAGATTTGATAGTATCTCACCTAATCGATACAAAAACTATACCACTTTATACCACTCAATAGTATTTTCCATTGTATTTGCACACCAAGCTTTGTAGAATCTGGTCGTGGAATTGCAAATTGAATAGTAGGAACACTACTAATTACCAAAATTCATAACCTCAAACGCAAATTAAGAGAGTCAAGAATTATTTTCCAATAAATATTTCGCCAGTTGCCCATCGCCATCATTACCAGTGAGTGGTTTTAAAAAAACGTTTCACATAACAAATAAGATAATCCTTATAATTGCATTCATTTTTCTTGAAATTGAAAATTTTGGAGTTTGGCACATTAAATAGTCTCTCACCTAATCCACACAAAACTTGTAATTTAAATTTACAAACTTTCGCTATAGTGGTAGGTGAGTCTTTAAACGAAATTCAGTCATATTTTGTAATTATATATGATAGATATAATATATCGGATAGATAATGTCATTGAAGCAGGAATAGTGGATATAATTACCTATCGCAAAAATAAGCTAAGAGATTTAAACCTAAACTTACAACCATTTATAATAGCTGTAGGTGAGTCTTTAAGTAAAATTCAATCATATTTTGTAATCATAAATGATATAAATATCGGATAGATAATGTCATTGAAGCAGTTGACACCTGTTTAAAATTAATTTTTTCATTGAATGCAAAATATCCTGATAAAAGCTCATAAGTGTGGTTTTTTATATAAAACGGCTTCTATAAAATAAAAGCAAAGTTTGACAAAACTTCCACTGTCTCCAACTATCTTTTATCGGAGCTGGATATGACAAATAAGATTTTCAAATTAAAGAAGCATTTAGTTTGAAAATTTCAAAGCTTGACAAATAAATCAATAGATTTTCCTTTGATTTGAAAGTTTCGGAGATTGACACATAAGAAAGTGTTTTATCTAATCGTTATCATTGAATACATTTTCCTTAAGTTCGGAAATTTCGGAGTTTTAACGATTAGATAGTTTCTTAATTAGTTTTTATCATTTAATACATATTCTATTTTTTCGTATTTTCTGAGTTTGACAGGTAAAATAGTGTGTTACCTAATCTTTATTAAATGTTCATTTAGTTTGAAAATTTCGGAGTTTTGCATAACAGATAAGATATTTCTTCCTTTAATTTAAAAGTTTCGGAGTTTGGCAGATAAGAAAATTTATTACTTAATCCTTATCATTGAACACATTTTCTTTGAATTTGAAAATTTCGGATTTTGAAAGCTTAGATTAGATAATATTTTACTTTATTATTTAATACATTTTCCTTTAATTTGAAAATTTCGGAAATTGACACATACAAAAGTGTCTCATCTAATCGTTATCATTGAATACACTTAAAACAAGAAAGTATATTACTTAATCCTTATCATATATACCTAACAAATTTTAACTTTCTTTTCTAATCGCTAACCTTGAACACTTCTTCCTTTAATTTGAAAGTTTCGGAGTTTTACTGATTAGATAGTATCTTACTCAATCTTTATCATTTAATAATATTTTCCTTTAATTCGTAAACTATGGAGTTTGAGAGATAGAATAGTGTGTTACCTTATCTGTATAATTGAATACATTTTCTTATAGAAAATTTCGGAGTGTTGCATAACAGATTAGATACTTTTTCCTTTAATTTTAAAATTTTGGACATTGGTATATTAGATAGTGTATTGCCTAATCCTCTTCATAGAATAAATGTTCCTTTAATTTGAAAATTTCGGAGTTTGAAAGGTCAGATTAAATAGGGTCCCACTTAATAATTATCATTCAATTCATTTTCCATGAGCTTATAAGTTTCAGAGTTTGACATATTAGATAGTGTTTTACCTCCTATCATTCAAAAGATTTAAGTTTGGAAATTTTATAGTTCAGAATATAACGTTCCTTAGTATAAAGAAATACTATGGCTTCTTGTTTCTTATGTGGGGTTAGGGTCAATGATCTTAAATGCCTAAGGCAACATTTCTCTTTCGTACATTATAACCACGAATTTCTACAATATAACTGTATTGAGGACGATTGTGGACGATCATTTCAGATTTTCAGTTCATTTCAGAGACATTTCAAAAAACATCATTGCCTTAGGAGCGTTTCTCGAGAATATACACAAATTAAACTTTTTTCTTCTCCTCCTCCGTCAAATATTGACTTGACCTCCAACCAGTTGACGTTTACTAGAAATGAAAGTTTACCAAAAAATCCTACTGTTGATAAGGCTATGTCCATTTTTATTGCTTCTTTGTATGGAAATACACTTTTGCCCAGAAATGTTGTACAAAAAGTAATTGGCGGCTTTGAAGAGTATCTTAACTCCTTAAATTCAGTGGTGGGGAAGTGCGTGGAAAAAGTTATCTTGGAGCATTCACTTCCTGCTTATTTTTCAAAGTCTATTGTAGACTCTATCGGTGCTTATATCGTTTCTCCTTTAGATTTGTTCAGAACAGAACACAAAAGAATGAATTATTTTACTGCACAAAAGTCTTATATTAAACCTGAATGTATTGTTATAGGTCAGCGAATGGATAGAGTCAAAACACAAGGCATATCACTTAAGCAACCAGTCACATGCCAGGAGCATTTTATTCCCTTAAGACAAGTTTTGAAACGTTTTTTTTCTCTTGATTCCATACTGTCTGAAACCCTTCAATATATGAATAGCCTCAAAAGTAAAAACGTGGTTGAAAACTTTGTCCAAGGTTCATATTGGAAGATGAGAAAGACATATCATTCCGATAAATTAGTTTTGCCGTTGTTTATGTATTTTGACGACTATGAAGTAGGAAATGTTCTTGGAAGTCATGCAGGTATCCATAAGCTAGGTGCAGTTTATGTATCAATTGCCTGTCTACCACCATGGCGCTCTTCGGTACTTTCAAATATATTTTTAGTTCTTCTTTTTCATTCCTCGGATAGAACAGAATTCGGTAACAGTGTTATATTCCAACCTATAATTGACGAATTCAATTTTCTTTTTGAAGAAGGTATTCAAATAAACATTCCACAATTCAGTGGAAAGATATATTTTGAGCTTGGTTTAATCCTTGGTGATAACTTGGGTATACATTCTATGATAGGATTTTCTGAGAGTTTTTCAGCTAATTTTTCGTGTAGAGTATGTAAAGTCTCGAAAGAAATTTAAAAAAAAACAATTGTATGAAGATATCACACTACTTCGAAAAATTTCAAGTTATGATGCAGATCTGGCTCTTAACAATTTATCCTTGACAGGTATTAAAGAAAAATGTGCCTTCCTTCGAATAAAAAATTTTGACTTATTTCAGCAAGTGGGTGCTGATATCATGCATGATGTGCTTGAAGGTGTTGCGAAATATATTTTAAAATTCATTCTACTAGAGTATACAGAAACATCTTAATTGTTCTCCCTAACTCATTTTAATGAAAAGCTTTTGGCATTTGATTATGGTCCAGATGGTAAAAATAAACCATGTTGTATAGAAAAAGAGCATCTAAGACGAGGAAGTATTCGACTGTCCTCTGGAGAAATGATAACTTTAATACGATATTTTGGAATACTTGTAGGTGATTTTGTCCCAAGGGAAAATATAGGGTTTGGACATTGTTTATTACACTTAGAAAAGTAATAGACATCCTTTTCAGCGTAAGCATTTCAGATGGGACAGAATTTTTGCTGCAAGCATTAGTGGCGGAACTTAACGAGCTGTATATTGAGTTAACAAAAGAGCCTCTGAAGCCAAAGTTTCACAATCTCATTCATTATCACACTGCTCTTACCAAATACGTTCCACTGTCTTCATTTTGGTCAATGAGATATGAAGCCAAGCATAGGCAGTCTAAAATGTCTGCTAGAGCATCATGTAACCGTATGAATATTACTTTTACTTTAGCAATGAAACATCAGCTTCAGCTTAATGAAATATTTATAAAAGGCACACTACAAAATACACTTTCTGTTGGCCCTAAAAAGGACATGTTACTATCAGAAAAAGAATTAATGAACTCGCAATTACAGTTAGACCCTGAAAAGACTTTAACTAAGGTTAGTTGGGCGACGATGTCTTCAGTACGCTATGAAAAGGGATCAATTTTAGTGAAAAGTCTTGGTATAGATAGGTATAACTATGATTTTTGCATTCTGAAAATATATACTTATACGACTTTAATAAACTGATCTTCACCTGCTCTCTATTAAAAACTTTAGGCTTCGATGAACATTACTTTGCTTTCGAAGTAGAAAATCCAAAGAATGATGAAGAAGTCATTATGTTTTTCGAGTCATTTCCCAATACTATTCCTAATACAAGAACTATTCTTTCAAACGGAAAACAATATATAATTTAAAGAAGCCCTTTGTGAAACTAATAATTTTAGAAAAGTAACTAAATATTTAATTCAATATTGTAATCCTAATGAATAAATATACATTCTTAAAAATATGATGTTAACTGGTATAGTTTTTACCAACCCAAATTTTAAAAACAAATCTGTGTATATATATATGTTAAAATTTAAATATATTTATTTATTTTAAAACTATTATTTTAAACATTGCATTCATAAATGCCAAATTTGTAAATTTATATATTTTAGCAAAACACATTTTGTTTTTTTTTAATAATTTTATTTTGTTTTCTCTAACTTTAAGACTTATACAAATCATGCATCATTTTTACTTTTATTATATTAATAAACATAATTTTAATTACTATAACCATTCAAAATATGTTTTTCTCAACCGTCATTCGGTTTGAAAAGTTGAACAAAAATTGTCTTTTTTTCAGATTGAGTAACCTGTCTAGTCAGTTGGAGAAGCTAATATGCTTGGATTCCTTACACAACTTACTCAATTCGAATATCCAACCTACTCAATTGAAAACGCCTACCTTATCAGTTGTAGGAGCCTATCTTCTTAGTTGAAGTAGCCAATCTACTCTCTTTTCTTAGACAACTTACTTAGTTAAAGTAGCCAATACTTATGTCACTATAAACAAATAGATTGGCTCCTCCAACTAAGTAAATTGTCTTAAGAAACCAAGTAGATTAGCTTCTTCAACTGAGTAGTAGGCTACAGCAACTGACAAAGAAGGCTGCTCCAACCGAGTGGACTGGCTAGTTGAATTAAGTGGGTTGGCTAAAGCAACCGAGAATATAGGCTACTTCAAGTGAGCAGATGGGGTACTCCAAACGAGTAGATGGGCTACTCCAACTGAGTAGATATGCTACTCCAACCAAGTAGATGGGCTACTCCAACTGAGTAGATATGCTACTCCAACCGAGTAGATTGGCTACTCCATCCGAGTAGATAGGCTACTCCAACTAAGTAGATTGGCTACTTTAACTGAGTAAGTATGTGAATGTGAACGAGTAGATTGGCTACTTTAGCTGAGTAGAAAGGCTATTCCAACTGAGTAGACAAGCTACTCCAACTGAGTAGAGAGGCTACTCCAACTGAGTAGACAGGCTTCTCCAACAGAGAAGATAGGCTACTCAAACCGAGTAGATTGGCTACTCCAACTGAGTAGATAGGCTACTCCAACCGAGTAGATTGGCTACTCCAACCGAGTAGATTGGCTACTCCAACTGAGTAGAAAGGCTACTCGAACAGAGAAGATAGGCTCCTTCAACTGAGTAGATTGGCTACTTTAACCGAGTAAGTATGTGAATGTGAACGAGTAGATTGGCTACTTTAGCTGAGAAGAAAGGCTATTCCAACTGAGTAGACAGGCTACTCCAACTGAGTAAATAGGCTTCTCCAACAGAGAAGATAGGCTACTCCAACCGAGTAAGTATGCGAATTTGAATGAGTAGAAAGGCTATTCCAACTGAGTAGACAAGCTACTCCAACTGAGTAGAGAGGCTACTCCAACTGAGTAGACAGGCTTCTCCAACAGAGAAGATAGGCTACTCAAACCGAGTAGATTGGCTACTCCAACTGAGTAGATAGGCTACTCCAACCGAGAAGATTAGCTACTCCAACCGAGTAGTTTGGCTACTCTAACAGAAAAGATAGGCTATTCCAACAGAGAAGATTGGCTACTCCAACCGAGTAAGTATGCGAATTTGAATGAGTAGAAAGGCTATTCCAACTAAGAAGATAGGTTAATCCAACTGAGTAAATGGGCTACTCCAACCGAGTAGATTGGCTACTTTAACCGAGTAAGTATGTGAATGCGAATGAGTAGATTGGCTACTTTAGCCAAGAAGATAGGCTATTCCAACTGAGTAGGCAGGCTACTCCAACTGAGTAGATAGGCTACTTGAACAGAGAAGATAGGCTACTCCAACCAAGTAGATTGGCTACTCCAGCTGAGTAGATTGGCTATTCGAACAGAGAAGATAGGCTACTCCAACAGATTAGGTTGGCTACTCCAACCGAGTAATTATGCGAATTTGAATGAGTAGATAGGCTATTCCAACTTAGAACATTGGTTTATCCAACTGAGTAGATGGGCTACTCCAACCGAGTAGATTGGCTACTTTAACCGAGTAAGTATGTGAATGTGAATGAGTGGATTGGCTACTTTAGCTGATTAGATAGGCTATTGCAACTGAGTAGACAGGCTACTCAAACTGAGTTGATTGGCTACTCGAACAGAAAAGATAGGCTACTCCAACCGAGTAGATTGGCTACTTTAACCGAGTAAGTATGCGAGTTTGAATGAGTAAATAGGCTATTCCAACTAAGAAGATAGGTTAATCCAACTGAGTAAATGGGCTACTCCAACCGAGTAGATTAGCTACTTTACCCGAGTAAGTATGTGAATGCGAATGAGTAGATTGGCTACTTTAGCTGAGAAGATTGGCTATTTGAACAGAGAAGATATGCTACTCCAACCAAATAGATTGACTGCTCCAAGCGAGTAGATTGGCTACTCCAACCGAGTAAGTATGTTAATTTGAATGAGTATATAGGCTATTCCAACTTAGAAAATAGGTTTATCCAACTGAATAGATAGACTGAATAGATAGACTACTCGAACAGAGAAGATATGTTACTCTTACCGAGTAGAGTGACTACTCCAATTGAGTAGATAGTCTATTCCAACCGAGTAGAATGGCTACTCTAGCCGAATAAGTATGTGAATGTGAACGAGTAGATTAGCTACTCAAACAAAGAAGATTGGCTACTCCAACCGAGAAAATGGGGTACTATAACTAAGTCAGTTGTCAAATGGAACCGAATGAGTAAGCTACTTTAAGTGAGTGGAAAGGTTATTTCAACCAAGAAGTAGGACTAGTCCAACTGAATAGATAGGCTACTCAAACCAAATAGATTTGATCCAATTTTGTATATTGGTTTAAATAATTAGCTACTTTAACCGTGTAAAAGCTTATTGTAAACGTATAGATTGGCTAATCCAACTATGTTGGATGTCTAAAATAATTGAGTAGATGCGCTACTTCAAGTGAGTAGATGGGCTACTCCCACCGTGTAGATTGCTAATTTTATTCAGTAAGTTGGTTAAAAAAACGCACAAGATTATTTTTTTCATCTATATTGGCATCGTCAATCGAGTAAATTTGTTATATCAATTGAGTACGTTTATTACATCAACCACACAGCTAAGTTAGAAATGCTGAGTTGTAAGTTATTCCAACTGTGTACGTTGGCCTTTTTCAATTGAGTTAATTGGCTATGTCAAATAAGTACATTTGTAATATTAACAGCGTAGCGTAGTTACAACTGCCAATTACTAAGATTTTCACTTTTAGAACTAAATACAACAACCGAGAAGGTTAGCTACTCTAACTTAACAAGTATGCAAAGGGAAGTAAGTTAATTAGTTATTATTAACCATTTAGCCATGTTGTATTTATTAACTTAATCGGCTGATGAAACCCACAAGATTATCCCAGAAACTGCTTCGTAAAATTTAGTACACTTTAGCAGAATCAGTGGGTGAATTTAAGCATTTTTTTTTAACCTTATGGAATGTGTTGGCTTAACACCTTTAGTTTGCAGGTTGTATAGTAAGCACCTCAATCGGTTAATTTTACACGAGTTTTACGTTATTATTAACTAACCATTTTTCTGCGTGTATAATTCAAAGTTAAAAGTTCAAGTGAGCTCAACTCCATGATTGCGTTTTTTAAATTTTCTTCATATTCAATTATTATAAAAAGCCTGAGCGCGGGCATTTGAAATTCTAAGTGTCTGAATTTAACCAAATTCCCTTAGAATAATAAAATTCATAGTATCTTAATGCTGTGATTTTTATATTAGTCGGTAAACATCGATACAAAATTGCGTCTTAGAAGGGTACGATAGCCATCTAACTGATGAGCCCAACTATCGTACCTGGGCGAAACGCAATCATGGAGTTGAGCTCACTTGAACTTTTAACTTTGAATTATATAATTTTATACGGCATCGTCCAGGTTTTAAATTCTTCTTCAAAAGGAAAATCTTTGCTGGATTACTATACCAATAACAATCAACTTAAAAACATCCATAGGGACGCGTTAATACAGATAATTATCGAAGAGGCAAACTACACAAACTTATTACTAAAAACTTACAATTTTTCCGAAGTAATGGAAGATATTATATCTATATTCCCGAATGAAAAGGACGTTGAGGTAAGCCCAATGATAATTTCAACGTGTAGGTACCTACTTATATGGCATTAAAACTATTTCGATTGGCACTAATTTTCAATCCCAATAGTCTTAAACCTGTTTTTTGACATAGTTCTAGCTCTACAAACTCAGTTTAAGAAAAATAGAACTAAATTTATTCAAATTTAAATTCTTAAAGTTTTAACGCCTTTAAACTTGACTTTTGAACTTTGTAAACAGGATGTCCAGTTAATAATTGATACCCCTGCAATTGGTTATAGCATACCTTATGACCTTTTTAGAAAAAAAAAAATGGAAAAAATATTTTGCTATTGGTAACTATGTTATGATGTTATATTTTCAAAAACTGTTCAAGTACTTCTTTCCCCAATTACATGAACACTACGACCATGGATGAGCAATTTTAATTTTTTTTTAATTTTTCTAGAATATCTACCTTTTCTGATGGGTGGTAAATTTTTTAAATTATTTTTTCATTTCAATTATTTATTTTCAAAAAAGTTTGACCACCTCCAAAAACTAAAAATTTAATAAGGCCATTCATGTAATCATTAAATTTTTATTTTTAGAAATGGTCAAACTTTTTTGAAAATAAATAATTGAAATGAAAAAGTAATTTTAAAAAAATTATAATAAAAAAATACAGCATCTTCTATTAAATTTTACAACCCATCTATCAGAACAGGTAGGTACCTATTCTAAAAAATTAAAAAAAAAAAAAACAATAAAAATTTTTCATTCATGGTCGTAGTGTTCACGTAGGTAATTAAGAAAAAAAGTACTTGTTAACAATTTTTGAAAAAAATATCATAAAATAGTAACCACTGGGAAATTATTTTTTAATATTTTTTTTGAATGATCATAAGGCCTGATTAACCCAATTGCAAGGTTATTAATTATTGACAAGACACCGCCTGTACACATAAAACTGCTACATAATAACGAATAAGATATATATTTTGTTTTTTGATGATGTTTTAGGTTTACTATTTCATACCACGAAAAGGGAAAAAAAATCCTAGTGGTGAATTGTACTTTAGGTTTTCAAACTCAAGGTCAAAGCGCATGAAACATTTAGCCAAGGAAAATCACACAGAAGAAGAAGAATTAATTTAGCAGGCAGCTGAAGTTGATGAATCCATAGCCTTAGCATTAAAAACATCCCTAGCGAGGGACAGTTCCGATTGGAACTTGGTATTGGACAAGTGGAAAAAAAACATTTGTACTCCGACAAAAAGAATTGACTTTAAACCAATCAGATTTTTTGAAATCTTGGCCCAAGTTTTCCGATGCAAGGGCAGATCTTGTAATATCTAAAAAATTGTGTTTGAGTTTATTTTTTTTCAAATTTTTTTCCACAGATTCGTATTGACTTTGATTTACTAGATTAGATTAGATTAGATTAGATTGTTTATTGAATATAAAATATATATACAATAGTATGGCATGGCTTATATGCCGTCTGCCAGAGTGATCATTATAATGGTTTGAATAAATAGTGCAAAGAAAAGATTGGCATTAAATTAGAAAAAAAAAGAACAGAATTGCAATATTAATTAACAAAAATACATATGAAATTATATTCGTATACATTTTGAAACTAAGAAAGAACAAAAATATAAAGAAAACACTTCAGCATAAGTGAGATTTACTTCACTCAGTACGGTGGGGGTTTTGTTCACACCAAGCGCCCCTTTTCGCTCGTTGTTGTCGCTTTAGTGTCTCTTTCTGAGTTTTGAAGAAAAGTAAGCTTTATGTGAATTCACTTCTATACAAAAGAGCTTGTTTAGTATAAAAATACAAGCAGTTCCAACCTCTGGTTCCATTGAGAACACCGTACAGCTCATTTTGATCGAGAAAGCTTTTTCCAAAGTGAAGACGTCTTATTTCTTGGAGCATTGGGCATCTGGCTATAAAATGATTTACATCCTCTCGCTCCCTGCAATTGCACAAACCACATATTTCAGGCAGATCTTCCCTATATGGAATAAAATTTAAATTTATAACTTCTATCCTTAATCGAAAAATTATATTTATTTTATCAATACTCATCTTATCCATGAAATAATTATTTTCGCCTAACTTATGGTTCAGGTTTTTGTAAATCATTCGCGTGTTTGATGAGCTAGCTGAATTTAAATTTTTCAGATACAAATTTTCGTCGATTTGTGCAATCAGATCATAGAAAGTATCCCGCCATTCTTCAAAATTTTCTGATAATCTAAAAACCAAATCGTGGGACATAGCTAGATCGTTCCATTCCTTGAAAATTCCTGAGGATGTTCTGTGTAGGAGCAACATAGTTTGTTTTTGCAAGCAAGAGCTATTTCTTTGCATGGTTTTTATGATGTAATCACTATTAGCTTTTAAATTTTTTAAAAAGATGCTCGATAGCCCTGTTTCAACATGAATTGCATATGTTGGTGTTTTTTCCGGAAGCCTGAACAGGCGTTTGAAGAAATATCGCTGCAGTTTTTCAAATTCTTCCACGAAAGAACAACCGAAAACTTCACTTCCGTAACACAGACACGAATTGATGGTTGCATTAAAGACCTTATATTTTGCAGATGTGCATATCTCTTGTTTTCCGTAAAAAGATTTCCATATTGAATTAATAGCTGTTCGTGCAACTGTACATTTAGCTTTAATGTGTTTAACCCAACTCAAGTTCGATGATAGAGTTACACCCAAATACTTATACTCTTCGACTAATTCAAGGTTTTCATTATTCAGAGTCCATCTTTGCGTTACTCTACTTCTGCTTGGATTTCCACGAAAAACTAGTACCTTTGACTTTGCAATATTAATTTGCAAATCCCATAGCGAGCAGTATTTGGAAAGCTTGTTGATCATTAGTTGAAGAGTTGTTGGACTATCGGCTAATATAACCAAGTCATCGGCATAAAGTAAAACTTTAATGAGTATGCCCGCGAAGCTCACTCCACCCGGTAAGTTTTGAATGATATCATCTATAAATAACGCGAACATGATTGGGCTAAGGATGCATCCCTGTGGAACTCCTGTCGATGTGTTGAAAAAATTTGAACTTTCTGTGTTTCCATCTACCGTTGCAGATGTTCCCGAGAGCAATTCCATGTACATTCTAATGAATTTAAACGGGACTCCTTTTAATGATAATTTGTAGATAAGACTGTTCCTGTTTATTTTATCAAAAGCTGCCTTGAAATCTACAAAAAGACAGTACAATTTTTTTTTCCTTTCCACAAAATGTTGAGCGATATTCCGAAGGACAAAAATTTGGTCTGAAGTGGAATAGCCAGCGCGAAATCCTGCTTGAAAAACACTTAATTTTCCATTTGTTTCAATCCATTTCATTAACCTGGTGTACATAATTTGGGCAAATATTTTTCGGTTTGTGTTCAAGAAAGATATTCCTCGGTAGTTTTCGGGCAGAGAGCAATCACCTTTTTTGAATATCGGAAATATAATGGCTTTCTTGAAATCGGCTGGAAACTGGCTACTTTCATATATTCTATTGTAAAACATAGTCAAATACATCAAAAACTCATTTGAAGAATATTTATAAAATTCTGTACATATTCCATCGGTTCCTGGAGCTTTTCCATTTTTCATTGCTTTAAGAGCAGCAACCAACTCACATTGAGTGATTGGACAATCCATTTCATTGTCTGCGATGCAGGGTAAGGCGTAACTAAAGCTATGCAGAAGACACTCAAAGTTTTCATTTAGGAGTTTTTCAAAATGCATGGCTAACATGGTTCTATCAATCGAAACAGTGGTATTATTTTTCAGTTCACCAATGATCTTTATTGTATTCCAGAAGATTTTCGAATTTTTATTATTTTGAAGTTGTACTGCTAGATTGTTATAGTATTCGTTTTTCTTCTTAATACATATTTCTTTGTACCTTTTATTTGCTTGGAGATAATGGATTCTGAAGATCACATCATCACAACGCCTAAGCTGTTTCAGAGAATCAAAGCAAATACTGCGAAGGTTTTGGCACTCACTGTCAAACCATTTGTGGATTTTTAATTGCGAAGACGAACCGTTCTTAGCTGGAGCTGATACTTTAATAGTGCTTACTATATACTTTGACAATTCATCTATACTTTCTAATTGTAAATTTGGGGCATTTTCCAGGCGAAGGTTAAGTCTTTGTTCATACCTCTCTCTTAGCCAATCTTTCCACTTCATTTTCACCCTTTTTTCGACAGAGCTCTTTACAGTTTGACACCCGACTTTCACCGTTGTTATACATGGAAGGTGATCAGAGTAAGTCGCACATTGAATTTCAAAATCACTTACAAAATTTAACCATTCACCTTTTACCACAGAAAGGTCAATGATGGATTTGCCTTGACTATTTATAAATGTTAAATGCCCATATACATCGCTTTTTGAGATACCATTAAGTATGAAAAATCCATAGCTCTCAAACATTTCCACTAAGCGCTTGCCTTGTCTATTAATGAGTATGTCTTTTGATTTTCTGATTAAGCTGAAATTGCTGTGAAATTCTTGTACAGGAGCGGCTATGTTTTGGAATTCACCTATCCTTGCATTAAAGTCACCTACGAGCATAACATTATCTGACTTTGAGCAGTTTAATATTTCACATAGCTCATCAAAATCGTTAGCCCAGTTATTGCAGTTCAGATAAATAGGAAATATTACGAGTTCTTTTCCATTAATTTCTAGTTCAAATGCAAGTATATTACGAAATTCACGTATTTTAGTAAAGTGACCTATTGTATTCGTTTTAATTCCACAGAAAATTCCTCCGCTCGCTCTTCCGAATGTGTGCACTCTTTTTGCTGGTAACCATTTAAATACAAATCCATTAAAAAACTTGTTAAAATCCAATTCCTTTCCTTCTTCAATAAATGTTTCAATTAAAATAATAATATCAAATTTCTTTAAATAATTAAAAAAATCGGGAAATAATAATTTGTTTTTGAGTCCGGAGACATTATAGCTGATGATTGTAAACTGAAAGTCATTTTGGCAGACGGAGGTTTCCTATGCGACAACCCTGGAATTTCCCACTCTAAGTGGCTGTTGTCCAGACGAGGATGCACCATTATCGACTGAGGAAGTGGATTGAGTCTTCGCTAAAACACAAAACAGAGATAATGCAGTTTTTTGATTTTTTTGATTTACTATATCCCGGAAAACAACATTTGTTGCTCAGCAAATGGGAAACATTTAAAACCCATATCAAGAAATATTATGAAATAGACCTTCATAATCCACAGAGCAAAAAGGAATTTGCTCTTCTTAAAAACTCCGCACAGATCAGCGTTGCCCCCCTACTACAGTTGTAGTGTTTTTACTACATTTTATTTTCCAAAAAAGTCACTACGTACAATCCTAAAATATTCACAAAACACTACAATTTTAGAATTTCAGAAAATATAAAATCTTAACAAAAAAATTGATTAAAGTTCTGTTCGCATACTTCCCAAAACTACGAATTTCTACGAATCAAGCTCTGAGTTCTGTCAAAGTTCATGTATTAAAAAAATTGTACTAAAATTCTGATTGTTTGGAATAAAATATCTGCGTAAGGATTATTGAAAATTGGGGGAAAAATTAAATTATGATTTGATTTGAAATTCGCTTCGTTAAACACTAAATAGGAATGATTTTTTTGTTTAGATTATAAACGATGTCAAGCCCACTTTATACTTCTGTCACATTTTTTCTCAGAAGCTGTCATTTATTTAGGCGAGTTTAACTTTAACTTGTTAAAAAAATGGTTTAACAATCGTGTTTATAGTTAAGGAAAAGTTAGAGAGTTGCATCACAGTTGAAAATTGTTAATTAGTGTCACGTTAATGTCCTTAAAATAGGGTGTTTATAATTTTGCGCCACTAAAGAAATGATAAAAATCTGCAATATCTTTCCTAATTTTGAAGTTATTTTATAGTTACATAGGTTATAAAAGTAAAAAATTTTAATTATTTGATAAGTAATTTTTATTAAAATTTCTAAAACTCGAAAGGTTTAAATAATTCAGTGAATGGTTTTTTACGTTTTCAAGTAAATTAAATCAGCAACGCTCACGCTACATTTTCAACCAGTTGGGGGGGCAACACTGCCACAGATACAAACAGGTTTGAAAAAAAAAATTAAATACTTATTTATTATTATTTATTCATTTTATTTTTTTAGATACGGAAGACATAGTTGTAGCCTCTCTTCTCAATGCCATTCTTCCTCCTGCTTCAAAATTTAAGGACAAGAGCGGATGTTCCAAGAGAAAAGTGACAATTGCCGATGCTCAGGAGTGCTTTATTTTGAAATAGGGTTCCATCTTCCATCGACCATTACCAAGAAACAATCAACGAACTGGTAAATAAGTATTATAACATTGGACTGACTATTCAGCCTTTTATTCTTTGTATTGGCCAGGAACAAGAACTATGTTTTTTCCGAATTCTATATTTATCTTGATAGGACATTAGGTATATAAATTCGATTCTTTTGTAGAAATGCTTGACTTATGTTTAAAAATATTTCAAGTCTTATCGCTGAAATATCCGTCAGCTTGTGAATTATCTTGGTTGTTTTTGCAAACATTTTTTTTTCAAATTGACAGCAAGTTTGACTCAAAGTCAAGTAACGTTACTTCATTGATAATTTTTTTGAAAATCCAGAAATAACTTCTTTTTATCTGTATATAATATATTCTTAACATAAATAATTGAAATGTATATTTGCTTTAAATGTTTACAAAAATATCCAAATACAAACATAGAATTATTTACACGCCCTCCGCTTCATTTATACCAAATGGTAAAACTTTTGTACGAAATAAGTGTATTTGTAACTGTACCTACATAGATAAAAGAATTAATAATAAGTTCGGAAAAATAAAAAGGTTTTTTTTTTTTAAATTGTTGTGTTGTTTTTTTTTCTGAATTTTCTGTAGAGTCATTTGAAGTAAAGGTGAAATTGTTTTAAAATAAAAATGCATTTAAATCAAATATGAACTGCTTACGATTGTCTTCGAAAAATGTTTGATTTAAAATTGAATTAAATATTTGAAGTAAAGGCAAAATTCTTTTAAATCAAAAAATAATGCATTTAAGTCAATTATGAATACGGTGACCATCCGTCCTCTTTTTTAGAGGACAGTCCTCTTTTTCGGAGTCCTGTCCTCTATATTTTATTTTATTAAAGAGGACAGACAATTGTCCTCCTTTTACTGAATTGTCCTCCAAATGTCCTCCTTTTATCTTTCAAACCATTTTTCTAAGATTGAAACCATATCAAGTATCTACTTTTTTCATTACTTAACTAATTGCACACATAACTTTATGACAGAATTTGGAAAAGATAAGAAAATTTTAGAAAGAGCATGTGAAAATCTATTCTAGCCAGTAAAGTTGTCGCTATTATTTCTAACTTGACGTGCCCTGACCGATAGAGTGTTTTCAAATTCATTCGAGACTTATTTAGAAACCCGAGAAATCGCAATTTAAAGTTGACAAACTAGAGGCAATGTCAATAGCAAAGTGCAACAAAGTACAATTTTGGCTGTGAAGATTTTCAAATTTTCTTAAGAAAAAAAAAAATAGCAAAGAAAAGAATTAAACACTGTTTCAGCCCTAATTATAAAACGTGCTCGTATATCTCTAATTCACAATTCAACTAAAATTCTGATCAAAAGTTAGGTGGTTAAGGTGGAATTTTAGAATTTTACTAGTATAAATTTGGTAGCAATAAAGATATAAACTGCTTATCTACGTTAAGTTCTATATCTTACCGAAAATCTAGAATCTAGTGCAAACAACAAGAACTCTGATGTTACCAGAGATTATTTATTAAAGTGCACATATTTTGGGTTGTCAATATAGTTTTTGTCACCACGGTCTGTTTCCTTTTATAATTATATAATTTGTTCTTAAATTTTAGAACGTTTTTAAAAAGTTGTCCTCTTTTTTGCTCCTGAAAAAATGGTCACCGTAATTATGAACTACTTTAATGTATCGTCGAGAAGTATTTGATTAAAAATTGAACTTTATTTGAAGTAAAGGTGACATTCTTTTAAATCAAATAATAATGCATTTAAATCAACTATGGACTATTTTAATTTATCGTCGAAAAGTATTTGATTTAAAATTGAACTTTATTTGAAGTAAAGCCGAAATTCTTTTAAAACAAAAAGGAATGCATGCGAATCAAATACGAATTATTTTATTTTGACGTATGAAAAACTACTTGATTTTAAATGGGATTCTAATTGATTTAAAGTTAATTTTATTTAAATGAAATGTGAAACCTCTTTCAAAATATTATGGAACAGTAAATACATACGTCGTGTGCCATCTCGACATTTATTCAATACAGACGGTACATACTCAATACTTACACATGTATCTATTGACTAGCTACAGTGCTGAGTCCACGCAACTTGTACTGACTCTATGTGTTTATGAGCACTTCAGCCATCCAAGCAATGAGTTTCAACTTATTCAGTTTTGGCAACAGTTTTTTGTGCCCCCAAGTGGCCTAGTGGATGCGTGCTATCTTCGTGTGTGAAAGGTTCCCAGTTCAAATCCGAGTAAGTATCACAAAATATTTTTAAAATAAAATAAATATCTAGAAAATAAACTTTCAGAATAATGGTGGATTACATGTATCTTGATATCAAGAATCAAGATACATGTATCTTGATATCAAGAATCAAGAAAAGTAGAGGGGGTTAGATATACTCCACAATATGAATGTATGAAAGAGTACACGGTGGTTACTCTTTTTTACTTGCCATAATCTACTATAACTTGTTGACAGCTGTCACAAGCATATGTTTTTGGTTCCAAATTTGAGAAACTATTTGCTTAACTATTTCGTTCGTGTACGTGTACGAATTACAAATATTAATCCTTTTAAATATTGACCCATTTAAGTAATATTTTCAAAATCGAAAATCTTAGAAACCATCTAGATTAACCAATCCTTCCTTAATTCTAAATAAATATATTGGGAAAAGAGGAAGAGCAATGCTTTCGATCCTTTTCATTTGTATTTCAACTCAGCAACCGCAATCAAAACAACAAGCTGTGTTTGTCACTATTTTGTATGTGAAGGCACATCCAAGACAAGTCAAATTGGGTCGAATAGTCCTAGCTTGTTCGTGTATAGTTGCACTTCAGGAAAATACTAGAAATTCGACGGAGTTTATGCTCGTTCTTGCAAATATGCGAAAGCTGAAAGACGGGAGTGTCGAGAGATTTGGTAAGGAACTTTGAGAATATTCCCGTCACGATTATAAAAAAATAAATAAAACAATTATCCGTAGGGCCACGTGAGACGTGACCAAATGAACCATGCAAGCACTCATTTCTTGGATTCCTCTATATGATTTATGGTGAAAGTAATTGAATTACAAACAAACTTCGTGGGTTCTCTGGACGTATGAAATCAAAAAATCATCCAATCCCTGGAAATAAAACTCCTCCCACAGAGCAAAAAATATCCGGAATATATCGCAATCGATTGTGCTTCATTACTATGACGATCGTGCTTCTGAACCACCAGGTCTAACTGCAATTCATATAATATTTTTTAGCGATTATATTCGAATTGTTGAAGGATCACTGGACAGATGATCAGGTATACCATCATACAAGATGCATTTTTGGTGTTCAGTTCAATGAATTCCTGCCATGTATTCTTAGTTGCAATGCTGTGGATCTGCATGGGCTGAACCTCTTGCCACAGGGATAAAGACTATATATAAATCAATCGTGCAGTCCAATTGTATTTTATGAATTTGCTACCGCTGCGTTCCGTATTGGATACTCATTATTGAGGCCTCATTCCACGTTTAAGTAGTAATCATCATCCCGCAGATCCACCCCTATTACTTCGCCATGGATGTTATGTTGCAGGTGAGTGAATTTTAAATTTGAATTAAAACCATTTTACTTGAATTGATCAATCATTTTGTCAGCCAGGAATAGATGGTGAAATCAATAGAAGACTAGTGGCTACCCCAATGGAAACACTGCATATATTCACTGCCGGTGAAGTGACCAATCACTTGTTCGAAGACAGAACAATCCCATTCTCAGGAATCGATTTGATTTCCCTAAATATTCAACGAGGTAAGAAATCAATTTAGATGAAAACTATTACTTTAAATATTATTTAAACTTATTAGCTCGTGATCACGGAATTTCATCATACAATAACTATCGAGCGTTATGCTCTCTTAAACGAATCAATACTTGGTCAGAATTAAGTTGAGAAATTCCATCAGAAGTTATTAATCGTTTGAAGAAAATTTACGTTTCCGCTGATGATATCAATTTATTCCCTGGTTCATTTACAGACAAACCACTACAAGGTGGTTTGGTTGTACCAATACTAGCCTCTGTATAGTTGGTATCCAATTCAGACAAACTAGAAAAAGTGAGTTTCTGGTAAGTTAAGCTAGAACTTTGTGCTGATATAACAAAAACTTAAATGAAAATATTTGTTCAGGTACGAGAATGAATACAATGAAATTAAAATCTCCGCAGCTCAATTAGCAGAAATTCGAAATACAACACTTGCGAAGATAATTTTTGGAAACTTCAAAATTTCCAGAGATATGCAACATGCTGCTTATAATATGTCAAGTAATTTCCTGTAAGATGGAAGCATTCTTAACAAAATAAAAACAAAGTAAAGATTTTCCAACATTTCTAATGTTTTAATAGAAATCCACGTGTTCCATCATTTCAATGTATATGTCACAAATCGATTTGAGAGCTTGGTGTGAGAACGTCCAAAGATGCAAAATAGGCTATCATCAAGTACACATTGGAGATTCAGCATTCCTACCACCATGTACAAGCTGTGTTTGCACCGCAGATGGAGTAAGTTAAAAGAAAATGCATTTTACAAAATTGATTCAAATATTTTGTTTTTTATTTTCATAACATAGCCTCAACAAATTATAAGGCCACTGATACTGCTTTATGGTTGGAAAATATCTGGAACATTACACCAAAGCAAAGACGTTGAGTGCCGAAGACGCATAGCGGTGTCCACATTGTCAACAATACCTACCGGTGGCGAAGACTCTTGGGTTGTGGTTTTGGAGCAAGTACCGTGACACCCAGCATTTTTATTTATGTTTGTTACCTGTAAACAAAAATTATTCATGAATTCATATCATGCTATCCGAATGAGAAGATTGAATGAAATACTCCTTGCTGAATTTCAATAGAAACACATCTCACTCGAATAAGAAACTTTTGTTTATTTTACGCTTTCAAATGAAGTAATAGTAAAGTTATTTTCTAGTAAAAATAAAGGAGATCTGGGATAAAATGGCATTGTTTCACTTTGTGGAGTCTCTACAACTCTCTCGTACAATCCGGAAGTTGAAGCCTGATCAGATTTTACGTCTGTCCTTATGGCATTTTTTTGGTACTATTTTGAAATAAAAACTTTTGATGAAACTTTTTTGAGGACAAAATGCAGATTTCAAAAAGGTAACAACCATATCCGTGGCAAAAACCGTTCGAAAGTTACACACCAAAACCTTTTTTAGTTTTGTTTTGACGGAAAACTAAAGAAAATTCATAAAGTTTTTGGTGTGTAACTTTCGAATGGTTTATCCTACAGAGGTGGTTGTTACCTTTTTGGAATCTGTAATCGACACTTAAAAAAAGTGGCATCAAAAGTTTTGATTTCAAGACAGTAATACAAAAATTTGGTTTGAAATCAATTAGGTGTTTTGAGGGAAAACTGAATTCAAATAGGTTTTTTGTTAACGAGATGAAAAATAAAACTGGTGCCTTACGCCTCGCCGAGACGTTGATGAATTTTTGCTTGGAAAAGATAAACAAGTAAGCAAACAAAGAAAGTTTTTGCTTTCATTAACATTTATTTCTTATTCTTATCCTTAAGTGTTTTTATCGTAGGTTGGATCATACGATTCTCAATGTCTACAATCCGATGTAAGAATGTCGACACGATCAGAATCAGCAATATAAACATCATCTTCAATAGGTATTCCAAGACCTTGAAATTCGTTGGCACATCTAGGCGGTCTTTAGGTATAAATAAACTTCCTGGATCGACAGTACAAACCATACCTGGCATTAATTTCATACTTCTTGACATTAGGGGGTCATGGACATCCATTCCTAAGTAGTGGAATAAGTGATGTGGACAGAGAAGGCATAAGTGGCCTGCAAACAAATTTTATTATTTAGAAAATATGTTTCTTTAAATTATTTGCTTTTGCAAAAAAAAAAATGAAATAAAAGTAAACCCACATTTGACTGAAGAAAAAAGTATAAAGTTATTGGTAGTAGTTAAGTGCGGTTGGCAGTGGTACAGAAAAAGATGTCCCCATCTTTCAGAAGGTGTGGATGTTTCCACGAAGTAGTGGGTTGGTCAAGGTTTTCAATTATATTCCAATTAGTCCAGTGCAATTATAAAATTTTATATGGGCGACCCAGCAGTTTGTAACACCGCCAAATTTTATTTTATTATTTGAAGATCGAAATTTACCGTTTGGCCGCCATCTTGGATTTTGTTTCATTTTAGTTTTTATTAAATATCTCGGTTCCTAGAAGTTCTACAAAAAAGTGTTTAATACAAAAAATTTAGAAAATAAAATTTTCTATCTTTTATGTTAACAACATTTTTTCGATATTTTTAATATTTAAAAAGTTACAAGCCAACAAAAGAAATTTTTTTTCTTTTCTAAGTGTTTTCGAAAATTTAGCACATTGGCCATCGGAAATTAAAAAAACTTTCTATGAAAAGTTTGTTGGCCACTAAATTTTCCACAATTTTGTTATGTAACTTTTTTCTGTATTGCAATAAATGACAAATATATGAATATTTTTGTAATAACAGTATCATATTGTTTTCAAAAAAAAAATGAAAATCACGACTTTTAAACCCGTTTGTTGATACGAAACTTAAGTATTTATGCTCTACTTTCAAAGCTTATGTTCTACTTAAATATTTAAGTTTCGTATCAGCAAATGGGCCTTAAAGCGGTTCTCTATGCTTAAAACCAATTTTAAGCTTATGCAATATTGGCGTTAATGCAGTTTCACCATAAAATGAAGCAATATCCAAAATGATAAATTAAAGTAGGTACATATTAAAATGGGAAAAGGAGCCTAAAATAGGAAAAAAAAAATGCCAAAAACAACTGCAATATAAAGAAATACTGCCCAAATGTGTGAAGTTATTTCTATCAAATAGGCCGCGCTTCCGAGGAGTTGGGTGCATCGTGCAATGAGCTTTCAGCGCTAACGCGTACAACCATGCATCACATTCGGATCGGGAACGCGGTGAGGTGTGACGACCAGCGCAGCGCCGTGATGACCCGCGGTGTGGCGACAACCCAAGAACCCCACCACGCTACATCGCGCCACCCCCAATCCGAACACGGTCCACATACGTACCTACTTATACCTGTTACCGCCAACAGCTTGAGATATTCGCGCCCCTTCCCTCTCCCGAAGCCTTTTTTCTACCTAAAGATTTTAAAAAACTTACCTACGTATACATACCTACATGAAACAAAATATCACCTTTCTCAAACATTTCCGAAAACTTTGCTTTTTTTTTAAATCAAGTTTGGAAAAATCACCCGAAATTGAGGAAATATCGCCCAAGTTTTACAAAAACAATTTACATATGCTTAGATAATACTTCCATTTCATAATTCAAAATAGTTTTGGGCAATATTACCAATTTCTTCTTTGCTTTTGGTGCTTACAAAATATGAAAATAATTGTAATTCAATGAAACTTGGAATAAATGTTTCATTTGTAAATAGAACCGAGAATTAAGAGAGTTCCCTTGAAATAACTTTGGTGAAAGGGTATTTTTGTTTAAAGTTAGTGTAGAACTCTTTTCATAGCACCCACGAAAAAACTCTTACACTCATAAAACTTGCCAAAAGTATTAAATTTGTCATGGCAACCAAGATCCAAAAATCAAAATGGTCCATTGTTAAACAAAATGCGGTTGTTAATACATACAAACACAAGCTAAAACGAAAAAGGAAAAGCTTAAAATTGGTATTAAGCATAGAGAACCGCTTTAAGGCCCATTTGCTGATACGAAACTTAAATATTTAAGTAGAACATAAGCTTTGTAAGTAGAGCATAAATGCTAATTAATTAGACGGAAAGACAAATGAATTTTTTAAAAAGTTTATTCAAGACCAATCACCATGATCTCTGATTCCGAACTGAATAAAATACAATTTTGTACTTAAAGCTAAACCATTCGAGATGCTGTTTTATGATGATGTCAGCTTAGTCTGGATCTCTGGATACAAGGAGAATGCAGGAGTATCATGTTTCATCTTTGGACATCGGACGTGCTGACTTGCTGTTTGAATTTTGATTCATCATTATTGTTTATTAGTTTATTAATTTCCGGCGAGGCCGGTGACACTTCATGATCGAGATATCATGTGTTAACTCCCTTCTTTCTTTAAGAAGTTTCCTCCGGAACTTCTCCTTTGACTATGGCCATGATTTTGTTTACTCTTAGGTTTATCATTTCATCTTCTGTGAGTTTTGGTATTTTTGTTCGTTTTGAATATTGTACTAAAAGTATTAATATGAGTATTATAAATAGAAATAAACCTGTAGTAGGTATAATAGGATTATTGCTGACTTCCGTATTTATAGTTTGTAGTAGGTTTATGTTTTCAAACCTAAGTTTCTCATTGAGTGACTCATAATAGTTTTCTATTTCATATTTATTGATTGTATGAGTCTTAAGGTAGTTTTGTATAAGTTAAGTGGGGTTCTCATAGATCTTTCCATCTATATTGGTGAAGTTCTCGAAATTGATTAAATATACTCCGTCGAGTGTTACATTGTCGACTGCGTGCTGTCCTGATACCAGAATACTGCCATCTTTGATTACCTCTAAGCCCAAATTCTTCTCTTATTATTTATTTACATTTTGTTTTTTGGTCGTTAAGCAACTCGGATAAACAACTACGGTTATTATTAATTTTACAATATGTGTGCTCTATTTCTTTTTTACAATTTTTGACATTTGAAAATTTAGAATTACATTTTATAATCTCTTTATCTAAAATTAGCTTACCATCTTGTTGACTGATAGCTCTGGCTTCATATAATTTACATTTATTATAGATTATAGGATATTTAATATATATTACAATTATTTCTCCTTTTTGTGCAATTTTAAATTCTGATATATCTATCATATCACTTATAGTGAATGTTTTCATAGTTTCATGATTTACAATTTCTTTAATATCTCTTATATTAAATATGGCTGGGTTAAGAATTTTTATTTTAGCTAACGTTAAAGTATTTATAATATTCTGTAATTCAAAAATAATCATTTTACATTTTTCAGTAACCCACTCGTCTTTAAACGTGTGCGTGACCGTGCTGACTGCTTCAAACAATTTTGTATTAGTTACAAATTGTTTATTGTTATTAGTTATTAGATCGTTAATTTTATTTTCAATAGTTAATTCGTCGTCATGATCAGGTGAACCAGCTATCCACTTCCAGATGGTGCCTAAGGTTTCTATAGCTCGTTTGGAGCGTGTGGTCGTTAGTTGATCCAGCAATGTTTCTATTATAATTAAGTTATTATCATGTCTAGTTTCTCTAGGTGTGTCAGCATATGCTTCTTCATGATCTAATCTAATTCTTTCACGTGTATCGTCAAGAAAATTTTTGATTTTTATGAGGTTAGTCACATGAAAAATATTTGAAGTGTTTTCGAAAATGAAAGCTTCACTGTCTTCTATTAACAGATAGTCTTCTCTTGTGTAGTCAATGACTTCGGCGTTTGCCTGGACTACAAGTATGAGTAGGACGAGTTTGATGTCCATTGTCTAAAATTTAAAGTTTGAGGTTATCCTTGTGGACAATTCTATTATTACGTAACTTTATTTTATTTCCTAGATCCTGTACTACAATTCTTTTCTTATACTTTGGTTGTAACTTATTACGTACTCCTGTAATTTTCTGGTAGACTATGTCATCTGGTTCTAGTTTCTTTGTTTTTCTTTTCTTATTATGTGTGTCAAGCATTTTATCTTGAGCTATAGCTAGTTTAACGGGAACGTGTTCATGGAAGGTTTTGTTATATAGAATTTCTATTGGTTTCTTCTGTGTAGAAGAGTGAATGGTTTTATTGTATTCTTTCGCAGCTCTTATATAAATTTCTATCGCGTCAAGCAATTTATGTTCTTGTTTCAAACATCTTGCTATTTCTTGTAGAGTGCTATGGACTCTCTCTATTTGTCCGTTTGTTGTACTATGGTAAGGAGGAGTATAGTGTATCGTAATGTCAGATCTTTTCATAAGAGTCGTAAAGACTGCGGAGGTGAATGCTACGTCTTGATCACAAATTAAATTTTTGCATTCGGGGAAAATCTGTAAGATTTCTAAAACTTTATTTGGCATGTCTTGACGGTTGTCAATATTTTTAATGATCAAAAATTTAGAGTATGCATCTATGCATGTTAAGAATTGTAATTTTTCTGCAAACATAACGTCTATGTGTACAGTCTCTCCCTCTTTTGAAGGAATTGGCGCCTCGCCAATTGGATGTAAGTGGGGGTGTCTATTATACTTGTTAGTATTGCAAACTTCGCAATTTTTTGCAAATTGTAAAAATTCGGTTTGCATGTTTGGCCAATAATACTTTTCTATAATTTGTTTCATATTTTCCCGAGCATTTCTGTGTGCCCTGTTATGAGTTTGTTCTATTATTGAGGTTTGATCATCCTTGTTTGCGATATCATTAGCAAAATATTTGGTTCTTACGAATTTGTTTTTAAAATTAGTTTTTAATATACTCTTGATTTCGTATACTACTTCTGGAGTAGTAAATAATGCTACAATACCTTCTTTAAGGTATTCTTTAAATAAAGGGATTACATCTTCGGGATTAGCATATGTGATAAGATGTCTTTTTTTGTTAGGAAAAGGAGTTAATTGGTCATGAATCGTTTCAAGACCTTTGTTTATGATTATCTGTTGGTTATACATGTTTACAGGACGTTCGATAATTTCTATATCGTCTTCCTCGCTACTTTCGGCTGAGTGTAACGTTGCAATAGAATCACTATCGGTATCTGATTCAGATTTTGCCTTGACAATGCATCGGCAACTACATTGGTTGTACCTGGTTTGTATACCATCTTTGGTGCGTATTCCTCGATAATCGCATGCCATCGTTTCATTTTGGCATTTGGGTTGCGGGGTGATACCGCAAATGTGAGGGGTTGGTGATCCGTATGGATCTCAAGATTTGTAACACCGTATAGGAAGTTACGTAAGTTTTTCAAAGCGTAAACGATAGCGTACAGCTCTTTTTCGTTGGCCGCGTAATGCCTTTCAGTTTTTCCGAGCGTTTTTGATATAAAAGTAATAGGTTTTTTATCTTGCGATAGGACAGCTCCGATTGCGTCATCTGAGGCATCGGTAGTTAGTACAAATGGTTTAGAGTAATCGGGTTGATTTAATTCGATTTCAGTAGTTAAATGATCTTTAAGGGTTTCGAAAGCTTTTATTCCTTCATTATCTGAGTTAATTTCTGTTTTTTTCGCAACATGTGTGGAAACTTGTCCATTTTCGCTCTGTAGGAATTTTGTTAGCGGTTTCGCTATCTGTGCATAGTTACAGATAAATTTCCTGTAATAGCCTATCATTCCTAAGAATGATCTAAGTTGTCTCAAGGTTTTAGGTTGAGGATAATCTTTAATAGTTTGCGTCTTATTAGGATTTGTTTTAATAACATTATGTCCGATGACATAACCTAAAAAATCTACTTTTTCTTCATATAGGGTAGATTTCTCTATCGAAATTTTCATATTTGCTTCTTTTAGAGTATTTATTATTGTATTTAGATGATCTGTATGTTCTTTTAGTGAATTTGAATATATAACTATATCATCTATATAGACATGACAGAATTTACCTACAAATGGTCTTAATATGTCATCCATAGCCCTTTGAAATATGCTCGGTGCATTTTTCAATCCAAAGGGTAGTCTGATGTATTCATATTTACCATTGTTAATACTGAAGCTTGTTTTCTCTATGTCAGATTCCTTCATTTTTATCTGATGGAATCCACTTTCTAGATCTAATGTCGAAAAGTACTTTGCCTTTCCTAAATTAGATAGAATGACATTAGTGTCAGGTATTGGATATTTATCCGAAATTGTTTGTTCGTTTAATTTCTTATAGTCAATTACTAAACGATTTTTGGGTGTGCCATCCTCGTTCGTTCCTTTCTTAGGAACAACCCATACTGGCGAGTTATAAGGAATTTTCGAAGGCCTTATTATATTTTTTTTCAATAAATCCTGAATTTCGTTATTCACGAACTTGTTCGCGCTCAGGGGATACGGATATTGTGTAGTCCAAATAGGACGGTCTGAACTTGTACGGATTTCCGCTGTAACATCAGTCCTAAAAGGTAACGTGGTATCGATGTTCGAATGAATATTTTTTATTTTCTTCATCATCTCATCCACTTGTTTAGACATATCACTTCCCTGAATATGATTAATCATATTAGAATCTTCGTCTTCAAAATATATTTTTTCAGATTTACCATTATATTTTAAAGTATTATCATTAAAGTCAATTCTGGCATTGACCAGGCTTAATAAATTGGCTCCTATTAGAGCTTCGTATTCGAGATTTCTTATTACATAAAATCTTGTTTTAACATTTAATATAAGTGCTTCGTGACATTTATCAATTATTAGTTCCCCGTTTACGGTTCGGGCACGTTTTAGTATAGGTAGAGTGATTGGGTCACTCAATATACCTGGTTGGCAGTAATTGCTACTGGCACCGGTATCTATAAGTATTTTGATTATTTTGTTCCCTATTGTTCTTCGTAAGTGGGGTAATCCCACTTTTCTCCTAAAAAATCCTCGTTTTCGTTGAGGTTATTTACTCTCTCGAATTTTACTGGAGGTGGTTGGATAGAGTGTTGTGCACTCTCTCTTTCCCTCTTATACACAGGTCTTGTATTATTGTTGTAAGTATTGAAATTTGGTTTTTGCCAACGTGGCGTATGATTATTATTAAAATTTCTATCGACTTGCTTAAATGGGTTTTGGGTTTGTAAATAAACCTGTTTATTTTGGTCAGCTTGTTGCTGTGGTATTGGCCTATTTTGAGAACTGCCGAGAACCATTGGTTCAAATAATTGTGGAAGCTGTCTATAATCATTCTGCCTATGATGTGGATTTGGTCTTTGCATTTGATTTATTTTAGGGAATCTTAAGTTATTATGATTCTTATCAATACTATTAATTTTGTTCTCATTTTTATGTTGGGCAAATTGTAAAGCAAAGTTAGATCTAATGTGATTACTTTCAAGTTCTTGTGCTTTGGCTAAAGCATTGGGCAGATCTTGAGGGTTGAGTGAAAATAGTATTTGTGACAGTTGACCGTTTAGGCCTGTAATGAATACACGAAGAGCGTTTCGTCTGTTAATATTATTTAACTCAACGGTGACTGGTGAACTTGAACCGTGAGTCATTATAGTTTTGTTGGTGAGCAATGTCAATTTTTTATTGACCTCATTGTAAAAGTCTATAAGTCGTAGCGAACCCTGTCGCAATATACTCAATTCTTGCTCTATTACATGTACTGGACGTTTGTCCGCATACGCAAAATCGAGTCTTGCCATTATGGCTTCAAAGTTGGGCACTGTGCCATGGTTAGTGAGTACGTCGTTTGCATGTTGTGTTATTTTATTTCTTAATATAGTAAGGGCGGCGAAGTATCTACTACTTCCTATAACGTAAAGTTTCATTGAGTTGTGCGCAGCTTCACGCCAACTTACATATGCAGTCTGAATTCCAGAAAATTCGGGCAGACTCTTTACAATTTCAAGAGATTCTATGCAGTTTATGCTTGGGTCAATTATTTGACAAGAAAATTCAGTTACTGAATTATTAAGCCCTAATCCGGAAAGGATGGAAGGATGGTGTGATTGTTAAGTTGCCAAAGAAAGGTGACTTAAAGAATTGCAACAATTGGCGTGGTATCACCGTTTTGTCCGTTTTCCCAAAACTAATGGCAACCATCATTCTCGAGCGAATAAAGGATAGAATCGAGTCTACACTCAAGAGGCATCAAGCTGGCTTCCGCAGTGGTCGATCGTGTGTCGACCATATCAACACCCTGCGTATCGTCCTCGAGCAGTCGATGGAATTTCAATCACCGCTTTACCTCATGTTCGTGGATTTTGAGAAAGCCTTTGATCGAGTTAACCGAGAATGTATATGGAGATCGTTGCTTGGTAGAGGAATTCCACCAAAAATAGTTGCCATTATTAAAGAGTCCTACAACAACGCAAGGTGTTTTGTTTTGCACAATGGGCAGCTATCCGACTCCTTTGTAGTGCAACAGGGTGTGAGACAAGGGGATGTTCTATCGCCAATTCTCTTCCTGCTGGCGATGGACGACGTATTGACGGCCAGTGTAGGTACAGCAGAGCGACAGGGCATTCAATGGAGACCGTTCGAAAGGCTCAGTCATTTAGACTATGCCGATGACATATGTCTACTGGCAAATAACATCAGTGGGCTGAACGGGATGTGCCAAACACTGCAAGTGAAGGGAGAGTCGAGTGGTCTAAGAATAAACAGCAAAAAGACAAAAATAATGCTCACAGGCCGCTCCACACAGCAGCGTATTATTCTACAGGAGACGCCAGTTGACGTAGTGGAACAGTTCAACTACCTTGGCAGTATTGTCTCTGCAAACGGTGGTACGGATCTGGACGTTAAAAGTAGAATAAATAAAGCTCGTGCTGCCTTCGGTACTCTGTCCCCAATCTGGAAATCAAGTCAAATCTCCTTACGCACTAAGTTGAGATTCTTCGAATCCAATGTCAAATCCGTGCTGTTATATGCTTGTGAAACCTGGAAAGTCACGTCTATCATTTCGAAGAAATTGCAGGCTTTTGTGAATCGCTGTCTTCGCCACATCCTAAAGATTCGCTGGCCACAAATAATATCAAATGAGGAATTGTGGCGCAGGACAAGTCAAGAGCGGCTGGACGTCGACATAAGAAAGCGTAAATGGCGTTGGATTGGTCACACACTGAGGAAACCAAACAATGAAATTGCAAAGCAGTCCTTTGAATGGAATCCTCAGGGTGCACGGCGGGTTGGAAGACCAAGAACAACATGGAAATCAACTGTCTTAGCGGAAGCAGAATCCCAGAGAAAGACGTGGCCACAGCTAAAGTACCTTGCAGCAGACCGTGAAGGATGGAGACGTTTTGTTGACGCCCTATGCCCCAGCCGGGGTTACAGGACACGATGATGAATCCGGAAAGCATGGATTCCATCTCATCGATTTTCCGTTTATACTTTGTTTCTTGTTCTTGTAACAATCTTTGGACTTCATTATTATTTGTTTGCAAAGCTTTTGCAAGCATTTGATCCACAGTCGCTGCAGACACACTATTAGTATCGATAGACATTTCGAATTTAATTTTTTTTAAATCTAGGTCAAATTTAATTTTTTCAAGATCTTTAATTTCTATCACTTGTTCTATATTATTAGCACTTTCTATTTCTTTGAGATTATTTTTCTTAATTTTCTTTTTCCACATTTAAGAAATGAGCCACTTTATAAAATATTCTTAGATAAATTTTTCTTACTTTAAATTTATTTATCTCAAATACCTTGATTCACCCAATTTTTTTATTTAGTTCAAAGTTATTTATTATTATTTAAGCTATTTAAGCTCATAGATATCGTATGATTATCAATCGATAAAAATCATTAAATTTAGATATAATAATAAAAAAAAATTATTCTTACAAAATATATGTTTATCTGCTGCTTCTACTGCTTCTGATGCTGTTGTCTGTTGATTACGCCTTGTTGTCTGCTGATTACGCCTTCGAATCAATTCCTGTACTTGTTTTTAAATGTTCACCTTATCGAGTTCTTTTGTAGAGATTTCTTTTCTATTTATTCACTGTTTACAATGTTAACTTTTCTTTTTATTTCGATTCAAAAATTTAAAACCTTTTTATAAATTATTGTTAGCAATGTCCTCACTTGCTAGTTTATATACTTCTTTTATTTTGTTAGCCTTATCGACTAAATACTTTTTTTGGGCTTTTAATTTTTGATTATTAATTTCTTGATCCTGATCTTCTTTATTTTCTTTTTTTCCGTTAACTTTATTTTCCATGATATTTATTCTTATACGCACATATATATTTTCTTCAATATACACTTTCACTTTACTGATATATTTTTCTCCTTTTTAATACAGGATAATTTTTACTTTAATGTCTCCACTTTATGGATACTTTCTTAATTTTTTTTTGTTTCTCCTTTCTTTGAAGGATAAGGTTAATTTGCCCTTTCTCCTTTCTTTGAAGGATAATTTGGCTGTTTATATGGCCGATCGCAAAAATTAACACTTTATTTTTTTTTCAAGTTTAAGTTAAACCGCGATCCCGGTTGAGCCCCCAATTAATTAGACGGAAAGACAAATGAATTTTTTAAAAAGTTTATTCAAGACCAATCACCATGATCTCTGATTCCGAACTGAATAAAATACAATTTTGTACTTAAAGCTAAACCATTCGAGATGCTGTTTTATGATGATGTCAGCTTAGTCTGGATCTCTGGATACAAGGAGAATGCAGGAGTATCATGTTTCATCTTTGGACATCGGACGTGCTGACTTGCTGTTTGAATTTTGATTCATCATTATTGTTTATTAGTTAATTAATTTCCGGCGAGGCCGGTGACACTTCATGATCGAGATATCATGTGTTAACTTGCTTAAGTTTCGTATCAACAAACGGGTTTAAAAGTCGTGATTTTCATTTTTTTTTTGAAAACAATATGAAACTGTTATTACAAAAATATTCATATATTTGTCATTTATTGCAATACAGAAAAAAGTTACATAACAAAATTGTGGAAAATTTAGTGGCCAACAAACTTTTCATAGAAAGTTTTTTTAATTTCCGATGGCCAATATGCTAAAGGAGAATAGGACAAAACGGTCTACAAGACCAATAACGACGAGACATATGTCGTCGGAAAGGTATTTTTAGCTACTACAATAGTTACTATGGGGGCTTACTTCAAATCACTGTGTGAAAAAAGTTATTCGCTAAATAGGATTGTGCTCTGGTGCATTCTAGTAGGAATAAAGTATATTTAGTATGGGGAAAATTTATGAAAACCGGTCTAACCAATTACAACAATATATATGTCATTGGAAAGGTATTTCCATTACCTATAATATCTTTATATTAGTTCAGTCCAAATCACTGTGTGAAAAAAGTTATTCGTAAACTAATGAAATATTGTGGTTCATTTTAGTGGCAAAAAAAATGTTTTTTTTTAGTATGGGCGAAAAGTTTGATGGCAAGTTCAACCAATAACAACGGGACGTATGTCGTTGGAAAGGAAATTTTATGTACTACAAAAGTCAATACAGCAGCTTAGCTCAAATCACTGTGTAAAAAAAGTTATCCGCAAAAATGTTACCCATGCTCCATACGTTTTATCTGTGCTAAAATTCCCTAAAACGGCGAATAACTATTTCCACATAGTGATTTTAAATAAGTTGTTATGGTAACTATTATTGTTCATAAAAATACCTTTTCAACGACATGCATCTTATTAGAACTGGTAAGACCAGTTTGTATACATTTTCTCCACACTAAATGGTACCAAAACAAAACGTTGGTTAACGAATAACTTTTTTCACACAGTGATTTGAAATGAGCCGCCATAGTGACTATTGTAGCGCATAAAAATACCTTTCCAACGACATACGTCTCGTTGTTATTGGTTTCTAGACCACCTTCCATGCCGATTGTCCTTTTCGAAAACACTTAGAAAATAAAAAAAAATTTCTTTTGTTGGCTTGTAACTTTTTAAATATTAAAAATATCGAACAAATGTTGTTAACATAAAAGATAGAAAATTTTATTTTCTACATTTTTTGTATTAAACACTTTTTCGTAGAACTTCTAGGAACCGAGATATTTAATAAAAACTAAAATGAAACAAAATCCTAGATGGCGGCCAAACGGTAAATTTCGCGAGTGCGAAAAATCAGGGTTATGATCTTCAATCAACTACCCTTCGAATAATAAAATAAAATTTGGGGGTGTTACAAACTGCTGGGTCAGATTATAAATGCACTGGACTAAATATGAAACGATTTGTCCTTTACGGCAAGACTTCAATGGTCGATGAAAACTTTACTTTACAGGTATATAAGTAAAAATTGAATTACTCAAGCCACGGTTGCCGCTGTGCGACTTAAGTCGCAATTTGACCCCTTTTATTGCCTCTTGCGACCATGAGACGACTTTTTAAAAATACAGCTCTTTTTACCCTTTTTAATAAATCTTGCGACTTTTCTGACCCCATCTCTAGAAATTTGAATGAATAAGTTTATTTTCTTGGCTCTTTTCCTTAAAAAAAAACTTTCAATTTTCCATTTATATGAAGAAAACATAAATTATATGATTTGAAATCGGCTTCTTTCATCGGGATCGCACACGGTCTATGAAATTGAGTCAAATCCTTCTAGATACCTAAACCTATATCTTGAAAATCCAATTAGATTTTTCTATTTTCTGCATATAAACGTAGCAACTGTCCAGTAATTGAGTTTTGAAATATTGCCCACATTTTTTCATATTTGCTTATATGGCACGAATGCAGACAAAACAAAAATTGAGGTATCTAAAACTAATCAAATATGTAGATATGTCATTGCGATGATAGAGAGCCCCAAAAAAGTGTATGGCACAATAATTCTGTCTGTCTATTTCTACCTCCACCTGAAACCACTGAAACGATTTTTTCAAATTTTGAAGTTATGATTTTTTTGTGATTCCCTAAAGGTTTTGATTCAAAATAACGGTACCGTACTTGCCATACGACCGTTAAGGAAAAACTTGTATATCTCAAAAACGGCTCTAACATAGGGTTACCATACGTCCCCTTTTTGGAGCGATTATCCCAATTTCTTAAAATAAAATATTTATGAACATGCTGTTAAAAAAAAATACGCATAAGGTTTGAAGAAAATTGGTAAACGGGCTTAGGCTCAACTCTATGCAAAGTTAACCGTAAATGTGAAGAAGCAAATTAATTTTTAGACTTAATATTTATACGAAAACTTCAGATTTAAATGTGTTTGTGAAGGTGAATAGAATTTGATTGAATATAAGAACTAATTTTTTGTTATGGTCAATTGTTTAAGAAAGAAAGCTTCATAAAGAATTGTTTACTTTCTTTGCGATTTATACGTATTCTGATTGTTTTTGTTATATATCAAACACTTTCTTAGTGCGACTTTTTTTGCCTCGTGACCCTTTTTTATGCGACTTTTTCAAATTCCTCAGCGGCAACACTGACTCAAGCATATTCTATAAAAATTTATTGACACTGCTATTTTTAAGTAGAAATAAAATTATTTATTTAGGTATATAAAATTTTATATTTTATTTCAGCATACTTTTCAGAAAGTTTTCAAGGTGTTTTTGAAGGCTACTGCAACTAAAATTAAAATTTTTTTTCTTTCTTCTTTGACAGTTCATTTCTTTTCTAAAATCATGCTAAAACTGTTATAGCAAAACTTGCATACATATAAACAACATGAACATGTACACACAAATACAGACGTCTTTACTATAATCTTGATCTCTATGTTTTACTATAATCTTGATATTATCAAGATGCTCTGAATTTTGGTCTTCCCTCTATATCCAACAAGTTCAAATTTTATATTTTACATCCCTTATTTTTTCAAGATTCCAAATCAAGATACATGTAAATCCACCATAAGGTGAAACGTTACAGAGGATTCTCTTAAATGTATGGACTCATAACATAAATGTGTAGTGACATATGGACTCATTACACAAATATGTGGAGTACATAGACATATGGACTCAATACATTAATATGAATTGAGTACATAGACTCGTTACAAACATATGTAGTGAGGACATACACACATGGAGTACATAAACATATGGACTCATTACATAAATATGTACTCATAACATACAAATTTGATCTGTCCTCACTACAAATAATCTGTACTTATCACAGATAACCGGTTTGTTTTTAGTAAATGCATACATAAAATATTTATATTTAAACTAACAGTTTTTTTTTCAAAAAATGCCTAAATAGATTTATTTACATTTATTTAATAAGTGCATATGAGCTATACTCAGTACATCATCATGCGACAACTTACACATAATTATTTACTGAGTCCATGGAAAGTTTATATTTACGCAATGATACCAAAAAAAAAGAGCATAGAATCTATTCTCACTACATAATCGTAAGCTGGCGTGGTACATATTGGTGTAATGAGTCTACAGAACTATTTAGTAGCTGCTTCACTAATAATAGGTTTATGTTGTCAGTATAGATTCCATTAGGTAATGAGTACAGAAAAGTATGTGTGCAGAAAAATATGGGATGAGTAAATACAATGATGTGCGGAGTGCATACATTTTTCCCTCAGTGTACTGATAAGTAGGCTAGTTTTTATGAATTTTTGTCTAGCTTTAAGATAGTTTTAAGATGAATGAAAAATAAAAATGAATTTACAAAAAAAAAAAAAAAAAAAAAATCTGTCTCGTCGAAGGAAAAGCTCGTCTCGTTGTGCCGTACCTGTTGTCTTATTGTTACTGTGTGTCAAATCCCCAAATCTAGTTACAAAGAATCAACAAAAAATTGAAATTAAAGTTCCATCAATTCAAATAATAAATAAAATAAATCTAATAATCTCTAACACCAATATTTAAAAAAAAAAAAAGAAAAAAATACCTACTCGCGCCGCTAATACAAATCAGTGCAAGTGCATTTACAACAACAAATAAATTCAGTGTCGTCAATATAATGTTCAAATCAAATAATCATCATCACACAACGAGCGGTAATCCTTCTCCTTTTTCCTCTCATCTTTCACAGTCGATTTGGTTTGATCATTGTTGTATTGGGTTGGCTACGAAATCTCGCAAATCAAAATCTCGGATTCGAAATCTCGCATAACGAAATCTTGCAATTACAAAATCTCGCTTTTCATAATCCCGCAATTACAAAATCCCGCTTTTCATAATCTCGCAATAACGAAATCCCGCAAACTAAAATCTCGCATATCAAAATCTCACAAAATTGAATTGTATTGCAACAAATACATTTTTTTAATCAAAATCTCGAAAATTAAAATCTCGCGCGAGATTTCAATTTGCGAGATTTTGATTAAAAAAAATGTATTTGTTGCAATGCAATTCAATTTTGCGACATATCCTAGCTACTGCAAAATATATAATCCAGTGTCTGAGTACTTTTAGACCACACTGTTATTATTAATTTGAACTATTGATTTTTCAATATTATTGTTGTCAAAAGAACAAGAAAGAGAGAGAACATGGAGATGGTATATCCAGTTGTAAAGTGTCATGTGCAAATTGCATTAATCGTATTTGAACTTGAACTAGAAGATACTTTTAGTTCCATTATAAACGCGTAAAAGACAACCAAAATGGTTATTAACAGTAATAAAGGATGTACAAATTTTTGTTGACGGGTATAGTTATTAGTTGAAAAGAAAAATTATGCAAAGTGCTCTTGGGTAGGTATGTTCAATTCGATTCGATGATTCGTTGCTGTGAAATGTGAAGTTGCGAGATTTTGATTTGCGAGATTTTAAATTGCGAGATTTTGGTTGAAATTTGCGAGATTTTTAGGTTCGAGATGTAAATGCGAGATTGTAAAAAGCGAGATTTTGTAATTGCGAGATTATGAAAAACAAGATTTTTAACTTGCGAGATTTCATTATTCGAGATTTTTAAAAAAATTCGAGATTTCGTTATTCGAGATTTTGGTTTGCGGGATATCGTAGCGCTCCCTGTTGTATTGTGTGGCGTGTCTCACACAGTGCATACAGTGATTAAGCCAATTTGATTCTCGGGCGGATAGCTGTTTGTCTAATATGTAACCAGGGGCGGATCAGAATAATTTATTACTTAGGCAGAACACTAGTGATAAATTGCTTTGAAAGTCAAATTGGAGCATAGAGTAGACACTCATCTTAGATACTCGTCTGGGTTGATTTTTTTAAGTTTTTGAATATTTTAGAATGGTGGGTAATTTTAGGGTCGATTTTAGCAACATTCGTGGGCTAAGAAAAAGTTTCTACTCTGCGTATGTCTACACTGCGTTAAACAGGCCAGCTGTTTTGGCATTAAGTGAAACCCAGGTGGGTGACAATACCGATTATTCGGAATTTAATTTCCATGGGTATAACTTAGTGCCATTATTCTTTCCCCATCACTGTCTCGCCGTTTATATAAGAAATGATGTTGCGTACCAACTTCAGCCACAGTATGGTTTGTGCTCAAACACAAACTTTAACTTCATGTGGCTTAAGTTTTCGGTCAATAAGCACATCATACATACTTGCTTTATTTATAGAAGCCCAAACTTGGACAGAAACTCAACTTTTAACGAATTTGATGCTCTGTCCGACTCCATTCAAAGAATTGTTGCCCATTATCCTCACAGTGAAATCGTCATTGCGGGCGATTTCATTGTACACAATTCTTCGTGGCTTCGCTTTTCGGGTCAGAGAACACCCGAAGGAAGGTACGTTGAGGTCTTCGCTGAGTTAAACCAACTGACTCAGCTTGTTGTTGAGCCAACTCGAATCCCTGACGTTGCAGGTCAATCCGGGAACACTCTAGACTTGTTTCTTACCTCTGACCCTGATAAATACACTATTAGTGTATTATCACCTCTATGCACATCAGACTATTGTGTCATATCTGCAAATTTCTCGTGCCAAAAAACCTCAGTTAAAGAGAAAACCCCTATGAGAATCGTTTGGCAGTACGAGAAAGCCAACTGGGACGGTCTCAATGATTTCTTCAGGAACTTTAACTGGTCACTATGCTTCCTCGATAGTGACTTAGACTCCAGCGCAGATATGATAACAAACTTAATTCTTTACGGGATGAGAAATTTTATTCTGAATAGGATAAAATCTATCAAACCGAAAGAAAACTCTTGGTTTGATTCGAGCTGTAAGGAGGTTATTAAGGCCAGAGAAGTAAGTTTCCGATGTTATAAAGCCAACCCTACTGAGGAAAACCGGAAGAAGTTCAAACAAGCTAGAAAGACCTGCAACGGCCATATCCAAATAACAAAATTTTTGCATGACCAAAAATTACGGCAAAAAATACTACAATGTCCCAAAGGTAGTAAAGATTTTTGGTCATTTGTAAAAAACATCCGAAATTCTACTTCGTCCGCGGTTCCAACGCTCGTATTTAATGACACTCCCTATGCTAGCTCACTTGAAAAAAGTCAATTTGCTTGCAGCACAGTTTGCTGTTAATTCGACGCTGCCAGAGAGTGTCATGTCTCCTGTACTTGAGATCGCAAATGATTTTATGGGACAAATCTTCTTTCGTACTCGTGCAGTAGCAAGAGTTTTAAAAGACCTCGACGTACACAAATCCGCTGGACCGGATTGTATCCCTCCCATTGTTCTGAAGAGGTGTTCTTCAACGCTGGCAAAACCACTGCGTAAGCTTTTCCATCTGTCCTACTCTACAGGTCTCTTTCCAAGTGGATGGAAAACAGCATTTATCCAGCCTGTCCCTAAAAAAGGCGAATCTTCTTCTCCCTCTAACTATCGCCCAATAGCACTTACGTCCCTTCTTTCCAAGGTCATGGAAACGCTGATAAATTATCAGCTTAAGAAATATCTCGAAAAACGAAAGCTTCTTAATGATAATTAAATACAATTTCCTAGGGTATCACAACGGATCTACATAGATCTAAGTGTGACGGTAACGAGATCAACTGTCAGCCCTTCTACCTAACCTAACCTAATGACAGGGGCGATTCCTCTCAGTTGGCTGGTTTAGCGGCGCTAAACCAACAATTTAAATGAATATATTAGATTATATTATCTTCATATGCACCTCCTTATCATAAGCATAACGATTACGAAATTAAAGTATTTACAAATATTAATTGCAATAATCAATGGCATAAACAATATCCAAACTACCTACCCACATTTTCAAATCAATTTTCCCTGCAAGCAATACAAAGCTTTCATACAAAATGTCTCCGTTGGAACCTTGTTTAGCGCTAGAATTTGCGCTAACCAATTTCATACAATCCATGTAGTAGTGTTGGTGCCTTTTTTACTTCACGTCACAGTAAAATAAAGGGAAGGTTTAGCGCAAAACAATGCGCTAAACTAAAAGGCGTTACGTTCAAACTCGAAAGCGGAGTGCAAGCAGGTATGAATTCTTTTTTGTTTTGATATTGGTGGATATGCGTGTGCTTATTTTTGCCATTATTTGATTAAATAGAGATTTGTTATTGAATCGACAGTTTAGTGGGAATAATTAACTGATTATTTAATAGTTTGGCGATTATTTATGTGAGTAAATATACAATAGTCGGAAGAAGTATTTTGACAAAAAAAATATTTCGCATTTTTCTTTATATCTTTCGTTTTATTGATAGAAAAAATCTGAAAAAAATATATTATAATGGTATCAAGATGAGCTTTCAAAAAAAAAAAAAAGTTAGATTCATAATTATAGTTTCGAAAATAAAAATGGTGACTCAAAAACGTAAAGGGAAAAAAGTATTTTGCCAAAACTAAAAAGGCTTATAAATAAAGGTTTACTTTTTAGTACAGGCAGTGAGGATTGGTTTTCAGTATATTTTTGGGTGCTGAATTCAAATCCGTCATCTGTTTTTGGCTATCAGCTCGGGTTTTTAAGAAATTGCCGTTAGAAAATGACCAAAAATCGTTTTTTTTTTGTTGCTATTTTTGAAGTCTTTTAACATACAGAAATAATTATTTTTTACAAGTTTTGTGAAACTATCTGAAAGTACTATAATCTTCTTCTTCAAATATCATTTTAAATCTTTTCAATATCTCACTTACTTTCCGAGAAATTCTTAGTCTTCACTCGATATTTCTTCATGTTAAATAAACCGTGTATGATAAAATATGCAAAACGCTTACATTTCAACAAAGGATTGATCAGAGAGGAAAGAAGATATTGGACAGATATAAACTGATATTTGAAGAAGAAGATTAGTACTTTCAGATAGTTTCTCAAAACTTGTTAAAAAATAATTATTTCTACAGTAGAGTCGCCTAATTTCGAACACTCCCAGTAGTCCAAAACTTTTTGAAAATAAGCTCATAATCTGTGTTATTTCTTAGTTTTTCAACTTCTATAAACGCAGAATAATTCATGTGTTATTCCTTTAAGCCTTGAAATCCTATTAACTAGTCAAATTTCATCCTAAAGTTTTAAAAAAGGGACTTTAAAATTAGGCTTTAGGAAATCCAGTAATTTCAAGTTTTTGTAAATAAAAAAAACTGTTGGAAGTGTTCTGGGAATCTGTGATTTTTGGTGTGAAAATTAAACTTAATGCCTGTTATAAGACGTTTTCTTGTTAGATAATAGTTATTTTTGGTTTAAGGGCCGTCATAATACTGCAAGATTGAGGGAATATAGTTTGAACGAATATGAAGTGTAAGGTATAAAACATTTTTGTTTGCATCTTGAAAATACTGGTATTGGTCAAAGGGCCTTGTTGCCTTGTTGGTCGCATGTCAAAATGTTGAGCAAGGCTTTCACCATTCTTAAGTCTATATAATTTATTGTTCTAATTTAATTGACTGACACTTTTAAAATCGATTATTTCTACTTGTTTGTTTTTATTTCCTGTATCAATTTTTTGTTTCGACATAATTTTCCCTCAATTTCATTCTTTTTCCGATATTTTAAAAATACCGTTAACATTTTTACAATTAAAAGTACCCTAGATTACTCCCAGAGTTGTCCACTACATGTACGTAAAGGCCCATTTTAAACTTTTCTGCTGTTTTGAAGGTTACCGCGGACAAACAGACAGACAGACAAAAAAATTTAAAATGATGCAGTTATGTTTCTTAGCAAGTTAACAACCACCTAAGATCAAAAACTTGAAACTATTTCAAAATTAAGGACAGACACTCCAATTTTTGTTTATGTGTATAGATGTATAGATGTTTAGATGGAATACAGATTTTGTTTATTTTTTTTATATCTTTGTAAATAAAATTAATTTCTTTAAATATCCATATTATTTATGGATTACAGGTTTTGTTTATTTTCTTTTCAACTTTGTAAATAAAATTAAAAGTTGTGATTTGGCTTATTTATTTAAAACTTTTCCAAGGTACGTAGCTAACCCAAAGCCAAAGACCAGGAATCGCCACTGCCTAATGACCGGCAGTATGGCTTTCGTAGCAATAGGTCCACTGGTGATCTGGTGGTATATCTCACCGAGCAGTGGAACAAATCTTTACCTACATCGTTTTTAGTCCAGGTATAAGCTAAAAATACCCCAAACATGGGCAAAATTGCAACAGAAGCTTTTTTGATGGACTTTTGTTCAGTATCCATTACTGAACAACATATCCAAAATCGGACAAAATCCGTCCATGGGAAAACCCTCAAAAACGGATTTCAAAATGGCGGATTGATATGGTAGCTGTTTTAGGTTGTTATTTTTACTACGCAGTTTTTTTACTATTTTTTTTTTGTGCAGAAATCAGTTCCTTATACTAGGAGAGGGCCATTAAACTCACCAGTCACCCCCTCCCCTAGTCATAGCCCCTCCCCCATATCCGACCCCCAGAGGAAATAATGGATACTTCGACTATTCACTTTAAGTCTAAGAAACTGTGGAAAAAAGACCCCCCTCCCATTTACAACCCCCCCTCTTTAAAATCCCTTCCAGCCATGTTCTCCTCTCAACAATAATCTCATTAGAGCCCAAGAGACAATTGAATCGTTTATTATGAAAAGGGGTTAAGTCCACTTAATAAAATTTTTCAGGAGAAACAAAAAACTGTCTAAAAATATTTGTAGACAATTCCCACTATTTTAATTTTAGTTTGTTGAAAATATCCTATGAGATACACAGTTTATGATAATTTCAGTTATATTTATTAATATTATCATAGAAATATTAGTAATTTTTCGTAGTGGACTTATCCCCTTTTCAAAATTCATGAGCATTGTTTACTAAAATATGTCTCGTAAGTTAAAGTTTTTTAGGTTATTACTGACTTTTATAATATATTTTTTTATATACTTATATAATATTAAACTAGTTTGCTAAATTTGTAAGTCTTATTCATCATTAGTACTTTATTGGGGACAGTTCTGAACTAAGTTACAAAAATCAATCAATAACTTAAAAACAAAATTTTATTTAACGCTTTTTAAGTGAAATTAATCAAGCATCCAATAAAAGTATTCACAAACAACGATTTTTGTAAAACAGGCCAACTCTATGCAGGCGCGGATCCAGGATTTCGTTCAGGGGGGGGCAATTTTCGTGAGATTCCAAAATCTTGATGAGGTCTACAAAAAATTTGAGTACACTTTATACTGCTCTACACGCCTGGTCACACAAACCAATGTGAATTGATGAGTTTGAAATTTGAAGAAAGCAATTAAGTCTTTCATAACTGCCACAATGTCTCGAACAGCGGGTACTTTCAACTTTCTGAAATGAAGGTTTGCAGTTTGCTGCTTTAGCATGGTGTTTTTACAGCGTTTTTGAGTTCCCTCTGGGTCTGCGTAACTCCACAATTATGCTCGGAAATTATAATAGCACAGTGGTATGTTCCTATTCAGACACATGAGACATGACGTTCGAGTTCGAGTGAAATTTCCAGCCTCTTTTTTAGCTGGGACAATCTAACCTAACTTTGCCAGTAAAAGGCCTTTTTCGAGAGTGTCATCAGCATCAAAAATACATTTTGCGGAATGTTCTCAAACGCAAACTGCAAAAGTTTTCTGTTCAAAATGGCAAATAAAAGTTTTACTGCATAAGCATTGTGTTCGATAATACAGTTAGCTAAAGTCACATTTTCGAAAACATTAGTGTGGTGCAATTCTGCAGTACCTACAAACATGTGCAAACAAAACCATTGCATTAATTTGGCAAAAGCTGTATTTTAGCAAAACTAAATTTACAGATCAAAACCGAGATGAACCGTATCGTTTCCTCAGGTGCCTTCGTTCATTGATACAAAACCAAACTTTCCGACATTGAAATAAGACACAATATTATAGTGGGCAATAGAAAGAAAAAACCATTCTTTATTAAACTTTTCCGTCCGACCTTCTCGGTTCAGCCTTCGATTGTGACTAACTTTCGTTATACATTTTACTAACAATAACAAGGTATTAAGTATTAGCCTTCGTTAAGTTTTATTAAAAATGTTTCATATAAGCTCAAAAGTCAAAACATCGTTTGCAGAGTTGCCAGACTCATGCAGATCGATTCGATATCAATATTCGCATTGAAAATGACGATCATTTGACAATCGAATGCGTTGATGTTTTCAAAAACGGCCAAAAACAACAATCCTTAGGTGTAAAAGTTCCATCCAACTTCTCTTGGGCAGTGACTGCTGTGGTCGTTTCCTGGTTTCTCTCCAATCTTCTTCGTTGGATTCGTACTCTTCGCTACTTTAATAATATGAAACACTGAAGTTCCTAAAACGCATCCACGAAAGTGACAGAATCCTCACGAAAACTTACATACTTCAAAAACGTATCTTAAAGCTAAAACAGGCACGCATCACTGTGTACAGCGCCAAACTCGAACCACATGAGAATGAGCATGAGCATACTCTTAAGGTGCGTATCCATTTCAGAGTAAAAAGACGGTGAGCAGCTCTGAAGAACTTCTAGAGCGTTAAACTCGAAAGTGCACACAGACACAGTCATGAAATAAGCTCACCAGAGGAGAGGGGAAGACAGATATCTGAGAGTCACTCTCGAGAGTTTTCTAGTGAAAATACTCCCTGAATGGAAGCCAACATTTAAATATTTATCATAAACAGAACTCTATCACCCTTTTAGTATGAAGTTTTTTGGTATTTTTCAGTAACTTTTATAAACAAATGTAGTTTATTATTTTAAATTTAATTATATGTCTTTATCCAGTAGATCCGAGCATTTGAAGTAGAGCTCTTGAAACCCGGGTACCCGAAGACCCGCCCGGGTACCCGGGTACCCAAATACCCGGGTAGTACCCGGGTACCCGAGACCTAGAGTACTCGGGTACCCGGGTAATTCGAGTACCCAGGTACGCGAAAATTAAAAAATACACACTTTATTACTGCACAAATTCACTTTTTTTGGTCTAGGTTGATTTTATTTTTGTGCTACAGTCGAATTTATACATTTTAAATGCAGAAAATCAGCTTTTTTAGTCCAGTGCTGCTGGTCCTCGCGTACCCGAGATACATGGGTACCCGGGTACTCGGGTACCCGAGACACACGGGTACCCGAGACACACGGGTACCCGGTTACTCGGGTACCCGAGACACATGAGTACTCGAGTACCCGGGTACCCGAAGACTTGTCACTCGGGTACTTGGGTACCCGGGTAATACCCGGGTATTTTTCTACCCGAGTACCCGGGTAGTTGAGAAACCGGGTACTACCCGGGTACAATCAAGAGCCCTAATTTGAAGCAAAGTTAGAAATTTTTGAAGCTATTTAAATCGACGTAATTTAAAGATTTAATTTTTATTTTTAAATTAAAATCCACTTTAAGGTTAAAAATTTAGATAAGTGTCCCTTACGCCTCTCTCGTTACATTTAAATATAAGGTGGAGCAATAAATTTTTAAATCATTATTTGTCAAATTGTGAAATTTTTCATTCACAGCATTTTTTAAAGTGAAAATCAAATCGATTTGGGATTCAATCTGCTTCCTAGTATGAAATAAATTGACTTTTCTCATAAAATGTTATACAGTAATGTAGCCGAACATTTATCTTTTAATTAAAGGCCTTATTTATGAAGATCGGACATCTAAAACCGAAGTTATAAGCTTTCCACTCAGTCAATTTGAAGGCTATTTGTGCATAGTGGAACTTTTCTTAACTGAACTTGGCCAGAAATCGGCCAACGCACAAATACTCTTTGCTGAAACGCTGCGCTGTCAAGAAAAAACTAAATGACCTTTTTTTGATAAAATGTTATTAAATTCATATTTATGCTAGAACGAATCTTGCCCAGGGGGGGGCAATTGCACCCATTGCCCCCCCCCCCCCCCCCCTGTATCCGCGCCTGACTCTATGGGGATGAGTGTACCTAATCTTTAATTAGTTTATTTTGAAAAGGGTATAAGTCCAGGGACTTACCACCTTTTTAAAAATAAATATTTTCATAACTCTTAAAGGAATTTCAATTCAATTTCAATATTCTTTATTCTTATAAAGTTGAACTTAAACTTAACAGGAGTAATCTTATAAATATTTACAATATTATGCTCAAAATATGGTAAGAATAGTTAGTGGCATCTATTATTTAAAAAAAAAATAGAGATGATGACACATCGAATTATTAATTTTGTGTAGGAATAAGTGGAAATGAGTGAAACTTAGTAGGGGTATGGATAACACAAAGGCCTACACGAAATCACAAATAACTCAATTTGTCAAAAAAGTGGACTTACCCCCTTTTCAAAATAACCGATTCAATTATAGACACGACAAAATATTCTTCTATAGTCAACGAATACTGAAGAAAAATACCACAGTCATGACTCAATCAACTTGCCCCTCCCCCCACCAGTCATGAGCTCTCAAGTGCTTCTTAAAATTGCAGGGTCTTATTACAATTAAACGTGGACCTCTACAGTAAAGGACGTATATCAAGAATGACGCGACCGACGCACGGTACAAAAAGACCAGTAGAGATATTAAATTTGAGCCTTTTTTAAAAAAAAGAATTTCGAGTCAAGGCAACCAATAAATCTGTCCAAATATCAATATCGTATATCGACAGTCTTAGTTTCAATTTGGTACCCCACTTATGCAACTTTTTTTTTACTTATGCAGAGGGTGCCAGGACGAAGAGGTGGAGGAGGGCTCTTTTCACTTCCTCTGTGAATGCCCGAGCCTAGCCAGAACAAGGAAAACAGCCCTCGGAGAATATTTTTTCGACGAACTGGGCGACGCGACGTCTCTCGTTTGCCACTCAGGAGCATTCGGACTTCATTCAGAGCTCAGGATGGTTCAAGGAGGCACCACATTACCAAAACTTCCACTAAATCCCTCCTCTTACCTCTCCTATTCCTGCATTATCCACATCTGGGGGAGGCTTGCCGCTTGCCCCATCATAACCCCTTCTAACCTAACCTAACCTTTTAAGTGGTTTTTTTTTACCAAAGCTAACTGAAAAAGCTAGCCCAATCCATAGTTTTGTAAATTTTTGGACAAAATCTAACGGTTGGTTTCTTGTTTTTCAAAAGCTACGATGAGATATGTACCTAAACTTACAGTCGCATCCCGGAGTCATGAAGTTAGTCGGCAAATAGAACAGTTTCAAGCCTATCGAAATAACAAGCAACCTTTAATGATTACCTTGTTTGGTTAATTGCTGAAGAAACAAGGATCTTGGGACAGTTTCGTTTTCGCTCTCAATGAGTTAAGAGGTAAATTCCAGTGCTCGCTTACTTTTGTTTTTGAATAAATCTATTGTAGCCTGAACATAATTCGCGTTTTTGGTCCACAATGGGAGAACAGTCGACGTTTCAAGTGCCATCGAATGAACTTTTTTTTAATGAAACTAGAAAATTAATCAATGACTCGCCAGGTCCAAAATTCGTTGTTATGGAAAGATGTGACCAAAATATGAATATGGAAAGAGTTTCGCCATTTTTGTTAAAAAAAGTTATTTCTGTGGTTTGTGGAGATGTTCTGAAGTGCGCCAAATTAAAAAACGGGACAGTTCTTATACACACAAAACAAAGACATAGAACAAGCAAATAGACTAATTAAACTTAAAAATTTGGATCAAAATATAAACATTAAAATCTCTGAGCATCCTACACTTAACAACGTTAAAGGTGTTGTTTATTGCTCCGAATTTAATTACATGGAAAAAGACTATATTCTAGAAAACTTGAGTGATCAGAATGTTATTGATATTAAGCGTATGAAGTTAAAAAATAAGTCTACAGGTGTGTTAGAACACAGTAATTTGTATATTTTAGTTTTCTCGACCTCAAACATTCCGGACTCAATCGACATTGGATATATAGAGGTAAAAGTAAGGCCATACATCCCTTCCCCGCTTAGATGCATGAACTGTCTTCACTTTGGCCACATTGCGGTAGTATGCAAATCTACCAAAACCTGTTCTAACTGTGGTGAGAAGTTCCATCTGATTGACAACAAAGAGGTTTGCAAAAAACCAAGCAAATGCTGTAATTGTTTTGGTTGTCATCATGCATTCTTAAGATTGTGCCCACTCTTTATAAAAGAGAAAGAAATTCAGCGCATTAAAGCTCTTGAAAAAGTTGATATGAGAGAAGCAAACAAACGATACCGAGAGAGAAACCCACTTATCATCTCCCGTTCATCAGATCAAGTTTCGATTATTCGCTCAGAACAACAGCAGAGCCCCGATAATCAATCAATGACGTCATCCCCAGATGCAGAATCAAGCTTACATCCAACAACATCACCCATGGACATCTGTATTAACCCTCCAACACCAATAAAGCGGCCGATGAAGTCTTCAGATGAAAATTCAGTAGATCTACCTACTAAAAAATTATAACAACAGAGAAAGGTACACTTAAAATATTTCCAACGAAATTGTCAAAAAGAGCTAAACGTAATATCAAAAATAAAAATAAAAAAACACATAACATGAATGACAATTACAGTCTTTCAAGTGACTTACATTCAGAATCAGAGCTATTATGAATGATCTTAATATAATTCAATGGAATAATTGTGATGGCTTTAATAGTCATTACGATGAATTCCAACTTCTTTTTAGTAGATATAAACCTTTAGTATTTAGTAATCAAGAAACTAAAGTTAAATTCGAGCACACTCCCAAACTTAAAAACTTTAAAATATTTTTGACAAGATTGAGAATATGGCATACCAACCTTACACACAAGTTCTTAATTGAAAAAAGTGACCCAACTAATAGTTTGTGTGGTAATATACTTTCAAATAAACACATTTTTTCTTATTGTCGAATTACATAAACTCGAGAAAGCTTTTTAAAATAAATAATTTTGATATTATTGGTTCCGAAGATATTCATGATATTGGGAATATTTTGGAGTTTATGAAGTCAGTTGGATTATATGAACGAATATAAATCCATTAATACATACATAGCTAATATAAATATTAAAAATATTAATTACTTTTTCCATTTAATAATTTACATACGAGTTACCACGAATTTGCATATATAAACATCATTTTTGTTGTTCATTCTTTGTCAAAATAATAATTATTTAATAAAAATAAATGTAAACTCTAATTATTTTAAATGTAAAAATTTAATTTAATTTAAAGAATTAAGTCATTGTATTTGATTGGAAATGAATTTAAAATTTTTGTTTGTGAATTTAATTTTTGTTATTTTTTTTGATATAATAAAATTGAACATTATGTATATAAATCTTTCTTTCAAAATGAGTATTATGTATTATATTAAAAAAACAGAAATATGTACCTTTATTGTATTAATATAAGAAACTGTAAAATTAAAGTTTATATAAATGAAATGTTTACAAATGGATAAGGGCCTAAAAAACCTTAAGTGTTCAAGGCCAAAATAAAACTTTTTAAATCAAATCAAATCAAGGATCTTGGGATGCTGATATGGACATTGTTTGTACCGCAACTCATCTTCAGAACGTGTTCATACAACTGTGATAGAAGACGGCATTGATCTTGTGATTTTGCTATTTTCCATGCAAAGGACAATGAGGTCAAACTAAATCATCGTAGTAAGATGTGGACCAACTTCAAATTCAGTGTATATAATATCCTTAAAATGTAATCTCTATTAGGTCATGAAAGTCGCAACTTGCTTCTATTTCTATTTGCTTTCACGGGCCGCGATATCACAACCAGAATCTTTTCAGGCAGATAATGGGGCTTGTATGCGTATGCACAAAATAGCTTCAATTATATGTGTACTCAATATTAGCAAATATAACTCTAATTTTTTCGAGAGATATTTCAGAATACTGTAACTGTTTTTTTTTAAATCTATAAATAAATAATAAATTAATACATTTACCAAGAATATAATTTGTTCTTTAATTTCAAATAAACTTTTTCTTTTTGGGTTCTCCGAAAACCTTATGGCCTATATTTTTCAGGCTAGCAAAGCTATTTAATAAAAGAATTTTAAGAAACGGTTCAAGCTCTAGAATATATGTGTGTATGTAAGCGTGCCAAAAGCTTACAATAGGCTTATTTTTGTATTTATGTCCTCATTTTCTAGGACCATTACTGAAGATTGGTCGTGTTTATCATTTGCTGGGAGGAGGACATGGCTTGGGGGGGTCGTGAATAGGGTGTGTTTCGTTTTTTTTTTCTTTTTGTCATCAGTTTTTTTATGGGAAAATTAAGATTTGAGAGCACATGGGTCATAACTGGGAGGGTGTCGTAACAGAGGATACCATATGACTGGGGTATTCCATGATCAACTATCTGCAATTGATTTCAACACACAAAAACAGTTAAAATCACTGCGTAATGGATATAATAACAACTTAAAACAACACCCCAGTAAATCCACCATTTTGAAATCAGTTTTTCGGAGTGTTCCCATGGTCGGATTCTGTCCAATTTTGGATATATTGTTTAGTAATGGTAACAGATGAAAAATCAATTAAAAAAGCTTCTGTTGCTATTTTGCCCATGTTCATGGTATTTTTAGCTTTGTTTGCCTGGACTGAATAAATAAATTTCTTTTCTCTTGTGATTTAACGTATATTTAGAAAATGTTAATAAATGTATGTGGGGGTCATTAATGAGGGGGCTCATAAATGGGGAGTGTTTCTTTCTATACTCGTGAAGATTGGTCGCGTCTATCATATTGTCTAGGGCTCTGAAGGGAGTGGGGGGGTAATAAATGGGGAAGGGTCATGACTGGGGGAGGGGGTAATGACTCGGGAATGTCATAGCGGATCCACCAGTGATAATTAAACATAATTATAAGGAAAAATCACAGCGTAGTAAAAATAACAACCAAAAACAACAAACCAATAAATCCGCTATTTTGAAAACCGTTTTTTGAGGTGTTCCCATGGAGGGATTTTGTCCGATTTTGGATATGTCTTTCAGTAGTGGTGTAACTGATCATAAATAATTAATTTAAAAAGCTTCTGTTGCAATTTTGCCCATGTTAAGTCATATATTGCCTGGACTATTTGGAGAAAGTAAGATTATTGCGCTTGATATTTTAAAGGCATTTGATAGAGTTTGGCATCAAGCTCTCTTATCGAAAATGCGTGCATTTGGTATCGATGAATCTCTTCTTCTTTGGATAAGAAATTACCTTTCGGACCGTTCAATACAAGTCGTCTTGGATGGTTACAAGTCTGATATTCATAAAATAAATGCTGGTGTGCCCCAGGGCTCCGTTTTGTTTCCGACTCTTTCTCATTTTCATTAATGATTTCCTGTCTGAATCTTCTAATCCATTAAATTGTTTTGCTGGCGATAACACCCTCAGCTTTTCATATTCGTTTTTAGATTCACATCCCTGTCCTTCGGATGTGGAACTTCAACGGCACCGTATGATAAGCTCATTTAATTCTGATCTTGACAGCATTGTGCAGTGGGGAATCAAAAACCGTGTAGAATTTAATGCTTCAAAAACCCAATGCTGTCTGCTGTCGCTGAAGCAGAACCCTCCCCCAATGCCGCTATCAATGAGCGGTACTTGCATCGAGGAAACTGAACAGCTCTCAGTTCTGGGTATGTGCATCACAGATCACCTTCTGTGGAATGATCACATATTCAACTTCGCCAAAAATGCTGCAAAGTGCTTAGGTTTTCTTTGAAGATGTAAGAAATTCTTTTCCCCTTCTGATCTGGCTGTAATCTATAAAGCCTTCATCCGACCCAAGCTTGAGTATAACTCCCACATTTGGGCTGGTGCTCCTATAACTCACTTGAATCTCTTGGATAGAATACAAAATAGAGCCTTGAAAATGATAGGTGATATATCTATCACTCAAACAATTACAACTCTGAAACATCGCCACGATGTTCCATGTCTCTCATTATTTTATCGCTATTTTTACAAGCAATGTTCTAGTGAAATAACCAGTTGCATTCCTCCCCTTAAACAATTCAACCGTAATACTCGCTCGTTTAGGAATGCTCATCAGTTTACCCTTGAGCCCAACTTCGGACGTACTGTCAAGTACAGAGATTCTTTTTTTAGTCGTACAACACGAATGTGGAATGCTTTACCAGGCTCTGTTTTTCCCTCCCATTTTGATATTCAGAACTTCAAAACTAATGTGCATCGGTATCTCCTCTTGAATCCTTCCCTATTTTCCTGATCAATCGCACTGTGTCTCAACATCTTAAGGGTAGTCAAAATCCCTTTAGTACGCGCAAAGTATAAAAAAAAAACATAATTTATTCAAGAAATGCTCTCAGAGATTAAGGAAGAAGAAAATGACATTTCATCACTACTTAATTTCTGAATCAGTAATATTATGTAGGTTAAAACGAAAACATCGATTTGGACGCAAAAATTGTTTCATTACCTACTTCATATTGCTGAAATAATTAATCCCAAGTCTTCAAAAAACTGTTTTTGAGCTCTATTGTTTTTTTCACCACGAAAATATGAGCAGGTTCTTTAAAGTAAAATCCGAACAAAATGGGCTAGGTAAGGAATTCTACAATTCTTCTTCTTCTCATACCTTTATTTAGGCATCATTATTCGAATTTATGCTTTTTTATAATAATGCTATCCGTTTTTAAAAGTTAAGAAATTTAAAATTTAATTTTTTTAATTGGAAATTGTCTTGTAGAGTAGTATCTCGTGGCTAATGGTTATTGCGTTGGTCTGTCATGCCAGGGGTCTTGGTTCGATTCCCAGCCGCTGCCACCTTAAAACAAAAATGTTTTATATAAGAAGGTTTTATAATACAAATACTGAAATAAATCAGCCAAGTAGAAGACTAAGCATTAAGGATTGGACTTGTTGAATTATTATTGATTCAAAATTGCTTTTTATGGCCTTCGCCTTTAGTCCTACAAATTGGCGTTTCGTTCGGCTTACTCACTTGAACTCATCAGTGACATAGTGAGGGCTTTGTCATACGCAATTTGTATTAAGTTCAGTTCAAGTTACATGAAATTTTCAACGAAAATCCACTGTAAACTATATCCAAGAAGACTACAATTCCTAATCATTAAGCTGGAAGTTTTTTTTGCCCGGGGCCAGGCATAGCTTCTATATAAGAAGGTTTTATAACACAAATTCTATATACTACTGAAATAAATCAGAAATATTTTTTTCCGAGGTACTGCCTCTACTGAACTAACAAACAAATCCTCCAAGAGTATACTTGTCATGAATAAGTGCTTCTCATCTAGCCGATCAGACTCGGCAAACAGTTGTAGGTCCCCTCCATTCCTGCCAACAATTCGCACACAGGAATGGTTGAGACTTTGGTTCTCCACGGGCTGTTGCGCCACCAAAGTTTTTTTATGTTTTTTTTGAAAATGCAAAATAATTCCCCATCTACCCCAATCGACCCTGTAGCAAAATTGTTTGTGAAGAATAAGAACTAAACTCGATGTTTACCATATTCCACATCTGTATGTTTCTTTTGTCTGTGGTTAAACAAAAAAAAACATGGATTGCCTTTTAAGATTTTAATTTACCCCTTATCTCATGAGTTTTTTAATATTCCACGGAAACAAATATTTTTAAAGGTTATTTAAAACGTGTTCACCAACATTTTTTACTCATAAGCGCGAAGAATCTACTTTCCTGCCAATTGAAAAGAAGAAATGGGTTTATTTTAAATTAATGATAATTCTGTTTGCGAGGTACAATAATTTTGCTTTGTAAAGTAAAAAAATAGGGTTGACTGCGCTTCATTTGACTTCCGAACAAATACCTACATCGTAGTTCAAACAAGTGAATGAATATTTTTTAAATATTCATTTACAATTTTGCCTTCTTATATTTTATTCAGACCTGTTTACCCCCTTAAAAATTGTTCTACAAAAAAAATTGTCATGTGTAAGCTGCAGCCCCTTCAAGCTGTCATTTTGCGCTTTTTTTTAAATAAATCAAGAATGAAGAACGGATTCCACTATGCGATATTTTAATTTACTTATACACAGGTCAAGTAGCTATTGATTTTGCTTAAAAATTGAACAAATTAGCACTACAGACTTACAGGAAATAATCTGTATACAAAATTCTAAAAATCGTATTCTCGATTTAGTATTTTCCTCGGACGCTATTAGTAGGTACTCTTGTTCGAAAATCTAGTTCTGGGATTACTAATATAGATAATTACCATCCTCCCCTGCATATTTTCCTTGACTTGAGCAGTCATCTCACAGTAAATAGTAATTCTTATGATTGCTCATATATATTTGACTTTAAAAAGGCTAATTATGAATTGCTCTCTGACAAACTAGTTAGTTCTGATAGTGGTAAAATATCAGCATGTTAATATTGATGAAGCAATTTCTATTTTTATTCAATCTTTTATAACTGTATGAATGCTTCTTTACCCTTAAAAATATCAAAAAACTCGAACGTTTGCCATGCACGGTATACGAAAGAGCTCAGATCACTCCGTAACAAGAGAAATAGGGCATGCAAAACTTACTTAAAAACTAATTCACAAATTGATCATGGTTCTTATATTGCGCTTTTTGAAGAATTAAAAGCTCTTTCAAGGGTGCTTTATCAAAGGGCACGGTAGTGCCCAGCCAAGTTCGCGGCACTACACCCTTTTTACAGGAACAAACTCAGGCGATTTTCAACCCCCCTCTAACTTCAGTACCAATATAGTCAGAAACTTCAAATGCGCAGTATTTGTTGAGCTGATCAAACACAGGTGGCTCACCAAATTTCAACTCTTTAGCATTAGTAATTTCCGAGATACAGGGCTCCAAAAATCACAAAAACCGTAACTGACTGACTCACTGACTGACTGACTCACTGACAGATCATCAAAATTGTGGGGAACTTCCCGACATCGTAGAAACTTGAAATTTCGCACAACGGTAGGCCTTGTGGTGCATACAAAGGAAAAAAAACGAAAATCTGCAATTTTCTGTTCAGGGGGCGTGGCATCCACCCACTTTCTCAAATATTCTTATAAATTATATGGAGCACTTCCGATTGTTGTAACGATGAAAATTGATAAGTCGGTAGGGCTTAAGGTACTAAGAAATAAAAAAATTCAAATTGGAATTTTCCATTCAGGGGGCGTGGCATCCACCCACATTCTCAAAAATTCTTATAAATTATATGGAGCACTTCTGATTGTTGTAGAACGATGAAAATTAGTGGGTCAGTAGGGCTTGAAGTATTTAGAAAGAAAAAAATTATATAGAGCACGAAAACGATGAGAATTTGTAGGTCGGTAGGGCTTGAAGTACTTAGAAAGAAAAAAAATTGAAAAATTGGAATTTTCCATTCAGGGGGCGTGGCATCCACCAACGTTCTTAAAAATTCTTATAAATTATATGGAGCACTTCTGATTGTTGTAGAACGATGAAAATTAGTGGGTCAGTAGGGCTTGAAGTATTTAGAAAGAAAAAAATTGGAATTTTCCATTCAGGGGGCGTGGCATCCACCCACATTCTTATAAACTATATGGAGAACTTCCGATTGTTGTAAAACGATGAAAATTGGTAGGTCGGTAGGAATTGAAGTATCAAATTAGAAAGAAAAAAATCACAAATTTGGAAATTTCCATTTAGGGGGAGTGCCATCCACCCACTTTAGAATTATGAAACTTTGTAGAGCGGTAGGGCTTGATTTTCACCTGGCAAAGTAAATCTTTGCAAAAAGGAGTGAAATCACAACAAAAACATAAAATGTTAAAAAAAGAGCCAAGTTCTTATAGGTATGTTCAAGAAACCTGTGCATAAAAAGTCAGCCAAAAACAGTAATGAGATCTAAAATATATGCCAAGTTTTAAGTTCATGAAGTTTAATATCAAATATCTTAAAAAGAGTAATATCAAAACAATTCCAAATCATGACATAAAATTGGTATTTAATGATTACTGATTAAAATTTGGTGGATTAACTTGGCAAGTTTTTTCTTAAATACTTAATAAATCACAAATTTGAAATGTATGAAAACTTGACCAGTGAACCCACCAAATTTTAATCTGAAATCATTTAATACCAAATTTCTTCATGATTTGGAATAATTGTTTCGATGGGAGACTGACGCAAATACAAAAACCGAAAATATGCTGGACTATATCAAAACATACAACACCCTTAAGGGCAAACATTTTAAACGGATGACTACGATTCATCAAACTATGAAAATGGAGGGCACTATATTGTAGATTGGCTTTTAGGTTGGCAACCATAGGAGGAAAAGTGTCAAACAACATATTATATAGAAATCGAGTTGGATGATTCCTATTGGTAGATACATTAAAAAAGAAGGCGTATGAATAAAATATTAACGATGGAGTCGTGGGGATAAATTTATACGACAACGGGGTCGGGGTTGGCACAATTAGAATGACGTGGAACGTGGACCAACGTGGGGAACTTGGAGGTCTATCAAACTAAAATATTTGTTTTGGTACAACCTAACCTTATGATACATAATGTAAGGGTAGTTTTTAACGCTGAATCTAATGAAACCAAATTCAAAATGATACAACCACCCAAAAAAAAAGTTATAGTCCTTTTTATGTAATGATGACTTTTTTTCAGGTACAACAGGTAAAATATTATCGAAAACCCTTTGAAAATAAAGGTATGTTAATGAAATTTGGAGTGAATGTTCCATTTGTCATACGAATTTAGAATCAAGACAGTCCCCAAAAATATCCATGGTGAAAGGGTGTTTTTTTAAGGGGGATGGGCAAGTGAAGAATGTTTACCATAACGCCCACGGAAAAACTCTTACACCCATGAAACTCTCCAAAAATATTAAATTTGTCATGGCAACCAAGAATAAGTATAGTCCACATAAATATATTTGTTCTGGGGGATTTTTTATTAAAGAGAGGGAAAATCTGGGAAAAAGTTGAGAGATTTGAGCCAAAATTCCGATTTGGGTTAATTGAGGTATATACAATAAGTATATGGTATATGATTTAAGGGAATTTTTTAACGCTGAATCTAATAAAAGCAAAACCAAAATGATACAAGCACCCTTAACAAAGTTATGGTCCTTTTCAAGCAAAAATCAATTTTTGAAATCGTATTTTCCATAGAACAGGTCAAAATTTAACCACCACAAAAACACTATTAGACAAAAGATATTTGTATGGACTATTTGAATTCTTGGTTGCCATGACAAATTCAATATTTTTGGGGAGTTTCTGGGTGTAAGAGTTTTTCCGTGGGTGTTATGGTAAACATTCTACACTTGCCCATCCCCCTTAAAAAAACACCCTTTCACCATGGATATTTTTAGGGACTGTCTTGATTCTAAGTTCGTATGACAAATGGAACATTCACTCCAAATTTCATTAACATACCTTTATTTTCAAAGGGTTTTCGATAATATTTTACCTGTTGTACCTGAAAAAAAGTCATCATTACATAAAAAGGACTATAACTTTTTTTTGGGTGGTTGTATCATTTTGAATTTGGTTTCATTAGATTCAGCGTTAAAAACTACCCTTACATTATGTATCATAAGGTTAGGTTGTACCAAAACAAATATTTTAGTTTGATAGACCTCCAAGTTCCCCACGTCTGCACCTCTTCAAATGCATCTACACAAAAAGCCAATGCGGGGATTTTTGGGGATTTTGGATATGTTATAGAGGTTGCAATTCTGCATCGATTCCAATTTTAATATTTCATGAATTAATTTTTTCAACCTCGGAACCCATTTTTCCTGGCCTACTTTAGTTTTTTCTTAATTTCGCTAAGAAAGATTTTTACATTTGGTTTTCGGTAATTTACTAAAAAATAATGAGGGCATTGAACATTGAACACAAAAAATGTACTTAATTACCTAAAATTTTGAAAAATATCGACTTAAGAAAACAATTACATTTTTTTCTTAAATTTTGACTTTGAAATTTAATTTTTCAAAAACTATTCGCTTAAACAACTTGACTTAAAAACCAAATGCAAGAATGAAGTATTAGCTTTCAAAAAAAAACTATATATGTAATCTTATAAAGGCCAGGAGCTAGCCTGGGGATTTGATGGTCATTGTTTCTTTTACGAACCGAAAGAAAAGAAGTGTTGCAGACGTTTTAACTGCTAATCAATTTAAATTGTAAATTCAAAACTAAATTTTGATAATTTTTACATCCAGTACGGATTTATTTTTGATAAAAAAGGTGAATTAATCTTGAAAACAAGAGTGGACTAAGAGGAAAATAAAGGTAGTAATATTGTGAATAGTGATTTGAGCATATACTTATACCAATATAAATATATACATATATGTATATATATTTATCGATTTAAATTTTTGCGATAAATCTAGGAAGAAAATTGAAGATCAATTTTAAGGTTTTCTCCTGAGAGTGCCAATTACGCAATTAAGCAGAGGTATTTGACAATTTTTGGAATACCAAAAACTCAGTTGACTGATGAGTGATTTTTTTTATCAGGTTTGGGCTCAATTTTCAGATCTGAAAGATCCGTTGTCTAGGCCTCTGAAGATTTTTTTTTTCTCGTCTTCCTGAGATACAGTGAAGGCATCATTGGAAGCAAAAGACTTCCTTTGTTCAGGGAAGACAAAGGAAACGTCTTTTGTAGGTCACAAAGTCCAAAGTCAAAGAGGGTACTATATACATATAGTATATATATATATATAGATATTCCCCAATAGACATTAGGAGGACTTGTGACGAATAAAGGGTGCTTCGCTGAGTAAAAAGAAGATTCGAGAAGAAGAAAAGGAGAGGTGTTCGAAGGACAAAAGAACAAAAAAAAGGAGAAGATCGAAGGAAGGAAGAAGTGAAGATAGAGAGAAGGGCTAAAATAAGAAAAAGTGCTAATCGAGAAAAGAAAAGAACATTTAAATACTTACATACCATTAAATTTATTTTACTAACGTTAACTTATTTTTGGTGTAAAATTTGGTTCTTCAAATCGTTTTTTTTTTACTAATGATTTTTTTTATTTTTGAATTTATGAATCAAGAAAAGTGAAAGTGATTTTAAAATTCAGCGATATAACAATTCATTTATAAGAAGTAGCTAAAGTGTCTACTCCTGGTCTCCAGTGTCCTGCCGGCAGAACAACGAGGGAACACGGTAAAAATAAATGAGTAGAAAATAATTGGTTGTATGAAAAGCTCCATATATCAGAAATCTTTAAGATCAAATTTTCTTTTTTTTATTATTATTTTTAGTAGTTTTTAGTTATTTAGATTTATGAAAATTTGATGAGAAGAAAATAAACGAGTGGGAGAAGTTGATAATTTTTGGTTTTGCTATTAATGAATTATTTGAATAAAATTGTGAGCTGAAATCTAAATTAAGTAATATGGTGTGCTAATTTCAAAGCTAAAGGTGTGTGGAGGCCTGGTAAAGCCGTCCTGAAGTAATTTCGGTTTAAGGACGTGAACGACAGACTTCATTACGGACTAGATCGTAACTGGTTGGGTCAAGTTATAGACCAAGATCCCAGGGCCGCCAGACATACGTCATTTTATCATAGCTGAATTTTTTTCTGTGAATGAACCCTATGGTAGGTATTAATGAATGGATACTACGAACCCTGAACCTGGGTGCGTTTCGGAGGTATTAAGTGCTAAAAGTGCATAAAATGATGCAGAATTACGTTATTTTTTTATATGTTTCAAAGAAAGTTATGATAAGCTTATTTTGACACTTGCCAGACACCTGCGTGGGGACCCAATGCCAGCCAGACACGTTTAAAGGTGTCAAAAAAGTCTTCAAATTTACGTTATAGTATCAGAGCTGAATTTTATATATGTTCTTTGGGCAACTGTTTCAAGATATTTCCCAAACTGCCAGACACCTACATGGGGACCCAATGGCTGCCAGACACCTTTAAAGGTATCAACAAATCATTAAATCGCCTTAAAGTATCAAAGCTAATTTTTATATTTTTTTCTTTAGACAAATGTTTTAAATATTTCCCTGCTAAACACCCACAACAGTGGCACCTAATATCAGCCAGACATAAACACATTTAAAAGTATCCAAGATATTCCCCAAGCCATCAGACACCTACACCTAAAAGTTTTCAAAATAATCGTGTTTCATGCGGTTCAATATCAAAGTTATTTTGATCTAACAAGCAAAAATATGTTCCTTGGATAACATTAGTTAACAGTATTTTTAGCCAAGAATGCGAATGATATCCTTATCTAGGTTCCAAAGCTTCACTGGTGCTTAAATATATAGACTAAGAGCCCTCTAAAAGTACTTGAGAGTGCTAGGACGCCATATGGCCCTAGGCTCAATGATAGGAAAATCCCTATGCACACCTCCGCGTGGTAGAGGGCGGGTAACGCTAACGTGCAGGGCGACCGAATGGATGCCGGGATAAGCAGACAACCCAGCAATGCTGGTCAGGGCACAAACTTGTCCTTGGGATGGTTAAAAGCCCCCTTAACGGAACTTTTAAAAAAATGCTAACAAAATTCCCAACAAAAATAAGCTTTTTTTCTTAAGTACAAAAAAGCACTTTTTCTTGGAGGAATACGTTCAGATCTTTTATATTTTAATATTAACAGTCAATTTTACTAAAAAAAAATAATTTTCAGATATCTGTTGTGATACCTGGATTTGTAACGGAATTTTGAAATAAAAAAATCAAGGAAAAATCTCTATACACATTTCAATTTTGGCTAACACGATTACCCTCGAAGTTGCATTCATATTTTTTTTTCAATGCACTGTTTAATCGCAAAGGCCCCAGTTGTGGACTGCAAGACTTTGATTTTTTTTAATAACTTTAATGAAGCTTTCGACGCCTATACTTCTTTTTTTGTTATCACTCATACCCAAAATCTGCTGTGGGCTCTCGGTCTAATACCTACCTATCAACATTTTCTAAGCATTTAAAAAAATATATATTTTGTTCTGCTACGACTAACTTGTTACCTAGCAACAATTAAAGAAAGTGAGCACTTTAGGATTTGGGGTGGGTTCGAGGTTGGGTATATGCAAAGTTTCTTTTGCATTAAAAGAATCTGGACCCGTGAGTGTTTTTTAAAAATGTTTGCAATCGCCCCGATCACATTTGGGCGATTTTTCCTTTCCTTATATTGTAGTGGTTTTTGGCAATTTTTCCTATTTGGGTTCAATTTCCCATTTCTTTATTTTAATTTACTAATTTGGGCATTTTCAAAGTAATTTCTTTAATTGTTGCTAGGTAACAAGTTAGTCGTAGCAGAACAAAATATTTTTTTTAATAAATGCTAAGAAAATGTTGATAGGTAGGTATATTTGAGCACCAGTGAAGCTTTGGAACCTAGATAAGGATATCATTCGCACTCTTGGCTAAAAATACTGTTAAATAATGGTATCCAAGGAACATATTTATACTTGTTAGATTAAAATAACTTTGATATTGAACCGTATGAAACACGATTATTTTGAAAACTTTTAGGTGTAGGTGTCTGATAGCTTGGGGAATATCTTGGATACTTTTAAATGTGTATAGGCGTTTTCCTTTGGAGGTGGCGAAGTACTTGCAAGTACTTTGCCAGCTTTTTTCAATGGAACACATCAAACTGCTTTCCCATGTAAAATGTATCTACTCGCGCATGAGAGCATGTGCAGTTGGTAGTACTAGATTAGGGTTTTCATCTACTCGTAAGTACTTCGCCACCTCCAAAGGAAAACGGCTTATATGTCTGGCTGATATTAGGTGCCACTGTTGTGGGTGTTTAGCAGGGAAATATCTTAAAACAGTTGTCTAAAGAAAAAAATATAAAAATTAGCTTTGATACTTTAAGGCGATTTAATGATTTGCTGATAACTTTAAAGGTGTCTGGCAGCCATTGGGTCCCCATGTAGGTGTCTGGCAGCTTGGGAAATATCTTGAAACAGTTGCTCAAAGAACATATATAAAATTCAGCTCTGATACTATAACGTAAATTTGAAGACTTTTTTGACACCTTTAAACGTGTCTGGCTGGCATTGGGTCCCCACGCAGGTGTCTGGCAAGTGTCAAAATAAGCTTAACATAACTTTCCTTGAAACATATAAAAAAATCAGCTCTGATAAAATAACGTAATTCTGCATCATTTTATGCACTTTTAGCACTCAATACCTCCGAAACGCACCCGGGTTCAGAATTCGTAGTATCCATTCATTAATACCTACCATAGGGTTCATTCACAGAAAAAAATTCCGCTATGATAAAATGACGTATGTCTGGCGGCCCTGGGATCTTACTCTATTAGGGGCTATTTCCGAAACCATTTGGCCATGGAAGTAGCGTAGGAAGTATCTGTGCGATACTTGGGTGGGTTGGCCAGACCTTCGTCAACAACATCAGACGAACGTTTGGAATTCGGTGTGGTGGTATCCAGGGGTTATAAAAAGGAGGTGCTTTAGAAGTATGTTTCAGGATTAGGTTAGGATTTAGTTTTTTTTTAATCTTATTTTTAAACAATTTTTGTTTACCTTTTTTTTATTATTTTCTTTGGGTGAAGGGTTTTATTTTTTTTTTTTTGGTTAAGGGTTTTTTAATTATAGGTTAGTTTTTTTTATTTATTTCGAAGCACCAACTTAACATTTCTCTTGGATATCGCCAGAGTCCCTAGATTTTTGTCAAATTTAGCATCGCGTAACCTTAGGCACGAATAAATTAATGTTTAGTTGAGCAGGAGGTACTTCGAGAAGTGGCAAGAACCACCCAAGGCGACGAGCTAGGCCGAGAAACCGCAAGTGTGCTATAGCCACTTCTCGGGTACCGAAGAATTCCCCCGTGGAAACCTGACCCCTAACATTATCAACGAAGGAATCACAAAAATTATTCGCAAATGCGTTGCAAATATCTGTATTATTTTGTAACGAACAATTTTCGTATACGAAATTCGCCGGATAGATCCCTAGATTTTTGTCAAATTTAGCATCGCGTAACCTTAGGCACAAATAAATTAATGTTTAGTTGAGCAGGAGGTACTTCGAGAAGTGGCAAGAACCACCCAAGGCGACGAGCTAGGCCGAGAAACCGCAAGTGTGCTATAGCCACTTCTCGGGTACCGAAGAATTCCCCCGTGGAAACCTGACCCCTAACAGTATCAACGAAGGAATCACAAAAATTATTCGCAAATGCGTTGCAAATATCTGTATTATTTTGTAACGAACAATTTTCGTATACGAAATTCGCCGGATAGCCGTCCGAATTCTTCTTTGAGTTGACAAATTTCCAAAATGACTTAGGATCTTCTTTTAAAAAGCTTCCCATTTCATTTACGTAATTAGTATAAAGATCCCTTGAAAGAGTTTTGAATTCTTCAAAAAGTGCAATATAAGAACTATGATAAATTTGTAAATTAGTTTTTAAGTAAGATTTCCACGCCCTTTTTCTCTTGTTACGAATAGTCCAGTAAATAGAGGTAAAAATAAGGGGGTTACCCTACAAAAGGTCGCGTAGTTCTAAATTTTTGTTATGTTATATGGTATGGTTGGAAGATGTAAATTCCAAAATTCCACAACCACGCCCCCTTCAAAATCCTGGAAAAACTACAAAAAATCGGCACTTTTATCAGTTTTTCGCTTATAACTTCTTTCTGGTATATTTTTACGGAAAAAAGTATAAGAGAACTTTGTAGACAACATTTCATTTACGTAATTAGTATAAAGATCCCTTGAAAGAGTTTTGAATTCTTCAAAAAGTGCAACATAAGAACTATGATAAATTTGTAAATTAGTTTTTAAGTAAGATTTCCACGCCCTTTTTCTCTTGTTACGAATAGTCCAGTAAATAGAGGTAAAAATAAGGGGGTTACCCTACAAAAGGTCGGGTAGTTCTAAATTTTTGTTATGTTATATGGTATGGTTGGAAGATGTAAATTCCAAAATTCCACAACCACGCCCCCTTCAAAATCCTGGAAAAACTAAAAAAAATCGGCACTTTTATCAGTTTTTCGCTTATAACTTCTTTCTGGTATATTTTTACGGAAAAAAGTATAACAGAACTTTGTAGACAATAAAATTTCCTACAAATATGACCTGGAAAATATTTTGGTAAAACCACTACAATCGGCGCTATGGAGCTCCCAAAAAAGGCTAAAATTTCGTATTTTGTAAGATTTTCAGTTTCTTCCGTCTTTACAGCACAATAACTCCTTAACCGTAAAGTTGAGGGCAAAATTTGTCAAAATCAATCTTGTAGATAATTTAATTCGCTACCAATTTCATGTGACTACAGTCGACGCCCTCTAAGTAGAACTCCCCTAAGTTGAATTTCCCTCTAAGAAGAAAATCTCTCTAACTCGAAGATTTTGACTTAGAGGAAGTCGACTGTATTTTCATTTTGTGACCAATACAATAGGGAACGGGGTGAGTTTTGAGAAAGTGTTTTTTATTCAAACGTTTTTCTGAACTTACTTTCTTTTCTGTCTGTTTTATACTGTACTGTAGTGTTCTGGAGTCCCGTAGAAATTGTATTACCGATTTGTCTAACCACCTAAATCGATGTAAGTATACATAGGAGAGTCAGAAAACTTGGATAGACATCAAGATATTCTGAACCCGGTGTTTTAGTCGCTATTTTTTTGAGGTAGTGCCCAAAATTCCATTAAACACTAAACCACTATAGGTACTGGTTTTGATGAAATTTATAGACATGATAATTGACGAGATGAAAAAACCAATACCTACAATTAATTTCCACCCACTGCCGCTCCCACTTTTTTAAAACATAATATTTTCGGAAAAAATTATATAAATTCGAGTGTTGTTCAGATGACCCATGAAGGGCCGAAACCTCAAGTGCTCTGGTGATGGTTTACCCTCTGAACCAGAGGTTCGATCTTCTTTAATGCCTTCAACTTGGGATTCAGAAGCTCAAAAGGCTGGAACATTGTTTCCCATTCGCACAATCTAGTTTAGCCAAGTCGAAGTATTTTGACTTTTTGGACTACATTGTCTTTGAACAGCTCATTGATCTAACGTTTGTGCCTTCTCCTCCCAAAATCCGTCGAATAATACGAGTATTACTTGCGAAAGAGCCCAGTATCACTTTTAATTTTTGATTTTCATCTAACCGAGAGTATAGGAGTGTCTTGAGCGTAAGAAGAGTGTTGAACCTTTTTTGAGTAACATAGATTAATAGCAGTGGTTTCCAAAAGTATTTTTTCGTTGAATATACACATAGGTGTCCGTGATGGAGTAAATACGAGCATTGACTCCAAGAAGGTAAATAAAATTCTAAACTACTTTGAAACTGCTGCTAATAAAAGTGATGTTTTGGCCTAGGTTGTAAACATATCGCACCTCCGGTGCAATATAGACATAAGTGCAAATTTTTCAAAACTGAGTTAAGGACGCCAAAATTTTACAAATTTTCAGCTCTATCAGCTTTCAAAACGACAATATTGTATCTTTTCTAGTTTCTAAAGTATAGCTATTTTTTTAGCTGCAAAAGTTTAACGGGTAGTTTTTTAATGACGTAATTAAAGGTCTTCAAACGCTCAAAAAGCCTAAGACAGGGGCAGACATAAAACTAAGATATAAATCTTGCTCATACAATATGTATCCATCATTACAACCATCGAAGTCTTAGCTATTTACCTATTTATTGTATTTTATTATTTGTATATTCAAAATTTGGAAAATTTGCACTTACGTCGTTATTCCGACGGAGGTGCGATATGCTTTTTTCTTGACAGCAGTTAGTTGGACTTTTACTCGTTTACGACACAATGGAACACAAGATAGGGCATTCTGTGTTAACAGCTGCTCTATGCACTATCTGTTCCAGAAGGAGATCAACAAAGACAAAAATGTTGTCGCATGTCCTCGCCGAGTACACTGTACATATTTTGAACAGTTCGGAGAAGCTATTCTCTAGTTGCACATTGCATTTGGCATATTACACCTTGTGTTTTATAATGTCAAGAGCTACCACTCTTTTTTCTCAAGATCTCGAGCTTAGTTATCGCCGTAAAGAGCTATTGGCGATGAATATGCTTCCATAAGCGGCCTTGAAGCCAGTGCAGAAACTGTGTGTCTCGACTTGAAGTTCATTGGTCATTTCCAGAATTTTCCTTACAGTTAAGATTTTTGGTCTTTTACTGGCATTCGTTTTAATGTCCTTCATCATTACTACCTATAACTTTTATTCCAATGAGTAAGATGAATGAGAAGACTTGCTCCGTATACAAACAACGTGGACAAAATTTTGCATATATTTACCGATTGTATTGTTCACAAAATGAAAATACAGTTGACTTCCTCTAAGTTGAGTTCTCACGGGATATCAAAATTATTTCATGTTGAAGAATTTTGCAAAAAGTCGATTTAGAGAGAAATAAATAAGTTTGGAAATTTGAGAGGAGTATACCAACAAACGTGGTGAAAAAATTCTTGTTAGAGAGAAATTCGACTTATGGGGAGTTCTACTTAGAGGGCGTCGACTGTAGTCACATGAAATTGGTAGCCAATTAAATTATCTACAAGATTGATTTTGACAAATTTTGCCCTCAACTTTACGGTTAAGGAGTTATTGTGCTGTAAAGACGGAAGAAACTGAAAATCTTACAAAATACGAAATTTTAGCCTTTTTTGGAAGCTCCATAGCGCCGATTGTAGTGGTTGTACCAAAATATTTTCCAGATCATATTTGTAGGAAATTTTATTGTCTACAAAGTTCTCTTATACTTTTTTCCGTAAAAATATACCAGAAAGAAGTAATAAGCAAAAAACTGATAAAAGTGCCGATTTTTTGTAGTTTTTCCAGGATTTTGAAGGGGGCGGAGGGGGCGTGGTTGTGGAATTTTGGAATTTTCATCTACCAACCATACCATATAACATATCAAAAATTTAGAACTACCCGACATTTTGTAGGGTAAAACCTCTCTATTTACTGGACTAGAAGTGATCTGAGCTCTTTCGTGTACCATGCATGGCAAACGTTCGAGTCTTTCGATAATTTTAAGGGTAAAGAAGCATTCATGCAACTATAAAAGATTGAATAAAAATTAGAAACTGCCTCATCCATATTAGTACATGCTGATATTTTCCAATATCAGAACTAACTAGTTTTTCAGAGAGCAATTGATAGTCAGCCTTTTTAAAGTCAAATATATTTGAGCATTGCATTGAGCAATCATAAGAATTACTATTTACTGTGAGATTGTAACGAAGCGTTACACTGTTTCACTTTTCCGTCGAGCCCCCTTTCAAAAATAATAATTATATACCGAACCCTAATGTTATTTACCGCACCGAACCCTAGGTTGATTTAATACCTCCACCCATATAAGGAATAAAGGCAACCAGATGTTGTTTGAGCTGAACACGCATGACGCATGTTTTTCTACTGTCTCTTGGTTCACACTCTCTTATTTCTGAAAAGTTAACATGGGGAGGTTGAATTTCACTACCAATTTGTCTTCTGCTTTCGCCTGTTGTTTAGTACCAATTTAGTGTACGGAAAGTAAGAATACCACGCTGATTTAATTAAATATGGGAACCAAATTTAAATTAGCAAATAGAAACACACTGCTGGGTACGAAGTGTACTAGATAGGAGTTTCGAAAAACTTTTTGCTTTTAAACTTCTACCTTTTCCTGTATCTATCCTTTCCCCCCGTTTATTTCTACGCTCCACTTCTTCTAAGTGTATCGTGGACAAAGAACTAACATCTGCCGATTTTTCTTCTAGTCTTTCGCTAGGAGCAGGGCCGTGTCCCACCGATTATTTCTGTGCCTATCCTTCTTCAAAGAGTAACACAGACAAGCTTGTTACCGTGAACAAAGCACCGATTTTTCTTCTAGTTTGCCGCTAGGAGCAAAAACGTTAGATATATTGAACCTGTTTCTTTCTGCGCTCCACTTCTAAGTGTAGCGTGGACAAGGCTTAGCCTGCAACGATTTTTCTTCTAGTCTTTTTGCTAGGAGCAGGGCCGTGTCCCATAGGTTATTTCTGTGCCTACCCTTCTTCAAAGAGTAACACAGACAAGCTTGTGACCGCGAACAAAGCACCGATTTTTCTTCTAGTTTGCCGCTAGGAGCAAGACGGTTATATTGTACCTGTTTCTTTCTGCGCTCCACTTCTTCTAAGTGTAGCGTGGACAAGGCTAAACCTACAACGATTTTTTCTTCTAGTCTTTTGTTAGGAGCAGGGCCGTGTCCCACTGATTATTTCTGTGGCTACGCTTCTTCAAAGAGTACCATAGACAAGCCTGTCGTCGCGGATAGTGCACCGATTTATTCTTCAGTTTCTTGCTGGAGGCAGGGCTGGCCCCACACCCGTATATGAAATACCGTGTTATATTATTGTAGGCATACTTATTGTTACTTATACGAAATACCTTGTTCTATAAAAAAAATAATAATGTAAATAACGAATATTGTAAAATACTGTAAACTTGATTTGGAATTAATAAAGTTTGTTTTGATTGGAGTTTGGAAACTTCTACCCAAGTTTTTTGCTTTCTTTGGGATAAACCCTGGACACCGACGAGCCTACCTCAGCCTCGACAAAAAAGCATCACAAGATGATTAGTCAAGTCAAGGAAAATATCCAGGGGAGGATGGTAATTATCTATATTAGTAATCCCAGAACTAGATTTTTGAACAAGAGTACCTACTAATAGCGTCCGATGAAAATACTAAATCGAGAACTCGATTTTTAGAATTTTTAATGCAGCTTACTTGCTGTAAGTCAGTAGTACTAATTTTATCAAGTAAAAAAAGTTCCGATTGTGCAGAAGTTAAAGAAGCTTCTTGGCATGATTCATCTTCAGAAGGGACCCAATCTATAAACGGTAGATTGAAATCACCTAGAAGTAAAATATTGCTGTTAGAGCAACATAAGTCCATTACCAAATCTATGCCAGTGGCGTATTGAGGGGGGGGGGGGGGGGGCAGGGGGCCTGAGCCCCCCCCCCATGCATCAAATATTATATTATTATTTAGGTGATCATAATGTACATGATTAACTGAAACTTTTTCGTAAATCTTAGAGATTAAGAGGGAGCTCAGATTGTCGAGCCTCCCAAGTTCTGAAACGGTTGTTTGTTCTCGTTTGAGTTAGACCCCTAGCTGACGTTGAGGGTTGGAGTAACTTTTTTCGGAATTTTTTATTTATCGACCGATTTTTGAGTCAAACCACATAATTCGATAAATCGCTCGGAATTCTTTAGATTAATATTATACATTCAAAATAAGAATAACTAAACAATATGTTTAACCTTTTTTCCGTTCAAACTTAAGTTTTTAAAACTTGTTTGTACAACAAATGAACAAAGTTCATTACTATTTCTTGTAGCCTATTGAATAGACCTTTTTAAAAGGAACAATTACGTGCAAGGGTTTTTATTATTGAATATGTTTGTTTGCCCATTAGCATGCTTGAAACCGAAAATGCTACTAAATTCACACATGCGTTTCTGAGAGAATGGTCACACTGGCCACTTTTCAGTAATTTGGTATAACTCGAAAACTAAGCCGAATTTGACAATTTTACTTATAATTTCTTAAAAAAATTTAAGCAGGAAAAGTAAACAAAAACCAACATAAAAAAATCGAAAAATCAAAGGTTTTTAAATTTTTTTTCTAAACCGCGCAAAACTTTTTTCGGAGCAAAGATACGCTCAAGACATGCATGAACAAAGTAAACTGGAGTCTTAAGGCCTTAACATGACATGTTAAAAAGCCATATTATTTGAAAATTGACAGGGATATAGCCATTCAAACTTTACCATTTCTTATCATTTTTCGCAGTTTTTGCCCGAAAGCCTATATTTTGGTACTTTATGACAAATTTTACGTTCCTAGCACCTAGTACCAAATCTTATGTTAATCGGACCAGCCGTTCGGTCTGTAGGTCTGAAAGCATTTAAAACAGCCGAAAAACGAAATTGCGAACTTACATCCATTTTATAAATTCTCTATAGTTCTAATGTCATATTTTATAAAAATTTTGATTTCGAACATCTATATATTAATACGTTAACACTTTTCTATATCTCCCTTTTTAACTGACTTAATGGCATCGTATTTTCACAATTTTTTTTTATTTGAAAGGTATAGCCAATCGCTCTGGCAGAATCTAATTTTTATATTAATATGTTGCCATTACAACATTAATAGAGAAAGGTCGAATTTCGACCACGGGGCGATACTAGTTTTTATTAAAGTGAAATTTGTCATATTGTACCGAAAAAGGGACTTTCGGGCCAAATCTGCGAAAAATTATAAGAAATGATAAGGTTTGAATGGGAATATCTCTGTCAATTTTGAACAAATATTAATTTTTGAATACGCCATGTTAAAGCCTATAGTCTCTACTTTATTTTGCCTGTGCATGTCTTGACCCTATCTTTGCTTCAAAAATAATTATGCACAATTTATTAAAAAATTTAGATATCCTTGATTTTTTGATTTTTTTTATGTTGGTTTTTGTTAACTTTTCCTGTTTAAATTTTTTCGTAAAATTTTTTGAACTATCCATATCAATAGAAAATTTAATTTTTAACAAAAAGTACTATATGTATGTAAAACTGTCAAATTCAACTTCGTTTTCAAGTGTGGCCAGTGCGACCATTATCTCAGAAACGCATGGTTGAATTTTGTAGCATTTTCGGTTTTAAGCATGCTTATGGACCAAACAAACATATTTAATAATAAAAACCCTTGCACGTAATTGTTCCATTATACCCCTCATTTTCCGTTAACTTTTTCAATTTAAGTTTTTAGTAACGTTATTTCGTTTTTTGGTTTTCATCTACATTTTTGACTTTGAAATAGACTGCCATATTTGGCCTGATGGTTTCCTTTGTTGTGTGTTAACCAAGTTCATCCGTAGGAAATGGTTTACTTTTTTTCAAAGTTAAACACATTTCCAAGGGTGGAGTTTGTCACGGTAAAATTTGCTGTGACAAAAATCGTTCTTTCTGTTGTCCAAATCCGCGTTCCTACCTTTCCAGTTTTTTTTTCTTTCCTAACAGGTGTTTCTTTCAATGTACTGAGAGAGAGAAGGGCAACCATGGTCCATCAGCCATTAATTCACTCTCTCAGTATCTTGATGAAACAAAATCGTTTTTATCACTCCTGGCACTAAAGTGGGTGAGTGATCCACTCCATACTAAATAACAGACGGGCGCACAGTGCGTAGAATCTATGAACATGGTGGACAAAAATCTGTTTTACAAAAAATATGGCTTTTGTGTGTAAAATAGGTCTTGAAAACACAAAAGAAAGTGTAATTCAATCAACACAGAGAATTTAAGTGCCATATGATAATTCCAAGATGACTATTAAGCTTAAACCATTGAATAAATATAAATAGAAGTGACACCGCATTACTCAAAGCGATACTAGAAGGTTTTGGCCAATAGAAAGAAATAAATAGAAATTATGAAACTTTTGCGTACGCAAACCAATTCTCAAAGGGATATTTATTTATTTAATATTTCCTTTATTACTGGTTTCCATGACGGTTATGGGTCAATTTATTATTTTGTATTTAAATTTTGTTTACAATTTGTGTTATAAGGTAAGTTAGCACCATCCAATACACACCGCCTTAGGCATGTGCTAACCTGTTTCAGCTGAGTCATCATAATTGCAGTTCACACGAATACCAAAGGGGATTGAACTTCGGCAATGCATGCGCCGGTTATTTGATGCTCAATTGCATTATTGAATGGGTCAGCGATATTCGATGGGAAGCAATGCGTGGACAGGAAAGCTGGGCTTAGTTTTAAGAAAATGAATTTAATTGTATTCCGACCTCCGAATAGCTTAGACACATTTCCATTTAATTTAATAAAGATTATTATAACGTGCTGAATTTACTTGTTTGAATAGTAAGTCGAACCGTTGGGCCAGCCCATAGGGCTGGCGTTCGCGTTTTTTTTAACATCCTCGGAAAGGATGTTTCTAAGTGGCGCCCGAGCAGGGACCGGCATAAATTTTGGATCCTTCCATCCGTGCGAATTGTTGTGTCCTTTCATACAGGACAGGACATTAATACACTGTAATAGGTGAGAGTTACTGTACCCATGGGAACACAGTTAACCATATTAGTGCTCCAGCAACAACCACTTCATACCCATGGGAACATGAAAGTTTTCGTCGGTGTAAGGATTCAAAAAGTGAAATTGATCGTGCCGCGAGTAGGTTGCTTGCAAGAATAAACGCTTGCATCCAAAAGGGACCAACACGACTTTTCCGTTGCCGGTTCTGAAATTAATTAAAACGCGATTAATTTTTGATACAGTTTTTTATCCGTGTTTTTCTTTTTTTTTTATCTTTTCTCAGCCTGAAAATGAAATTAAACATCGCTGCCGTGTGAGTGGAAATTTATGCAGATTATAGATTAAACCTATATGCACATACGCATATGTTTTAATATTAATACCATATAAAAAATATAAAAATTTCGGAAAATCTGAATTTAAACAAAATCACAAAAAAAAGTGAAACCGCTGTAATAAGCCAATACCTATAAAGTACATATATAAAAAAAAAAAATCTAAAAAAAAAAAAAATCTGAATTTATACTGGTTAATATAAAGTGAATCAGTTGTAATAAGTGTGAATATACTAGCTACAAGAAGCCTAGTATTGTGAAAATTATTTAATACTCGTACAGAGTAATAAAAGCTACAAAAAGCTAAGTTAAAATTTTAAGAATTTAATACTCGTATAGAGAAAATACAAACTGTAAAAAGCTAAGTTTTAATCTAAATTAATAAAATAAAAAAAAATCTTTTAACAGTGCCACTGTGAAAATTGTGAAAAAATTGTCCTAAAGAATATACACAGTTAAGAACAAGGTCAAACCAAGGTAAGGTGCATTGATTTAACTTTTTTATATAAGTGCATTTATACACCCCGCTCTCCATTTAAACACTTAAGAACGTGTTAACGAATTATATAAAATTCCGAACTAATTTTGAGTTAATAGAAAAATGGACGCTATGACTAAAGCTGTTACTGAGCTGAATGGAGCGGTAGGCGCGATTCTCGCTCAGTTAAAAGAGATAGATGGGTGTTTGAAGAGGGTCGAAGGTGCTAGTAACGTGGTGTCAGATTCTGGCCAATCTACTCAGATTGCTGATACACCTGCACTTTGCGAGCCTAGAACGGAAGCTGATCTCAAGGAGATCAGCCGACTCCCTGACTGTGTAAAGGAGTTGCAATCCTTCGATGGCAACCCAACGCAATATGTATCTTGGATACATAATGTAGAGGGAATCCTGAAGGATTTCGCAATCATAAGAAATAAGCCCATGTACCGCGAAATTCTGAAACACATAAGGCAAAAGATTCGCGGGAATGCGGATTCTGCCTTAGTGTCGTATAACATTTTCGACGATAACTGGGAAGAAATTAAAAGAATTCTTTCCCTTCACTATGCCGACAAGCGGGATATACGAACTCTTGAGCATCAGCTCAACCAACTTTCCCGAAGGGGTTCTCGGCTCGATGAGTTTTACGCGACCGTGAACCATCAGTTCTCCCTTATAATCAACAAAATAAAGACTGAGTCGTATACACAGGAAACGGTAGGCGCGTTGGTAGAAACGTATAGGAATCGAGCGTTGGATGTCTTTATAAGAGGGCTTAGTGGTGATCTGTCACGGATGATGATCATGCAGAAACCAAGAACTCTTCCTGAAGCGTATGCTTCTTGTCTGGAAATTCAGAATCTGAATTTCCGTAACCATGTTATTCATCCAACGACATATAACAATACAATTACAGCTCCCCTAAACCAAATGTCCAATTCATACAATAGACCGCTTAGTCAGCCCAGGCCAACAGTACCCCATAATCAGATATCCAAGTTGGACAGTAGACCGCCGATTCATCCTAAGCCTTATTATAAAACAGGCAGGAATTATCAAAACCATCCTACGACCTCAGGTAACCCACCGAGACTTGGTCCTAAACCACACCCAAAAATGGAGGTGGATCATTCGGTCCAGACCAGACAGGTTAATTATATGAACAGACCTCAATCGAATCCATTTAAAAGGAAGGATAGGTCAGAGAACTACTCCCAATCCCAAAATGTGGGACAAAAGCAACAAAAATTGTATAACTTGCAACCGGTGGAGGAAACACCACCAGAAACTTACGATGAGGTAGTTAGTGAGAATTATGAAGATGAGGTGAATTTTATGATGGGCGCCTGTCCAGCGTACCATACATAAACTATATCCTCAAAGACGGAAAAGTGTTAAGCTTCCTTGTTGATACTGGGGCAAATAAGAACTTCATCGCCCCACACGTGTCAAAAAATACCATCAGGCTAGCTCAACCCTTCGCCGTCAATTCCGCAGCCGGTAATGTGAAGATTACCGAAAAAGTAACAGGCAAATTTTTCGCTGAAATCGGAAACGACACCCCACTGACTTTCTATGTGCTCCCCGGCCTTAAGAGCTTCGATGGCATCATCGGTGACGATACGCTTAAACAACTAGAAGCCATTATCGACCGAAAGATGAATACGCTGACATTGGCGAAAGGAATCACGATTCCTCTGAGGGATAAAATTTCCTCAGAAGTTAATACCATGCTTGATAGGGAAATTCCTGAGAACGTCCGAAAAAGACTTTCTGAAATCATAAGAAAACACGGTAAACTTTTCACATCTCTTGATGCGAATGAGTTAGTGAAAACCACAGTGAGGGCAGAAATAAGGACTAGTACTAACGAACCAATCTACACGAAGAGCTATCCTTATCCTCCCTGCATGAGAGAAGTAGTGGAGAATGAGATTAAGGATCTTCTAGCAGAAGGCATAATACGTCCTTCAAGAAGTCCTTACAACTCACCAATCTGGGTGGTTCCAAAGAAACCTAAACCCTCAGGCGAAAAACAGTATCGCATGGTAATAGACTTCAAACGTCTTAACCTCGTGACGATTGCTGATGCCTACCCGATTCCTGATATTAACTCCACACTAGCGAGTCTGGGGAATGCCAAGTACTTTACCACCTTAGACTTGACTTCTGGTTTTCACCAAATACCGATGTTGGAATCAGATATCCCGAAAACTGCTTTTTCGACGATGAACGGGAAGTACGAGTGGCTGAGACTTCCATTCGGTCTCAAAAATGCCCCCACAATCTTCCAAAGGATGATCGATGACGTTCTAAAAGAATTCATCGGTAAGATATGTTACGTCTACATTGACGACATAGTCATCTTTGGAGGTAGCGTTGAGGAAATGCTGAGTAACATTGAGACTATACTCTCCAGATTAGGTGAGGTAAATCTCAAAGTGAACTTGGAAAAGACATCATTCCTCAAAACGGAAGTAGAGTTTTTAGGGTATATAATAACGCCTGATGGTATACGGGCTGACCCTAAAAAGATAGATTCCATCCAGAAAATACTCCCTCCAGATAATCTTAAGGAGCTGAAAAGTTTTTTGGGCCTTACTTCATATTACAGGAAGTTCATTCGGGACTATGCGAAGATCGCAAAACCCCTCACGAACCTCACGAGGGGAAATAATGCGCAAGTTAAGGCCAATCAATCAAAGCGTGTGCCAATCGAACTGAACCAGGAAGCATTACAAGCATTCCAAGATCTTAAGGACTTGCTTACATCTTCTGAAGTTTTGGCTTTCCCTGACTTTGAGAAAACATTCAACTTAACCACAGACGCTTCAGATTATGCGATTGGGGCTGTATTGTCACAGGAACATTCGGGCCTCGATAAGCCAATTGCGTTCATCTCTAGGTCTCTAAACAAAACTGAAGAAAATTTTGCGACCAATGAAAAAGAGATGCTGGCTATCGTGTGGGCTCTCGATAACCTTCGTTCCTACGTCTATGGGGCAAAAAAGATACGCATCCACACTGACCATCAACCGTTGACCTTTGCATTGGGGAATCGTAACTTTAATGCAAAACTCAAGAGGTGGAAGTCACGGATAGAAGAGTACAACTATGAGCTGGTTTATAAACCCGGTAAATCAAACATAGTTGCAGATGCTCTATCAAGGCTCAAAACCGAGGTTAATCACTTGTCTGACTCAGTGAACATTGAGACAGCACAAAGTTCTAATATCGGAGAGCAAGGTTCCGAGACGGATACGGCTAGTGATGGTCATGGAGGCGAGGAAAACAAATCTATTACAGAATCAGCAACCGAAGAAAACAGATCTATTACAGAATCAGCAACCGAAGAAAGCAGGTCTATAACAGAAACAGCAAGCGAAGAACGATCGTCTCTAGGTACAATGCATAGTGCTGATCAAGACAGCACCGATCTGATTCCTCATATAGAGGCACCGTTGAATGTGTTTCGTAATCAGATAGTCATAAATATAGGAAAGGGAATAGAGGCTCACGTGGAACCTCATCCTGGTTACCATCGTCACTTTGTGGGAGTACGAAATCCTACAAAACAAGATCTTATCAGGATTCTTAAAGCAAGATTGAGACCCAACATTTTAAACGGGATTAAAATTCCTGAACCATATTTAGCTCTTCTTCAAGAAACCTATTTAGAAAATTTTGTGACTTACAAACTCCGTGTTACACAAAGGATCGTTGAGGATGTGACGAATCCAAATCGTGTTCTTACATTGATTATGGAGGAGCACAAAAGAGCACACCGCAATGCAAGAGAGAATAAAGAACAACTTTTGGAAAAATATTATTTCCCTAGGATGTTCAGCCTTGTTAAAAAATATACCAAGACTTGTGAGGTGTGCAAGCTCAACAAGTACGATAGGCATCCCGTTAGCCCTGAATTACAAGCGACACCTATCCCCTCATATCCTTGTGAAATCTTACATTTGGATATTGTGGAAATCCAAAATGAAAAATTTATAAGCTGTATTGACAAATTCTCGAAGTTTGGTAAGTTATTCCACATAAAAAATCGATCAGTACTTCATCTAAGGGACAAAATTACAAAGATTTTGCATTATTTTACAGTTCCGAAAATCTTGGTAACTGACAACGAAAGAAGTTTCCTAAGCCCCATAGTACTCAATTTTATAAATATGCTAGGTATTAAACTGTACCGTACCCCTGTTCATCGTAGCGAGGTAAACGGACAGGTGGAGAGACTCCATTCCACAATATTAGAAATTTTCAGATGCCTTAAGGCAGAGTACAAGGGCCTACGACTCAAAGAGTTAATAAACATAGCCGTGGATAGGTATAATAATTCTATTCATTCGGTTACCGGGAAAAAACCGAGTGATATATTTTTCAACCGATATCAGAGGATAAACTACCAAAATCTAGTTGACTTCCGAAACAAGGTAAATAGGGAATTAAAGGGTGAAATTATGAGGAAACAAAAAACCAACAATTCCAGAAGAAACGAAAAGCGATCCAAACCTAGGAAATATCAAAAAGGTGATATCGTTTACGCAAGGATCAAAGGTATCCAAGCTAAGAACAAACCTATATTTCGGAAAGAGGTTGTAGAAAAGGACAACAAGGTAACAATCACTACAGTGAGTGGCCGAAAAATCCACAAAACTCATTTAAGAAATGTTTAAAAAACTAAATGATGAAAATGAGTTTTCAAAAAAAGGGGGGTGTATGCACAGCACTTTCACAATGCACCTACCTTTATTCACTTGACATTATAAGTATATACATACAATACCTATTTAAATTTTTTTAAATCTGTTTCCTTGGCTTAATTTGAATTTAATTATTTTACATACAGGAAACATTATAAGAAAAAAAACGAAAAAAATATATTTTAACTTTTATTTGTTAATTATAATCTAAAACATAGATTAATTATATTTTCATTTTTAATTAAATTTTATCTGTTAATTCTAACCTTAGACTTAAATTAATCATATTTCTAAAAATTTAATTCTTATTTGTAACAATATAAAGGTTCTCCTTAAGGCGTAGTATAATATTTTAAATGGTAATTAAAGTAATGATGAAACGAATTCTTGCTTCTTTTTTCATTTACTGATTAAGTTCCACTTTTGCATCACTATATCTTAGCATAAGCCTACACTGAGGTCTTAGTTACCCCAGAAGCAAAAAGAATATTTTTTTATTTTAATACATATTCCTAGATTTACTTTCCTAACCACAGTCCAAGCACTCCAAATTTTCGACTATAAGGCACCGATAGTCTCCTTGAAAGAAGGAAAAGGATGGATCGTTGATGGTAGTTTCAAATTGGTACATACTATTGACCTAGCGGAATTCCAAAATCTTGTGGATGGTGTGAGCGACGCCATAAAAAACAATGTTAAGGACGAAGACAGAAAACGCGTGATAGAGTTTCACTTGCGACAGATAAAGGACCGCCTCAATTTGCTCAAGGGCAAATCGCAGAGGAAAACGAGGTCTATCGACTGGATTGGAACAGCCTGGAAGTGGGTAGCTGGAAATCCCGATGCCACTGACTGGAACAAAGTCCTACAAAGCCAAGAAGCAATCATCGAGAATAATAACCACCAATACAGGGTTAATGAGAAACTCTTTGGAATCACAAAGGACATCACACGAAAGATCAACTTAGTGATTGAGCGATATGAGAAAAATATCATGGACACCATTTCTGGAAAATTCGAACAAGATGCCTTAGACGAAATCATTACCGTTAAAGGTGAGATAAATGAGATTGTTCGGGCTTGCCAAATGGCTAAAAGTGGCTTGATCAATACGAATCTTCTTGATACCGAAGAAATCAATTCAATTATCAATGAACTGGAAACACTTCCCTATGCCAACGAGATAGAAGCAATCGAGTATGGCACACCATCAATTTTCTCCAATGGATCGATGCTGCTTTATATCATTTCAATGCCAAAAGTTGGAAAAGAGGAATACAACCTGCTGATAACAAGACCATCAGTTCTTGAAGGGAAGCAATTAGACCTGAAATTTAAAAAGATGCTCATCAACCACAAAGTAACGTACGGGGTAGTAGCTAGCTGTATGACGATTAACAACTACACAATATGTGAGGACAAGTCTCTTGAGAAGGTTCCCGAAGATACCTGCGTAGCCCGATTACTTAAGGGAGGACACGCAGCTTGTACCTTTCACACGAGGATCGAAGAGGTCATCGAATTAATTAAGGAGGACACAATTTTTGTCACAAACTTCAAGGGTGACTTAACCTCTAATAATTTTTCAAGATCTCTTTCAGGCACATATATAATTCAACTTGCAAACGAGACTATCCAATTGAGGGACAGGACATTTTCCAGTTCTATCACTACATCCCTACAAGCGCTACCTCCAGCGCTAATGAACATCACCAATCGTGATCGAAGGATTGACTTGGGATTCGTACATGACCTCAGCGTCAAAAACATAGAGCGTCTAGGTAACTTAACCCAAGAATTTAAAATTTCTATACTTACAGAGACTGTCATCCTTGTTTCGGGGGCGTTTGTCGTTTTGACTATTTGGCGGAAGATCTACGCCAAACCAAACATCCCAACGATTTTATCTCCAAACCTACGAGCCACAATCTAGCCATGACGTCACTCACGATCTACGGGTCGTAGATTTTCAAAGGGGGAGGAGTTAGCACCATCCAATACACACCGCCTTAGGCATGTGCTAACCTGTTTCAGCTGAGTCATCATAATTGCAGTTCACACGAATACCAAAGGGGATTGAACTTCGGCAATGCATGCGCCGGTTATTTGATGCTCAATTGCATTATTGAATGGGTCAGCGATATTCGATGGGAAGCAATGCGTGGACAGGAAAGCTGGGCTTAGTTTTAAGAAAATGAATTTAATTGTATTCCGACCTCCGAATAGCTTAGACACATTTCCATTTAATTTAATAAAGATTATTATAACGTGCTGAATTTACTTGTTTGAATAGTAAGTCGAACCGTTGGGCCAGCCCATAGGGCTGGCGTTCGCGTTTTTTTTAACATCCTCGGAAAGGATGTTTCTAACTGGTATGTTGGTATTGGTTGTTTTTGTTTTTTTTTGTTGCCATGACTATGATTCTTCAAGCTAAGCAGAAGATTTTATTTTTCTTATTGAAATATAGAACAAAATTATTTGAGGATATTCTTATTATTATTTCATAATGTGTTTAGATAGAAAAAAAATATATATGTGGGAAGTTTAGAGACTTATTGCTGATTTTGATTATTTATGTAGGCTGGAGGGTTCATTTTCATTTAGTTTCTTGTATAATTTCTGTGAAAAATAGTGTTTGCTCTCAGATTTTAATTTAGGGATGTATAGCTACATATGTACTGTACATACATATTTACTGGCTCAGTAGAGTAAGTCATATTTTAAACAAGACAAACACTTTGTTTTTGAAATCATTTGGTCACCTTCCGGAAGCTAAAGTGCGTGGCTTCAACCATGAGAAGTGCAACAGGTCCATTGCTAGGACATTAATTATATCATCTTGCTCAGAAGCTCTGATTGATGTTTTAAACGTCATAATCTTTCTCCTCTGTAGGAGCATCCACGCATATGAAGCTTTAGTTGGTGAATTCAGACCTGAAGTGATTTGTCATGAAGCATCGACAGATCCACACCTAGATAGACGTTGTTTTTGGTCTTGATCACAGTCGATACACTGTGTTCAAAAATCAGTCTTTGCTGCAAATATTATTTCTCTTAAGGATATCCTATTTGTTTCTGCTTAGAAAAAGTTTTGTTAAAAAAACACTCATGCAACTTAACATCATAATTTAAAATGGCTAGTGCATTGGGATCTGTCACGCTGGAAGACTTGCAATCGAATATTAGCTTATTCCACCCGCCATTTTCGAGGGATTATATCAATTATATCGGGCTACAGTCAGCAGAAAATCGTAGGTGTTCTCCATTCATGCCAATGGCAGCCCACAATACGGACACTGTATAGGCCAGGAAACCACTAGAACCTCCTTGTTTGCGCAGAGGTTGTACTAAAGACCATGAAGAAACGAGGACTCTTCTTGATTCTAATTTATTCCAATTCGTAATCAGTTGAGTGGAGTCATCCATAATGTGAGAAGCGCAGTATCACAGATCATAGAATTACATACGCATCCCAGTACATATAAAAATTACCAATTTTCAATACTTTTCCTTTCAAGCTTTTTCTTCTTCCTCAAAAATTAAATCGACAGAGACGTTTATAATAAGAGCTTTTTACTGTAAAGAAATTTTTTCATTATTCATCATTCATTGGCTAAAATAGGTAATGAGCTGGTTTGTGCACGTTTTTCTAATATCTGTTGCTCCTACGAAAAAAAGTGTTACAATATTTTTTGTGTAGAATTTTATGAGCAATAATATAAATTCGTTAATTAACCTGCAGAGTTTTTTAATAGCTCATTGTTTAGATAATTTTACTGTCTAAATGTTATTCTGTCATTATTTTGTTGTAAAATAAAATTCGATCGAGCTGTTTAATAAAAACCAAATCACTTTCTTTTCCAAGATGACGGCCTTGTCCTTACCCTGGGCAGGCAACCCACAAACTTGGTTTTATATTGAGGAGATAAAGCCAAACACAATTCGTACAAACAAATTTGCCCATCGATTAATGAAATTTTAATACAGTTTTTGACAAAATTAGCTTCACCATGAAGTTCTTGTACGATTTTCTCTGAATCTATCAATTGTGTAAAAAAGTATGTTAATCTTTTTCGTGTAAGATTACATAAGCTACAATTTGTACCTTCACATTTTTTCAATAAAAAACTGCTTGTTTTCGTGAAATAAAGAAACAACTGAATTTTACCAATTTTCTCAAAGATGAATGAAGGTATTTGGAAGATTCAAAAAGAAGTTCGAAGCAAAATGCTCATACTTTAGAATGACCATAAACATTAATTCGAAAAAAAAATTACCGCGAGTTTTTTTTTAAACAATTTATTATCATCAAAACGCATTCCTTTTTCATTTTTAGATTTGAATATCTTAAAAACGTGACGTGCTAGAGCAATTTCAAGACCAGATAGATAGATAGATAGATAGATAGATACATTTCTTTATTTCTCAAATAATTCTTCAATAACAAATTATTTCATATAATACAATAAAAATAAAAGAGAAATATAGTAGAAGCATTTAGAATTTTTAAAAAAATTGTTTTAAATGCCCCTTCATATTCAAAAATTCAATTTAATTTAACATTGGGTGGGGTGACCCTTCAAAAATAAAGATTAAAGTTAAAAAAGAAAGTTCATACAATGAATATAAGTAATTGAAATTAGAAAAATTCAAACGATATGCGATATTTAAGTAAATAACATTACACAAATGATTCAATACAAGCATGATCAAAGCTTAACAACCATAATTTTAAATCTTTCAAAAATTTAGATGGTGATAATTCTGATCTGAGATTAAGCGGTAGTTTATTAAAAAGTCTACAAGAGATTATATTATAAAACCTACGAAAAGCAGTGGTGCGCGAGCGAGGAATGTTAACCAAAAATGAGTGAACTCCACGCATGTTATAATTTTCAATAACTCTTAAATTTCTGTGACCAGATCTCAAAAAGAATGTTTTTAGTACCTTAAAACAGTACAGGTGACGTAATGGAAGAATTTTCAAACTCGCGAATAATGGAAAACTATGATCCATACGTGATTTTCTTAATATTTTTCTAATTATAAGTTTTTGTAATATTAAAAGTGGTTGAATTTTGTTAAAATTAGTTCCTCCCCAGCAAGTTATTCCGTATTGCATCTTAGAATGAAAAATTCCGTAATATATCGTTTTTAAAAGGTCATTACTACAAACAGAGCGCAAATAAAAAAAGTGCCTGAGAATGGAACGAAAGTATCGTCTCAACTTTTCAGTATGGCCAGAGAAACTCATTTTTGAGTCCAAAGTTATACCTAAATATTGGAACTCATCTACCTTTTCAATTTGAAAACAATTCTCACTACATGGTAGATTATTGTTAAAAGTATTCCTTGCTAGTTCAGATTCACATTTACAGTAACATAGTTTAAAACGTTCACATTCCGGAGAGTGGTAAAAAACATCTAAATCAAGGTTATGGACATTCGATAAATTAAACAACATAAGTTTTGTTTTAGAGCTGATAACAAGTTCATGTCTAGCAAACCAGACACGAAGAATACTTAAATCCTCGTTTATATTGGCTGTTAAGTCTAAAACACTTTGTGTCCCATACGCGAATCCGATATCATCAGCGAATGCTGTCAACACACCCTTGAAAGGCAACTCAAACAGTGAATTAATATAGATTAGAAACAGTAAGGGTCCAATTACCGATCCTTGGGGTACACCCATATATGTATATTCCTCACTGCTTCTAATCTTATTAATTTTAACCTTCTGAGATCGTTTATTAAGATATGACGTAAACCACAAAAGTATGGAACCCCTAAAACCTGCACACTCTAGCTTTTTTAATAGAATTTTGTGGTTAACCATATCAAATGCTTTTGTTATGTCAACAAATAAACCTCCTGTGTATTTTTTATCATCTAAGCTTTTAAAAATGTTTGAGCAAAAATCCAAGAGTGCATCTTCCGTTGATTTTCTTTCACGAAAACCAAACTGCGATGGAGCAAAGAAATTTTTACTATTAAGAAATTTCACGGTCCTTATCTTAATAAGTTTTTCAAAAACCTTACTTACTGACGGTAGCAGCGAAATTGGTCGATAATTATTTAACTTATCCTTACCACCTTTTTTATAAAGTGGTACGACATCAGCACATTTCATCGCATCTGGAAATACACCAGATATTACGCTATTATTGAATATATGTGCTAGGATGTCAACAACAGACCATTTAATATCTTTTAATAGAAGGTTAGAAATGTCATCATATCCACAGCTATTAGTATTTTTAAGATTATTTATAGTTTTAGAAACTTCTAGTGCTGTGATTGGTTCAAAGAAAAAACTATGACAACAGTGCTCGCTACGATGACAGTTCAGACAGGAATGTGATCTAATATTTAGAGGAGTGTCTTGTGCTATATTAACAAAATACTTGTTAAACTCATTGGCTACTTCATGTTCATTATTGTAGATAATATTATTAATGCACAGCTCAATGGGTTTTTTTTCTGTAGTAGCTTTGTTAAAAATACTATTTACTATTTGCCATTCACGTCTAGAATTACCTTTAATTTCGTTAAATTGATTGTTGTAGTATGCATCTCTACATAATGGAATTTCCTTTTTAAGTTTAGAAGATAGTTTTTTGTACCTCATTTTCAATTTTATATTAAATTTATGCTTGGAACATTTCACCCTGAGTTTGTTCTTAGTTTTGATCCTCTTTAGTAAACTTGTGGTAATCCAGGGTTTTAATCTTTTGTTTTTCTTTTTATAAGTTGAGAAATAAGTACAATTTTCCATTTTTCGTTTTATAATTTCAACAAAAAGATCGTACGATTTGGATACATCACTTTCAATATAAACTAATTCCCAAGATTCAAATAAAAGCAAATTATTTAATTTAGTTCGATCAAGTTTAGGTATTACAACAGTAATATTATCTTTATCATACTTCTTACATTTAATTTTATTTAAAGTTTCAAGAAGTACACCGGTCATTGAATGATCGGTGATTTGAAAATCGAAAACACATTTTTCTAAGCACGTATAGTCTTTATTTGTGACGCGACAAAAAATATGATCGAGACACTTCCCTGATATTAATCGAGTTGGCTCATTAATCAAAGAAACTAGCCCATATAAAGCTATTAAATCCAAAAATGAAGAGATTGTATCGTTTTTTTCCAAAATATCAATATTAAAATCACCCAGGATCAACAAATTTTTAGAGTTTTCACATTCTAACAACCTTGAAAATTCCTCATAAAACACCGAAAATGCATATTTATGAAATCTATAAACGCATATAACGACAAAAACTTCGCGATTTATATTAAAAGAAATTTTTATAACATCAGCACTCACCAAATGAATAGCTGAGTAATCATAGCAAATATCATTCCTTATAAAGCACCCAACACCACCAGCAGCGTAAGTTTCATTAGTATTAGCTACAAAATCATATCCAGGCAAAGAGTAATCACCATCTTCAAAATTATAAATCCAAATTTCAGAAACAAGAATCAAATCAGGCATGCAAAGAAAAGAATCTAAATGTGTAATGAGAGCAGAAAAGTTTTCTCTTAAGCTTCTGACATTTTGGTGTACAAAAAAAAGTTTATTATTAAAAAGAGCTCTGCCAACAAGACTTAAATTCAATAGATAAATAGTCAATCAAACAACCTTATAGTCTTGTTCAAATAATTTAATTTATTTATGACGCGTTTCGGCCATTAGCCATCATCGGATCAAAATCGACTAGAAACTTCTTTACAAGTAACATTAACTTTCTTAATTATGAACAAAAAGCTTTTCATCATAATTATATAAACTAAAAGCAACAAAATTAATTTAAACAAGAAAGCTTTAAAAGCTTTAACAAAAAATAAACAAAAATCAGCTGGGTTATTCTTTTCTGCATATCTTCATCAGCGGGGAGTCAGCAAAGCCACAGTTGTCGTTAAGCGCTACTTTATGTAGTTTGTTGATGTAGATCGACTCCCATACATTCAACTGCCTGAAACCCTGAACCTCTTTTAATAGAGAAATGTTGTTGTTCATCACTCCGTGCTGTTTTTGATTTCTCCTCCCTCTTCCCGTTGCACTATTTTCGTGGTGTGCATGCTTTGCAAAAGCTGTTTTCTCCGTTTTGTTTTGAATATCCAGCTGATGGTCTCTGAATCTTTTCTTGAGTGAGCGAGAGGTTTGGCCTATGTAAACAGCATTACACCCGCTGCAGTCTAGCTTATATATTCCCGATTTGTCAAGTGGGTCCGTCTTGTGTTTTGTGTTTTCTAGCAAATTTTGTATTGTACGCCCAGACTTGTAAGCTAATTTGATGTTGTTGTGGCTGAGAAAATTAGAAATTTTGTTGGTGAGAGCAGGATAATAAATCATTTTTGCCCACTTGACCACTGAAAGCTCCGACGTCATTTCATCTGCAAGCAACTTTATATTTTGTTCTTTAAATTGTTTTTGTAGTTTCTTTCTGGCTGTATTTTGTATGATGTTTTCATTTAATCCATTAAATCTTGCGCAATCCAAAATATAATCAAACTTTGCTTTGTAATCTTCTTCTGTCAAAGGAGTATTTATCATTCTATGTATCATAGAATTCATTGCAGCATATTTGTGTGCAAAGCAATGAAAAGAATCACTTGTTATGTACCTCTTTGTCTGTGTTGGTTTTCGGTATATATTGAATTTTATTGAATTATTTGGCGATCGTTCTAACCAAAGATCAAGAAAAGGTATTTTTTTATCCTTTTCTACTTCAATTGTGAATTTCACTGAATTGAACTGCGAATTGATCAGATTAAGCGTTCTTGGATACTGCTTAGTTGTTGAAACAGCAAAAACATCATCAACATATCTTAACCAAACGCGCGGAAAATCATTCATATTTTTTATTTTTTCTTCAAAATGCCAGAGAAAAAGGTCTGCAATAAAAGGTGAAAGATTATTTCCCATAGCTGTACCTTCATCTTGTTTATAAAATTCTCCATTGAAGATGAAGATATTTTGGTTCATGCAGATCTCAGTCATCTCTACCAACATATCTACTTTGAAAGCAGGAAGATTTTTAAGAGTGAGCCAATTTCTTAAAATCACAAGAGTTTCAGGTATAGGAACACTGGGGAATAGAGCAGTGACGTCGAAGGAAACTAAAATTTCATCCTGTTTTAAGGTTAAATTTTGTATACGCTGTATTAACTCTTCTCTATTATTTATCCTAAATCCTTCTATTCGACCAAGTTGGGTTAATTCGTTATGAATCCATCGAGATAGTTTTTGTGTTGGTGCATTTATATTAGAAACAATAGGTCTCATCTCATCCCCTGGCTTATGTATTTTTGGAAGCCCATACAGTTTAGGAACTTGTGGGTTTGAATTTTTAAGGTTCCTTCTCCAAAACTTATCAGAAAAATGTCCTTCATATCTTTTAAGACACTCATCTACCTCCGCTATCATCTTGGGGAGTGGGTTCTTTGGAAGTTTCTTGTAAGTGCCTTCTTGCAACAGCAATTCCATTCTTCTTATGTACTCATCTTTATCAAGGATAACGATAGAATTCCCTTTGTCTGCTTTTAGTACATAACAGTTTTTATTCCTTATACTTTTAAGAGTTGAGTTTATTTTAAGAACATTTTTATTTAATTTTTGTGGAATTCTACATTCTTTCATAATTATATCTTTGATCTCACCTCGTACTTTAGATTTTGAATCTTCGGATAGATGAATAATACCCATTTCTACATCAGCTACAATTTCATCGACTGGAATTCCAACAGGTTGAATCGCAAATTTCAAACCTTTGTTCAATGTTGACATTTCGTCAGGACTAAAAGAAACATTAGTGCTCAAATTTTTGACAAAATCATCAATAAATATAGGTTTTCTTCCAGGAAAAATGTCATTTTTCTTTTGAGCTAGAAGGATATTGAGTTTTTTCTTTAAACGTAGTTTCTTAATTTTGTATTCTATATTTATATCTTCAAACATTTCACGTTCAAATTTAAGCCACTCATCTTTGTCTTTTAGTTCTTTTGTTAATTTTAAGTGTAAAATGTAGAGTTTACATTCGATTGAAGATCGTTTTGCGTAAAGATAATCCATTTCACGTTTTAACCAAAGTCTCTTTCCAGTCAGCACTGCATTTTTTGCCCGTTCATTTTGTGTATTACTTTTCATATGTATAAAACTCGGAAAAACCTTCTTGTGTTTGCAATCTTTCAAAAAATTAATGTCAAGTGATAAAAGCTTAAATTTCATTTTTTCCCGTCGATATTTATTGAACTCACTCGAATACATGGTGTATACTTTATTATTAAAAAGAGCTCTGCCAACAAGACTTAAATTCAATAGATAAATAGTCAATCAAACAACCTTATAGTCTTGTTCAAATAATTTAATTTATTTATGACGCGTTTCGCGTTTCCTTTGCTGCCGCCAAGAACGCAAGAGTTGATGTTTTCTTTCTTCGTTTTCTTTTCCCTCATTATTCGTTGCTTGACTGCGAAGTCCACAAAGCTGATACAAATGATAGACTTGCATGCGGTGGAAGTGGGTTCTTCATTATTATTGTTGTTGTTGTTGCTTTTCACTTGTTTGACAAAGCATTTATCAATATCTTTGTCGTCTACGTTTAACGACATAGCAGAGCGAAAAATTTGAAGTGCCATACTTTGTGCATTGGTGTCATTGACTTCAGGGACTCCAGTTATTTCGATGCATTTCTTTTTTTGATACTGGTTCTGCCAATTCAATTTACTCTCGAGAGTGTTCAATTTGGATTTTAGATCAGCATTTTCTTTTCGTAGATCAATCACAGTTTGGAGGTATTCTTTTTGTAGGATTTCCATATTTAAAAGTTTTTGATAAACCATCTGCAATGTCGGTTCAGCTTCAGTGGAAAGAGATGTTTTGGGAGTGCTTAAATCGCTTGGAGTTGTATTAGTTGGTGGGTTTGTAATTGCTTCAAGTGGTTGTATTGGCACTGGCTCGGGATTGCGAACACTGCGACGTTTTAGGGCTGTGCACCTTTCACATTGATATGATTTCTTATTTACTTTCATAAACTCAATGTCTTCATGTCTAAGGTTCACGCAGTTATTGTGAAAAAAACACTTGCAGTCACCACATGCCACTTTGAATTTAAAAACTCTATCAATTTTCTCTTTGCACACCGAACAATTCATTTTTCTTTTTTTTTTGTTTGTTTTTTCTTTCTTTCTTTTGACTTTAACAAGAAGGTTTCTTTCAGATGAGATGTGCACCCCACAACACACTGAACTGAAGATTCGAAATCAGCGCATCAAAAACCACCAAAAAAGTATATCTTGGTTCATGTTCAAGACAAAAATTCAAATGTCACGCAAAGTATGTAGGTAGTAAATTAGTGTTTTCTAGTGGATTTTCGGAAAGAGTAAAAACACGTCAATTTTCAACTGGCGCTTGAGTCCAAATGGGTTGCCGCAGAACAAAAACCTAAAACAGAGATTTATTGGAAATTGTTTATGCTTTCAATTGCTCTCTGTTGTAATTCACGAATAATGGATAGTTTTGCATCATTTTTTGCATTTTTGTCCACGTTGCATCACGAAATTTTGTTCGAAATCCTCAGATTCCGATTCAGCGACCCCGAAACCATAAAGTAGGGAACAAATCAAAACTACCCAACAATTTGCATGTTAAAAACACAATATTACTGGACTAAATCGCAATGTAACGAAAACGATGGATTTTGAACGATAAATTGTAATATAGGTAGTACAAGAATTTAGCCTGTAATATCTCTTTTTTTTCAGTTACTCGATTTTCGATTCATTCGGTATCAAAACGCACGTACCAGACCCCTATATTCATATTTTGGTGATGCATCCACAGCCAAACTAGCTGTTACTATAAGCGCGCTCAAAGTAAATGACGGTAATGTTTTTATTTTTAGTTCTTATACTTACATCTTAACATCTACTTAATTATTTATTCAAAAGCCTTGATAGACCTTAAACTATTATTTAAAATAGCTTTTTATGGCCTTTAGTCCAAAAAATGGCGTTTCGTCCGGCTTACTCACTTGGACTAATCAGTGACATAGTGCGGGCCTTTGTCATACGCAATTTGTATTAAGTTCAGTTTAACTTTTTGGCAAAAACCACTGTAAACTATATCTAACAAGATTAGAGTTCCTAATCATTAAGCTGGAAGTTTTTTTGTCCGGGGCCGGGCATAGCTCCTATAAGGTTTTTTTATTATACAAATTCTATATAGTACTACTGAAATAAATCAGCCAAGTAGAAGACTAAGCATTAAGGATTGGACTTGTTGAATTATTTTTTTCAGTAGTATATAGAATTTGTATTATGTATACAAAAACCTTCTTATCTTTAAAATATTCATCATAAAATCGAACGATTTTCTAAAAATTAGTTAAAAGTTTTCGGCGTTTGGAATTTCTATGTACCAACTTATATTCTTCTCCCATGCCTATCTCAAAAAAGTGGTACTAGAATATAGCTTATTTTATCTCCTATATATTAAGAACTTTATCCAAATGATAGGACCAATTGAACTCAGGTTGAATACCTCAGCAATGCTATGCAGATTTCGTATCAAGAAAATCAGTACATTTATTATTTATATCCTAAGCTTTGCAAAAAAGTTTAATTTGAAAAAGCAACGAAAATCATTCAAAACTACAAATTCTAAAGAAAATTAAATTTCATATTAGAACACAACTAACATCCAAAGCAGACACTACAATCGTCCTGACACCCATCGTTTCAATAGCAATTCATAATAAACAAAAATAACAAACAATGCTATTATTGAAAAATTCCCTTTCGAATACACCAACTTTATTTAATTAAGGAAATTAATTTTATGTTATACACCAACCTCATCATAATATCAAAAGCGAAAGCAGAGCTACTATAAAATCATGCGGACATTTTGCCGGGTGTCACCTTCTATTTATATTTATTCAATGCTTAAACAGAAGAAAGAAGGTTGATTTAAAAAAATGTAAAATAGATTGTTTTACTTAAATTTGAATTCTTTTCCAGATTAATTTTTATGTAAGATACTTGAATGTTTTAGACATACAATGTCAATTTTTGTCCAAGCTTGAAGCTTTTAAACTGACCCATAAGATCTTTCATGTTGGACTTCTCAACTTGAACAAGTTGTTAACATTATTTCATACACAAAAATTTTAATGGTCTGCAACCGGAGAACAACGGGGACTTTTCCATAGCCAGTATTATCTTCCAGCAATTTCAAAGGGGATAACGCTATCAGAAAAAGGAATTCGTCTATGTTTTCAGAATCAGTAAAGAGTTGTTTATACTGCCTATGCGCCCAGAACTTCCGTTAAAGCTCCACTTGCTGATTAAAGTAGCAGTCGTGGCATGTTGTATTTCAGAAATGTCTGCAATACTTTCTCCAGTCTTATTTAGGAGTTCTTGGAGGTCAACAGATGCAGTTGTTTCTGTTGCCTCCCTCTGCCTAGGAAGCATTTGTTTTTTAAGCTTTCTAAGTTTGTATAAGCTGGAAAAACAATCTTTATGCAACGCATTAATAACTGATTGTAGAACATTATACTTTTTTCTGAGAGATCCAGGTCTAAATACAATGCTAAGGCCTCTTGTGGAGTTATATTTTTTTTTTGTCAGCAATATCAACTCTTTCGCCAGAATAACGTCCAGATAGTTCTGCTGCAAACTTAAGATCTTCACTGGAGTTTGAGAGCTAACGATCCTCAACTCTACGTTTTTTGGTCTTGTGGGAAGCAACTTCAAATGATTTTTGAGGTCTTCCGCGACTAGATCCCAGTGTATTATTTAAAGCATTATTGGTCATAATATCTAAAATACTGGCAGGAAGTATAAAATCACTTTTTAACCACACTTCATGCCGTTTGAAAAGTAGAGCGCGGTTTCGTGAGCATTGTTTCCACCGATTATCAAGATTTTAGTCAAAAAACTTGACTTTTTGGCTTAAATCACTTTTTATTGAACTAGAACAATTGGTTATTTTCAATTCATTTAATATCAAACTGGTACCTTCTTTAATTCTAGAGCTTTTAGTAAAAGAAACTTATTTTTCAATTTTTGTTTGGTTTTTTATCGGTTGACTTTGTTGTACAAAAAGTTAAATATTTTGCAGGTTAGCAAAAATTAGCAATGAAAGTTTTTATTTATGGAAAGTACAATAATGAACAAATACAATGATATAAAAATGTTGATATACTTTGATATACTTTAAAAAAAAAAAAATAGGACTCTTTTTGATAAATTAATAAACATACTAATTCCACCAAGAAATAAACTAAAAAAACTCATACCAGCTCCAAAGGTATCCATAATTATTATTCACAAGAAAAAATATTGATAACAGCAGTAATTTTTTTACACGAGATCAATTATCGCACAACAAAATCTAATTCTAAACTAAAACTGAAGCTAAAATTACCTCCACTGCTGATAACAATGCCGCTAAGAAGAAATGAAAGTCTTGCAGTCCCTAGTCGGGGCTTTAGTGAGTAATAGTACGCCAAAAACTAAAAAAAAACAACTTATAGGAAAATTGTATGAACCAAAATTTTTGATCACACATCCCTAGACAATGCTCCCCTGATCACAAAAAGGTGGGTCCAAGACCATTAGGTGGGGGCCGTTACTCTACCAGACCGTTTGAAAAACCCCAAAAAGTCATCTCAAAGGAAAATGGTATGAGCCAAAATTTTTTTTTTCTCAGTCCTAGACAATGTCCCCCTGATCACAAAAAGGTGGGTCCAAGACCATTAGGTGGGGGCCGTTACTCTGCCAGACCGTTTGAAAAACCCCAAAAAGTCATCTCAAAGGAAAATGGTATGAACCAAAATTTTTTTTCTCAGTCCTAGACAATGTCCCCCTGATCACAAAAAGGTGGGTCCAAGACCATTAGGTGGGGGCCGTTACTCTGCCAGACCGTTTGAGATTTTTAAAAGTGTTAAATAACGATAAGGTGGCCAATTCACCTATAAGTAGCGAAAAAACCCATGGTGTATAGGTAAGACTAAGACTACAACAATCTCATATGGCAGAGGAGGTTTACATCCCCCGTTTAGGTGGAAGTGGAAATTTTCCTAGAAAAAAACTATGTAAGTTTAAAAAAAACGACAATACTATCAATAATATTTTGATACTTTTTCAAATTTAAGTCCATGTTTTTATACTAAATTATTTTATGCTGATTTTCTTCTTCTTTAATTTCAAAAATCATATAAGTACATACATATAACGGGGTGAAATTCAAATATGAAAGTTGAAATAAATGTTAAACATTTGATCGTAGCACTTTTTTATTTTATTTGAATAGGTGAACAGTCTTTATAATCACTTTTGCTTTGAACTAGTTGAAGGTCAGACCTTTTAAAGCTATTTTTGGGCTTTGTATCATGGTTTCTTTTATAAGACACAAACAAATTGAGAACAAACGTAGAATGGTTGGAGGAAAAGCTCTTTTCGCGGCTGAGTACGCGCAAATGTATTGTTTTCATGATAAATGGCTAACGTGACATCAAATTTCGGAAAAAACTTACAGAATCTATTCTTTGATCTAAAATTATCTGAAAAATAAACAAAAAGATGGTGTCGATATGAAAGGATGCAAATAACCTGCTATCTCCGCAAGTGAAAGGCGAGAAAGTCTGAGGGTTGCGTCTAATTCATCGATTTAAATGGCTAAAAAAGGTAAGCAGCTAGGTTCAGTGCCAGTATTTCAGCAGTTGAGAATATTATTAAAAGTTCTGCTACCGAAAAAAAAGAAGAAAAATAAACGAAACCACACCTAAACAAAAACAAACCGAATGCAGTTTTGTAAGCTTCATAAGACTGCAAAGAATAAGTGGCGTAAAGTCATTTTTTCTAATGAAAAAGGGATTAGATTCAACGGAATTGATGGATTCAAATTGTATTTCCATGACTGGTCGTTTTTGTGTAACTAAACCATAGTCATACTAATAGTTCAAAATGTGGGGTTAAATTTCATTTCCTTGAATTCTCAAATTGTAGATTCTTTCAACTAAGCGGTGGTTTATTTTAATTTTTTCTTCTTTTTTGGTACGAAGAACTTTATATTACACTCTCGACTGTAGAAATACTCACATTAAACCTAGCTTGTTCCTTCATTTAAGCCATTCAAACCGACAAATAAGATCCAACCCTCGGAATTTTTCGTCTATAGCTTGCGAAGGCAGCAGTTTTTTTACATTCTTTTCATATCGACACCATCTTTTTGCTTACTTCTCTGATAAATATAGATCAAAGAATGGATTCTGTATGTTTTTTCGATATTTGATCTCCCGTTAGTCATTTATCATGAAAACAATAAATTTGCGCGTACTCAGCCGCGAAAAGAGCTTTTCCTCCAACCATTCTACGTTTGTTCTCAATTTGTTTGTGTCTTATAAAAGAAACCATGATACAAGCCCAAAAATAGCTTTAAAAGGTCTGACCTTCAACTAGTTCAAAGCAAAAGTGATTATGATTATAAAGACTGTTCACCTATTCAAATAAAATAAAAAAGTGCTACGATCAAATGTTTAACATTTATTTCAACTTTCATATTTGAATTTCACCCCGTTATATGTATGTACTTATATGATTTTTGAAATTAAAGAAGAAGAAACTCAGCATAAATTAGTATAAAAACATGGACTTAACTTTGAAAAAGTATCAAAATATTATTGATAGTATTGTCGTTTTTTTTAAACTTACATAGTTTTTTTCTAGGAAAATTTCCACTTCCACCTAAACGGGGGATGTAAACCTCCTCTGCCATATGAGATTGTTGTAGTCTTAGTCTTACCTATACACCATGGGTTTTTTCGCTACTTATAGGTGAATTGGCCACCTTATCGTTATTTAACACTTTTAAAAATCTCAAACGGTCTGGCAGAGTAACGGCCCCCACCTAATGGTCTTGGACCCACCTTTTTGTGATCAGGGGGACATTGTCTAGGACTGAGAAAAAAAATTTTGGTTCATACCATTTTCCTTTGAGATGACTTTTTGGGGTTTTTCAAACGGTCTGGCAGAGTAACGGCCCCCACCTAATGGTCTTGGACCCACCTTTTTGTGATCAGGGGGACATTGTCTAGGACTGAGAAAAAAAAAATTTTGGCTCATACCATTTTCCTTTGAGATTACTTTTTGGGGTTTTTCAAACGGTCTGGTAGAGTAACGGCCCCCACCTAATGGTCTTGGACCCACCTTTTTGTGATCAGGGGAGCATTGTCTAGGACTGAGAAAAAAAAAATTTGGTTCATACCATTATCCCTTGAGATGACTTTTTAGGGTTTTTCAAACGGTCTGGCAGAGTAACGGCCCCCACCTAATGGTCTTGGACCCACCTTTTTGTGATCAGGGGAGCATTGTCTAGGGATGTGTGATCAAAAATTTTGGTTCATACAATTATCCTATAAGTTGATTTTTTTGAGTTTTTGGCGTACTATTACTCACTAAAGCCCCGACTAGGGACTGCAAGACTTTCATTTCTTTCATAAGCCTCAACACAGCTTTCGTCTCATGTGCTTCATTTTCGGTTAATTTTCACACCCAAAAATTTGCTGTGGGCTCTTGGTCTATGAGTTATTTAAGATGTTCCTGTTGGGCTCCACAGCAATTTAGCTTTAAATCACACATTCACTTTCACATTCACATTTTTGTCCACTGGTCAACGCACTGTGGGGCGGTCTGATTGTATCCAAAACGCGGGTGACAGATGGTCCCCGAATATTGACAAGTAACTGACAGACGGGCGGTCTGTTCTAAACCATAATCCAAAAGGAAGCTTGGGTGACAGTTGGTCCCCAAGCCCATGATGTAACTCCTAAGAGAATGGCCGAGTGCCCAAAACAACTTCGCACTATCGAAACATGAAAATTTCGGTGAACATTTGGTTCCCGATTACGATGTGACTCTCAAGAGAATGGCCGAGTGCCCAACATATCTTACTTAACAATAATACTGTAAAAGATGGAACGTTATCGTCTTATCCCCAAAGCCCCTCAAATCTAACAAAAATCCACCGAAGTAGTTTGTTTAGAATCGCGAGTAGGGAAAAATTGCCAACTTACCTCTCTGAATTTAAAAATACTGGTTAGGGTTACTTATCAAAGGGCACGGTAGTGCCCAGCCAAGTTCGCGGCACTACACCCTTTTTACAGGAACAAACTCAGGCGATTTTCAACCCCCCTCTAACTTCAGTACCAATAAAGTCAGAAACTTCAAATTCGGAGTATTTACGGAACTGATCAAACACAGGTGGCTCACCAAATTTCAACTCTTTAGCATTAGTAGTTCCCAAGATATAGGACTTCAAAAATCGCAAAAACCGTAACTGACTGACTCACTGACAGATCATTAAAATTATGGAGCACTTCCCGACATCGTAGAAACTTGAAATTTCGCACAATGGTAGGCCTTGTGGTACATAAAAAGGAAAAAATCAAAAATCTGCAATTTTCTATTCAGGGGGCGTGGCATCCACCCACTTTCTTAAATATTCTATAAATTATATGGAGCCTTTCCGATTGTTGTAGAGCAATGAAAATTGGTAAGTTGGTAGGGTTTGAAGTACTTAGAAAGAAAAAAATTGAAAAATTGGAATTTTCCATACAGGGGGCAAGGCATTCACCCACATTCTTAAAAATTCTTATAAATTATATGGAGCACTTCCGATTGTTGTAGAACGATTAAAATTGGTAGGTCGGTAGGGTTTAAGGTACTTAGAAGAAAAATATTGAAAAATTGGAATTTTGCATTCAGGGGGCGTGGTATCCACCCACATTCTTAAAAATTCTTATAAATTATATGGAGCATTTTCGATTGTTGCCATCCACCCACTTTATCAGAATTACTATTATTTCTATGGAGCACTTTCGGTTGTTGTAGAATTATGAAACTTTGTAGAGCGGTAGGGCTTTACTTTCACCTGCCAAAATAAATCTTTGCAAAAAGGAGTGAAATCACAACAAAAACATAAATGTTAAAAAAGGAGCCAAGTTCTTATGTGTACAAGAAACCTGTGCGTAAAAAGTCAGCAAAAAAAAGTGATGAGATCTAAAATATATGCCAAGTTTTAAGTTCATGAAGTTTAATATCAAATATCTTAAGTAGAGTAATATCAAACAATTCCAAATCATGACAGAAATTTGGTAATTAATGATTACTGATTAAAATTTGGTGGATTTATTTGGCAAGTTTTCTCTTAAATACTTACTTAATCACAAATTTAAAATGTATGAAAACTTGACCAGTGAACCCAAATTTTAATCAGTAATCATTAATTACCAAATTTCTGTCATGATTTGGAATTGTTTGATATTACTCTACTTAAGATATTTGATATTAAACTTCATGAACTTAAAACTTGGCATATATTTTAGATCTCATCACTTTTTTTTGCTGACTTTTTACGCACAGGTTTCTTGTACACATAAGAACTTGGCTCCTTTTTTAACATTTATGTTTTTGTTGTGATTGTTTATTTTCGCTGCCGAAGTTCTCTTTTAATTTTTGTGGGGTTTACTTGAGAATCTTGGAGGGGAAAAATGTATTTGTTGGTCGAAATTGAATTTTTTGAGCTTTTTCATTTTCTTTTCTTCTTTTGATTTTCTCAAAAACAGTGGGAAAAATAGTGGGAAAATGGTGGAATGCGTTCATCGTATTCGCCGCTCCTGGAAGTGAAACCAGCGATCGGCGAATTATAGGATGACGTGGCATTAACAACATGTACATATGTGCGAGTACCTAAGTAGGACCGCTGGATTTCATAAACGGTAGCGCTCTTCAGCAACTAAGCTGAGAGTAGCTTACAAATTCGCTTCGAAATCCGCGGCTTCCGATTGGCTGAAAGCACGGGGGATGAGTAAAAGAAGTGGTTCGAATAGACATCGAAAAATCTAGACGTACACTTCTTGTCAGAAGAGCACAAAAGCGAGTTGAAAAAAATTGGAGAAATTTGGAAGAAGAAATAAAAGTGGGAAAGTTTAAGAAATTTAATTTTGATTTAAGTAAAGTAGAGTAAAGTAAAGTAAAGTAAAGTAAAGTAAAGTAAAGTAAAGTAAAGTAAAGTAAAGTAAAGTAAAGTAAAGTAAAGTAAAGTAAAGTAAAGTAAAGTAAAGTAAAGTAAAGTAAAGTAAAGTAAAGTAAAGTAAAGTAAAGTAAAGTAAAGTAAAGTAAAGTAAAGTAAAGTAAAGTAAAGTAAAGTAAAGTAAAGTAAAGTAAAGTAAAGTAAAGTAAAGTAAAGTAAAGTAAAGTAAAGTAAAGTAAAGTAAAGTAAAGTAAAGTAAAGTAAAGTAAAGTAAAGTAAAGTAAAGTAAAGTAAAGTAAAGTAAAGTAAAGTAAAGTAAAGTAAAGTAAAGTAAAGTAAAGTAAAGTAAAGTAAAGTAAAGTAAAGTAAAGTAAAGTAAAGTAAAGTAAAGTAAAGTAAAGTAAAGTAAAGTAAAGTAAAGTAAAGTAAAGTAAAGTAAAGTAAAGTAAAGTAAAGTAAAGTAAAGTAAAGTAAAGTAAAGTAAAGTAAAGTAAAGTAAAGTAAAGTAAAGTAAAGTAAAGTAAAGTAAAGTAAAGTAAAGTAAAGTAAAGTAAAGTAAAGTAAAGTAAAGTAAAGTAAAGTAAAGTAAAGTAAAGTAAAGTAAAGTAAAGTAAAGTAAAGTAAAGTAAAGTAAAGTAAAGTAAAGTAAAGTAAAGTAAAGTAAAGTAAAGTAAAGTAAAGTAAAGTAAAGTAAAGTAAAGTAAAGTAAAGTAAAGTAAAGTAAAGTAAAGTAAAGTAAAGTAAAGTAAAGTAAAGTAAAGTAAAGTAAAGTAAAGTAAAGTAAAGTAAAGTAAAGTAAAGTAAAGTAAAGTAAAGTAAAGTAAAGTAAAGTAAAGTAAAGTAAAGTAAAGTAAAGTAAAGTAAAGTAAAGTAAAGTAAAGTAAAGTAAAGTAAAGTAAAGTAAAGTAAAGTAAAGTAAAGTAAAGTAAAGTAAAGTAAAGTAAAGTAAAGTAAAGTAAAGTAAAGTAAAGTAAAGTAAAGTAAAGTAAAGTAAAGTAAAGTAAAGTAAAGTAAAGTAAAGTAAAGTAAAGTAAAGTAAAGTAAAGTAAAGTAAAGTAAAGTAAAGTAAAGTAAAGTAAAGTAAAGTAAAGTAAAGTAAAGTAAAGTAAAGTAAAGTAAAGTAAAGTAAAGTAAAGTAAAGTAAAGTAAAGTAAAGTAAAGTAAAGTAAAGTAAAGTAAAGTAAAGTAAAGTAAAGTAAAGTAAAGTAAAGTAAAGTAAAGTAAAGTAAAGTAAAGTAAAGTAAAGTAAAGTAAAGTAAAGTAAAGTAAAGTAAAGTAAAGTAAAGTAAAGTAAAGTAAAGTAAAGTAAAGTAAAGTAAAGTAAAGTAAAGTAAAGTAAAGTAAAGTAAAGTAAAGTAAAGTAAAGTAAAGTAAAGTAAAGTAAAGTAAAGTAAAGTAAAGTAAAGTAAAGTAAAGTAAAGTAAAGTAAAGTAAAGTAAAGTAAAGTAAAGTAAAGTAAAGTAAAGTAAAGTAAAGTAAAGTAAAGTAAAGTAAAGTAAAGTAAAGTAAAGTAAAGTAAAGTAAAGTAAAGTAAAGTAAAGTAAAGTAAAGTAAAGTAAAGTAAAGTAAAGTAAAGTAAAGTAAAGTAAAGTAAAGTAAAGTAAAGTAAAGTAAAGTAAAGTAAAGTAAAGTAAAGTAAAGTAAAGTAAAGTAAAGTAAAGTAAAGTAAAGTAAAGTAAAGTAAAGTAAAGTAAAGTAAAGTAAAGTAAAGTAAAGTAAAGTAAAGTAAAGTAAAGTAAAGTAAAGTAAAGTAAAGTAAAGTAAAGTAAAGTAAAGTAAAGTAAAGTAAAGTAAAGTAAAGTAAAGTAAAGTAAAGTAAAGTAAAGTAAAGTAAAGTAAAGTAAAGTAAAGTAAAGTAAAGTAAAGTAAAGTAAAGTAAAGTAAAGTAAAGTAAAGTAAAGTAAAGTAAAGTAAAGTAAAGTAAAGTAAAGTAAAGTAAAGTAAAGTAAAGTAAAGTAAAGTAAAGTAAAGTAAAGTAAAGTAAAGTAAAGTAAAGTAAAGTAAAGTAAAGTAAAGTAAAGTAAAGTAAAGTAAAGTAAAGTAAAGTAAAGTAAAGTAAAGTAAAGTAAAGTAAAGTAAAGTAAAGTAAAGTAAAGTAAAGTAAAGTAAACCATAGGAAAAATTGAATTAAAAAAGTGAAACTAGTGGTTGGAGTTGAAGTAGAATTTCGAGGCAGGAAAAAGTTGGTGAAGCAGGAAAATTTGGTTTACAGGAGAGGAGAGTTGGCAGTATTTTTCTTTATCCAACAAAGAAAAAAAGATAAGTAAAATTACATTATTTAGTAGGTAGATTTTCAAATCGGTTAATTCGCTATTTTGTGGCAAAATTGTGCTAGTTTTTTTGTAAAGTTCGGTTGGTTTTTGTTTCCGCTAATTTATCCTAAAATTGCAGGACTCGTGAAACCGCAGAATCTTCTTTGTTCATTCGGGACAAAGAGATAACGTTCCATCTTAATCACTTCTATTTCTTGTTATAGTTAATTGAAAAGATTTTGGGTTTTAGCTCTACTCCAAGCAAGGTTTCCCAAACGAATAAATAATTTCACTTCCCTATTCGGGAATATAAACTTGTTCTTTTTATTTAAAATTCTTTCACCGTCGGTTTCGCTTCAGAAGGTTTGTAATTTCCTTCAAAAACGAAAAAAATTGCTGGGGCCCTTTTATTTTTTTTTTTTCAGATACTACGCCCCTGTGGCAATCAAAATCATCAATTTCCTATTAAGATTAGTTGAAAAATAATTCATCGCGTTTATCAAATTAATTGGTGAACCCACCCCTTAATTTTATCTGGTGGTGGTAGCATCCAAGTGCTATCTTGGGTTACAATTCCGAATTCGATAATCGAATATCACTGTTTTCTCTTTTGTGTTGACATTCGTGTTGCAACCAAAAGACATAAGTCATTTTAAATTCGTTCGTGCCGGTCGGGTTTTCTTTTGTCGTCGTTTGTTTTTCGTTTGCAATAAAAAGTTATTAACAATAAATTATTCGGTTCTCGGTCTCGGAAAAATTGTAACAAGTGTAGGCCAGACATTTTAAGCCAGCCGATAGTAGTTAATGATTTAAGTTGAGATCATCTTCATGTTATGTGTTGTGTTAATTAATTGAAGGTAGAAAGGTCGTGGCCGAGAACGGACGTGTCGTGGGGTGCGCACATTTTTGTTTTAAAGCCAAGTTCTTCTCATAGTTGAAAATAAATTTTTTTTTTCTTCATTTTGTCAATTTTCGAAATGGCTTGCCTATATTGTAATAAAAAAATTGATCGCAATGATGATTTTAAAATCAAGTGTACTGATTGTAATCTATTTTGTCACGGGTCATGTGCGAAGTTAACTTGCTGAAATCGAGTTTTTTATGATTTCTAAAGACTCTTTCTATCGATGTGCTAAATGCTGTACTCTTCGGCGTATGTCTCTTCATCATCAAGAGACTCCATTAAAACCGTTGCTTCCAACAACTACATCAAATCCAAATTCTTCAAGTAAACACAAATCCTCAAGAGAAATGCCAACTGCTCAGAAATCAACAACAACAAAAGATGATGTAAATGATAACAGATCATCACCTAATTTGCAATCGTCATCCACTCATCTCAATGCACTTGCCCCCACCCCCACTAAAAACCAAGAGCATGTGCCTTGCAGTTCAACAAATGATTTTGATGGAAATATTGGAGATACAACTGGTTCTACATGTAAAACATTAAGCGCAAAACAGCAGGTAAACGGACGGCAGTAGCTAGAAGCACATCAGCAATTTACACATCGGCCTATCGATGAATCATCCGGCGAACATCTGTTCACAACAAACACTGCGACAAACGATCAACATTTAAAAAACGCAATCACCTTGGATATGCTCTATGAGGAAATTATTTGTTTGAAAAAAATTAACTATGACTTTCTCAGCACAGTCCAGCAGCTGAAAAACGAAAATCAAAAACTTAAACAAAAGATTAATACTCTCGAGAGCAAATTAAATTGGAGAGAGCAAAAATATATGGAAAACATAATCGAAATTATTGGGGTACCTGGAGCTAACAACAACAATGCGATTGAATGTGCACAAAAAATATTTCATTCAGCAATGCTTTGTTAAGCGCGTATGGAATCGGAACTCTACTGACCCTTCATTAAATAAAAAGAAGTATAGCGATGTTCTCTGTGTTCACCTCGCCTCCTTGCACACCAAACAATTGATTATGAAGAGCAAGAGGAAAGCTGTTAAGAAACTTAAGTCTTCAGTCTTCTCTCTTCGTTCCTGATGGTAAGAGTGATATATTTATCAACGATTGCTTTACAAGCTACACTCGGGCTCTATTTATTGAAGCTAAGAAATGTAAGAAAGAAAAAAATTACAAATACCTTTGGTTCCAGAATTCAAATATATTATTAAGAAAAGTAGATAAGGGTAGGGTTGTTACTGTAAGATCGTTTGATGATTTGGCGTCTTTGGAAGACTAATTTGTCTTTCATTTAATTTTTAAATAAAACCCTTATGATAATGTTTAATTCATTCGAAAGCATAGATCACACAAGTAACAACCCAACCTCTACTACTATAAGAGATATAAGCGATAATGTTTTTTGTTGTAACTCTGATGTAGGCAATTCTTTTTTTGTTATTCACCAAAATATGCGTAGCTTGCGGCAAAACTTTGATTTACTTGTATGCAATCTTGAAGATCTTGCATACTTACCAGATCTTATCTTTGTTTCTGAAATATGGATTTTTGATTACGAAGGTGATAGTTTTTCAATTGATGGTTATAATTTCTATTCAAAAACAAACGAAACATATTCTGCAGGTGGAGTGGGAGTCTTTGTACGTGAGTCATTGGGAGATAATGTTGTGCGTCACTGTTTGTTGTCCGGGGATGTCATCCAGTTCTCATGTAGTATAATTTGTAAACTGTTTAATTTTGTTTGTGTCTATAGACTTCATTCTCATAGTTTAGATTCTTTTCTGGATGAATTTTCATCTTTGTTAAACAATATTAAATCTCCTAATCTTGTAATACTAGGTGATCTAAATATTGATATTTTAACTTCTTGTAGGTACTGTTTCTGATTCGTATCTTTTTCTGGTAGCTGAGCATGGTCTTGCATCCTTAATTAATGAACCTACAAGGCCAGCCTCAGGTTCCTGTCTAGATCACGTATTTGCCCGTTTTAAAGATTTGTCTTTGAGTCAATGTTATGGTGTTAACTTGGATCTTCATATATCAGATCACTGTATGACTGGGATTTTGTTCAGCACCATGAAAAACTTGGAACGTAGGAAAAATGCTTCATCTTCATCTATTAAAAAAAGGTTAAATTTTGATCTACTGAATAATTCCCTACGTTTTGAAAATTGGGAAACAGTCTTTGCCGAAAGTAATGCTTCGAATACATATGATTTATTTCTAGAAATTTTACAATCTTATATAAGTACCTACAGCTTCAACCTAGTGATTAAAAAATCAGAAATGAATTTAAAGCCCTGGATAAACCGTATTTTACTGAAGAAAATTACAATCAAAAATAAGTTACGTACAAAATGTTCTCAGCATCCATCTAATAATGTTTTAAAAAATCGTTACAAAAAAATGTGCAAAAAGGTTAACTACAAAATTAGATTGCATCGCGATAGATATTATTCCTCATTAAGGGTAGGTTTCCCTTACATTTTGATGTTAGTGCGTTAACTAATAGTTACATAACTTTGTTATTTGTGAAGACATTTTGTTGAAATTTTTTACATTGCTAATGAATATACGCCAACACGTGTATCAATTAAAATTATATATATAGTAAATTAAATCCTTTTATGAAGGAAAGAAGTGGTTTATTTTTTTAGAAAATCGGACTCAATTTTTCAAAGTACAGGGCTGCTATTAGAATAATTTGTTTACTATTTTTTTTTGGTTTTATGAAAATATAAAACAGGTTTTAGGGAATAGACTCTTCAAAAAAAAAAAACACTTGAAAAAAATCATGTGAAATTATATCACTTTGAACGAACGTTTTGAAGTACAACTTTTATATTTTTAATTTTTTTTTCAATGAAGTCAAATAAAAATATCAGAATATGACTTCATGCAAACAGTGAATCCTTTAAAATTCATGTGTAGCTTGTTAAACAGGGTGTTTTAACAGAAAAATTGCAATATTACCATTTTTGAACTTCAAAGTCATGGGCTTCCCAGGTTTAATTTTAATATTTCTGATGTTCATTCTAATAATTGGTCTAGTGAATTATCTAGGTTAGGTTAGGTTAGGTTGAAGTGGCTGCCAGTCGTGGAGACTGACACACTTAGACCATGAGTTGGTCCATTGTGATACCACATGAATCTAGGAAACCCTTTTCCTTACTCGGTGAACCATTTGGAGCTTCTTATGAAGCGTAATAGACTGCCAATGTCTAAGTTTATCAGATCACTAGGATCATTGAAGTAGAACTCACCAAGGTGAAGTCTTCGTCTATGAGATAGAGCAGGGCACGTGCATAGAAGGTGAGGGATCGATTCTATCTCTTCCTCATCCATTCAGCTTCTGCAAAAATCGTTAGCGAATACGCCAAGATGCGTTGCGTGCTTGCCTATGAGGCAGTGTCCGGTTATAACACCAATCATGGAGCTGATGTGCAATCTGCTTAGAGATATCAAACGCTTAGATCGTTTTAAATCCATTACTGGCCAGATTTGTTTTGTTGCCAAACAAGTGGTGATATCATTCCACCTAAGATTTGTTTTCTCTAAGGCATCTTGCTTCAGCAAAAGTTTACATGTAGCGATGGGTATACCTATTTCTGCCTTACTAGGTAGAAGAGGTAAAGTTGTACCATTTTTAGCGAGTTCGTCGGCCTTACAATTACCTGGGATGTCCCTATGCCCCGGCACCCAACACAGGTGAATATTAAACTGTTGTGCCATCTCCAACAGAGACGAACGGCAGTTTAGGGCTGTTATAGAGTTAGTAGAGACCGATTCCAGGGATTTGATAGCAGCTTGACTATCCGAGAAGATGCGGATATCTGTAGTTGATATCACGTTTTCTTTCAGCCAAGATAAGGCTTCTTTAATCGCCATAAGTTCCACCTGGAACACGCTACAATGATTAGGAAGACGGAATGACAGACTTAATTTTAGTCTTTCTGAGTACACACCGCCACCCACCCCCTCATCAGTTTTCGATCCGTCTGTGTAGATACCGACCGATTCATCATCCAAGAATGCCATATCCTCCCAGAGGGTTCTAGAAGGAATGGTGACTTGAAAGTTTGAACCGAACTGTGGCTTTGGGATGGTGTAGTCAATGTGACTAGGTAATCTGAATGAATTCAGAATGGTGGAATGGCCAATGCTATTGTTGGTCCATTGTGAGGAAGCTTGTAGGCGTATGGCCGTATTTGCAGCCACCTGTTTGCTAAAAATATCGAGGGGCGTCAGATATAGCAGAACGTCTAGAGCGGCAGAGGGTGTCGTACGAAGCGCACCACTAATACATAAACAAGCCGAGCGTTGTATTTTGCTAAGTTAGTCGCAGTTTACCGCTTTATCTAGAGCAGTCCATCATACTGCAACACCATAAGTGAGAATCGGTCTAATCACCGAAGTATATAGCCAATGAGTAATGCGAGGTTGAAGGCCCCATTTATTCCCAACGGCTTTTTTGCATGAGAAGAGTGCCACTGTGGCCTTTTTAACTCTTTCTTGTATATTAGGTTTCCAGCTTAATTTTGTATCCAAAATAAGACCCAAATATTTCGCTTGATCAGTAAAAGTTAATGGAATACCTTTTATAGAAGGAGGATCTACTTGAGGGATTTTATATTTCCTGGAGAACAGAACAAGTTCTGTTTTATGAGGGTTGACACCGAGACCGCACCGGTCCACCCAATTGGTTAGCCTATTCAAAGCATTTTGTAAGAGTTCTTTTAAGGTATTAGGATGCTTTCCTGATACGGCAATTGCAACATCGTCCGCATAGGCAATCACTCTGTAGCCCTCCGCTTCCAGGCATGTTAGCAGCTCATTTACCACCAAGTTCCAAAGAAGAGGAGATAGGACCCCGCCTTGTGGCGTACCTCTACTGACAGACCTTCTAGCAGAAAAGCCGCCCAGTTTTGAGTTGATGACCCTGCTAGTCAGCATTTGGTTAATCAATTCACCTAGCGAACTATCTACCTTCAGGGATGTCAGTGCAGATGCGATTGCAGATGTGTCGACATTGTTAAAAGCGCCTTCTATATCTAAGAAAGCAACCATGGTGTACTTTTTATGATGGAGGGAATATTCTATGGATCGTACTAGAGTGTGTAAAGCAGTTTCCACCGATTTCCCTTTGCAGTAAGCATGTTGAGCAGTAGATAATAGCTGCATGTCTATGCTAGTACGTAAGTGGATATCAATCAGACGTTCAAAGGTTTTAAGAAGGAATGATGATAGACTAATAGGTCTGAGGTCTTTCGGGTTTACTTGGGAACATTTACCAGCTTTGGGTTTGAACACAACCTTGACTTCTCTCCAAGACAGGGGAATGTGGACCATTGCTAAGCAACTGCTAAAGATAGACTCCAGAATAGGTAAAATCAACTCTCTATTCATTTGGAGTTCGGCTGGTATTATGCCGTCTGGTCCCGCAGATTTGTAAGGCTGGAAGCTATTGAGTGCCCAAAGCAGCTTGTCCCTGGTTATAAGACCTTGTGGATAGCTTGACTTCATATCAGACCTAAAATGGTCGAAGCTATTAATATTTTGTGAGCTACAAGGAAAATGAGTATCTAATAGCAGGTTAAGCGATTCCTCGCAGGAGTTGGTCCACGAGCCATCAGCATTTTTTAAGCAGCTTGGCATTACTGGATTTGTAGAGAGAATTTTCCTTAGCCTAGATGCCTCTGAAGTTTCCTCTATTTTTCCACAGAAAATTCTCCAGGAGGATCTCTTTGACTTTCTCAACGCTTTCTTATATAATTTGAGGGTTTCCTTATAGGATTCCCAATCTGACACTACACGACTGCTTTTAGCTCGATTGAAACTCTTGCGACAATCTTTCCTGAGCGGTTCAAGCCCTGAATCCCACCAATGTGGTTTCTTTTTCCCCCTTACCTGAGTAAGCGGACTGGAAGTAGCCATAGATTTATTAAGGGCTAATGTGAGATCATTGACCTTGCAGTCAAGTTCATTAGTATTAGAAGGAGGATTTAAAAGATCAGGTTTTAATAGCCCTTGAAGTGTAATCCTATATTTAAGCCAGTCGGTTTTTCGAGGGTTTCGAAATACTGCGCGGCAAGGAGGTTCATCAATAAGACTGAATTGAATGTATTTGTGATCAGAGAACGAGTGTTCATCCGACACTTTCCAATTCGAGATCTTATGATGAATAGTATCTGAGACAAGAGTAATATCTAATACTTCTTGTCGGTTTTTAGTGATGAACGTAGGTTCATTACCTACATTACTTACTATGAGGTTAGTACTTAAAATAAAATCAAAAAGAGACTCACCTCTGTCATTGATATCAGTACTACCCCATACTGTATGATGGGAGTTCGCATCGCTCCCAATGATGAGGCATATCTCTTGCCGTTCTGCACCCGCGATTAGTCTCTTCAGTGTTTCACTGGGGAGAGAGCCGAGGTGGTCATGGCCCAGATATGCCGACACTAGCCAGTACGTTCCATTGGCCGTTTCCAGCCTAGCGGCGGTGATATCTCTATCGCTGAAATCAGGGAGTAAATATACATTAGTGCTACGCTTAACTAGTATGCAAGATCTGGGGTCACCTTTATCAGACGCATACAGTACGTAGTATCCAGGAGTCCTGAGTCCCCTAACTATGGATTTAACAATCCACGGTTCTTGGATCAGGAGAATATCTTCACCATTCCTGGATAAACGGAGAAGAAGGGAGGCCGAAGCCTTAATGGAGTGTTGGAGGTTAATCTGGATTAACTGCAGCATTTTGGCTACAATCAGGCAGATCAGCCTCCACCACGGTGTCGTTGAGTTCCTCCATGTCCGAAGATGAGCCCAAAAGGTCATCCTCACACAGAGGAACGAGGTTGGGGAAGTCTTCAGTCTCCATATCGGTAAGACTGTCGACGAGTGTAGAAGACTGTACTGTGATCGAGGATGACCTGGATTCCTCATCACCCATCGATGGAAAGGTGATGGATGCACCAGGGTCCTCTTCCACAGATACAGCTTCAGTGTTTACTGGAGGGACGCGATCCGCGTCAACCTCGTCTTTCTTATACACTTTCAGGGAGATCGTATCAAACCCATACCTTATCATGCCTTTGGTCTGCGCCAAGGGGGCAAGGGAATCTTTATTTATCACGATAATCGCGCTTCTATAAAGACCCCTTACCTCCTCGAGCTTTGCGACCTTCCAGTCATGGGTCGGTAATGAGGGGTTGCTTAGTTTGACTATCTGGAGTACTTCCTCCATGCAAGATGGCTCGGCAGGTATCCATATGCGGGCTCTAGGTCTGCACGGGATGTCTTCCCTAGCAACAACTTCGAGCTTCGCACCTGGCCAGACCTCACCTAACCTGCTGACAGCAAGCTTATACAGATCGCACGATCTCTGATCCTCACAGACGATGAGTTTGACATGCCCTTGATGCCAACCGCCATCGCCTGTGAGAGGAGGTGGTCCTGGATTTTCCTTCATTAAACTCAAGAAGCCTGCCGAGAGCTTCAGTCTAACCACCTGCCATTGATCTGGAAGAATCGTGCCATCAATATTGCTCCTATCGATAACCGCACCCACGATCTTGTTTTTAAGAGCGTCGCTATAGGATCTTGATAGTGAATTATCTAAGACATAGGCCTTTCAAAAAAAATTTTAATTAAATTTACTCATTAAAAATAGCAGTTTAACATTTTCAGATGTGCAATGTTATTGTCAAAAAAGGAGAATCTTTACAAGTTTAAATTATTTTTATTAATTTTTTTTGATATTTTTGCTATTAGATTCAATAAAAAAAGTCATAACATTCATTACTTTTTTTTATATACATTTTTAAAAAGAGGTCTTTTTTGCGTTTTTTAACAAAAAAATGCTTTCCACACGCACACAAGGAAGTGTGCAGTTCAGAGGAAATCCACTGCAGTATCAGCGCCAACTCTCTTTGTTCTCTCTGCAGAACAAATATCGCACATGCGCTGTCATATATTTTGTTCTTGTTTGTTCTCATATATATTTTTCTAATATGGTATAGCTACATATGTACATATGTAGTTTTTTTCTTCTTTTCTAATCTCGCAGTAGAAACAGAATATATATCCATATAAAAAAAACCTGTTTGAAATGCATTTTTTCTTCAGTTGACAGTTCGATGTCTGGATAGAAAAATTATTACATAGAGGTTTGGAGGCGGAGTGTAGTACAAGTGGGAAAAAGTATATGGCATATTTTTTGCTTGTATGTTGCGTGATATAGTTTTTTTCTTCTTCTTTCTTTCTCGTTTCGGACTTGTGTTTTGGATGCATATTTTTTTATAAGTTCATGTGTCAGTGGTGGGGTGGTTCAGAAAAATTTGAAAGGGAGGGTGGGAGGTTAGTCATCGTGGTCAAGCGTATCGCACATGCGCTGTCACATTTCTTGTTGTGATTTTTTGTAATTGAATAATGTTTTCATTTCTTTTGGGATCTCAGAACTCAGAATGCGTTGAACATACAATGTTTTTTTTTTTAGCTGAGTAGACATGGTATGAATGTGTCGTTGGAGAAGTTATGTCTTGGTTAAATTTCAAGTAGGTATTTGTATCTGTCTTTCGTGGCGTTTTAGGGAAGTTGCGAGAAAAAGGGTTGGTTGGTTTGCACCAAAACTATTCATCCGTAAGAATGGACTTCTGGCTTTCCAAAAAGCTACAAAACATTATTTCCCAAACCTCTGGTAAGGTTATGTAGTTACAATCCAAAAAACCTATCTCCAGAACTCAAAATTTGCTAAATAATGAAAAAAAAAAAAAACAAAAAAGCCTGAAGATGGATATATAATCCGAAAGTCGCTTAGAAAATTAAATATATTAGTGGAGGCTTTTTACACATTTATAAAAAAAAAAGTTGTCAACAGCAGTTTAACGATTGAATATGGTGAAGGGGGTTATAAGGTATGTAAACAAAATCTATTTCCCAGAAGCGGTGTTTGAGGGGGGATTTGGGGGGTGAAAAAGAGGGGAAAAATTGTATTATTGCGTTTTCCGACTAAAGTTGACCCCAAAATGAAAAGTGTTCAATAGAAATGTTGTAGATCTGGCAAAAATCTACAGCTTTCACATAAATGACTTTCTAACGTAACCTCAAAATTTCCGAGATATTTAACAAAAACCGTATTTTTTCTGGTTTTTGTTTTTATTTTTCATTTTTCCAAAAATAGTTGAATTTAAATGAAACTTTGTGAAAATATATCTTGTTGTGTCCTTAATTAAGACAATTTTTTTCAAGCATAACCATTGATCAGTTTTTGAGATATTCAATTTTGTTTGGAAAAAAATACTTTTTTTTCAAATGAAAAATGTACTTCAGAAAACCATCGTACCGAGTTCATTTAAAGATCATTAGCTTTGTTTTTAGGTTAACTTTCATATAAAATCAATTATGACAGTCTGATATATGAAACTCAAAATATAACCATTTTAAGCGGACCTTATTACCCATTTTTTCAAATATTTCAAACAAAACAAAAATCACAAAATAAAGTCTCCAAAAAAAGCTGATAAGGTTTGATTGAAAAGCTAATATCATGGGTCCTATTGATTGGATCATCAAGGTAAAAATCTACAGGCTAAGGGAAAATGACAGAGCATCATTTCCTTTTTTACTTGCGATAATAGGTACTATAAGGCAAGTTTTGGATTCGTGCAAAAAAAAAAATTTTGAGATAACAATCAAACATGATATTACGATGATAGAGAACACCAAAAAAGTGGGTGGCAAAATTCTGTCTGTCTGTCTGTTCGTCTACAGCCTAAACGGCTCGATTGATTTTCTTCAAACTTGGTACTTAGTGGTTTTTGGTGATTCTGCCGACACGTGTTTTTCATTTTTTTTTTAGAACCAAAAATAACGGTACCTGTCATAAATTTTTTTTTGGCAAATTTACATAATCGTATTTTTCTCAAAAACGGCTGGACAACTTTTCTTAAAAAAAAATTCAGTAAATTTATTTTAGTAAAGGCTTTCTTTGGGTGGAAAACCATTTTTCAAAAATGGTTATCAATGGTACCTCCCAAGGAATTTTTTTTTTTATTTTTGATTTTTTTCAAAATGGTATGACCGATTTCAATTATTTTTTTTATACAGAAGCTTCCAAAAACTGTTAGTAGTTTTGTGTACCAACATTTTTGAAAAAATATTTTTTGGATTTTTAAAAAATATTTCAAATTTTTTTTTGGAAAATCAAATATTTCGAAAACGGCATCATACATTTTTTTAAAACTCGATATTTAAGACTTTTTAAGTACTCTCTAAAATATTTTTAGAAAAAATTTTACATTTATGAAAAAATAACGGTACCTTTCATACAAAAGTGAAAAAACAAGGAGAATATTTTTTTGCTTGAAAACGACTTCTACGATTTTGATTAAACTTTTTTCATATACTACAATTAGTACGATCTACCATCAAAAATTATAAAATTTTACACATAGCAACTATAAGTAGTACCTGTCATAGAACGTATTTTTTTATTTTGAGTTTTCTCGTTATCAGCTTAACGGATTTAAATGAATTTTTTTATATACAAATTTCAGATAAGATTAAATAATATTGCGTATCAAAATTTTCAAAAAAAAGTTTTTGGATTTTTAAAAATAGTTTCAATTTTTTTTTTGAAAATTCGATATCTCAAAAACGGGTTGACAATTTTTTTTCAAATTTTGTTTTTATATACACATAAATATACCTATAGTTTAAATCTGCATACCACAATTTGTTCTTAAAAATGTTTTAAGAATTTTATACATAAAAAATTAATTAAAAAAAAACGCTCCAACGATTTTAAAATGTTTTCCCATACAATCATATTCCATCATGAATTAAGACGGCATACTTTTTTCACCTCAAACTGTCAAAAGAGTTGTTTAAGCTAATTTAAGTGTCGTATTTCATGCTTCTCTACATTTTTCTCTCATAATTTCCATGTTTGTATATACAATTTTCTTAAACTCACAGTGTCTTGAACATAAGAGCAAATACGTGCGACCCAGTCGTGCATTTTATTTTAAGTGCATTGAAGAATTATTGACCATTAAATTTAAATAGGAAACCAAGCTGGTTTTGAACCTCCATCCCCACCAAATTCTGAGTAAAAAAACCTGCCAAACTTGTGTATTTGATATCATGTAGCTTAATGGTGTGATTAGTTATTGCATTTTCCAAAATTTTTTTACAATTTATCAACCATTATTAAAAAATTACTTGATGCAAAATGATTTTTGTACGTAAAGTAAATTTAAAAACAAAACTAATTATCCTTAAATGAACTCGATATGATGATTTTCTGAAGTACATTTTTCATTTGAAAAAAAGTATTTTTTTCCATACAAAATTGACTATCTCAAATACTGATCAATGGTTATGCTTGAAAAAAATTGTCCTATAATTAAAGGCACAACAAGATATATTTTCACAAAGTTTCATTTAAATTCAACTGTTTTTGGAAAAATGAAAAATAAAAACAAAAAGCAGAAAAAAATACGGTTTTCGCCAATATCTCGGAAGTTTTGAGGTTATGCTATGTTTCCACCTAAGGTTTATCTCAGGTTAGATTAAATAAATCTTTTTGGTGTTTCCACCGCACAAAAAGATTTAAAAAAGATTAAATCTGACAACACTTTCAAAAATGCAAATGGCGCTTCAATTTTTCTTATGAAGTGCGAAAGAGACAGAATGTTTTATTCGTGTCAAACAATGAAGAACTGAATCGAGTCTCGAATGAATCGTTCAGCACCATGTTAAAATAGGTTAGTTCGATTTGTAAAACTATTTGTCCTAGGAAGATTTAATAAGATTAATTTCTAATCTCCAAGATTAACGAAATTTATTTGTATGGTAAATCTTCAAGATTTAAAGAAGATTTGAGGTAAATCTTATTAAATCTCAGATTAGCGTTCGGTGGAAATGTAGCATAACGTTAGAAAGTCATTTATGTGAAAGTTGTAGATTTTTGCCGGATATACAACATTTCTATTGAACACTTTTCATTTTGGAGTCAACTTTAGTCGGAAAACGCAATAATACAATTTCGCCCCTCTTTTTCACCCCCCAAATCCCCCCTCCAACTCCGCCTCTGGGAAATAGATTGTCTTTACATTCCTTATAGCCCCCTTCACCATATTCAATCGTTAAACTGCTGTTAATAATTTTTCTTTTTTTCGATTCAAAATATGTATGTTAATAAACCTGCACCTGTTGTGTTAAATTACATTAAATAAACATTGTAGTTACAATATATAAAAAATTTCTTTTTTATTTAAAAGCCCGTCTTACCTACCTACTCACTTTCAAAAACTTTAATTCCGTACCTTAATTTTTCATAATAATTATAGTCCAACCTAACCTACAATACAACCGTATGAATGAGTCGGTCAGTGACCGGTTCTCATATATCTCCAAAAAACAAAACAACGATGATAGCAAAAAAAACTAGATATACAAAAATTTCATTCGCACCGTGCCGTCGCCGCCGCCCCGCCGCGCGCGCCGTGTCGTCGGTCAGTCCCAGTAGATTCTTTTTGCATATAAATATAATGTATGCTTGCTTGTGTGCGCTTCTGCAGCTCTGTCTGCTATGAATAGCATCCAGTGTTGTCACTTCCAGGTTTAAAAAAGTGGTAGATAAGTCTAAAAAATAGTGGTAGATCCAGATTTTTAGTGGTAGATTTTAATTTCCAAAAATTAGATAAGCACAAATATTTTTGTTTCTAAGTTTTATTTTAGTCAAAGAGAACCATTTTATTCATAGAAGTATATGGGTGATTCTTCAAAATGTTGAATACATTTTTTGAAAATACATATGTGTCTAGGGGACTAAGATTTTTTATTTTTTCTTAAGTCATTTTTTTGAAAATATGTGTCTAGGGGACTAAGATTTTTTATTTTTTTTTCTTTATTTTAAGTCAATTTTTTAGAAAATCGTACCCCTTGCCTAATAGTCACCTGTATAAATATCCTTTTGAAAATCTTAGCCACATTGATAATAAAATCAAGTTTGTATTAACAAGTATTTACAAGGAAAAGTAGCATTAACTGAACACTTTTGCGGTCTCTTGATAGACAGTCAGCCGTTAAAGTGCAAGGGGACTGAGGTGAGGAGACTTAGTGTTTTCATAGTTTTTGCCCCAAAAACATAGTTACGCATTGTACGAAAAAATAAAAAGATTTAATTATTAAGGTTTTGCTTAGCCAATATAATAATGCTAAAAAATATGCCTTCTTAGATAGACATTTATCCTAAATACTCTTCAGAGGACTGAGAAACTGAACGGACAATCCATGACCTGTAGCACAATTGCCTTCTTAACAAATAAAATAGCAAATGGACGTGAGACACAGATACCGTTTTATTTTCACCAGACTTAAAGCTTCACGCTGCCAAATCTGAAACCTCGATAGTTTTCAAAGTTAACGATATTTTTGCCTGTATCTACATTCAATAATTTTTTTTTTTTTTAAATGAAGTGGTACTAAAAATGTTTTTGTATCATAAAAAGATTTCTTATTTAACGTCATAATTGGGTTTATATTGGTTTTGGAACTAAAAAAAGAGAACTGCAATAATGTGTCCACTCGAAAACGGGCAGGGCACTGAAAATCAGACACTTTGAATAATTTTTTGAGTAATGAAAATATATCAGATCTTTATAATTTTGTCTGGGATATCAACAAGAATTATAATTATAAAAATATATATCTTTTAAAAATTTTAATATTATCAATAGATTTAGAGTTATTCACTTGGTTGAAATTAATCTTAGACATTTAAAAAAGATTTAAGAAAATATACTTGTTTTTTCACAAATTTAATAATTTGATGAATAAGTTTTGTGAACGCGTTTCGTTTCAGTTAAGACAGAAGTGCCCTGATGATGTCCTAACTTAGACGAAACGCATTGGCAAAATTTATTAATAAAATAATTATTAAATTTGTGGAAAAAACAAGTGTTTCTTAAAATCTTTTTTAAAATGTCTTTTAAAAATATTAAAAAGACAGATTTTCTTTTATTATTAAAATTTAAATCATGTTTTGTGTAAGCATTTTTAAGCAACTTGACAAAGAATATTTAATTCATTAGTTTATGTACCTATTTGGTAAGATCAAAGAAAAACAATTTTTAGAAACTTATGTTCTATTATTTCTGAATCTATTTCTTCACTGAAGTTTTTGTGGTGATCAAAATTCAAGCCAAAAAACATATCAGGAAAGCGTTTATGAATTGCTCGTAGGGCACAGCGCACACGTTACATTGTCGTCGAGGAGGGTAGCCATAGAAGTTTCCCCTTTTTCCCATATTTTATAAACAAAGTTGTAGGACACACGCTTTGAAAAAATCTACAAGATTTCTATTTCTAACATGCCAGCTCTACTGAGCATGAGCCATGCTTAGACTATGAACATGTCTTGAAGAAGAGCCAGCACGTAAAAGAAATCAGTTCTAAATAATTTCAATGGCAGCATTCAGTTAAGTACATAGAGATAAAAACTAACAGTAATTTTTTTTCTATTGAAAAATTTCTACTGAAAAATTTTGTTTTTTTGATTAATGATCGGATTATCTTTGAATTTCAAATTTTGTTTGTGGATGAGCAAAAGTGGTAGAATTTTTGACTTCAGTGGTAGAAGTGGTAGATTATCAAAATCTTGGAAAAAAGTGGTAGATCTACCACAATTGTGGTAAAGTGACAACACTGATAGCATCTTGTGCATAATGTCTCTCTGCGCTGAGAAAAGAATAGCATAAGAGAGAAAGCTAAAATAATTTACCAATAAGAGAATCGCATATTCTTTCACTAATACATTTAAATGCATTTACATGAGTTCTGAGTTTGCTTCTGCGGTAGACCTACCCTTAATGTAGGGTGTTCATTTGAGACCTTTACAAAAAGAGAACATTTTCCTCCCAAAGCTTTAAAAAAAGAGAACTTTAAAGCAAAAAATAGAGAACAAAAAAGAGAACATACAAAACAAGGAAAAATTGGAAAAATTTATTTGACATAAATTAAAATTACTAAAAACTGAAATAAAACTTTTTATAAAAAATAGAAATGCAAAGTAAAATTGAGATTCACGCTCAGAAGTGTGGTTTTAAATAATAAAAATATTAAATGGTTTAATTGTGAAATCTTCTCACTCGTCCTAATCATTGTCATTTTTCTTTTTATAATTTTTTCTCACTGCTGTTTTAATTTTAAAGAATATTTTCTTTTATTGTTATAAGAATACATATAGAAACAAAATTATAATAGAAACTTTTTAATAAAGAAAAAAAATTGAAGATTATTGAGATAAAATGAAATTGAGCTTCATAGAAAAAAGAGAACAAAAAAAGATCCTTGAAGAAAAAGAGAGTGTAAAATAGATCGGAACAAAAAGAGAGAACATGTTCTATTTAATAGAGATACGATGGAAACCCTACCTTAATGAGTAGTTCGCAAGGCAACCCTAAAATGGAATGGAAAGCTATAAACAGTATAATTAACGCTCATTCATCCAATATCTCCAACTCGATTGTACTAAATAGTCACGGTGTAGAATTTGAAGACCCTATAATTGTTTCTAACCAATTCAATGACTTTTTTGGTTCTGTAGGTCAAACTTCGAATTCAATTGATTTCTGTAATCGATGTGAAGCCGAAGTTGGATTAGTAGATAGCACATATCATAGTAGTTTCTTTTTTGACCCAGTTACTGGACCTGAGGTATATGGTTTAATCAATTCTCTCAATAACTCGTTCTCATGTGGTGATGATTGTATTCCAAATCAAACTCTAAAACAAATCGCACTGAATATATCTGATATCCTAGCTCATCTTATTAATTTAAGCATTTGCACTGGAGTTTTTCCATTTAAACTAAAATGTGCTAGCATTATTCCACTTTTTAAAAAAGGTAATAAAAAAGAAGTCAATAATTATAGACCTATTTCATTGCTATCCTCCATATTGAAAATATTTGAAAAAGCTGTTAAATATAGAATGTTACGTTATCTTAACAAAATAAATTTCTTCAATAGTTCGCAGTTCGGTTTTAGAGAAGGGCTCTCTACTGAAGATGTTCTTCTTGAACTTTGCACTTTAATTAATAAAGGCTTAGATGACAAAAAATATTGTGCTGGTTTGTTTGTAGACATGAGCAAAGCATTTGATACAGTGGACAATAGCATTCTTTTTAAAAAATTACATAATATCGGATTCCGTGGTTTTTTTTTCATAACTGGCTTGTGTCCTATCTGATGGACAGGACCCAAAGCGTGAAAATTGGAGATTTTTTAAGTAACACTAGGGTTTCAAACCTTGGTGTTCCACAAGGGTCGGTCCTTGGTCCTATCCTGTTTCTCGTCTATATAAACTCTGTGTTCAGCCTTCCATTCGTAAGGTAATGGCTTTTGCTGACGATCTTGGTATAGCTTATGCCTCACCTAGTCCTCTAAGCCTTGTGGCTGTTTTAAATTTTGATATCCACCTACTGCGTATCTGGTTTGCAAAACACAAACTTAATGTAAGCAACAAAACTAAATTAATGTATTTCAGTCTAAGAATACAAGCGATTCCTGATGTAGATATATTATTCCATGCTCAAAACTGCCAACGTTGAATGTTAAACTGTACATGTAATGGTGGTGGTGCTCTATCGCGATTTGATGAAGGTGAAGTCTGCTGTGGTAATTGTTTTAATGTTGAAATAGTTAATGATTTTAAATACCTAGGTATTTCGATTGATCAAAATATGAGTTGGAAAAATCACATTTCAATGGCAATATCTACGTTCATCGATCCGTAGTCTTTACCACCTCGAAAAATTTTGTGATCACAAAACCTTAAAAACAGCCTATTATGGAATATTCCATTCTAAACTTCAGTATGGGATTAGTTGCTGGGGTGGTGCTTACCTAACTAAAATTCAGCCTCTGGTCATTTTGCAAAAGTGTGCTATCAGAAAAATCTGCGGGGTCAACCGGTTGTATCCTTCTATGGTGCTCTTTAGATCACTGAACATTCTACCTGAGACATTTATATTATTTTATAGTTTCTAAAATATTCCTTATGAGATGTGGATATCTACAGAGTCCAAACTCTGAAGTCCGCAATTTGCGAAGCAACCTTGACAGCTATGTATCCGTCCCCTCATTTCGAACAACTCACTTTAGAAACTTCGACTCCATTGTGTCCTACAAGCTCTTTAATGTGTTTCCTGAAAATATTCGTTGTATTTTAACCTTAAAATTATACTTGCAAAAAACTAAAATATGACTTCTTGAAATTGATCATTACCAAATCGAAGTTTTGTTGACCTACATCAATTAGTTTTAAACTTAATTAATTGTGTTATATATAACAATTTTTTCTTTTTTGATTCTTGTATATTTAATTTTTTTATTAAATCTTTCCTTAATATTGTTCACCCCACATACATAAGTCATTTATTTATACTGAGTGTCATTTATCACTATTTAAATTGTTTTTTTTTTTTTTTTTTTTTTTTTTTTACACTTCAGAATTCTGTATTGTAATGAGCTTAAAGCAAGCTGCATTCTACAATGTTAAATATAAAATGTCACTATAACTATTCTTTATCATAATATCTCTTTTAAAATTTGTATAATTATCCTTTATTACTTTTATAAATGTATTATTATAATAAGGATAATGAAAAAAAAAAAAAATCATGCACCTCTAGAAAACGTGCATGAAAACAGAAATTCACTTACAAATATCATTGTCCAACTTATTAAACTGAGGAATAGGTATAGGACATTATGGATGAGAACAAGAGATGAAGTTCTTAACAATTTAATTAAATCATTTACTGATGACTACAAAAACAAATTGTGGAATTCAAAGTTACGAACTTTGGATAAGGCTGGTAAGCCATTTTAGAACCTGGTGAAAATAGGAAAAAAAAAGAATAGTCAGATCCCAGCGTTAAAAACAGGAAACTCTGTACTACTGACAAATTTTCAAAAGGCTAATGCTTTAGCATATGAATTTTCTAGAAATCACCAAGTAGCTAGCAACATTATTAGTAGTTGCCCTATTGAATCTGCTGTACAGAGATCTATTGCACTTATTAGATCTCAACAAATAACTGTTGATGATAATGTTATAACATTACAGGATGTCAAAACTATTCCGAGCAGTTTTAAAAATTCCGAGAGTCCTGGATTCGACGGCTTGAAAAATATAATTTTGAAAAATCTGCCAAAATCAGGTGTGAAATTTCTTCAAGTCATTTTCACTGCTTGCTTAAAAATTGCTTATTTTCCAAAGAATTGGAAAACTGCCAAAATTATTCCAATTCAAAAACCTGGTAAAAATCCCTCTTCGTCTTCATCTAGTAGTTACAGACCCATAAGTTTGCTTAGTTCTCTGAGCAAATGTCTTGAGAAACTAGTAGGTACGAAATAAAATTTCAGAGCATTTACATACGCATGATATACTTCCAGCAGAACAATATGGGTTCAGAAGTCATCATTGCACAGTTCATCAAGTACACCGAATAACTAATGATATTAAAATGAATCTTTCACTAGGGAAAAGCACTGGAATGGTGTTTTTGGATGTTGAGAAAGCATTTGATACGGTGTGACATGAAGGCCTTATACATAAGCTTTTGGTTCTTGATTTTCCACTCTTTATTATAAAAATGATTAATTCATTTTTATCTGAAAGATCTTTTAAGGTTTCAGTCAGTAATTCGCTTTCTGATTTATGTGAAATTGTTGCAGGTGTACCACAAGGATCAGTTCTTGGTCCATTTTTGTATATAATATATACATATGATTTTTCGCATTTAACAGACTATAAATCAGCAATTTTTGCAGATGATACATGCTTGTATTCATCAGATTCAGTTGGTTTCAGCATTGAAAGATGGTATTCCAACAAAATGGAAATCTAGCGCATAGTATCTGGGAGTACACTTATACAAAACACTGACTTTTGGGCTTCATATTCAGGAGTCAATCAATAAGGTCAACTTGGCTATAAAAATGTTATATCCATTTATCAATAGAAAATCGAAGCTCTGTACCGAAAATAAACTAATTATATTTTAAGTTATCTTTCAGAGCATAATGTTATATGGATCGCTTGTATGGGGTAAAAGTGCTAATAGCCATTTACTTCGGTTCAAAATAAAATTCTTAAAATTATGCTAAATCTACCATGGCATTATTCTACAGAAGATCTCCACGCATTGGCCAATGTTGAAAAAGTTTCACTGAGAATAAATTATTTATTTGAGCGATATAATATATCTTGTAGTTCATCCGAAGACTACTTAATCTCGAATCTTGCTATCTAAAAAAAAAATTTAAAAAAAAATATACAAAAAAAACATGAAAAAATGGTTAATAGCTTTATATTTATTTGTTTATTGTTGACAATTATTTTTATATATTTATTTATATATGTATTTATTTCCTTGTTAATTCATTTATTAAATTATTAACTTATTTCATGTTTATTTATATGTTTTAAATTTGTTCAAAGGTTTATATTTGTTATTTATTTAGGTACTAATTTATTTATATATGGTTTTATTAATTATTTAATTGTTTATTTATTTATACTTTTGTTTATTTGATTATTTATCCATTTATTTATTTATTTATTTTGTATTTATTTATTGGTTTATTTAATTAATTTTTTATTTATTTATTTATTTATTTCTTTCTTTATTTATTTATTTATTTATTAAGTATTTTACTCTCCAATTGGTTTGTTAATAAGTCATTCATGAATGTTAAGCATCTTAATATTGTAATGATAAAAGCACGTATTTGAGGTAAGTACTTTTCGGTGCTTTCTAGCCTCCCATTTTCTCCAATCTTGGAAAACACTTTCGACAGTTTAAAGAAGGTTTTTCTTGTAGCTTTTCCTTCTATGTTTTATTTTGAATATTTTCAAACTATGATAATTGCGATAAAAATGTTATTTTGTTTGGTAGTAAGGTGGAGCTATACCATATCTCTGTAAATTGTGCAATATAGTTTTAAGAAAGAAAAAAAAATATGTTTATAATTTGAGCTATAATAAAAATACATCAATTGCACCCATTGCCCCCCCCCTATATCCGCGCCTGTATCTAAGTACCAGTTAGAAAGTCCGAGAGTACTCGAGCTAAAAGTAGAGGTATCACAGAAAAAGGATTCTCAGGTTGATGTGCGAGTTATCATCATGCAACACAATGCAATATCCCACCCAAAAGTACAGATAATCCAAAAAATATTTTATTCAGTATCATCAATGGTAACGACAAATATATTGAATTACATCGACCATCCATCCATGCACCCATCCGTTGAGTCAGCATTTCCTTTATTTGAAATCAATACAATTATTACACGAGCATCCATCCACCCACGGACCCATCTATCGAGTCAGCAGTTATGTTGAAGATCAGTATATTACTTTTAGATAATTTATCTTTAAGAATAAAATTTGTAATTAGTCTTAAGCTTGCACCCCTATAAATCGGAACAGATTGGTTCCGCAACCTAATAAAACCTTTTTTAAAAACAAAGGCGAACCGGTTGTTTTAATTTGCGCCCAACGTGGGGCATGCAAGTAAAAGCAAAAGTAAAATTTTTTAAAGGTGAAAGTTAAACAAAAGTAATTTTTTCTTTGGGTGAAAGTTAAAGTACTTGAATTCAAAAGTATTCAACCAAAGTTTTTGCAAAAAAAAAATTATAGAAAAGTAAAAGTTTAAATTAAAAAAAATATATACCTAGCTATATATATTTTTAATAAAGGAAAAATTCTAAATAATTTTCCAAAAGAAATTTAAATTAATAAAAGTGAGTGCTCTAAAAAAGACAAATAAGAAAAATATAGAAAAAAGAAAGTGATCACTCCTCCAAAAAAATAACTCCTTCCGTTAAACAAAAAAATAAAAAAAAAACATGATTGTAACGTTGAACAATAATTTAAATACAAAAAATAATAAACTCTGAAGTGAAGAAAAATATGCCAAGGCCATTACTGAGCATCAACAGAAGCTGAAAATAAATATTAAAATTTGAGTAAATTTGTAAAGGGCCCTAGAGACGCTCGAACTTGGTGCGAGTGAACATAGTTCGACTAAACTCCGCAGACACTGAAACAAAGCAGAAATCAAACTACTCGAACTTCATTATTTTTACGACTTATATGTCATTCACAATATTCACTGTCACATTTTTTAAATTTTTATTCAGGTTGTTTGACATTTTTCTTTTTATTTTTAATATTGAAAGTCAAAATTAAACCCAAATGTTCGAGTAAACCTATAAAACCGGTCCGCAAATAGTCGAATCTGGTACGACAAACGATTAGCCCCGCCCTTGAACATCTATAAATATCAAACTCCTTTTGATTTTGGTGATACCAAATTTTTGTTTAGTGACACCAAATAATTGGTACTCGAACCAGCCCGCAGACAAGTAAAATCAGCTCGAACATAGTACTCGAACCATGTTCACTCGCACCATGTTCGAACGTCTCCAGGGCCCTTAACAAAGAATATTTTTATATTATATATATGTAAGAATATTATTGTATTTCATTATTATATTTCGTAAAAAAAGTTTCCATGTGTTTGTGAACAAAAAAAAAGAAAACATTGTGAGAAAATGTATTTAAAATAAATAAAAAAATAAAAAAATAAATAATAAGATTAATAGGGATAGTAAAAATTAAAGCTGGAAGATTTAATTGAAAAATTTAGTAAAATGTCGACGAATAATCTCGTATCGTGGCCTGAAACACAGCCTCATTGAAAAACGAGATTGATAGTTAAAAAAAACAACTTTCTGTTCTGACGACAAATTGTAATGTCACAGAACACAGTACGGAAACTATAGATGAATCTATAACGTGTGTTAAATCACTTGAAGTAATAAAATCATTGCCTGAATTTACTGGTGATGAAAATAGTTATGTTAGCTGGAGAGAAGCTGCTAACAATTCGATGACTCTCTACACGAGAGGAAGTCGAAGATACTTCGCGGCATTAACAATTTTAAGAAATAAAATTACAAAAAAGGCAAATGATACGCTTACGAACCACGGAACGGTTCTAAATTTTGATGCCATTTTAAGTCGTCTTGATTTCGCATATGCGGACAAACGTCCAATACATATGATTGAAGAGGAACTAAGTATCTTGAGGTAAGGTTCCTTATCATTAATCGACTATTACAATATAGTCAATAAGAAATTAACACTCTTGGTGAATAAAACAATAATGACTCATGGTCAGGACAGCTTGACCAGAGAGCTCAACGAAGCTCACCGCACAAATGCCCTACGCGTTTTTATAACCGGGTTAAACGCCCCACTAAGCAATAAATTATTTCCGCTTAGCCCCAATGATTTACCTAGCTCTCTTGCTAAAGCTCAATAGCTAGAGCCCAACAATCAAAGGGCTCAATTCGCATTTCAATTTAACAGAAATACAAATAATACAAATAACACAAATAACACAAACAACACAAACAACAACCATCTGAGATTCCCTAAAAGATCTGTTTGGGAACCGAATCCAAACAACTTTCGTCATTAACATTCACAACATACACCAATGACAGTTGGAAGCTCTAATATGAGATTGCCCAATCAAAGACATAATTTTAGTAACAATAATTGGCGATCTTATAATAACACTAATACCAATAATAATATAGGACAACGTATCTATCCGTTCAGACAAAATTTAAATAATAATTATAATAATAATTTCCACAGAAATTTGTATGTGGATAAGAGACCACATAGTGCACAAAATAGTGCTCAACCACCAGTCAAAAACCAGCGTGTTAATAATATAAATGAGGAAGCTTTTTTAGGCGATCGCCGTGTCAATTGCCCTACATACTTAGAAACCAACCAAACAAGCAACTAAAAATATTAATTGACACGGGAGCAACTAGTTGCTATTGTAGACCAAATGTTCTACAAGATAGACAAGAGCTATCTATTAAAAAAAGAATTCACACAGTAAATGGGTACTCGATAATAACTCATTTTTATGTTGCATATATATTTGATAGAGGTGTTGTATTTTATGAAATAGAAAATTTAGAAAGTGATTTATTAATAGGTTATATGTTACTCAAAGAAGCCTCCATTAAGTTAGATTTTGAAAATGGTTATTTAATATATAATAATAAAAAAGAAAGAATATTCCTATCAGAAGATATAAATGAATTAAACAATTCAAGGGAATCAGAAGATTCCGAAACTTTAAAAATTGAATTAGAAAGCAGTGAAAATGTAGAAGAATTCAAAAGGTATATGATTGAAAAGATTGAAAAAATACATTCAGATATAAATATAAATTCATTATTTCGAACGGATGTAAAGGCAGAAATAAGGACTACAGTCGATACTCCTATATGGAGCAGACAATACCCGTACCCACTGTCAGTTAACACATTCGTTAATAAGGAAATAAAAGATTTGTTAAAGGCAGAAATTATTCGCCAGAGTAAAAGTCCGTACAATTCACCAATTTGGGTTGTACCAAAAAAAGGTACCAATGATGATGGTACTCAAAAATTAAGAATGGTTATAGATTATAAAAAATTGAATGAAAAAATGATATCAGACAGATATCCTATACCCGAGCGTAACGTCATTTTATCTAATTTAGGGAAAGCTGAGTATTTCTCTACGATAGACTTAGTCTGGTTTTCATCAAATACAGATGAAAGAAAAACGGCATTTAGCATAAATAACGGTAAATATGAATTTATGAGAATGCCTTTCGGTTTAAAAAACGCACCAAGCATCTTCCAAAGAGCAATGGATGATATTTTGCGTGATTATATAGGGAAAGTGTGCCATGTCTATATGGACGACATAATAGTCTACTCTAAAAATTTAAATGAGCACACTAGACATCTTAATGAAATTATAAATGTATTAAAAAAGCTAATATGAAAATTTCCTTAGAAAAATCTAAATTCTATAAAAAGGAAACAGAATTTTTAGGTTACATAGTCGCTTTTAACACTATTAAAACAGACCCGAAGAAAATAGAGACAATTAGTAATTTTCCATTACCGAATACGTTAAGACAGTTAAGAAGTTTTTTGGGCATGACAGGTTAGATACTACCGTAAGTTTGTTAAGAAATACGCATCAGTAACTAAGCCTTTAACTAAATACTTAGCCGGAGAAAACGGCAGAATATCAAAAAACTTATCTAAAAAAACAATTATAAAACTAGACGATGAAGCAGTTTTAGCTTGTAGGACCTTAAAAAATATTTTAATAGAACAAGTCGAATTAGTACAACCAGATTTAAAAAAAACATTTATATTAACAACTGACGCTTCTAATAACGCTATAGCAGGTGTTTTATCCCAGGAAGGAAAACCAATAACTCATTTCAAAAACATTGAATACGACAGAACAAAATTATGCCACTAACGAAAAAGAATTATACGCTATAGTGTGGTCCTTGAAGAATTTAAGAAACTATTTATATGGTGTTTCTAACCTTGAGATCCATACGGATCACCAACCGCTAACGTTTGCGGTATCCGTAAGAAATCCAAATGCCAAAATGAAACGTTGGCATGCGTTTATTGAGGAGTTTGCTCCCAAAATAATATACAAGCCAGGGACTACAAATGAAGTTGCTGATGCCTTGTCAAGGCAATACTTATAGGCTATTGATTATGTCCTAAAAAACAGGGCAAAAAGGAAGTAAGACGTTCACGGAATTTATTGTAAAAATCATCAAAGGGGTCATTGAAGATGAGAAAACCGCGGAGTGCTATTAAATTGGAGGGTGCATTTTTGAGAGGGGGGTGCAAAAGCACCCTTTTTGGTTTTTTGCACATTACTCGAAAACGAAGCAAAATTTCGAGATAATTCTCAAAACCTTTTTTGGAGAGAATACAAATTACCGCCGAAATGGATTTTTGAAAAAAAAATTTAAAAAATTTTTAGTTAGCTAATTTTTAAAAAAATCGTTGCAAAAAAATGTGAAAAATCGCATTTTTTGGTTTTTTTTTTCGTATTTGCTTATAACTTTCTTACCAGCAGAGATAGGTATAAGCATTGTTTCATATAAAAGAAAGATAATTAAATTTTCTTTAAAATAAATTAAAAAAAAAATGGTTTGGATAAAAATCGACCGAGAAATAGTCGTTCAAACTAGGCTGATGTAAAGTTTTTAAAGCTTTATAAATGGCATTTTTGGCTATTTTGATGGACTTGTTAGATTATACACTCAAACTGGGTGTATTAGGGAGTCATGACCAGTTGAGTCAAAAATAAAAGTAAAGTTTCAAATTTTTCGCAGTTTTAGGGTTGCCATCTAATTTTTTCAAAATTTAAAATAATTGTCAAAACCAACGCACTTGCTTTTACAAAGCCGGGTTTTGAACAAATGTAAGCTTATAACTTCTCGAACATGAAAAAAGATAGTTCCAGACAAGTTTTGCGGTTGAAAGTCCTTGCCAGACGAGCTCAACTTTTTCAAAGAAGGTTTATAAGAAATAACTTTTTTTTTTATTTCAAATAACTGTCAGACCTTGTTCTACAAAGCCGGGTTTTCAATATATGCTAGCTAATATCTCCTTAAATAGAGACAAAACTGTGTCAGACGAGTTTGGCTATCGAAAATGCATGCCAGACGGCCCTTAAAGTTATAATGTTGGTGATTTTTTTTCCTTTTGTTTTTTAATTTTTTAAATAATTATCAAAACTAACAAATCTACTTTAACAAACCGGGTATTTGGTAGCTTATGCCTTTCGTTATATGGAAAAAATAGTGCCAGACGAGTTAGGTATTCCAAAATAAAAAAAAGTTATTTCTTTACTACTTCTACTTAGAAAATGTTTAGCTGGTCTGGCAAGGACCTTCAACCGTAAAACTGGTCTAACACAAGTTTTTTTCATGTTCGAGTAGGTATACGCTAACATGTGCTCAAAAACCGGCTTTGTAAGAGCAAGTGTGTTGGTTTTGACAATTATTTTAAATTTTGAAAAAAATTAGATGGCAACCCTAAAACTGCGAAAAATTTGAAACTTGACTTTTATTTTTGACTCAACTGGTCATGACTCCCTAATACACCCAGTTTGAGTGTATAATCTAACAAGTCCATCAAAATAGCCAAAAATGCCATTTATAAAGCTTTAAAAACTTTACATCAGCCTAGTTTAAACGACTATTTCTCGGTCGATTTTTATCCAAACAATTTTTTTTTTAAATTTATTTTAAAGAAAATTTAATTATCTTTCTTTTATATGAAACAATGCTTATACCTATCTCTGCTGGTAAGAAAGTTATAAGCAAATACGTAAAAAAAAAACAAAAAATGCGATTTTTCACATTTTTTTGCAATGATTTTTTTAAAGATTAGCTAACTAAAAATATTTTAAATTTTTTTTTCAAAAATCCATTCCGACGGTAAATTTTACTCTCTACAAAAAAAATTTTAAGAACTATCTCGAAATTTTGCTTCGTTTTCGAGTTATATGCAAAAAACCAAAAAGGGTGCTTTTGCACCCCCCTCTCAAAAATGCACCCTCCAATTTAATAGCACTCCGCGGTTTTCTCATCTTCAATGACCCCTTTGATGATTTTTACAATAAAATTCCGTGAACGTCTTACTTCCTTATTATATGACATAATCAATAGCCTATTAAACCACATTTCAGATGAAGACTCATCTAGTACTGCAACACAGCACTCTGCCGAGAGCAGTGATTGAGTGATAACTTAGAAATTAAAGAGACAACAAAACCTCTTAATCAATTTAAGCAACAAATCCTTTTAACTCTAGGATTATTTACGGCACATGAACAAATAAAATATTTTAACAGAACTAGACATTTAATTGAGTACGATACACCAGAAAATTTAATAATCATATTAAAACAATATTTACAACCTGGAACTGTTGCAATTCATTGCACACCAGAAGAACTTTATAATATTAAACAAAAATTAAAGGAAACTTTTAATAATAACTTTCTTTACACAAAGAACTTTCCTATCGATATTACGAACGAAGAAGACCAACAAATAGTCCAGTCAAATGGTAGTTTGAAGTGGAAAGTTCTGGTTTAATTATTTTTAGTGGCTCCCTTTATGTTTTTGGGGTCGCTGAACACGAATCTGAAGTTGTCCAACAAAATTTTTCACGGCAAATATGAGAAATCGTCAAAAAACGTCAAAAATTTCGACACTTTTTGTCTTTTTTCCTTATTGCTCAAAAATTATTTTTTTTTTTGCAAAAAGCGCTTATGCAGAAATAAAGACAATGAGATTACCTACAATCTATATCTATATCATTTTTTTGTACGACTTATGGTTTCCGAGAAAACGGACGTTGAAAAACAGCCCAAAACTCGTCATTTTTAAAAAAAGAGCAGAAATGATTTTTTTTAGAGATTTTTATTTCACAATATGAAAATCTACTATTGCACTGTTTATATAATCCTTTAATTTGAAAACCAGATCAAACTCTTTACGTGTATTATGTATATCTGCTAATTATAAAATTGTTTATTTGTTGAATAAATCAAATCAGACAATATTAAAAAAGGAATAATTATGTACATAGTTAAGTAACTGAAAATTGTTGAGATGTGAAACTCATCGTCATCAGTTTAACCGAGCTCTCTTGTTCACAGGTTCCATTATTTCTGTAGAGATGACTTTAATTTCGTCTAAACATAAAAAAGGAAAAGAACAATAATTGACTTAGATTAATTGCATATACAAACTAATATTGGTTATGCATTCCTATCAAATTTAAATAGAGTTAAAAAGAAAAGCGAAATGAAACTAACTATGACCATTTACCTTCAAATACTTCAGAAATTTCCGGTTCATATTCGTCTTCTTCAATTTCATTAAGTGATGGCATGTTATCACAACTACTTCCGCAGTTCATACACATTATGGAACACATGAGACCAGCTTTTTTACATCCACAGTTTCTTCGACAAGTCTTCTTGCATTTGCAAGAAATAAGTTTGAGGACGGCTTGAGGTGCTGGGGGTTGTAACGTAGTAATTGGCTCCAGACCATCTTTCGATGCCTTCCAACCCCATTTTTCAGGAGTTTTTTCGTTTCCAAGCCATTGTTGGACTTGAAAATACACCCTTAAGGAATGTTGCTTAGCTGCAGCCTCAGTAGGAGGTAAGGACGCCAAATGAGCTGATGTTTTCTGCGCAAGCCTTAGGTAGTATTTATACCTCAGTTTATTTAATGAAGTGGGTCCCTTGTTAGTCAAATTATATAATGAGACAAAAAAATTATGCCCAGCCTGAGTTATTGCATCAGCATCTGCCATAGGGTCCTTAAAAATGTCAATTGTCTTGCTTAATATAGGATTTTTCTTGAGCGTTTGAAGAAACTTCATCTTTCCCACTTTGAAGCAGGCTGAAGTTGTATCACAGCCCCCCATGGCATGTAAGAACAATATGTTGGTAGCAATGGATTCATCGAGTTTGCAATTAGAAGAAAAAATTTGCGTTGAAACTGAACCTTTGCCTGGCTTTAAAAAATATACATTTGAATGTATATTCCAACAACGACCAATCATGATTACTAGCAAATCTATGTCTTCACCCACTATAACTACAGAGCTATGATGTTGTGCAAGGTCCATTGCTGTACTAACAATAAGTGTATCCGCATCTTCTTGTGCCTGCTTTGTATGGATTTGAGCTGCTGTGAAAGTGTCCTTCAACATTGAAATCAAACGCTCTTTATTTTTCAAATTGCCTAAAAATTGGTCTTGTGATACTGTAGGCACCATTGTTCCATCAAAAATTAGATCAACTGAGGATTGTTTGCGTGATCTTCTTGCTCGTTCAGCATATTTTGTACCTCTGCTATTTTCTGTAGGATAACCATCGAAGACAACTACAGCACTGTTCTTGTACTTGGATCTAACAAATGCTATATAGCTTTCACAAATTGATGAAAATGATTGACCTCTGCTCCATATGACTTTATGCAACAAATATCCTCCATCTATGACATGAACGCACTCTTGGAGATCTAAAGATTCAGTTGGTGTAAATGCTTTATACAAAGTAGATTTTGTTCCTTTTCGCATACCATATTCGTCAAAAAGGGCTAATGGAAAGGGACACAGTTCGTATTCAAGAAACTCTTCAAGCTCTTCATCAGATTGCTTAGCAATTGTTATTCTGTGGAAAATAGTTGAAGGATTGATGGGGATAGTTTCATCGTGTATTTTAATGGCATTGTTCATCGTAGCAAGTGGCATAACCCTGTCTTTTCTATGCAATTTTATATTTTGGAAATCACTACCCACAATTCTATCAATTGCGAGGAGACCAATCTCCTTAGCCATGTGACAGTTGATACTGCTGTCACCGACAATACCAGTACTTAGTGACAAAAGGAAAAGGGTTGTGTTGCATAAACCAGTCCATTAGCTTTTTTGAATCACTTCCATTTCTTTTGATCCTTGCTTCGCTCATCTCCACGTGTTGTTCCGAACTCGAGAATAATACCCCGCACATCTTCTCGATTTCTTCGCAAATATTTTGCAGGGAACTCATTCCTTTTGTCCATCTACAGAGAATACCTTCGCTCACTCCACGACCATGAGTCAGCCCGCCAGCAGTTTTCATTACTCTCATGAGGGATTGTTCAATAGTCATGTCTGTCCATGTCCCGCTCCAGAATTTGCGTGTTCTTCGAACAGTGAACCCACCACCGGTGAACTTTTCATATTCATCAGCATTCATTTTGTCCTTCAAGCTGTGCATGTCTTGCAGGTACAGGTGGCAGCATTTGGCATACATGAAATGTCCGCTAGCGTGAAAGTATGGGAGCATCTGCTGCACAATTTGAAGGTGAAGACTCCAGTTTGCTGTTCTTTCAGCTTCAATAAAAAGCTTAACAAGTGTAACCATCTCAAAGTATTGAATCCAAAGTTTTGATGTACAACCACGGTTAGCCAATGCTTTGATGGTTCTTAATTCCTCTACAAACCCTTTTTCGTGTGCTGACAAAATCACAGACCTATCTGCATCAATTATAAGCTCTGTAAGTTTTTCCTGAAGATCTGAGGTTAAGTCCATTGATTCAAATATTAATGTCGCAAGTGTAGCATGTGCTAAAATGTGAGCTCTAACGGCTCTTGAATAGGCGTGACCAGTTAGAATTTTCTCTGTTGAGATCAATGCATATATTGCATTTATTAGCTCTTTTAATCCACTTTCAGCCATTATATACCCAATTGCTTTCAAGAACGACATAAGAAGATGAAATCCACCTATTCTTATAATCACATTATCAAAATTCGGATCTCCTTGCAGACAACCGACTATAAATCTTGCTTTCAGGTACAGAGGCTGGTCGAAAGTGTTCACAGATGCTCTCTGATTTATGGATTTACACTGTTCTACGGAAGTAAGTAAAGCTGTATATATTGTGCTATAATCAGACGGTGGAGCATTGATAAAGGGCATACAAGCTACAAATGTTGTTTCAAATGGTAGACCACTTGTAGTTTCCTCCATAAAACCACTCCATCCTGGAATGTCGGGCACGTTTTTCCAAATGCCGTAAAGCCAAATTAGGTCCGCAAGAGAAGGTGGTATTACTGTATCAGGCGAAACAAATATCTTCGTGAGATCCTCAATTTTAACATCTTTTAAGCCCAGAGAACCTGCTTTCTCAAAATTTTTCAAGGAAACAGCTCCCATCTCGCCAATTTGTTGAGCTGTTGGTGTTTTCTTCACGCGGGCAAATCTTTGATCAGGAATAATTGCATTTCTTGGAGTTATTAAATGTATACCCCCCATTGCATGGAAGGTATTATAACCATCCAATGTACGAGTGTTGAAATCCGCGTTATCATATACGAATTGATGAAAAGCTGTCGATTCTATTTGTAAAGATGGTCTCATTATTGCGGACACTTCCAAACGAGTAGCTTCAGAATAAGAAGCGCAAGATCCCAAGGCTGACACAACATCAATTAGTTTTCGCGACCCATACTTCTTATACATAAAAGCTGATAATCCAACTTGTAAGGGTGAAACAAAAGAATTTGGCCTGACAGCGCTAATAACGCTATGTGCTATGGCTAAAGCTTTTTTTTTCCATTTTTCAGTGTCCCCACGCTTCCTATTCAGTATGAGCCTTTCAAAGAAAATCTTAAGAATTTCAGGAACAAGACTCTCATTTTCCTCCAAAAAAGAATCTGGAGGGGGATAATCATCTACGGCATACGCTACAGATCGTATCTCTTCAAGAATAATATCGGCCGCTGTCTCAACTAATCGACGACGTTCATCTGATTCTGTGGAACGTTTTTCAGAATACCATGCATCCGTCAATATCTTGTGTCCAGTATGTTTGAAACAAACGACCGTTTTCTGTTTAATCTTTGATATAATTACATCGTCTCCATACCTTCCCAACAAATGTTTTATCACAGTTTTTCTCTCAGGAATGTAGTCACCATTAATCTGGGCTATTAATTTATCTAAATTGAACTGACATTCCTCATCATTATTTTCCATAAATGTGAAAATATTCTCCATAGCACTGTCAATTTCGTTTGCGTAAGGACCAACTTTATTTTTTACTTCATTCTTGGACCTACGTATATAAAGGTTTTTCAAACACTTAGCATGGTATTGGCAATCAGCTGCCACCATATCTGTTATTGGCTGCATTCGGTGTATAATTGCTGCACCTAAATCATCTTCACGAAGTTGTGCTTGTCTCAAAACTGTATCTTTCATTTCAATTTTTGTCACCTGATGTACCAAATTACGTTCACCTGGAGGTAAACGTTGTTGCGACCTCGAGTAATCATCAGGAATACGTACTCCACAGACAAAACAATGTGTTCTGAATGAAAACTCTTCTGTAGAGCATGAATTTGAACATGATCGCAATTTTAGGGCAGTGCTTGATGGTTTATTAGCTTTCTTCAAGTGAGCAGATATCATTCTCTCATTTATGTAGCTTTTTTGGCAGCTTGTATGCACTTCCACTGAATTCTTACCTGCCAAAGAAGCTCCCTTTCCATCTTTTCTCTTCTTGCTTGCTTGAAGGAGCGTTTCAATTGCCTTTTCTTTTACCACTTTCACTGCACAATTACTCAAATCTTTTTCACAAATAAAACACTTTTCAATGGACATTTTGACTATTTTGAAAACTGAAAATGAGACACTAAACCAATGCAATATAATACTTTTAGACAACCACAATTAGAAAATGCGGATAACATAAAATTCATGGCCTACTTTTCAAATAATGAAGAAAACAATAAAAAAAAATCTTTTATGCAATTTTTTTAAAAATGACGAATTTTGGGCTGTTTTTCAACGTCCGTTTTCTCGGAAACCATAAGTCGTACAAAAAAATAATATAGATATAGATTGTAGGTAATCTTATTGTCTTTATTTCTGCATAAGCGCTTTTTGCAAAAAAAAAATAATTTTTGAGCAATAAGGAAAAAAGACAAAAAGTGTCGAAATTTTTGACGTTTTTTGACGATTTCTCATATTTGCCGTGAAAATTTTTTTTGGACAACTTCAGATTCGTGTTCAGCGACCCCAAAAACATAAAGGGAGCCACTAAAAATAATTACACCAGAACTTTCCACTTCAAGTCCCTTTTGAACACCATTTGACTAGACTAAAACTACATATAATACAACAAACACACGTTAGAGCACACCGTAGCTATCAAGAAAACTTGAAACAAATTTACACAGCATATTATTGGCCACGAATGACCAAACAGTTTAAAGAATTCGTTAGAAACCGTGAAATATGTAACCGAAATAAATACGAAAGACATCCTTTTAAGGCTCCAATTGGAGAGGCTCCAATTGCTAAGAAAGAAGGGGAGCAGTTACACCTGGATATTTTCTTTGCTCAAAAGTTAAAATTTTTAACTTGCATTGATTCCTATTCAAAATTTCTGGTCATTAAACAAATAGAAGATAGAACAAAATTAGACGACAAAGTCTTAGAACTTTTGCAAAGCTTCCCAGAAGCTAAGAAATTATGTGTCGACAACGAACCGGGTTTTTTAACACCCCAATTTAAAACGTTGATGCATAGACTAGGGATAGAAATGTTTTTCTGTGATCCAAAACACAGTACTTCCAACGGACAAGTGGAAAGAGCTCACTCCACTCTAATAGAAATAGCAAGATGTTTGAAAGAAGAATTTCACTTAATAAGTGATCTAGAATCAATTTTTAGAGCCGTACAGCAGTACAATAAAACTATTCATTCTGTAACAAACAAAAAACCTTTCGAGGTCTTATTCAACAAATTAGAACATGAAGACTTACAACCAAGACTTCTATTAGCCCAAGCAAAAATGTTAAAGAGAAACAAACCTAATGTAAAGACAATAACGTATAAACAAAATGAAATAATTTATGAAAAAATCATAGGGGTTAGAAATAAACTTCAACCAAGATATAGAAAACAAAAAGTGAAAGAAGACTTAGGAAACAAAATACGAATTCATAAAAATGATCGTATAATTCATAAAGATAACATTAAAATTTAATCTATTTCAGGACAATGAATCCTCTACTCGAAATAGTTATACTACTTATGACATTCAGAGGCGGATCCAGGGGGGAGGTCATAGGGGTCATGACCCCCCCAGAGCTCCCGTGAAGACAACAAACACGAGAAATCTTTACTGATTATTCAAAAAATTAGAGGACATAGACAAACTTTTTGGGTTATTCCATATTTTTTATACGAAAAACATCATCAGCATCAAGTCCTGTAACCCCGATTGGGGCATAGGGCGCCAACAAATCGTTTCCATCCTTCACGGTCTGCAGCTAGATATTTTAGCTGTGGCCACGTCTTTCTCTGGGAGTCTGCTTCTACTAGAACTGTTGTTTTCCATGTTGTTCGAAAAACATGACCTATTAGATAATGGTTAGCTTCTATTTTCTTTTAACAAAGCCAAGCTTCATAATGAAATGGACAGGAAAGAAATATTGATCAAAAATCACTACTAGCCCTCGAGGATACACTAAATTGTCTTATCCATCCGACATAAAATTGTGCGGACTCTCTTAAATAATAACCGTTCCCCGCAGTCACCATTACGCAAAAAATAAGACTCTGCCGTAGTATGACAAAGATTAAGCCAGTTAAAGGAAACGGGACCTTAAATCATTAAAACCGTTATAACTCCAAAGCAAGTCGAAAATGAGAAAAATACCTCTTAAGTTTTTCAGGAACCCATGGTTTTCATCTGCGATGGTAACAGTGTGATGCAAGTTATCAAAGCATTTAAACATTCTTTTTATTAAACTCTGTTTTATTTTCAACCAAAACGAAAATAGTTTTGGGTGTCACAGAAATTTTGTTGCGGATGCACCGATCAAAAGGGATCAAATTATGGTAGCATTCTTTTTTTGTTGAAAATTTTATAGCAGAAGATCTATGTAAGTTGCTTATTTTAAATTTTCTAAAAATATTACTTGGATGTCTTCTTTTCTTAATGTGTCTGTGTGTGAAGTTAGCACCGCCATTTTTGATTTTCGAGAGTAAAATAATTGTGCTGTATTGCGCTCATTTTGTGCTGCCTTGTGCCGTAAATATTTAAAAAAATCGCAAATAGGCGCCAAAGAAATACAAATAAAATTCGCAAAATTGCAACGTTAATGGACAAAAATAAAATGCGAAGGGCTGTAGCGTGAAGTTGGCACCGCCATTTTCGCTTTGCTGTATTGCGATCAACTTGGGCCGTAAATTAAAAAAAATTGCAAATACGCAAATTTTATGAATGATTTTTTTTCGAAATTTCGCAATTTCTTAAAAGTGAAAGGTATGCTGTTTTGTGCTCAGTTTGAGCTGATATGCGAGGAAAAGATAAAAAAAATCTAATGATTGCAACTTTTAGGCCAAAAACTAATACATATTAGGGGTTTCGGATTTTTTTTTATATTCAAATGTATATTGTGGATCTTGTAAAGGTTTTAGAAAGATGCAATTTTTGTTTTGGGACATTTGGCAAAATTGAATTTTGAGACCCCCCGCGGCCGTTTTTAGGTTAAAAGACCTCAATTCGAAAAAGTGGTCTGAAAAACCAATATTATATGAGATCACAGTAACTTATAATGATTTTTTTTGCTTTTGTTTTTACATTAAATCCCCCCGAAAAATATATCGACTTTCTAGATGTTTTCGATTATTTTTTTCTAAATGGGATGCTCGAATTGGTTGAAACTTGCTTTCTTAACACTATACAGCATCTTTAAATTCATGTTCGATCAATATAAATGAGAAAAGAAACCCAAAATAAAACATTATAAGTAGTTTTAAGAACATATCGACGCAAATGTAATTGATTTTCCTGACCACTTTTTCGAATTGTGGTATTTTGTACCTAAAAACGGCCGCGGGGTCTCAAAATTCCATTACGGAAAATAGTTCAGAAAAAAATTTCATCTTTCTAAACTCTACGAGATCCACGATACCCATTTTGAATATAAAAATAAAAAAAATTCCGACACCCTTAATACATACATATGTATATTGTATATGCCTTTTTGTTTAAATTTTACATTTTTATAAAAAAAACTTTACTGTGCTATTTCGTGCTCAAAAAATTCTCATCCCTAAAATTTGAAAAGTCGCGATTTTTTTTTTAATAATTACGACACCAGGCAGCACAAGTTGAGAAAAATAGAGCACAACTTTTTTTTGAAAATCGAAAATGGCGGTGCTTACTTCATCCACAGCTTATCTAAACTATCCTAATTCTTTGAAATCAAGTACAGTATTGAATAAATATGATCACATAGTTTTCTTGTGTAAATATTGTTAAATTGAAATAATTATTATGTTTGGGTTACAAGCAAGTTTTTTTTTCAAATATTACATAATAAGAAAATACCCTCCTTTTTGCTTTGATAGCAGTTTTTTTCTTTTCGGTAGGGAATCCACTTGAATTACCCCTTTTGCTTAACAGTTATGTTCCTATATGTAATGTGTAATACATTACTGTTAACTATTCTTTGTAAATTGCCCAAAAATTTTCAAATGAACGGTCTTATTCTCATCATTGTCCGAAAATTATGAAATGAAGCTAAATCTTGTTGATGAATACAATTTCTAGCTCAAAGTACATACATATAAGCGGGAGTCCAATTAAGTCTTAAGCTTCTCCCTGACCATGCCTTTGACTGGCTTGAAGCCATGATTAAGATGGACTTTTGGTAAGCAGTACTTATCGATCTTAAAATTTCATGACCCCCCCCCCCAAACTGAATTCCTGGATCCGCGCCTGATGACATTACTACATAATGGACATGGACATCAGCGGCTTGACGTACAGTACTTGAATGATGGACAGGGATTTATAATGATAAAAAATGAAGAGCTCAAAATTATTGACAATTATAAGAAAATCCTATACACAATAGATTTAGATTTATGGAAAGAGAATTTAGAAATAATAAGAAACACCAAAGCGAACTTTAGTTTTTGCAACCATTATCCAACTATGTTGCATAATTTTAATGCATTAGAGGAAGAAATTAATAGCATTTTACCACATACAAGGAAAAGAAGAGGGTTAGTAAATATCATAGGAAAAGGTTTAAAATTTATAACAGGCACAATGGATGCCGATGATGAATTAGAAATTAGGCAGAGATTAGATGTTAATGAAAAGAAAAATGAAAATATTATAAATAGCGTCAACGACCAAGTTCGAATAAATGATCAATTTAACTTAGCAATGAAAAAGGTAACAGACCACATTAATAAACAACAAAAATATATAAATGACCAATTATCTAATCTTCTTGGAAGAGTCTCTAAAGATGTAACTATAGACCATATGCAACATATTTTCCAAATTCAATACGATATCCAACTGTTAAGAGAACAAGTTCGTAATGCTACATTTCTACCTAGCGCTAATCTGAGATTTAATGAGATTAACCTTAAATCTCCTTTAAATCTCGTAGATTTACCATACAAATTTATTTCGTAAATCTTGAAGATTAGAAATTAATCTTGTTAAATCTTCCTAGGACAAATAGTTTTACAAATCGAACTTACCTATTTTTACATGGTGCTGAACGATTCATTCGAGACTCGCATTCAGTTCTTCATTGTTTCACACGAATCAAACATTCTGTCTCATTCGCACTTCATAAGAAAAATTGGAACGCCATTTGCATTCTTGAAGGTGCTGTCAAATTTAATCTTTTTTAAATCTTTTTGTGTGGTGAAAACACCAAAAAGATTTATTAAATCTAATCTGAGATAAACCTTTGGTGGAAACATAGCACAAGGTAAAAGATAATTTAATGCTATCTAGATTAGGAGTATTAGGGAGAGATATTTTGACTGTAAAATAAATAAAAACATATAATATAACTTTAAGAGATTTAATGTACATTAAAAGTTCAGTAATTTTACACGATAATAAAATAATTTTTGTAATTATGAAACCTAATTATTGCAATCAAATGTACCACAGAATTATAATCGAACCAATACCAAACAAAAATAATTTAGAATTAGACATCAATTATAGAGAGTTAATATTAAGTAACCATACTTGGTACAAATATACAGAAGAGCCCATTATAATGAAAAAACATTTAATAAAAATAAACGACCAATGTATTGAAGAAATACTAAAAGAAAATCCGATATGTAACTTCAAAGTTAATGTAGCTATTGAAATAAAACAATTAACTAATAATATTGTTATCACGAAAAATGTCCCTGAAACAAAATTAATTCATAATTGTAACACATATGACGTAATACTTCATGGAAACACCATAATAAATTTTGAGAATTGTAAAATTAATATTAATAATAATATTTACGAAAATTGTAAATGAAAATTTTATCCTACCAATTTTTAAAGATGTTAAAATTAAAAATATAACAGTAAACATAAGTTAACGTGAACTCCATTTCAAAAATATCGAAAATAGAAAAATTCTAGAAGAAATTAAAATCAACAATTTAATAACAAATAGCATAACATTCAGTACAATTGTAATAATAATTATTGTATTAGTATAATAATGCTTACTTACTTCTTTTTGAAACTTAAACCAAAAACCCATAATATAAATGAAGAAATAATGATAAATAAAATAAACAAAAATATACAAAAACTCTCAGAGGAAATTCATGACGCGGGACGCATCATCTAAGAAAGAGGGGAGTTATCATCATGCAACACAATGCAATATCCCACCCAAAAGTGCAGATAATCCAAAAAATATTTTATTCAGTATCATCAATGGTCACGGCAAATATATTGAATTACATCGACCATCCATCCATGCACCCATCCGTTGAGTCAGCATTTCCTTTATTGGAAATCAATACAATTATTACACCAGCATCCATCCACCCACGGACCCATCTATCGAGTCAGCAGTTATGTTGACGATCAGCATATTACTTTTAGATAATTTATCTTTAAGAATAAAATTTGTAATTAGTCTTAAGCTTGCACCCCTATAAATCGGAACAGATTGGTTCCGCAACCTAATAAAATATTTTTTAAAAACAAAAAGGCAAACCGGTTGTTTTAATTTGCGTAGGAGTGGGAACTTCAGCGCTTGTCCACGTTACCGTACGCAAAGTTTCCAACAAATGTATAAGGATATCTAGCGACCTACATATATCCCACCTGTCGCTACATAAGTAGTGCGTGTCCGCTACGCACATATGTTTATTCGCTACCCAGATAGTGTTTACTGTTAGCGGCTCCGCTATATTCATATATACCGTGTATACGCACATAACCTGTAATATACCAAAGACCGTATAATACCAAGATATTGCATCTAGTGTAAAAATTCGCAGTCAAAGCGCTAGTACTGTGACGACCCCAGTGGTGACCCCATAGATGTGTGAGTGAGAACCCCGTCTATGTATAAGTTTTACAATCGTCGGTGGCGCGGTCGCTGAGTCGTGGGTCTGCGGCGAATAAAGGCTTGCATGTCTGTATGTGTTATGTGAGTTCGAATGTGATACAATACGTGAGAATGTTTCCCTTTCCCCCGACCGACCGCATCTAAAGCTGATTTTTGGTGGTTGGTTGAGATGCAGTATCTTGGTATTATACGGTCTTTGAATATACTTACCCGCTATACCTACCTATTCATCAACCATCATCATTGTTCAGCATCATACTCAGCATCTGTCATCAACAAATCATGTCAAATCGTTAAAAAAAAATCTGTCATCAACGAAGTCCAGCATAGAACTAACCTAATTTTAAGTTAGGCCTAAGAGTTTTTTTTTTATTTCTTCAACGAAGTATGACACTCTCAAGTTATCGATCCGCAGGATCATTGGCACAAAAAATACTCTTCTGACGATTCTGAGGAGAGAAAATTGATTCTTGATTTGAATTCAGAAGACACTCAGAAGCACTAATACATGCAACACGAAACTTCAACAAAAATTCCTCAAATGTCAAAAATAAACGTCAGTATCTGTTTGATTTTATACCTGTTCAACAATTTGAAAATTTTCACCAAGTTTCGCAAACTTGTTCTTTTTTTTGTATGTGTTTTGACAGCGAATTGTGAAAAATTGTAGGAAGTTTTAAGATACCAAACACACCTTTAACATTTTGTTTTTTTTTTTTTTTTGGTACAAATTTCACATATTGAACAATAGAAGAAGTGAGTAAAGTTATAACAAATTATGGATTTAATATTTGGGGAGTAAAATGAAATATTGCTTTCGTCTTCGTCTTCATCAGGCGAAGATGATGTTTTTATTGTGGAGCAAATTTTAAAAAACAATAATAATAATAATAATGATAAAAACAGGGTTCAAAACTTTCTTGATGTGGTGAAAAATTATGAAAAAGAAGATGTATATAAATCAAAAGTTATTTAATTACAGTTCCGTGAACAATTCCGTTTAAAAAAGACTACAGCTGAAAGTTTAGTGGCTGGATATGAGGAATCAACTCAATTTAAAAGGAAGGAGGGAGGTGGAGGCAGAAGAGAAATCTCTGCTAAGAACAAAATTTATATGTTCCTATGGTATTTGATATTTGTTTGACAAAATCTATTAAGGAAGTGTTTTATAGTTAACTTTTCAGGTTTGCCGGAAAAAAAATTCTTATAGAGAAGTGGCCAATTTCATTCACATTCACCAACATTTTAGAATTTTTCTTCGAAACATCACCAAACTACATAAGATTCCCTAAAACTGTAGAAGAAAAGCTGCTAACGTTTTCCAATTTTGAAGAGGTAAATAAATTTAATATACCTACCTACTCAAAAAACAATCAAAAACTATATACCTACCACGTTCTTTCCAAAGATTGCAAGTTTTCCTAATGTACTTGGATGCGTCGATGGATGCTATACAGGGTGTCCCGCACCTGAGTGGAAGTATCTTAGGGTGTGGTTCCTGGGTATATTTTAAGAAAAAAATTGTATGGGGGGAAAGTTGTATCTCCCCTCCCTGAGGCAGGGAGGGGCAGTTTCTGAAAAATTGACTTAAAATGCCAAAAAAAACATTAAAAATCAACGAAAACACATCTAATATTGTGCTATATTTTTTTTAAAAGTTAATACTCCATTCTTGCATTTGGTTTTTAAATCAAGTTGGTTTAGCGAATAGTTTTTGAGAAATTAAACTTCAAAGTCAAATTTGTTTAAAAAAATTGTGATTTTTTTTTCGTAAGTCGATATTTTTCAAAATTTTACGTAATTAAGTGCTATTTTTGTGTTCAATATTCATTGTCCTCATTATTTTGTAATCCATTACCGAAAACTAAATGTAAAAATCTATCTTAGTTTTTGAGAAATTAAGAAAAAACGAAAGGTACTTTTACCAAAAGTATATTCATCATATCTTATTTTCTTGTTCTAAAAAAAAAAAATCGAAATAAAAGTTATAGTCCCTTCAATTATCTATATTTATTGCCTAAACAGTTTTGTTATACAGCTTACGGTTCTAGCCCTGTAGCGCATATTAGTAGTAGACAACTGTATAGAATCATATATTTTTAACTACTTGACTTCTGCTGGTAAATAGAAACCTCGAGGTTCGAAACTAAATTAGTACTCGAGCCGAAAACATCATTATTCACAACTGCCCGTAGAGTCACTTAGCCACCATTTTGTGTTTAACGTTTTTTATATCTTCGCAAGTAACTCACTTTTTATTTATGCCAGACAAAAAAGTTGTAGAAAAAACTTGTAGAACATTTAATTTCCTACAAAATGTTCCTTGTAACTTTTTTCGATAAGTACTTTTTGAAGATTGTACTGCATTTTGTTAAAAAAAGGACTTCTTTTCAATTTATTTTTATAAAAAAATAAATGTCGAAATAAAAGTTGTAGGTAGACCTTTCAATTATCTATATTTGTTGCCTCAACATTTTTTTCTTGTGCGGTAAACCTTATGATATGATTTGTTAACAGTATTTAAATTACTTGCGTATAGTTTAACTATATTTCCGAATTATATATAATGTAAAATTAACTAATATCGCACTCTAATCGAGAAATGACTTCAGAACCTTTGTGGGAAATTACATCATCATCAAGTCCTGTAACCCCGGTTGGGGCATAGGGCGCCAACAAATCGTTTCCATCCTTCACGGTCTGCAGATAGATATTTTAACTGTGGCCACGTCTTTCTCTGGGAGTCTGCTTCTGCTAGAACTGTTGATTTCCATGTTGTTCTTGGTCTTCCAACCCGCCGTGCACCCTGAGGATTCCATTCAAATGACTGCTTTGCAATTTCATCGTTTGGTTTCCTCAGTGTGTGACCAATCCATTGCCATTTACGCTTTCTTATGTCAACGTCCAACCGCTCTTGACTTGTCCTGCGCCACAATTCCTCGTTTGATATAATTTGTGGCCAGCGAATTTTTAGAATATGGCGTAGACAACGGTTCACAAAAGCCTGCAATTTCTTTGAGATGGTAGTCGTGACTTTCCAGGTTTCGCAAGCATATAACAGCACGGATTTGACATTGGATTCGAAGAATCTCAACTTTGTGCGCAAGGAGATTTGACATGATTTCCAAATTTGGGAGAGAGAACCGAAGGCTGCGCGAGCTTTATTTATTCTAATTTGAACGTCCAGATCAGTACCACCATTTGCTGAAACAATACTTCCAAGGTAGTTAAATTGTTCAACCTCTTCAACTGGCGTCTCCTGTATTAAAATACGCTGATGTGTGGAGCGGCCTGTGAGCATTATTTTTGTCTTTTTGCTATTTATTTTAAGACCACTCGCCTCTCCTTTTACCTTCAGAGCTCGACACATCCCGTTCAGCCCGCTGATGTTATTTGCCAAGAGACATACATATATCATCGGCATAGTCTAAGTCAGCGTTTCCCAAAGTGTGTTCCGCGGAACCCTGGGGTTCCGCGGGAGAGCTTTCAGGGTTCCACAAATTTCTTGAAGTATAAACAGTAAAATACAAACAATAAAAGAAAAAAATGCACGACTGGGTCGCACGTACTTGCTCTTATGTTCAAGACCCTGTGGATTAAAAAAAATTGTATATAAAAACATGGAAATTATGAGAAAAAAATGTAGAGAAGCATGAAATACGACATTTAAATTGGCTAAAACCACTCTTTTGACAGTTTGAGGTGAAAAAGAAGAATGCAATCTTAATTTCTGGTTGAATATGATTGTATAGAAAAAAAAATTTAAAATCGTTGGAGCGGTTTTTAAAAAAAATAATTTTTTGTATATAAAACTCTTAAAATATTTTTAAGAACAAATTTTGGTATGCAAATCTAAAGTATATATTTATGTGCATATAATAACAAAATTTGAAAAAAATTGTCAACCCGTTTTTGAGATATCGAATTTTCAAAAAAAAAAAATTGAAACTTTTTCTAAAAATCCAAAAACTTTTTTTTGGAAAATTTTGATTTGCAATATTATTTAATCTTATATGAAATTTGTATAAAAAAATTCATTTAAATCCGTTAAACTGATAACGAGAAAACTCAAAATATAAAAATACGTTCTATGACAGGTACTACTAATAGTTGCTATGTGTAAAATTTTATAATTTTTGATGGTAGATCGTACTAATTTTGGTATATGAAAAAAGTTTAATCAAAATCGTAGGAGTCGTTTTTGAGAAAAAAAAATATTTTCCTTTGCGGTTTTTTAACTTTTGTATGGAAGGTACCGTTACTTTTTCATAAATTTAAAATTTTTTCTAAAAATATTGTAGAGAGTACTAAAAAACTCTTCAATATCGAGTTTCAAAAAAATCGATCATGTCATTTTCGAAATATTAGATTTTCAAAAAAAAATTTTGAAACATTTTTTAAAAATCCAAAAAATATTTTTTTAAAAATTTTTGTACACAAAACTATTTATATTTTTTGGAATTTTCCGTATAAAAAAAATAATTGAAATCGGTTGTACCGTTTTGAAGAAAATCAAAAATTAAAAAAATGGTTCTTTGGAAGGTACCATTAATAACCATTTTTGAAAAATGGTTTTCCACCCAAAGGAAGCCTTTACTTAAATAAATTTACTGATTTTTTTTAAAGAAAAGTTGTCGAGCCGTTTTTGAGAAAAAAGCGATTACGTAAAATTGACAAAAAAAATTGTATGGCAGGTACCATTATTTTTGGTTCTAAAAAAAATTAAAAAAATGTGTCGGCAGAATCACCAAAAACCATTATGTACCAAGTTTGAAGAAAATCGATAGAGCCGTTTAGGCTGTAGACGAACAGACAGACAGACAGACAGACAGACAGAATTTTTGCACGAATCCAAAACTTGCCTTATAGTAGTACCTAATCGCAAGTAAAAATGAAAATTCCCACAAACAAAATTTGAACAACATTTTTTTTTGAAGTTGAAGAAGATCAACGAAACTGCTACAGCTCTGCAGAAAAATCTATAACAATATTTTTTGCGAGAGACAAACTGGCAGCTTTGAAAAGAAAAATTAATTTTTTAGATCTTTAGATTCGAATATCTCAAAAATATGACGTGATAGAGCAATTTCAAGGCCAGATTCGAACTCAACGTGTCAAAGACCATCAGAAAAGTATATCTTGGTTCATGTTACAGACAAAAGTTAAAATTTTGTCACACAAAGTAATTTCCTAGCGCTTTCGAGTGGATTTTCGAAAACAGTAAAAATACGTCAATTTTTGACTAGCGCTTGAGTCCAAATGGGTTGTCCCAGAAAAAACCTTAAATAGAGATCTATTGGAAATTGTGTATACTTTCAATGGTACCTACTTTGATGTTATTTTCGAATAGTTGGTAGTTTTCAAGCCAATCGTGAAAAGCTCCCAAGAAATGCATTTTTGCATCAGTTTTTGCGTTTTCTTCAATGTTGCGTCACGAAATTTTGTTGGCAAACCTCAGATTCGGATTCAGCACCCCTGAAAACATAAAGGAGCGAACAAATCAAAACTATCCCACAATTTCCATGGTAAAAATATGACTCGACTATCTCATAACACAAAAGACCAATTTTGAGTTTTTTTCCAGTTTTACATGAACTCTTGCAGGAAAACATGCTTGAACTCAGAGCAGATATTGCCAATGTTATTGCTCTCCATTTGGTTAGTCTCGAAAGATCCGTGTTGGATTACTTTCCAGATACAAATACTGACATCGAGTGGGTACAAAATCCATTACTAATGAAAACCATCAAGCCTATGACCCTGAGTGAGCTCAGCTTACCCAAAAATATGTTCAGCTCACCCAAATGAATTCAGAGATATTTTAAGATTTTCCAAATTTTAATTTTGAGCCAAAATACATATATGAACGCAAAATACCAATCTTCCCATTTTATTCCGCACACTTTGATTTCTTCGTCATTTGAGTTCTCTGTGCTCATGTTGTCAGTCACTTGATCTGTTATTTTTAATTCAAAAGTGTGCTCCGATTATGGAAAATTAGGGAATACACAAAACACATATACATAAATTCAACAATAGTCTTTTAGATTTTAAACTCATTGGTTTCCCCTTGTGTTCATAGCTTAAACTAAAAAGGACTTTTAGAATCTGCTGACGTTTCTTAAGAACTGTCAGATATAGAACTGTAATGCAAAAATAAAAGTAGGTTTTTTATCTTACGACATTTTTGAATGGCAATCAGGAAGACCGATCGATTCGTGTACGATTTTATTTTCGATTCTGAAATCAGATCCAAAAGCATTTTTTCTTCTTTTCAGCGCAAAAACTGTCATTGTGGCAACGAAAAGGCCATAAGATGAAGTTTAAGTTAAATTTTGACACTAGGCGTGTTCAAGAAAATGAGATCTCCGACGGCTCAGTGTCAAAAACTGAGCAAGTGAATCCAATATTTTCTTTTCTCAGTTGTTTGACAGCAACATTTCTGGGGACCTGTTCACGAGACTGAGATTGCTGAGGACTCTGAGATCTCATTTTCCTGAACTCGCCTATTATATTGTAAATTTTATTTTTTAAAAATTTTGCTGTTTATATTAAATCAACTTGAAGTATTAAAATTCCACATTAAAGACTCGAACAACTGAAGATTCTATAATTCTATTGAGTATATTCAGAAATGCTTCAACGCTCTTTTCAGTACCAGCACCAAGCAATCGCTATATGAAAATTTCTACCTTTTAACGGGAGATACACATACTAGTTATGCATATGTATGTAGGTACCTTATACCTATTGGCCCTGAGTAATAGATCCGAATCTAGCTAAAGTTGACTTTAACAAAAACATCCGTAGAAATAAAACACAAACTTCACTTCTAAATGCTTAGATCAGATCATTTTAAACTTAGCTTGAGGTGCTTCTAATCATTTAGTGGTGAAATTTTTGTTTTATTTCTACGGATGTCTTTGTTAAAGTCGACTTTAGGCTAGATTCGGATAGATTACTCAGGGCCATTGTTTTAGTAAAAAAGTTATTTTTTGTAAAAATCATGATTTCCATTAAAAAAAAAATGTGAGCTCACCCAAAACAACCGTCAGCTCACCCATACGTTTGATCCTGGCTACGGCCGTGCCCTGAGTATACAGGAATACGAATTCCTGATAGATCTGCAGAGCTATCAAAATTTGTATTTGATTCTGTATCATTAAACGAATTTTAGATTGGTATTAAGAATGTTTCCATGAGCTTGCCAAGAAAGCTATATTAAATTTGCTACCTTTTGTTAGAACGTACCGCTGGCGCTGTTAAATAGGTTTTTCAGCATATACTTACACAAAAATTTAATACAGATCGAGGCTGAACGCTGCTCCAGATATGCGAATACAACTTTCGGCCATAGAAGTTCATTTAAAAACCATTATTATAAATCAAACAATGAAACAGATTCATTCTACACACAAAATAAAAATTGATTTTGAAATGTGTGGTTTTCATTTTTTGCTATTGTCAGGATGGGGTTCCGAAATATATTTGGGCATCGTTTAGGGTTCCACAGCTTAAAAAGTTTGGGAACCGCTGGTCTAAGTGGCTAAGCCTTTCAAACGGTCTCCATTGAATACCCTGCCTCTCTGCTGTTCCAACGCTGGCCGTCAAAACATCGTCAATCGCCAGTAGAAAGAGAATTGGCGATAGAACATCTCCCTGTCTCACACCCTGCCGCACTTCGAAAGAGTCGGATAGCTGCCCATTGTGTAAAACAAAGCATCTTGCGTTGTTATAGGACTCTCTTATAATGGCAACAATTTTTGGGGGAATTCCTCTACCAAGAAGTGATCTCCATATACATTCACGGTTGACTCGGTCAGAGGCCTTCTCAAAATCCACGAACATGAGGTAAAGCGGTGATTGAAACTCCGCAGACTGCTCAAGAACGATACGCAGAGTGTTGATATGTTCGACACAAGACCGCCCACTCCGGAAACCAGCTTGATGCCTCTTAAGTGTAGACTCGATTCTAACCTTTATCCGCTCCAGAATGATGGTTGCCATTAATTTTGGAAAAACGGACAAAACTGTAATACCTCGCCAATTGTTGCAATTCTTAAGATCACCTTTCTTTGGCAGCTTAACAATTACACCATCCTTCCAGTCGCTGGGATAGATTTCGTTTTCCCACACAGCTTGTATGGGTGTAGAATACAAGCCGCTCTGATAGGGTCAGCTTTCAGGAGCTCGGCTGGTATACCGTCAAGTCCAGCTGCTTTGATGTTTTTGAGAAGATTAATCGAAGATTGAATTTCCAGTATTGTAGGGGGTTCGATGTCAATACCCCTATATGATCTACGCATCTCGTTAAGCTGGGGCACTTCAGCACTTTGCTCGACAGAATCCTCATTAAGCAAGGCACAAAAGTGATCCTTCCACCTGCGCAGCTGATCCTCGATTGATACCAAAAGTGTACCATCCACATCCATTACAGGATGATTAGGGTTGCTTTTCTTCCCGACAACTTCCTTGGATATTTGGTACAGTTCCCTCATATCTCCTCTTCTTGCAGCGTTTTCCGCATTTTCTGCGAGACCGTCTAACCTCACCCTCTTGTCACGTCTCACACAGCGATAGACCATCTTATGTGCTAAGCGATACTCTCTTCGCAATTCAGCCTTTCGTTGAGCATCCGCTTCGGCATTTATTTGCATCTTCAACGATTTGCGAAGCTCGATCTTATCCCAGGTGTCTTGGGATATCCAAGAGTCTCTAACTCTCGACTGCTTGGGTACAGTTTCGGATCCAGCATCCATAAAAACACTTTTTATATCACCCCACATCTCATCAATTGTTGAATTCTGGATTCCGTTTAATGACGAAGCTCTGTCGTTAAGGTTGGTGACATAGTTACGACATATGTTGGGATCACTTAAAGCATTTGTATTGAACTTCGAATTCCTTGCTGCACACTGTGATTGACGTTGTACAGTTGCAGTTCGTAGCTTGAGACTCATGAGAGCCAAATGGTGGTCGCTTCCCATGCCAGCATTTCTAATGCTTCGAACATCGCACATTGACTTCCTCCATCGCTGCTGAATCATGATGTGGTCAATTTGGTTTTCAGTTTGACCATCCGGATGTACCCAGGTGATTTTGTTGCAAGTCTTATGTTTAAACACAGTCCCACCCAGTACAAGACGATTAGCGTTACAGAAATCGACCAGCAAATCGCCATTTTCATTTCGTGACCCCAAGCCATTTTTCCCCATGACGCGGGAAATTACATAGAAATTCCCAAATTAATATCTTAAATTTCTAAAATAATGCTAATTGTATGTTAGATAAATGTAAGATAGTTTTATCGACTGGGCTTAAATGGATGTAACTTCAAAGCGGCTGTACTAACGATAAAACATATCAAGACCTTCTGTGTAGAAAGTTAAATTTTCTATAAGAAAAACGTAAGTAGTTAGTTTAAATACTTGTTATTATGCATAAAGTTATAAAATTCCAAATACAAACAGGAGTTTTCTCCCTTACAAATCGTATGGAAAACCGAAATCTGCGACGAGGCATGTCTAAAAATGATTTTTAAGAGCCCACAGACATCTTTTTTCGCTTAACTGAAACTTTTGAGCCTATTTGGAAGAAAACTTTTTTTTGGAAACAGTCTAATAATTATTATAAATCAGATTCTATTTCTTTGTTGTTCGCTCGTTTTTGTAGTGAAAAACTCCATGTTGAGGGTGGGGTGGAAGAGAGTTATGTCGTCAATTATTTGTTTGAGAATAGCCAATTATGATACGCCAATTTGTAGGACTAAAGGCCATAAAAAGCTATTTTGAATCAATAATTCAACAAGTCCAATCCTTAATGCTAAGTCTTCTACTTGGCTGATTTATTTCAGTAGTATATAGAATTTGTATTATAAAACCTTCTTATATAGAAACTATGCCTGGCCCCGGGCAAACAAACTTGCAGCTTAATGATTAGGAATTCTAATCTTGTTGGATATAATTTACAGTGGATTTTCGTTGAAAAATTCATGTAAGTTGAACTGAACTTAACACAAATTGCGTATGACAAAGCCCTCACTATGTCACTGATGAGTTCAAGTGAGTAAGCCGAACGAATATAACAAAACAAAATTATAACAAAAATAGAACATCCAATCAGAGATGAGTATTTACTTCATATGTAGTAGATCTGCTTCATTAATCTATTTGTACGCATCTGCTACGTAGCAACTTATTTCTACTTCATTTAATTGATATCGTTTAACTCAAAAAATATTAACCACAATTCACAACTTTTATAATATTTAAGTGTAAAATTATATAAATTTGTGTAATTTTTTCATTTAGAGGAGATTCAAGTTGTATTTGTGAAACTTACTCTTCAAAATCAGTAATTCTTAAACAAATAACAAGTCAATGTTAAGCTTTCGTTCTGAATATTAAGTAAAACAAAAATAAATTAGTTTTTGTTCCAAAATATTTTTGTTTTCATTATCTGCTACACATTTTACAAATCTACTTCGTTTTTTGAGCAAATTTGCTTCACTTTCTGGGCTCAGCATTATCATCCCGATCCAATCCTGTACGGATTTCTTGAATATACATAATGCGCTGCAGAAGTATACCGCATAAGAAAAAAAATATTGAGGCAAAAAATATAGAAAATTGAAAGGTAGAAATATAGAAAATTGAAAGGGTTACCTACAACTTTTATTTCGACATTTATTTTGTTATGATAAATTGTTGAATAAAACACAGCATCCCTGTTCAAAATAATGTATACCACTTAAAACTAAGCTTTTTATCATTTTCATATTTGTATGTCATATCTAACCTGAAATGTAACATACTGAATTTCTATCTTTTTTTAATAAATTGAAATCATCGAGAAAGGTTGTAATCCATTTATTTCTAAGGGTTCATTTATAACTTCTACCATAAATTGAAAAGAAACCCTTTTTTTAACAAAATGCAGTACAATTTTAAAAAAGTACTTATCGAAAAAAGTTACAAGAAACATTTTGTAGGAAATTAAATGTTCTACAAGTTTGTTCTACAACTTTTTTGTCTGGCATACCTAAACCTAAATAAAAAGTGAGTTACTTGCGAAGATATAAAAAACGTTAAACACAAAATGGTGGCTAAATGACTCTAAGGGCAGTAGTGAAGAATGATGTTTTCGGCTCGTGTACTAATTTAGTTTCGAACCTCGAGGTTTCTATTTACCAGCAGAAGTCAAGTAGTTAAAAATATATGATTCTATACAGTTCTCTACTACTAATATGCGCTACAGGGCGAGAACCGTAAGCCGTATAACAAAACTGTTTTGGGCAAAAAATATAGATAATTGAAGGGACTATAACTTTTATTTCGATTTTTTTTTTTAGAACAAGAAAATAAGATATGATGAATATACCAAAATCAGCCCCTACTTTTTTTAAGAAAATGCAGTATAACTTTTTAAAAAAAGCACATATCGAAAAAAGTTACTTAACATATTTTGTAGACAATAAAATTTTCTACAAGTTTGTCTCACAATTTTTTTTTCATAGCGTCAAAAATACGTGAGTTACGTCTGATAACAAAAAAAGCCGTTAAAAATAAAATGGCGGCCAAATGACTCTAGGTGCAATTGTGAAAAATGTGGTTTTCGGCTCGAGTACTAATACCGTTTTGAATATCGGAGTCAAACTGCATGTTTGAATTATTTCCCAGCAAAAATCTAACTACCCCATACTATATAATATAAACAGACACGATCTGTTGTCACTTACGTTTCAAGGGATTTGCGATGAGGACACTAACTATATTGATGCTTTTGTAGGTGCGCCCAGTAGAATCCACGATGCTAGAGTGTTTGAGCTTTCATTCATAAGCAAACAACTGGCGGAGATTTGCGGATCCCAATATCACATTTCGGGTGATTCAGCATATCCTCTCAGGGACTCCCTTCAAGGATCAAGGGAACTTGAATACTAGGCGAAGGAATTACAACAAAAAATTGAGTCAGACTAGAGTCAAAAATTTTGACCAAAATTGAGAACTCGTTTGCTTTCTTGAAAACCATGTTTAGACAACTCATGCGACTTGATTTTCATACTGTTAAAAGAATGGGAAAATTCATACTTGCATGTTGTGTACTCCATAACTTATGCATCGATGGAGAAGACCGATGGATCATACAAGACGAACATGAACATGTCAGTGAAGATGCAAATATAGTTTCTTTGGAACCTGATCATAGGTTGGAGCGCTTGGGAGAAATTAAAAGAGACCAACTTGCAGATTAATAAATTTTTCTATGCTGCACTGAACAATGGATCACGGCACCTGCGTTCTGTCCCAGCGGGAAATATCGTCCTCAATGAAATTTAGTGCTGAAATAATCAATGAATTCACTTGCCAAATCATAAGAGAAAAGACATGCAATGATTTAGTAGGTGAAGAGTAATGCAAAGTTTCCTCAGTTCATAACTTTGATTCCACTTTCTGCTTTGTGTTTATGAAACGACCCTTTATTTCGGTGAATTTAAAAGGGAAAATTATGTGATGAAAAAACTTTGGAAAAGTAATGTACAAGATCATCAGTTCATTGTTTGAATCCACTCATCTGCTTTGTAAAGTGTTCATGGAGAGAACAAAACAAAAAACAAATGTGAGTGAAGCTCATGGTGAATTGTAATCGATGATTACAACGATGAATAGTAATGCACAAAATTGTTTATGATTTTTTGGCAACTATAAATTCTCATTTTGTTGGATACAGTTCACAGTGACTTTCTTTAAAAAAGTTCATATAACACGAACCGAAATCAATAGAAATTGCATTTATCGAAACGACAAAGACTTTTGGTTTGACACGGGAACTGCTCTTTGGTTTGTTCTCATCTTAAAATAAAGGGTACATTACATTTCCGATGGGATCTAATAAACAATACAAATGGGAGGATTTAATTGATGAAAAAGAAACTACCTCGTGATTTCATAACTGAATTTTCATTACATTTTTCATCGAAATTATTGAACTGATGAATAAGCTAAATACCTGTATGTAGTGAATTCACAGATTATGCAATCACCATGTTTTTCAGCACCTGGGTCAGTGAATAAACAACTTCCATTGAAGAAGTGATTTCGTTAGTGAATTTTCATCCAGAAAGTGGCATGTGCTTCCCGCCTATGACACGCCTATGTTAAATTCATCAAAGGAATAAGCAGACAAGTGGCAGGTACAGCTTCCATTCCTCAAGGAAAAAGCAAGTTTTTCCTCGATGAATTTTGTTATTTTTCCCGCTGGGGTGTTGTGTTGTCCAAACAATTGTTAAAAATAATTTTTCGGACAAATACATTTTTTTTTATAAAATTCAACATTCCACAAGTTAAGAAAAAATAAAAACAACACATAAAAATTTATTTATAAGAAACATATTTATTTAATTACTTACTTACTTAAGGTGGCGCTACAGTCCGGGGTGGACCAGGGCCTCAACCAACAAGCTTCTTCCAGCCGGCTTGGTTTCTAGCTAGCTGTCTCCAGTTTCGCACGCCAATTTGGTTGAGGTCCTCTTCCACTTGCGTGCGCCACCTTTTACGCTGTCCACCTCTACTGCGTTGTCCCACGGGGTTGGATTCAAAGACTTTCCGGGCCGGAGCATTGGTGTCCATTCGCTCTAGGTGACCCAGCCATCTTAGTCGTTGGCTTTTCACTTTTGTGGCTAGGTCGGTGTCGCTGTACAGCCCATACAGTTCGTGGTTGTATCTTCTCCTCCATTCCCCATCTATGCAGACGGGACCAAAAATCACCCGGAGAATTTTCCTCTCAAAACAGCCTAACGCGTTCTCATCCACCGTTAGCAGTGTCCATGCCTCTGCACCATACATCAGGACCGGGATGATAAGCGTCTTATACAGGGACAGTTTAGTTGCTCGAGAGAGGGCTTTGCTTCTCAGTTGCCTTCTTAGCCCGAAGAAACAGCGATTGGCAAGAGTAATTCTTCATATGATCTCAGCACTGGTATCGTTCGCTGAGTTTATAGCGGATCCTAGGTAGACAAAGTCCCTGACCACCTCAAAATTAAAGCTATCTATAGTGACGTTCTGTCCTAGACGTCGGTGTTGGGTGTCCTTTCTTGTTGACAGCATATACTTCGTTTTGCTTTCATTCACCGTTAAACCCATCTTCTTGGCTTCCTTCTCAATGCTCACAAAAGCACCACTGACATCACGCTTTGTTCGTCCTATTATGTCAATGTCATCAGCGTAAGCGAGTAATTGGACGGACTTTTGAAAGAATGTACCTCTAGTGTTGACGTGAGAGTTTTGCACTATTCTTTCAAGAACGATGTTGAAGAAGTCGCATGACAGCGCATCGCCTTGCCTAAAACCTTTTTTGACATCAAAGGTGTCGGTGAGGTCTTTGCCGACCTTGATGGAGCAGCGTGCATTCTCCATCGTCATCCTGCACAAACGGACGAGTTTGGCAGGGATGCCAAAACTAGACATTGCTCTATATAGCTCGTCTCTATAGATGCTGTCATACGCGGCCTTGAAATCGATAAAAAGGTGGTGGGTATCGATTTGAAACTCCTGGGTTATCTCCAAGATCTGCCGTAGTGCGAATATTTGGTCGATGGCGGACTTCCCTGGCCTAAAGCCACACTGATATGGACCTATCAGGCTGTTGACGAATGGCTTCAGGTGTTCACAAAGTACGGCAGAGAAGATCTTGTAGGCGATATTAAGAAGGCTGATGCCTTTGTAGTTGGTGCAGTCCAGAGGATCGCCTTTCTTGAGGATCGGGCAAACAATGCTGAGGTTCCATTCATCGGGCATGCTTTCCTCCGACCATATCGATACCTTCCCGTAAGAATGTATTAAGCGACATTTTCAAAATTTCAAATTAAAATTTAAAAAACCTCTTGATTAGTTATTCTTGTGTGTATTTTTTTGTTATAAACAGATTTTTAAAGGGATTTTGAGTTGAAAAACCTGTGCCAAATCTTTTTATTCCATTAAATACACAAATAAATAGCTGAACAAGAGCTTTTTTTTATGCCTTTCAATTTTTTTAAATGTCGCTTAATACATTCTTGCGGGAAGGTATCGATATTTTACAGATGAGCTGGTGCATACTCCTAACCAATTCATCGCCAGCCGCTTTGAATAGTTCAGCCGCAAGGCCATCAGCTCCAGCAGCTTTATTGGACTTAAGTTTAGATATGGCTATCCTCACTTCGTCAAGATCGGGTGGACGGAATTGTTGGCCTACGTCGTCCAAGTTGAATGGTGCGGTTTGCATGTTAACGGAATTCGGTTCATCATCGCCGTTATACAATTTGCAGAAATGATTTTTCCATATCCTTAGCACCGACTGCGATTCCACCACGATGTTCCCCTGATCGTCTTTGCAGGCTTCGGTTCGGGCCTTGTAACCTTGGGAGGTTCTTTTTACTTTTTGGTAAAACTTCCGAACTTCATTCCTGCAGTGGCATCTCTCTAACTCCTCGATCGCGCGCTTCTCATGCTCTTTCTTCTTCCTTCTAAGAAGCTTGTGTTCCTCTCTCCTCTTCTGCTCGTAGAGCTCGCGAGCAGCTCTGGTCCTTCTATGCAGCGCTGTTTTGTATGCCTGTTGTTTGGCTGCATGTACTTGCCGGCATTCTTTGTCGAACCAGGGGTTTCGCTGTGGTGGTCGTGCAAAGCCCAGCACGTCAGAGGCGCCATCTCTGATGGCTTCCTGGCAGTTTTTCCACTGGTTCTCGATGTTTGCAGTTGGCGGCAAAGGACTAGTTAAGAGGGCGCGAGAGACTCGATCGGAAAAGGACCTGGCGATTTCTTGCGACTGTAGCCGCCCGACGTTGAACTTCCTGACAGTATTTCCCTGTTTTGGCTTTGGTCTGGACATCCGTAGCATTACCTTTGCTACAACGAGGTAGTGGTCCGAGTCAACGTTGGCTCCTCGGAACGTTCGGACATCCTTGATACTGGAGGAGTGCCTTGCGTCGATCGCAATGTGGTCAATTTGGTTGGCGGTTGATTGACCAGGAATTCGCCATGTCCCCTTATGAATATCGAGATGCGGGAACTGCGTACTAGCTACCACAACGTTTCGCCCCGCAGCAAAGTCGATTAGCCTGAGTCCGTTATCGGAGGTGGTGTCGTGCAGGCTGTATCTTCCGATTGTGCCACCAAAGACGTCTTCTCTTCCTAGTTTGGCATTAAAATCACCCAAGACAATTTTAATGTCATAGCTAGGGCATTGCTCATATGTCTTGTCCAGGAGCTCGTAGAACTCGTCCTTGGTGTCGTCATCTTTCTCCTCTGTGGGGGCATGCGCGCATATCAGGCTGATGTTGGCGAATTTAGCCTTGATGCGAATTGTCGTGAGGCGCTCGTTCACATAGTTGAAACTCAAGACTTCTTGCCTAAGTCTGCCTCTAACGACGAATCCACATCCAAAGAGACGCTGCCCTTGTGGTCGGTAACAGTCACCGTAGTATATATCGCAGTCTTTCAGTTTTCTCTTGCCCGGCCCATCCCATCGCACTTCTTGGATGGCGGTGATGTCTGCTTTGTAGCAGTCTAGGGCCTCCGCTAAATGTTCGGCTGCACGTGGTCTATAGAGAGACAGAACATTCCACGTGCAGATCCGAAGTTCGTTGTCCTTATTTCGTTTGCTTGGTTCGTCAACAGTAAATCCGTCCGTATCCGAGGCTTGTTGGTGCTTCGCAACTAAGATAGCTTTACGTGGCCGGGAAGTCACCCCGACGGCACGATCCCCAACCTGGAGGACCAGACCCTTACAATATAACTCCAAGGGCGGGGAGCCGGATTAACCGCTCCTTATATTTATTTAATTAATGCACTATGAAATAAATATTAATATGAAATATGAATTTAAGAAATTTCATTTACCTACCATTTTCAAAATGGTTCAAATTAATTTACATTTAAGTAAAACTATCAATTATAAATAAACTCTTATTGAAACAAACCTGAAAAAAGGTTCACATAATTCAAAAAGAACACATAATAGCACATAATAGAAACATTAAGATGAATAGTATTTAGAAAAACAAAAGGTTTGTACCTGCTTACATAAATAAAGGTAAACAATTTAAAAAAAAAAATTAAGACAAAATTCGATGCAACAATAATAAAACTAAGTTAATAATACCCATTAAGAAGGCATAATCTTAACAATTGAAAGGTCACGAAGGCATTAAGGCTCACTCAAACCAAAGCGAAACATTCACTGGCAACGACGAAACAACAGTAACAACGCCTTGTTGTCAATGAAAACAATACGATGTTTGTTGTTGTTTCGTAGTTGCCAGCGAATGTTTTGCTTCGGTTTTGAGAAAATTCAGGAACATACAAACATACATAATATTATTTTTATTCGAGATCGATAGTTGCTCTTCAAGCGCTTTATGCAGCAATTTGGGGAAGTCCGCGTCTGAATTTTCGGGTTTAGGTGAGGTGGCGTAATTTGTATGTGTATACGCGATACAAAACAAAATTAAAGGTGCCAACAACCTTAACAAGGATTTCTTTTGTTTTGCATCTGTTATAATTTTTTCAGGCATTGTTTTTAAGATTTTTGTACTCATACACAAACCAATTTCCTTTCCTTTTACAAACGTATCTTAATTGGATAACTAATCATAGCTTGCACAAATAGATACATTTTGAAAAGTTTCCTGCAGATCTCGGCTCCTTGTGGTAATTGAATTTTTGATTAACCACATTGAAGATGAAAATATCGGCTTACAACTTCAACTTTGTACGCCTCCTCTTAAGCCCGTATGACACTACATTTTTTCTTCATTATATTTCTCATTTAATCTATCAAAGTGTCAGCAGAGCAAAAAAGGGATGAAAAGTGTTTTTAAGAAAGGGATAGCACTTCTCTAAATTAAATTTCACATTTACAATGTGTCCCAAAAGAAAATATACATCATAAACTAGTGCTCTGTAGGGTTCAATGTATATTTTCTTTTGTGACTGAGTGTACCTTGAAATTATTTTTGATTTTTAATCCTGAAATGTCAAGAAAAATCTGCCAGAACCTGACAAATATTATTTGAAAGTCACATTATTCATAAATTTTTTGCGACATTTTTACATTAATGGATATAGTGCGTACCCACTCACACCTATCGAAGTTCGAATAAGAAATTGTACGTTCTGCTCTTATTTCATTTGCAGTTCATTAAAAATGAGAGAAAAATGTAGTATCATACGGGCTTTAGCGTTGTAGCGAATTGTGTGTCTGATACGTAGATGGACCCAGTGGGGCACCGATGGGTTTTGTTTTTTTTAGCTAGTTCTTGTTTAATTCGAAACAATTTGTGGGCAGCCATTTCGTCCGCTCTTGCCAAATATTGGAAATGGATTTCACACAAAATAACACACAAAACTTGAAAAAAAAAATCAATTTGATTGACAAAATGGCTTCAAACAAACCAATTTGACACAAAATAACATACCTACAAAACTTGAAAAAATTTTGTTTTACAGTTCTTGAATTATTTTTACAAATATCCCAGGGATTTTTTTTAAAGGTTGGCCAACTTTAGATTTTCAACTCGGGAGTTGAGAAAAAAATAAGTGAATAAAAAGGAATTTCAACTTGCGTTTCAACTCTGGAGTTGAAGGCAACTCTCAAGTTGGTCAACTTAAGAGTTTGCCTCAAGCTGAGCAATAGTGAAAAAATGGCTCTTAAAACCATTCAATTGAAACTAATAAGAGCAAACAAAAAGTAAACATAATTAATATATAGTGTCACAATTTGGAATAAACATAATAGACATACACTTTTTTTTTATTTTTTTCCGAAATTTTGAATTTGAAATTAGTTTTTATCAAAAACCGTTCATGGAAATCACTTGATTTAGAAAAAAGATTCTAGAACAGACTTTAAGCTTTAAAAGCAATTCTTAATTATAAGTATTACCGTTATTTCTAAATAGTTTTTTCATTTTAAGTGCTTTTTTATAAAACTGCTCCTCCCGCTCAAATGAGGCGAGACAGACCCGCCTCTGCCACAGTAAAAAATGCTTGTAAATAACCGTTCTTCACAAATCTGTCATTAAAATTTGTCGTCGAGTTATCGTAATCCACCCAAAATTTTTAAAAATTATGCCCGAAAAACTTCAGCAGTGTGCTTTATTAAATCTAAAATTTAAAATTCTAACCCAAAAAAAAATGCCTTCAGCATCCTAATACAAGAACTCCTTCCATCCATCGTTAAGTAATGCAATCGATTCGAGCATTAAATATGCTGGCAGCAAAACACTGCTTCCAATTTGCCATCAATTATGCAAAACGGCTCTTCAGCTTTTCCTATTGTTTCATTTTGACAATTGCTGGCTTCCCCTTTTGACATAGACAATTTGTATCTGTAATTGGGTTACGTTTCAAAGGGGGAAATCGTGTATAAATGGTATAGGAGAACGAGGATTGCAAAATGCAGTAGATTCCAGTGCATTTTATATTGCATATACCTTCTGTTTATTAATGCCAATGCTAGTTTTTGTTGTTGGCATTTAGTTCTAATCAATTAACCTAACTCTGACACTAATGCATATATCGAATCACGCAGGAACCACGTGCGGTGCAACGTGGAAGGAGCTGTATCGATAAAGAATACACACAATTACAAGCGCTTCAGTTGTATGTACTTGCTCGAGTATTGTGTTGGTGGATGGTGTAATACCACCACGATGCTTTTAAAGCGAGTTGTCATTCAATCAAAATTCTATAAGTTTCTTGTAGAATCCCTGAATCCCCGGTGACTCTAGAATTGATGATCAATAAGCTCGAAGCACACATAATTTTTAGCGCTTGAAGGTTATTGCAAAGTGTGGAATCTGGTTATTAATACAGAAAAGAATGGTTCAGGAAAAACGGCACAAGACGAGCATTGGAAATATATGGAGGGCTGTACCGAAACAAGTCATAACGTTTATTTTTTTTGCTAATTTTTGTGAATATTTCTTAACCCAAGTTTGTCATTTTTTAATAAGAGAATAATAATAATTTCATAATAAACTTTTAAAATGGAGAATTCTCATAGCTGTGATATCCTTTGACTCTTCCCTTGTTACTTTCGTCGTACATGTCCAGGTCAAAAGTAACACGCTCTCGGGACAAAATTAATACAAATGTTCATGGGCCCAATCCTTACATCAAACCGATTTTTCACCTCCACAACTTCTGCTCCACCACTCTACCAAGCATGAACAATCTTTTTTATAGTAATTTGAAGAAGTGGCATTACTTTCTCGTTCTTTTTGTTTTCTTAGCCTTGTTTCGACTTTGAAACTCAATAACGATTTCAATTTTTCCAAAATGCCCGCATTGGCAAACACAGAGAGATGTCTGTGTTTGTTCGTACGTTCGTACGTTCGCTAGCTTTCTTTCGCTCACCATATTTCAAGAACGAATAAAGATATCGACTTCGGATGAATTTAATTTATAGATAGTAGTTTCGTAACGTGCAGAGGCAGAGAGGACTTTTAAAAAAATTGAACGAGCGGTTTTTTACTTAGCAGTTTTAAAAAATAGTTGTTGAATTACTTTAGTCCTGAATATTTCGAGAAAAAATCATGCTATCGACTTCGGGTTGATTTTATTTTACGCATATTGACGAAATAAGGAATTGGTAAAAAATATAGAAACATATCAACCTATAGTTTTTTTTAAATAAAAAAAAGTTGCAAAAAATTTTCGAAAATAGTTGTTTGGCTCAAATATCTTGAGCAAGCAATAATATTGGCTTCGAGGTAATTTTAATTTATACACTAGCTTATATATAGAAATCGATAAATTTTTAAAAATATTGAATTAACATTTTTTTATCAAAAAAAAAAAACTGCAAGCAATTTTACCAATAATTGTTGAAAATTTGTTTTTTGCCTCAAATATCTTGAGAACAGTAAATGATATTGGCTTCCAGTTAATTTAATGCTAAATACTAAATTATAATAAATTGATAATCTATAGCTTTTGCAAAAAAATTCAACAATTCAATTCAAAAAAATACAAGAAACTTTACCTACCGAAAATTGTTGAACATTTTCTTAGTCTCAAACATCTTAAGAACAGACATTGATATGGGCATTGGGAAAGTTTAGCTCTGCATACTAGCTCAAATTTGTAAAAGAATTAATAAACAGTTTATAGAAAATGCTACAAACATTATTCAACAATATTTTTCTCTGATATCTCGAAGGCAAACCAATCTTTAGTCTTCGCTTGCTTGCATATTGAACACCTGAAAAAGTTTTCGAAGATCGAGAATCGGCGCAAGTTTTTAATAAAAACTAATATTGGGCCTAGCTTTTGAGGGCGCCAATAGGAAGTTACTAGTATGGGTCGCACCCAGCCTCTTTTTTTTTTAAATGATGAAAATGAATAAAGAAACGACATATTAAGGAATGCTTGAGTAGAAACTTGCCTTAAAATATTGAGGTTTAAACCTTTATTAGCTTAAAAAACCGTCGGCGGAACAAATTTCAAATGGTGGACTTTTTCTTATTTTTCAATGTGGCATGTGCCTATCTCACGACCGATCAACAACAACTGGCTAGGAATGAGAAGAGTTAAGTTCTTTTCAAAGCTGCATACAAGAAAATTGCACAAAACATTAATTCATGACGTGTTACCATGGGCGCCCGCAGGATTTTTGCTAGGGGGGGGGGGGGGGGGGGCAGAAGCAAAATGTACCTACCTTTAAAAAATTTAAATTCTAAATAAGGCATTGTTGCAAAAATAGGCATATAATAAACAGGCACCCGTTAGAAATGTGTATACAAATATTATTTATTTATTTAAATAATTTTTGTTAACCCTTAACTGCAGTCGTGGGTTCAATGGACCTATATTCAACCTTTAAACGCGTGTAAAAAACGCCGCGGTTACCTCAGCTCCCTTCCACTTCTTAGAACCTTCATATAATAAGCCCAAGTGAGTGCAATATGACGGACGAGCTCCGCTCGCTGCTCCCAATTCAGTATACGCGTGGGTCCGTGATATATTTTTTCGGTGCAGGGAACTAAGTCCTCCGAGGGACTTAGTTCCCATTTAATGGGAACTAAGTCCCCTTCAGCAAAGTGAACTTAGTTCTCATAGAAGGTGGGAACTATATTCCTCAAAAACTGAGTGGTTTTACTTCCCTTTAAATGTGAATTAAGTTCCCACTTCCAAGTAAAAAAAACAAACTTATTAATAAAACATCAATACTTTCCACAATATTGTTGAATGTATATAGGATAAATTCAAAGTTACTTTAAATCCAGATTCTCTAAATGCAAAAGACACTTTGCATACACCCAGCCTCGCACCTACCCCAAATCCTATAATGAGCCCAAGCAGGGGGGTTGCAGGGGGGCAGCATGCCCCCCCATACATACCTCACTGTTTATTCGCCGTAATGCTTTATTACGTGCTAGCACCCAGCATTACGGCGAATAAACAGTGAGGTAGGTATCTATCGGGGGGCATGCTGCCCCCCTGCAGCCCCCCTGCTTGGGTTCATTATAGGATTTGGGGTAGGTGCGAGGCTGGGTGTATGCAAAGCTTTCACACAATTTTGAATGTTTGTAATTTTTATCGTTGAAAGTTAGTTCCCTCTTCATATTTCAAAATGTGTACTGAGTTCCCATTAAGGAGTGGACTACTTTCTCACCTTGCCTGGGAACTAAGTCCACTTCGTTAAAGTGGATTTATTTCCCATTAAATGAGAAGTAAGTCCCTCGGTGGACTTGGTTCCCGGGGACTTAGTTCCCTGCACCTATTTTTTCCTGTAACTAATTTAGTTTTTGAGTTCTAATTCACATTTGTGAAATGAAAAATTAAATTAATCATTCAGGGAATCGAGACGATATGTTGGAGCAATAGCTTAGTGCTAAAAAGTCCAGCGACTATGACGAAAATAGCCAAAATTCAAATTTTAACTAAATGGCAAGTGCAAAAAGTATGATTTACTCTGCACCAGTGTGTTTTGTATGCTATTAATTTTACTTAATTTGACCAGTGTCAGAATTTTTACAAAAAACATTTAAAGTCTTTGTTTCTATTTTAGATATATTTTCTTAGAGGATATGTTTTTAGGTCAGGCGAATTGCAACCTATTGTTTTCATTGCAAATTAAAACTTTAATGCAAGCTCTTATTGTTGATTTTTTCTTAAAACTATATTCGCGATCATTTTTAAAGTTCGGCAGAAAAAAAAATTAAAATTCATACTTTAATTTTTATTAATATTTGAAAATAGCAGGGTCCAGTGGACCCACGACTATTATAGTGTACATAATTTTCACGGCTGCAGTTAAGGGTTAATTAATAAGACAAACAATTATAAAATAGACTTACAAAATAAGACCTTGTATATGAAATATTGGATTTATTCTTCTTCTCGCAAGAGAAGTTGAAGCCTTCTTGGTGCTTCCCTAGAAAATCTGTCTAGCACACTTTTTTCAAATAATACTCTTGCGGCTTGAGTAAATAACCGATCTCTATGTGAAGAAAGTATACAGATGCCACTGATTTGATCATTGCTCGCTCATTGCAGGGACATGATTCAAACACATTCCTTCCTATTATGAATAAAAAATACAAGTAGGTAGCTAAACATATTATAAAAGTGATAGATATTGTCGTTGTGGCACGCGAGGCGTTTGTAGTTTTTGTTAAGGATATCTGTTTATCGAGTAGAAGGAAATATAAAAGAGAACAAACTTTATGCGGAAGATTACTGTTTTATGTTTTCTGAAATATGTTCATGTGCTTGTAGGTAAACATTACCTAGGTCAACTTTTGCTAATAATTTCATGAGAAACAGAAAAAATTTTTTGGTTGGATATTCGATTATTGAGTGACAAAAATTGAATTGCATTAGTGGTAGGTTGGTAGGATATCTACACATTTTCTATATCCTTTTCTTATTTTAAAAATGGAATCAGGTCGTAGTCCTGAACATTAAAATAAAATGAATGTACAGAACAAAAAATAAGGCTTGACATTCTAGAGGGGGGCAAATGCCCCCTCTGCCCCCCCCTGTGGGCGGCCATGCGTGTTACTTTTGTCGCCGGTCTCCCCTACCATTGAATAATTATGTACAAATAGAAGGGGACACCGAACATTACTCGAACGACAGTCACGACATCGAATCCAGTGGCAGTTTTATATAAACCATAGTACTATCATGGTGTTTGTCGGTACTAACGCCATCTTCAAATTTGTTGTTTCACATTTGGGCGTAGACTTTTTACCATCGGTGGAGGCTTGCAAGTGTGAGACGCCAAAATAGGATAAGAACGGATAAGACGTATTCTGAATTTATAAGGGTTCGACTGAAATAGGTATAATGCATTTTTGTATAAGAATATTCAAAATGATGAAGATATACATGGATAAAGGTGCCAGAATGAAGAAAATGGTCAATTTAGCTTTGGTTTGCTTAACATTTTTACTTGCGATAAAGGTACTATAAGGCAAGTTTTGGATTCGTAAAAAAAAATTGAGATAACAATGAAACATGATTACGATGATAGAGAACACCAAAATAGTGGGTGACACAATTCTGTCTGTCTATTCATCTACAGTCTAAACGGCTGGATCGTTTTTCCTCAAACTTGGTACATAGTGGTTTTTGATGATTATGCCCACACGTTTTTTCATTTTTTTAGAACCAAAAATAACGGTACCTGCTATACAATTTACTTTAGCAATTTTACATGATCGTATTTTTCTCAAAACCGGCTCCACTACATTTCTTTAAAAAAATTCTAAAAATTTATTTTAGTAAAGGCTTCCTTTGATTGGAAAACCATTTTTCAAAAATGGTTATTAATGGTACCTCCCAAAGAACCATTTTTTAATTTTTGATTTTCTTCAAAACGGTACGACCGATATCAATTATTTTTTTTATACAGAAGCTTCGAGGTAATTGAAGTTAACCTCGATAGAAACCTAGATCCCATGTTGTTTTTGTAATACATGTTAAAAGATAACCTCGGCCCAGACCCAGAGATAACAAAACGCAGCTAATATGATCTGTCAAGCTGTGGATTGCATTCTGGAAGTGGACAATAGAGGATGTTGTCTTCTGTTTGTTTGTTTGTCTGTTTGTTAAGGCGTTTATTCGGGTGTTCATCGTGCACTGACCAAATGGTTAGTTATAGATTCATAGCTACGTGAAAAAAATGCACTAGAAAATTAGTAGCAAATAGAAGTATGTAGTATAAGATAGGTAAACGAATTTATTAAAAAGCAAAATAATGATTAAGCATAAAGAAAACTATTTCAATGATTTGATAAAGGAGATTTTCAACGTGTTTTTTCATATAATAATTAAGTTATTATTTTAAATACCTATCTATATATTAAAGAGCTTTCAAAATACATCAAAGTGAATAAAAAAATTAAATAAGTATTTTTAGTTAGGTATTTAAAACGACGAATGAGCTGCGGAGGGAATCAGACCTTATTTTGACATTTGGCTCATAGTAAAAATGTCAAAATTGAGTCTGATTTCCTTCGCAGCTCATTCGTCGGATTCTGTAATCGGGGTGATTATCTTTTATTTAACCTATTCCTATAAACTAGATATTATTTTATTATTAAATCAATTTTTTAATTTAATAGTTTTAGAAGATAATAAAAAAAAAAATGCAAATAATTCACAGAGAAATGAATTATCTTTATACCACTCAACTCATGATCTAAGAGGGAAGATTTTTGTTTAAGTGAAACATCTTTGGGACTAATTTTTGAAGGAACCGTTATTCTTGCAACCATAAGAAGTGACACGAGACAAATATTTTCAATGGTTATATTTTCTGAGATAGTCAAATATGCATTGATATTAAGTATTAGTCACATTACTTGTTTATTCAGCCTCAATCAACTTTTCAATAATAGTTCGGATAGGGGATTACCTTTATTGATCGTTCACCGTTACTTAAAAAAAACGACGTTTTGTGTTAAATCTTACGCTGCTTTGAAAATATTTATTGCATGACTAATGCTGGTATGCAGATTAATATACCTTAAATATTCCTGTTAATTTTCAAATTAATTTATTAAACCGTTTTTCCAGATCAAATGATCACAATTTCACAAACCATAAACCAGAACAAATCTTGTTGTTCCTAAACACATTTTTTTGATTTCAAATAACATTAAAAACAATGTGTCCCTTTAATTTTGTCGACTTATAAAATCCACGGAGGTGGATGATTTGCGAACGGGTGCGGTGGCGAGTAGAAGTCAGTAGAAATATAAGGAAAAAGAAATATTTATTTTTTATTACAAAACTGTTTATTTGTATTCTTGTTTTTAAAGAGATGAAGTCATTAAATTTTGGATAACTACCATTTAACTGATACCGCGGGAGATAAGAAATAATCGGTCAAAATCTTCCGTATGTTATTGGCTGACAATCCTCCTTGTACCTCAGATGCTGGAGCTATGTTTTCAAGTCCAGTAATTGTCATAATGTCCTCATCCTCATATCCGTCTCTGATGCGTACAAAATTATGTAGAACAACACATTTATTGCTCAAAATTCCGAAAGCACATTCTATATCTCCGAGCTCTAGATAAGCGGTAGTTAAAAATTCTTTTTTCAACTGTCAAGTTATGCCCTCCATATGAACAAAGAAGATGCCTGTCTAAATGCTGTCCAAATGCTTCATCTCCAATCAAAAAATGTGGAACTTTTGGACTAGTTGTTCCAGGAAGACATTTTTCGTCAGGGATTCCTATATAGTTATTTTTGATTTTTGTCCAAAGTGAAGAGTTCTTGAATATATTGGAGTCACAATCTTTCCATAGCTTCCGACACTTACATAGATGAACCGATACTCGGAATCTGCTACAGCCATCAGTAGGTACTATTGACGAAAAGCCTTTGTAGAGTTAAAGTACCTACATCGAATTTCCACGGCACCAATGCAATGGGGAAAATTTGCGTTTCGCTCAAAGTTTTCTGCAATTGCTTCCCATTGCTCATCAGGATTAGGGATACATTTATCACGAAGACACCAGATGTTTAAATGTTAATACATACACGACGTATGATATTACTTATAGTGGAAATTCCAAGTCTGTGACTGTAATGTAGATCTGTAAATGTGCAACCACTTGCTAGGTATCTAAAATAAAAATATTATTCCTTATTAGTAGGAACTATTGACTAACATTTAGTAATGTAGATATGTATGTATGTATTTTTAAATTGAATAATTTGTTTTTGTAACAGGTAAGGAAATAGGAAAAATGTGGTCAAATATCCGCGATTCCTTTCATAAATCCGAAAACAACAACAGTTTTCGAAGAAATCGGGAAGTGGAACTTCAACGATCAAGACGTATATTTACAACCAACAGCTACAATTTTTGAAAAAAAAAACTTTTAAAAAACGTCCAACCGAAGACAGTTTATCAGGAAGTAGCCAACAGCCTACAGACTCTGGCATTCAGCTATCTCCACAATCCGATGTCACTAATAATGGAGAAAATGAAACATTTGAACATGACGGTTCTGCAGGCTTTAAACACCTGCTTCACGAAAACGCAAAATAGATCCACTTGAACAAGAATTGATAAATGCAATTAAAGAAACGTCCAAAAAGTTAGCTCGCCAACGTAGGCATAAATAATTAAAAATTTTATTAGAATTGTATGCTCTTTTTGTGCTATTTTTGTGTTGTTTTCGCGATTTTTGTGCTGCAATATATTTTTTTGTATGCAATGTTGTATGCTACCTTTAATTTAAGCTAACACAACTTTGTCAATTATTAACCGATTTTAATAAGAGTGGTGTCATAATTTTATGCTCTTTGTGTGTTATTTATCTGCATTTTAAAAAAATTGATTCTAACATTTATTTTTTTTTGTATGCAGTTCTGTGTCACCTTAGATAAAAGGTAGAACAACTTTGTCAATTACTAACCAATTTCAATGAAACCGAATTCATAATTTTGTGCTTTTTGTGTGTTATATATCTGCATTAAAAAAATTGATTGAAGTATTTTTTTATTGTATGCAATGTTGTACCACCTTAAGTTGAAACTAGTACTACTTTGTCAATTACACTGGTGAACACAAATTTTGTGCCTGGGCTCTGCATATGATTTTCTTATTCCTTACATATTACTTATTAAATAAAATAGTCTTGTTTGAAAAAGTTTGCTTTTGTAGTCAGGAGCACATTATTTGAAAATTCATGAAAATGTGCTTTGTTAGCATCAATTAGAATAGATATTTTAAGATATAAGACTTAGATACACCAAAACGCTAGAGCGTGTAGGCTGGTTCGAAACAAAAAAAGACAAAAATGAGAAAAGGTGTCTATGTTCTCCTGTTTAGCTAGGAGGGGTAATTTTCTTTAAAAAGTTACTTAAACTAGAAAAAAAATATTTAAAAACAACGGCAATACCAAAAAGGTCAAGGTGTATTTATTTTTAGAGTTATTTAAATTAAGTCATTTCCATACAGTTTTTTTTTAATTAATTTTCAAACACTGAATTTTGAGGCAAAAAAAATCATTATTATTATTTTGTTTTTAAATTTAAATTTTCTTAATTTTTCGTGAAGAAGTTAGTTTTTTTTCAATATTCAATGCTTTCACCAATCCTAAGTGAAAGTTTAAAAACAAGATGGTTGTATGTATTTAATTTTTGTTTTAATTTTATTATTTTTAATTTTGATAAAATTGAAAATAAAAAAAAAACTTCTTTTTTCTTCATTTTTTTGTTTAATGTTTGGTACCAACATTAAAAAGGTTATTTTTATCAAAAAACGCACTGATATTGGAACGTGCTATTCTAAAATTATACCTATAGAATAATTTCACATCATTGTTTTATTTGATTGACCTTGGTAATGACGATTACTCTCGAAGTAAAATCCTAGTTAAAACCTTTTTCTTTTTCTTCTGAGTATGCCCCCAATAAAGTTTAAATTTTTTTTTCTAAATGAACGCGCAGAATATTCAATCTAAGAGACATCCTGCATGTCCTTTAAGTTTCTTAACATATTTTCAAAAATGATAATAATGTGAGCTTTGATAAAATAACTACATATATAGCAAAATGCATTCGCATCACTTTAACACAATCTTAACAAATTTTAACGTCTTTAAATTTCAAAGTAAAAATGTGTGTTGTTTGTGACAAACATACTTTAGAGATACCAAATGAGCGTAACAATTGCCCTCCCCTCTCTTCTTTTAAAGAAAATATTAAAGCAAACATTTATTATTTCTATGAAAACTATGGTAGCTGTATTTTGACTACCAACTCTACAAAAGCGAACTTTAGGGGGATGTGGGTATTTTTCCATCATTTTGGACTTTGGAGCATGACGAATACAAAAATTATGAAATAAACCCAGACACAAACATTATTTTTTATTTTGTTGAGTTGTGTTATTAGCCGATTGCAATGAGACCGGTTTCATAATGCTGTGCTCTTTAACTCTTTTTGTGTTAGTTATCTTTGTTCAAAAAAATTAATTTTAATGTTAAGTTGTGTTTTACATTCAATATTGTGCCACCTTTTATTTAAGTTAGGACAACTTTGTCAATCTATGAACCTATTCTAATAAAATAATGTCAAAAATGGATGCTCTTTTTGCGTTATTATTCAATGCCTGGCTTTTGTGTTAAGTAACAAAATAAGTGACGGCCATAAGACGTTTTAGAAAGTATCGAATCTACGCTTACTATTCGAAAAAAAAATTAAAAACAGGAAATAGGTAAAGGTAGGTACTCTACATCAGCGATTCCCAAACTTTTTAAGCTGTGGAACCCTAAACAATGCCCAAATATATTTCAGAACCCCAACGCCCAACTCCTGACAATAGCAAAATATGAAAAACAACACATTTCAAAATCAATTTTTTTATTTAGTGTGAAGAATGAATCTGTTTCATTGTTTGATTTATAATTATTTTAAAATTAACTCTATGTCCGAAAGTTGTATTCGCATATCTGGGACAGCGTCCAGCCTCGTTCTGTACCTATTTAGTTTTTGTGTAAGTATACGCTGAAAAGCCTACTTCACAGCGGTACGTTGTAACAAAAGGTAGCAAATTGAATATAGCTTTCTTGGCAAGTTCAGGGTATTCATTCTTAATAGCAATCCAAAATTCGTTTAATGATATCGAATCAAATACAAATTTTGATGAAGAGGAGCTCTGCAGATCTATCAGGGACTCATATTCTTGTAAACTCAGTGTCATAGGCTTGATGGTTTTCATTAGAAATGGATTTCGTACCCACTCGATGTCAGTTTTTGTAACCAAATGGAGAGCAATCACATTGCTAATATCTGCTCTGAGTTCTAGCATGTGTCTTTGCAAGAAATCATGTAAAACTGGAAAACATTCAACATTATTCTCTTGTAGACATGAGAACCAGAAATTAATTTTTCTTTTCAAAGCTGCCAGTTTTTGTCTCGCAAAAAATACTGAAATAGATTTCCCCTGCAGAGTTGTAGCAGTTTCGTTGATCTTCTCAAAAATGTCTGAAAGATGAGCTAATTTCGTAATCCATTGCTCATCGTCATCATGCAATACATCAAAGAGATTTGCAGTTGAGGACATAGTTTTTTCCAGCTGGAACGCATTTAACTCATTACGAACTTGAAATAACCTGGATAAGGCTTTCCCTCTGGAAAGCCATCGGATTTCAGTATGAAGAAGAAGCGATTCGTACTGACTGCCCATATGTTTACACACTAATTTAAACAATCTCGATTGGAGTGGACGACTCTTTACAAAATTTACTATTTTCACAGCTTCATCGAGTACTTTTTTTTAAATCAGTTGGCATTCCTCTCATAACAAGTGCATAACGATGCTAAATACAATGACTGCTGGTACTGCTAGGCAGGGTTGCCACTTTACTGCAATTGCAGTAGATCTACTGCATTTTTTTCTCAAAATCAATCTGCTGCCTTAAAATAAAATCTACTGCCCTTGATTTTACGAACAAAATTACCCTTCACGCCTTAATAATAATATGATATGTTTAATTTATAGCTATTTTGTTTGTTCTTTTTATGTTTTGAAGGAAATCAAATGTTATATTTTATTTTTTTATCAGTTTTGTTCGAATTACATATTGAGTTTTTTGAATAAATTAATGAAAAAAGATATCTACTGCGAAAATATTGAATCTACTGCACTTTTTTTTGCAAATCTACTGCGAAAAATGTTCTGAGAAGTGGCAACCCCTTTAACCTTTCCCACCATTGCTGCGGCTCCTTCACTGCATATATCAATACATTTTTCCCAATTATTATTGTGTTTACTCATGAAACAGTTTATGACCTTGAAGACTTTTTCGCCAGTTGTATTTGTTGCCAAAGGTGTACACATGAGCAAATCTTCTTGAATATTTATAGAAGGGATACCTCACGAATACAAGAAGTATTGAAAGGCCAGCAACATCCGTGCTTTCATCGAGTTGCATGGCAAACATTCCCGAAAAATATGGAAGTAAACACCCATGAAGAGAAAAACATTCCCTAATTTTTTCAGATTTTTATTTTCACCCCCTTTAGTTGCTGTAGGGGTAAATTAAATTTCCCCCTTTTTTCATACTAGAAAAATAGCTTAAGATCTGCCAAAAAATTCATAGCATGTAGGTAGGAACTATACACGAAAAATAATCATATCGAAGGGGGGTAGTATCTCCCCCCGCTTAGACGGGGGGGGGGAGCACATTTAATAAAATATTTGCATAAAATAGAAAAAAAAAATTAAAAAACAACGGTAATACTTACAGTAATGTTTTGTAGCTTTTTGAAGCCAGAAGTCCATTCTTAAATTAAGTTTTTTTGTAAACAGTTTTGGCAAAAAATTGTTTCAAACTCAATATTTTGAAGAAAAATTATTATTATTTTATTTTAATTATAGGTTTGAAAATAGATTTTGCTGAAATTGTTTATTCAAAGAACTTTATTTAGTAATCAACTATTAAAATGGACTTCTGGCTTTCCAAAAAGCTACAAAACATTACTGCAAGTGTTGCCGTTGGTTTTTAATTAATTTTTTTCAATTTTATGCAAATATTTTATTTAATTGCTCCTCCCGTCCAAGCGGTGGGAGATATTACTCCCCTCCGGTAGGATTTTTTCTTGTCTACTTTTCACCTACATGCTCTGAATTTTTCGGCATATTTTACGTGAATTTCCAAAAAAAGGGGGAATTTAATTTACCCCTACAGCGACTATAGGGGATGAAAATAAGAATCTGAAAAAATTAGGGAATTTTTTTTCTTCATTTAGAGCTGATTTAGGCTCATCCATATATTAAAACTTAAAAAAAAAACGAATTATAACGACCTGCCTAATGTACATACATTTATTATAATCTTTGTGAGATATGCAGAAATTGTATAACAGTTGTGCTTCAACGATAAACACACGCATGCATTTTTGAGTCAAATGTTCATTCTTTATGAGAGTATGTATGTAGAACTTTTTGAGTGCTACGCGCAAACTATACTCACACGCATGCATACTTCATGAAAGTTGTGGCTCGTAGCTTTCTTTGGGACAAGAAAACAAATCTTATGACCATGACAAAAATTCAGAGACTAGCGTGCATTGGCACAACTAGTGCTATTAGAACCACACCAACGGCAGCTCTTGAGACTTTCCTTTCACTTGCCCCACTCGATTTGTTTACAAAAGAGTTGGCGGCCAAAAGTGCTTTAAGACTTAAACAGTGCAATAACTGGAAGAGGGGCCACTACGGTCATAGAACTATTATGAAATTTACAGACATAGACATTCAAACCGACAACATCACACCGCACATAGATTTTAACCCAGTGGCTATAACAGATTTCCCGACAAGGGAATCCTGGAATGAAAACCGGGTCATTAACACTAATCATGTCTTGGTGTTTACGGACGGTTCCAAGACATGTGAGGGGGTAGGGTCTGGTATCTACTCAGTTAACCCACCTATTAACAGATCAATAAAGCTTCCAAATTACTCTAATGTATTCCAAGTGGAAGTACTTGCAGTATGCGAAGCCGCAAAATATCTTGCCTCACGTGAAGTAGTTAATAGAAATATCGATATCTTTATAGATAGTCAGGCGGCAATAAAAGCCATTTCCTCAATTACTACAAAGTCCAAAGTGGTAGATAGTTGCCGTAATGAACTGAGGATTCTCAGTGCATCGAACACAGTTACCCTAAGATGGGTCCCAGGACACCGTGATATATCATCATCGTGTCCTGTAACCCCGGCTGGGGCATAGGGCGTCAACAAAAAGTCTCCATCCTTCACGGTCTGCTGCAAGGTACTTAAGCTGTGGCCACGTCTTTCTCTGGGATTCTGCTTCCGCTAAGACAGTTGATTTCCATGTTGTTCTTGGTCTTCCAACCCGCCGTGCACCCTGAGGATTCCATTCAAAGGACTGCTTTTCAATTTCATCGTTTGGTTTCCTCAGTGTGTGACCAATCCAACGCCATTTACGCTTTCTTATGTCGACGTCCAGCCGCTCTTGACTTGTCCTGTGCCACAATTCCTCATTTGATATTATTTGTGGGCAGCGAATCTTTAGGATGGGGCGAAGACAGTGATTCACAAAAGCCTGCAATTTCTTCGAAATGGTAGTCGTGACTTTCCAGGTTTCACAAGCATATAACAGCACGGATTTGACGTTGGATTCGAAGAATCTCAACTTAGTGCGCAAGGAGATTTGACTGGATTTCCAAATTGGGGACAGAATACCGAAGGCAGCACGAGCTTTATTTATTCTACTTTTAACGTCCAGATCCGTACCACCGTTTGCAGAAACAATACTGCCAAGGTAGTTAAATTGTTCCACTACTTCAACTGGCGTCTCCTGTAAAATAATACGCTGCTGTGTGGAGCGGCCTGTGAGCATTATTTTTGTCTTTTTGCTGTTAATTCTTAGACCACTCGACTCTCCCTTCACTTGCAGTGTTTGGCACATCCCGTTCAGCCCACTGATGTTATTTGCCAAGAGACATATGTCATCGGCATAGTCTAAATGACTGAGCCTTTCGAACGGTCTCCATTGAATGCCCTGTCGCTCAGCTGTACCAACACTGGCCGTCAATACGTCGTCCATCGCCAGCAGGAATAGAATTGGCGATAGAACATCCCCTTGTCTCACACCCTGTTGCACTACGAAGGAGTCGGATAGCTGCCCATTGTGCAAAACAAAACACCTCGCGTTGTTGTAGGACTCTTTAATAATGGCAACAATTTTTGGTGGAATTCCTCTACGAAGCAACGATCTCCATATACATTCTCGGTTAACTCGATCAAAGGCCTTTTCAAAATCCACGAACATGAGGTAAAGCGGTGATTGATATTCCATCGACTGCTCGAGGACGATACGCAGGGTGTTGATATGGTCGACACACGATCGACCACTGCGGAAGCCAGCTTGATGCCTCTTGAGTGTAGACTCGATTCTATCCTTTATTCGCTCGAGTATGATTGTTGCCATTAGTTTTGGGAAAACGGACAAAACGGTGATACCACGCCAATTGTTGCAATTCTTTAAGTCACCTTTCTTTGGCAACTTAACAATCACACCATCCTTCCAGTCCCTGGGATAGCTTTCGTTTTCCCAAATGTTTTGTATCAGCGGATGTAAAATACTAGCCGCTGCTACGGGATCGGCTTTCAGGAATTCAGCTGGTATTCCGTCCAGTCCAGCTGCCTTGTTGTTTTTGAGGAGATTTATTGATGTACGAATTTCCGATTCTGACGGGGGTTCGATGTCAATACCCCTATAGGACCTGCGCATCTCGTTTAGTTGGGGCACTTCAGCACTCTGCTCAACTGAATCCTCATTTAGCAGGGCACAAAAATGGTCCTTCCATCTACGAAGCTGATCCTCAATTGATACCAAAAGTGTGCCATCCACATCCATTACAGGATGATTGGTGTTGCTTTTTTTCCCGATAACATCTTTGGCTATTTGGTACCATTCCCGGATATCTCCTCTTCTGGCAGCACTTTCCGCATTATCTGCGAGTCCATCCAACTTCACCCTCTTGTCACGTCTCACACAGCGGTAGACCATCTTATGTGCAATGCGGTACTCTCTTCGCAAGTCAGCCTTTCGTTGAACATCAGCTTCGGCATTTATTTGGATTTTCAACGATTTGCGAAGTTCGATCTTATCCCAGGTGTCTTGGGATATCCAAGAGTCTCTACGTCTCGTTCGCTTGGGTACAGTTTCGGATCCAGCCTCTATAAAAACACTTTTAATTTCACCCCACATCTCATCAATTGTTGAATTCTGGATTCCATTTAATGATGAGGCTCTGTCGTTAAGGTTGGTGACATAGTTACGACATATTTTGGGGTCATTTAAAGCATTAGTAATGAATTTTGTGCTCCTTGCTGCATCCTGCGCTGGTTTTTGTACGGCAGCGGTTCGTAGTTTGAGACTCATCAGAACCAAATGGTGGTCACTTCCCACATCGGCATTTCTTATACTCCGGACATCACACATAGACTTCCTCCATCGCTGCTGAATCATGATATGATCAATTTGGTTTTCGGTTTGACCATCCGGATGCATCCAGGTAATTTTGTTGCACGTTTTATGCTTAAGTACATTCCCACCTATCACAAGACGATTCGCGTTACAAAAGTCGACAAGCAAGTCACCATTTTCATTCCGTGACCCCACGCCATTTCTTCCCATCACGCGTTCCAGTCCGTAATTGTCTGAACCGACTTGGGCATTGAGATCACCCATGACAATTATGATGTCGGCTCTTGGAACACCACTGTAAACTGAGTTAAAATGAGTGTAGAAAGCGGTTTTGTCTTCCTCGGTCGCTTCATTTGTGGGGGCGTAGCACTGAATTATTGTGACGTTGCGAATTTTTGAAGGGAACCTTGCTGTCATTAATCTCGCAGAAATGGGCGCCCATGAGATCAAACTACGCCTCGCTTCTTCGTTCAACATAGTTCCGACACCATGCAGTCTTTGGCCACCCTCTCTTTCATCTTCGCCGGAATACAGCATTCTCGTCTGTCCAGTGTCTGATCTGTATTCAGGTCTTCCTCTCCACTTAGTTTCGCTTATGCCCAGGATACTGATCTTTAGGCGAAGCATTTCACGCTCAACCTGCTCGTATCTACCATCGCTGTACAAGGATCGAACGTTCCATGCTCCGATTTTCGTACGTATGCGGTAGCCAAAAGTAACATTTGCGCTTCTTGAAAGACTTCTTCTATTTGTCAACGATTCATTTATTATTATGGCGTCTTGATTGACGCTCGTACATGAAAGATGCCGCACCCCCAAATCCGATGTGCGGTTTACTGCAGCCGCAGCTACAGAAGGATTTTCTATAAAAAGATAACCTCTTGGGAACTCATTTCCATTTGTTGTCATAATTCATGTATTTGCATATATCCTTCCACCATGGTGTTTTCCGAGATATGATTAATAACATACATAAGCTCAAATTTGACAGGCACACCCGCCTTTTGTATGGTCAAACACATAACTGCTCGAGGCCGCCCACTATGGGAAAACAGACGCCTTTTGTAGCCGCCCAATATGGGTTACAGACGCTACCTGCTGCTGCCGTTGGCCTTTTACCAAAAAAAAAGCTCCTCCGCCACCAGACTATCATGCCGTTGACCGCCACCTGCAGTTCATCCGCCTTAAGGGGGCTTTTAACCATCCCGAGGACAAGTTTGTGCCCTGACCAGCATAGCTGGGTTGTCTGCTTATCCCGGCATCCATTCGGTCCCCCTGCACGTTAGCGTTACCCGCCCTCTACCACGCGGAGGTGTGCATAGGGATTTTCCTATCATTGAGCCTAGGGCCATATGGCGTCCTAGCACTCTCAAGTACTTTTAGAGGGCAAATATACGGGAATGAAATGGCAGATGAACTGGCCAAAAACGGGTCATCTCTTGATCCGAGCCAAACCGATCACTCTGTACTTGTTCCAATGGAGCAAGAAAAAAGTAGAATTCACCAAAGATTCCTCGAGGTTGCAGACGTCAGGTGGTCAACCATCGACTATTGCAGGGTTTCGAGGAATCTATGGCCGAATATCTCTAGAAAAAAGACAGAATATTTACTTAAGATAAGTAGGCCTCAACTTTCCACTCTAGTTGGAGTCCTAACGGGTCACAACTCAATGGGAACCCACATGCACAGAATGGGCATTAGCTCGTCGGACTTGTGTAGAGGGTGTCAGGATGTAGAGGTGGAGGAGGGCTCATATCACTTTCTTTGTGAATGCCCCAGCCTAGCCAGAACCAGAAAAGCAGCCCTCGGAGAATATTTTTTCGACAAATTGGGCGACATCTCTAAATTGCCACTAAGAAACATCCTGAAATTCATCCAGAATTCAGGGTGGTTCAGGAAGGCATCCCATACCTAAAACTCCACCAATCCACCTTATCCTTTTCCCCAAACCTTCCTTACCAAAATCCTATGGGGAGCGCAATGGATCCATTGAGATCCGAGTGGGATGCGACGGCCTGCCGTAGCATCACCCCTTCAAACCTAACCTAACCTAGCTTTCTTTGGAAAGTGGATGCTATTGTATCATTTTAGTTTGTTTTTTTTAAATTATAGTTAGTTCACACTTCAATTAAAAAATATAAACTTAAAAAAAAAATTTAAACTTTTTTCCGTGGAAATTTTAATTTTTTTTTTATCTTATCGTTTGTATTTTACTCTTTATACTTCAAAAAATTTGTGGAACCCTGAAAACACACTTTGGGAACCGCTGCTCTACATGATCATACATACTTTCCAAACTTATGAAGTAAAATATATAGTCTATAATTCTTACATGCGAAAATACCTACCTATTTGCATATACATACATATTTGTGTCTATTAAATCAAAATCATATTTGTACACAAACATGAAAGTATGTGTACATAAACAGAGTCCATCATGCATAAAATAAAACCAACTCTTCACCGGTCACCGCATCGAGCGAGATCGGTCGAACCAAATTAATTTCAACTCGATGCTGGGCTTACAAGGAATACTACACAAAATAATAGAAAATTTTCAAAATTGTTTTGTAACACTTTTTTCAAAGCCTGGTCAAACAGAGTGCGGTCCGGCGATCTTTGTAAAAATTTATACTTTAATTCAAGGTGACACAGTATTGCATAAAAAGAAAAATAAACCTTAGAATCAATTTTTTTAAATGCAGATAAATAACACACAAAGAGCACAAAATTATGACATCGCTCTTATTAAAATCGGTTAATAATTGACAAAGTTGTGCTAGCTTAAATTTAAGGTAACACAACATTGCATACAAAAAAATATATTGCAGCACAAAAATCGCGAAAACAACACAAAAATAGCACAAAAAGAGCATAAAATTCTAGTAAAATTTGTAATTATTCATGCCTATGTTGGCGAGCTAACTTTTTGGACGTTAGGATCGTCGGTGTTGCAAGGTTTGGTTGCGCTGATAGCTTTATGTGTCTCTCGTTTTTGTTTGAATCTCTCTCTAAGTTTGAGAGTACGTTTTGAGGGTTCGTTGAAAATACGGACTCGCACATTATAATAATGTTTCAATCGTTCGTGAAGTGATAGTGGTTTTTGGTTATCCTTTTGAGAAGATATAACACTATAATCATTACATCCGATAGATGGTCTTTTAAGTATTTTAATATTTGAATTATGTCTCTCTATTTACACTTTTGTCATAGGTCATGTCAGGTGAATTTTGAAAATCAGGTGTAGTGTTTGGGCAGTTAGGTGGGTTTGAAAGAGCTGGTGAATTGGGAATATCTGGTGTAATTGACAATTTTACAAGGGTTTTTGTTCCGGGTTCGGTTGTGGAGGGCAAAACTCCCCGGTTGGATCGCCCCGATTCCGGTTTCGCGAACAATTAGTGCACATCGGAGATGTGGTGTTTTCCATACCACACTTAAAGCAAAATAAATTTCTTTGCGGGCTAGGGCATTGTATATAAGAATGGCCCTTCGATTTGCAATTCCAACATGTATATGAATTATTAGTTTTCTTTGAAAGAGCTAATGCTTCGATATCATGACATTCTTCATCGGATGGGAATTCCAACTCGTTAACCTTAGGTCTTACCACGTTCGTGTTCAGAAAAGTTTTTGACCTTAGACTTTCATATTGAGCGATACGCCTCTCAATGGTACGGCAAGCGTAAACCATTTCTGCTACGCTATGCGTATTGAATGTAATTAATAGTTCCCCAGTTCTCCTTTTAACATTTTGCTTAATGAGGTCTATAAGCTCTCTGGCTGACTTCGGGAAATGAAGTCTAGCATTCAGAGTCAAGATGTCTTGGTAAAAGTCGTTGAAGCTTTCGGTTGGACCTTGTCGTCGGTCAAACATCCTCCTTGAAATCTCTGAGTCTGTCTCAAGACTCCTGTATTGTTCGATCAGGGACAATTCTAAGTTTTGCCAATTGGCTCCAGGGTTGGACTTAAGGAAGGTCCAAAACCATCTCTCAACCTGACCAGCAACAAATAGATGAAAGTGAAGAAAGATATCTTCCCATGACACCTTATAGTAAGTCTTAAGACGATTGAGACGGAAAAGAAAATCGTCTACAGTCATCCGTTGGTTATCAAATTTGAGTCCCCATTTCTGGAACTCGACTGGACGACTCAAAGATATTGGAAGTGAGGGACGCTCGCTTGGACCTGCAGAATTGAGAGTCAGGGCATTGAGTCTACTCATAAAATTTTGTAGGTTCTCACTAGGATGCTCTGGTTCGATATTTTCTGGTGGGTTTTGAGGGTGGTTTTGCCTATTTGCATTCGGGTTCTGTAACGCACTAGTATTTAAGGTGCTTTGATCCAAGTTACTGAGATCTTCAATAGGAGCTGAAATTGCCGACGTCGTCGCTGCTCTCATTTCTTCTTGTATCGTCCTAACAATCTCTTGCCTTAGACTAAGTCTTTCGGCCTCATATTCTGCCTTGCGGGTTTTTAAATCTTCAGACCTACTTAAGCCTATAGACGCAATACCAATATTTTGGATATACCGCTTGAGGCTATCATCAGGAGTTTGATTTGCCTGTTTGGTTTGTTGTGATCCAGAGGGTATGGAGTGATTGTTCGAGGATGGTGGTGGAGGGTTGCTTGTGCCATTGGCTTCATCAAGGTTATTGTTTGAAGGGGGTGGTTGATGGCTAGGGGGGTTGGAAAGGTTTACGGAGTTTTTTGTGTCATCCACAATAATAACTCTTTTGGCACCACGCGTATTTGTATTTTGAGTTTTAGGGGGCATTTTCAATAATAATAGTGTTTAAAATGATATAATTATAGATAGTAGATATTAAGAAAAAAAAATTTAAGGAAAAAAAATGAAATACCAAAATAATTAATGGAATACTTGCAAAGTACCTTAAATATGTATGTAAAATAAAAACTAGCTATATTCATAAAATTAGTGCTCAGACAAGTGGAAACTGTTTGTGGTATGTAATATCGACAGCAAAGAAAATAAAAAAAATGAAATTTGTAATTGAACATATCGAATGTCTTGTTTATGAACGAATCCATGGTATTAGCGCTACCAAAGGAATGCATATAATTAATGCTTGATCCTTTGGGACGCTCAAAATTCTCAACGATATTCGATAAAAACTGTTTTAAGTTAAAAAAAAACTTTAAAATAAATCATTGAGTAGGTATTTGTTTATTATTATTATTTGTCGTTTGTTTGTTTTGTGGGACAAGTTTTGTTTTTACCTTTGTCATTGCGTTATGTTAGAGCCACAAATTTGGCGGAACATAGCTCGGGCGTATCGGACGGAGACGTGGTTTCCATGAACCGTTATCCCCCGGTCGTCCGAAGAAATCCTCCACTCAAATGCTGAAAGTTTACTCATGATCCTCATTTTGTTGTTAGTGCTAGGTCTGAAAAGTTTGTAAGGCCTACACGAATTTCGGACACTGAACAACCAAAGGGAATCGAAAATACATTATAGGACCTTTAACGAATGTGCTTCACGAAGCTATGTTTTGCAAAACTTACTTCGGGACAAATTGTTTTAGATGCTAAATTTTTAAGATTTTATTTAAAAACAAAATTCCCCAAAAAGATTCAGCTAAAGCTGAAACACAAGTTTCTGGTGTAATGAAACGAATAAAATCAAAAATAAATTCTTGCTCCCACTTTGGGCGCCACCTGTGTAACGGTATTAGCTGTTCCTACTCCACAAGAAAGCGATGTTTTGCCTTTTCACTGATCCCTCTGAACCACAGGATCCTCAGAGACACCAGTGAATGTGAAGTAGGTTGTCCAGCTGGCTGAGTGCTCTTGGGCATGCTTGCTATGGCCATAGGACTAGCTCCACGGTGGGGTGGGTTGTTGCAAATGCCACTGGACATCCGTTCATATTACATGCCTCGATTAACAAACAAAAAAAACTACTAATGAACCTTGATCGCGGTCAATACGTCAAATCAACTCCATAATCTAGGAACCAGTGGGTGTTGTTGGTCCTGGAGTGTGACCCTCCCTCCGTTCACTACACAACGAAGGAACTCCATGGTTACCACTCCACTCAAAAAAAAATATTCATGTGGTAACCCCTAACTCGAAGCATTAAAGATAGTTTATTCAAACTTCATTTTCCCACTACGAAAAATCCTCCACAGAGTTTCACTCATCTGAGCACTACCAGAAACTTAATCAAATATCATCTCAAAATTAAATAATCAATTAAAGATAATGAAATTGAAATATCATATTGGTTTATTCACAAAAAGTAAGAATTAATGATTGTTCAAAGGAAATCTATGCAACGTATGCATTTATGAAATATTAATACATTCAAGTTAACTCAAAAAAAAATATATAATGTAATCTTAGTGCATAGGATTTCAAATATTTGAGTGTATATTTAAGAGTTCAATGATATTAGCCTAGGTCAGTAAATTTTTACACTCGCAACTCACTCAGGAGAGTAATTAAAGTTACAAAAAAAAATGAATCATAAACGGTATTACCGAATTCACCCAAGATCTTAACTAAAGAGAAAGTTCTTCTTCTATTTTTTTTCTGGTTTTTATAGATCTCACTCAATTACTTATATATTGGTATCAATCAATCGATACTCCCCCATTCACATGACAGCTTTAAATTTTTAAACAAATTAAAAAAAAAATGACTCACCGATATCCTCTCCTCCAATGAAGCAGTGCGCACGACTTGAGTTGGTGGGAAGATTCCGAGATTGAGAAAGTTACTCCACTTTGAACTCTTTAGGAGTTTCTCTTGCTAGGGTAAATCAAAAGAAAATTTAAAGCTTTGCATGTATGAAGAAATATACCATTTTAGTTCTTAATACTTATCTTGAGTGATTTCGTCACATTCGGAATAAAAGTCCTTATGCTAAGTTAATTACTCAAAAAAAAAAAATGAATTGATCTGTCCTATCTCTTATGACATTTAGTTGATGATGGTGGACAGCTGATGGATGATATTGACGAACGATCGCCGGAGGTAGGTAGTTAATTAGACGAAATGATGGGATAGTGGATGTGATCGGCTAGGATTTTCTTAAATGGATCTAGGAGTAGATGTTGTGGGTGTTCAGGGTTGTGTATGGCTGATGAAGATCCAAACGCTGGTATTAGGTTGATGACGGATGATGAGGCTTATTAAAACGTGTTGTATTTAGTTGGATAATGCCCAGATTATATTCTTGGACGTTGATAATTAATGCTGTGCTGACTGTGCCGAGCGTAAAAAAACTCCTTCGCACGTGGTTTCACCACTGCATGCGTGTACACAGCCAGCCGATTTATTTCGAACTTGGGTCCCAAAGAAAAAAAAAGAAGAGAAAAATGTGTTAGGTTATGTGGTTTATTGTCATTACCACTAAATTCAAGTATTTTACCTTAGATCCTGATTTAATGATCGTGGAATTCTGGAGCTCGCGTAGCTTAACGCTCAAGGTGAACAATAATCCCTTCTAAGGGCCTGATTTTGGTAGGTGGTTATGATATACGAGTACCTTAAAGGAGTGTCAGTTATATTGATATGCCGATCCTAATTATCATAAGGTTTGTACCTTCTTTGACGGCTTGGTACTAACGAAGCGTTAGGTTCATTGCAATATCGTTTGACACACGTGATCACTTTACTTTACTTTTCGTCACGTGGCCGAATCTTCTCACGTGACCTCTGGCATGGACTACGAAACAAAAGCGACGCAAATTATCACCAAATGCAAGATCTTTCTTGACCACTAAAAAAATCCTTTTTAAGAAAAAAAAAACTCTACTTTCTCGGTAAGATAATCACCGATGTTCCTTATTTATTACCTTGGCCAAAAAGGAATCCCTGCTTTAGGGAGGCTTTGCTGCCAACAACTTGACTCGGAGTACCTCGGAGCACGGGTTTATTCTCGCCACAAGGTTACGCTGAGCCAATGGGCCTAATACTTGTACCTCAATAAAAGTACACGACTTCGGATTGTGTCTTCAAGATAATTCGATTAAAATGTGAAATTCACGATATTTATTTCGTTTTGTGAAGATCACTTTTTAAGATGTAAAAATTATAATTTTGCGGAGAGGTTTCTTTTGCTGATCTGCGCTTGTCGAATGATGAATTGGAAAAAAAGCGAGAAAGCTTTGAGGGAGGTAAAATCTACAAAATTCCACTTGTTCGCTGATGGACTAAGTACGTATGGAATGAAACGATGGGTACATAAAGATGTAGAGTTATCGGAATGGATAAATGATCGCCATCGTTATCGTTATCAGTGTCAGTGTTCGTAGAGTAATTAAAATTATTACAAGGTAATTATGGTAGGCAGTGCGATTGAGGGTGGCCCATACACGACCTACCAATTTTAATTCATCTACAACAGTCGAAAGTGCTCCATATAATGTATAAGAGTTTTTAAGAAAGTGGGTGGATGCCACACCCCCTGAATAGAAAATTGCAGATCTTCGATTTTTTTCTTTGTATGCACCACAAGGCTAACCGCTGTGCAAAATTTCAAGTTTCTACCATGTCGGGAAGTGCTCCATAATTTTGATGATCTGTCAGTGAGTCAGTCAGTCAGTTACGGTTTTTGCGATTTTTGAAGTCCTATATCTCGGGAATTACTAATGCTAAGGAGTTGAAATTTGGTGAGCCACCTGTGTTTGATCAGCTCAGTAAATACTGCGAATTTGAAGTTTCTGACTTTATTGGTACTGAAGTTAGAGGGGGGTTGAAAGTCGCCTGAGTTTGTTCCTGTAAAAAGGGTGTAGTGCTGCGAACTTGGCTGGGCACTACCGTGCCCTTTGATATGAAGATGCAAATAAATTATGTTCTCTTCAGTGATCTCAATAATTGAATCACGAATGAAAGTGGTTTGTATGTGTAGAAATGGACTATTTCCACTGCTTTGCATTGACTATGCAGCGAATGAACGTGATGAAGATTTTAAGACTTTGCAAATTGATCTTTTTAATAAGTATTGTTTTATTTTGTTTTATTAATTAGATATTAGATCAATAGGCAATATATAAATTAAAATAATGGATGTTTCACTTCATATTACTATTTTATATGTATGTAAAGTTGAATAATACATTTGGTAAATGTAATTAATACTTCAAGTGCGTTTTTAAATCAATTATTTTTGCATAGGCATTAATAAATTTTCATATAAGAAAGATCACGCCAAAATATACATAAACATGTTTTATGACGTATATTTCCTTGCTTGTAAGCAGAACTTAATGTGATTCGCACTTTTGCTTTTTAATTGCATTTAGATATTTAGGTCATTGGATTGAACTTCCATTGTATAGTGTTCACAGAAGCACCTCATGGGACTTTTGTTCCTAGCCAAGGCACGTGATGATCGTCGCTGGTCTTTCCTAGACTATAGACACCTGGTTTTTTCCTTCTCCGATAGTGATTTGGTGATTCCCTTTGTTCCTGGACAAAACTTGGCGATCGTTGGTGGTTTTGGCACAATAGAAACCTCGTGATTTCCTTAGTGGAGCTGCTGTGGTTCAAGGCTTTTATGTAGTAACACTTGCTCTAACGCGCGATTAAGAATATTTCTACTGTAAATTTAATTTAATTTAGCGTGTGAACTTATGGAAAGTACAGTCTCGTATGCGCGTGGAATAGTTAATTCAACTTCACGAGTTATATGCGGTAAACTCGTATTTTATTAATATATATGAAAGGAAACTTTTATTTTTAAATTTAATTATTTAATAACTTTAATTTTAACTCGCACAGCTTTTAAAAAATTATTTTAATAGAAAAGTGCCTGCTCGAGTACCATGAAAAAATGCAATAATTTTTGCATTAAGAAAGCTTGCGGGAAAATAAAAGTAAAGTGTACTTGCGTATGTCTTCAATTCAAGAGAGTGTTTTATTCAGAGTATGAGATATTTATAGCTTATGAGTACTTAGTTTACAATAACAAATTGGGCGTAATTTTCACTTGACGAAGCGTCGTTTACAATAACAAATTGGGCGTAATTTTCACTTGACGAAGCGTCGTAACTAAAAATAGTTTATTGGAAAGTTAGAATAATTCATTTTTATATTTATGGATATGTTTACAATAAGTGTGAGTTTTAGATTGAATTTTTTAGTACAAATATGAGAAATGATTAAACAGCCATGACAAATTTAATATTTTTGGCGAGTTTCATGAGTGTAAGAGTTTTTTCGTGGGTGTAATTGTAAACATTCTACACCTGCCCCTCCCCCAAAAAAAAATCACCCTTTCACCATGGATATTTTTAGGGACTATCTTGATTCTTAGTTCGTATAATGTATGTAATGGTACATTTATTGCAAGTACATTTATACATTTATTCCAAGTTTCATTAACATACCTTTATTTTCAAAGGGTTTTCGGTAATATTTGACCTCTTGTACCTGAAAAAAAGTCATCATTACATAAAAAGGTTTAAACTTTTTTTGGGTGTTTCTTTTAAAACCATGTATCATATGGTTAGGTTGTACCAAAATAAATATTTTAGTTTGATAGACCTCCAAGTTCTCCCCGTCTGCACCTCTTCAAATGCATCTACACAAAAAGCCAAGGCAGGGATTTTGGGGGACTTTGAATATGTTACAGAGGTTTCAATTCTGCGTCTATTCCAATTTTAATATTTCATGAATTCATTTTTTCAACCTCGGAACCCATTTTTCCTGGCCTTAAGGTGATTCTGTCGTGACTTCAACAAAAATCTTTATGTCCTCAAGCTTCTTTTATATCATTTGTGAGACCTGTCCTCGAATACGGGTGTGTCGTATGGGCGCCATACTACTCTGTGCACATCAATAGATTGGAGGTGGTTCAGAGGAGGTTTACACGGAAAGAATTCTTGGATCAGATCACGAAAAATGAGCTGCAAATTACGAAAAATTAATCCTGATTTATACCATGGCTCGCCATTTCGTAATTTACGACTATTTGTTTGCAATTTGCAAAAACTGAGCAAGATGAAGATATTGATACTCAAAAATCATAAATCAACACTCTTTAAGTATCAATTCTTCTATCGAGAGATAACAAAAATTGCGAACAACAAATCGCAGTTTGATCCAAATATTCCTCAATTGCACAATTTGTAAATTTGTAAAAACGATTTGTGATCACCACTTTTATTTCGTGGTATTTGCCACTGAAAAGATCAATCTTGCCTAACCCTTCATTTTGCAGGTATACGCATTTAATTTATTTTATTTCATTTTGAAATAAATACTTTACGTTCACTCTATTTAGATTTGAACTCGCAACCCTCCAGTTGCGGAGCGAGCATGCAACCACTAGGCCAATTTGCATTACAGATCGTTGGTGTCACACATTAATGATTAGATACATGCCTTGTTGTGGTGCCTTATGTCTTCGAGAAGTAAATTGCGATAAGAAAGTCGTGATTTAGGAATTTGTTGTTGCTGATTTGCAACTATTATCATGGAGTTGAAAATTGCGATAGAAAAAACTTAAATCAGTGATTGTGCAATTAAATGTAAATTTCAAAATATTAATCGCAAATCAATATTTTTAAATACTGTTTGTGAAATTATTCTTTTAGAGAGCTTGAACCATGGACTTTAATTGCAAATCACGAAGAAACAAATATTGTAAATTGCTACGTTTCGAATGTTAAATTACCAAATTTAGTATTGATTTGGGATCAAAATGCTTTGATTTACGAATGAAACATGGTTCATAAATTGCAACTGCAAATTTTTCAATTGGTGATTTTTCAATTCTTTCCGTGTACGCGGTTATGTCTTCGTTTTCTTCGGTGGTCCCAAAGAACGTCTCTACCCCCCTATATTCATAGACTTAAGTTGATAAACCTTTAACTATACTACCTACAACTATTTTATTACATTATTGGATAGTGAACGGTTCAGTAACATCTTCATCAGCTCTGTATCAATTAAATTTCAGTTATAGTCAAGTAAGCATAAAAAGACAACTACCTATATGTACTATATTCAGTAGATCAAACTATGGTGTTAATAGTCCTCTAAATCAATTGATTTTAGTTTTCAATAAATATTACTTTTTGATGACAATTAATGACAATTTAAAATGTATCAAATTTAAATAAACCGTTTTTTAATACAATATTGTAATATAATATATATAACCTTTATGTATAATGTATACATTTGTATGAGTTTAGCGTTAGTATTTAACGGATTAATAAACTAAATATGTACATTATGAAAACACAAATTATGTTATTTCCAACGCACGCCTCGGTACGATAGACAAAAAAAAGCCACACCAAACCACCCATATAACACCATTATCGCCATTATCACTGATTCGTTGCTTCCGTTTGGCAAGGCTTAAAAAAATCATAGAAACCAAAAGAGAATACATTAGAGCCATATGATCTGTCATACAATTTACATGACCTAGTATAGAAAAGATAACAACAGATTATAAATAGCTATTAAAAGGCAAGTCCCTGTTATTATTGCTTTTATTCTTTGCACTAACGTGGAAATCAATTCCATATGCAATTTGAACGCCCATTTTATCCCCTAAATGCTTAAAACGTTTATCAGACCTCTTGCTTATTATTTGTCTTTGCGTTTCGACACGTGACCTTTGCCGCGTGCTATAAAATGAATAGGAAGTGTACAACATGATTGTATCTCAATCTTCCCTTAACAAGCTAAACAAAGCAAACAAAAACCAAATGCGGAAATGTCATTACGGCAAAACTGCCGATAATTTCAATATTTCTTAGGGCTGCCATATTAGTGCATCACACCCAAGCCATTGATGATAAATTATTTTAACAACTTCATTGAGTTCGAGTTTTCAGAAGTTCAAATTTTCATCTGCAGTTTTAAGTGATCGGACAAGGAATACACATTGTTATTCGCATACGGTGTGACGCTAGTAGAGCGTGTAGGGTGGTTTGAGACAGGAAAAAAATTTATGGGAGGAGGGGCAATTGACTTAAGATAGAATAAAAACTTTTTTGTTGACTCAAAAAGTGAAAGTTTTTGAAAATTTAATTCTAAAACCCAAAATTTAAAAAAAAATTCTAACTAATTTTTTCGAAATTGTACGCAATTATATGTATATAGACCAAGAGCCGACAGCAAATTTTGGGAGTGGAGGTATAACCAAAATCAGAGCATGAGGGATTATAGATACATTTATCGTGATATGGAATATGAAAGTCTGGCAGATTTTTTTCTCAGCCTTTGGTGGGGGTGGGGGTTTAAGACCCGCTTGGTTTCCTCTTTATATGGTAGGGTCATTAACACTTCAATTCACTTTTAAAAGATAGGATATGATGCTCTGACATTTTCCCTAAGTCTGAAGACTTATATCTTGGTGATCCGATAAATAGGAGCCATGATTTAACCTTTTTGAGCAAACCTTATTGGTGTTTTTTGTGGAGACTTTATTTGTTGATTTTCTGTTTTGCTGAAAATCTCCAAAAAAGGGATGATAAGGTTCACGTAAAATGGTTATATCTTGAGTTCCGTTAATCGGACCGACAAGATTGTGGTGTTTATGCTTAGAACAAATGACTGGGAGTCATATCTAATTTTTTTAAATGAATTAAATGGTTTATAGCCCTGAAAATAAATCAGGGGATCTAGCTCTTTTTAACCCCCCACCTCTCGCAAAGGCTGAAAACAAAGCCTGCCAGACTTTGGTATTTGATATCACGATACATGTACCTACAATCCCTCATACCCCGATTTTGGTTATACCTCCACTCCCAAAATTTGTTGTCGGCTCTTAGACTAATAGGGCGATTCCATTATCGCGGGTGCAACATTTAGACTCACTTTGAGTATATTTATAGTAAAATGCAAACTCATTTTAATGAAATTATTACTTGATAGGTATCATTTTGACCTATTTATTTTGGGTTCATTTATATAATTTAAATAAAATAAATAGATTTTCTGAAAAGAGGTTTCAAAGTGCGATCGCGGGTGCAACGAATTTGGCCCATCCTTCTGGATCATAGTGCGAAAAACCCAAAAGTCTGTTAATTGAGAAACATTTATTATATTCTTCTTACATTTTATTGAACGACGTATATCCAAACAACTAAAGAAATAAAAATAAAGTTAGAAAACAAAATTAAATAACGAATTTTTCGATCTTAAGGCAATCGCGGGTGCAACATCAAATTATCGCGGGTGCAACGCGTCTAACTTTAATGAATATTTATATAAAACAAATGATATAACGGAACTGGATTAGAGATTAAGTGACATATAATGCTAGTTAGTACACTTTTCTATTAATTATTACCAAGTTTTTATCAAATATGTCAATATTTTTCGAAAATACTGGGAATATATTATTGCCATAAATGATTTTTTTCTGGTACTTACAGTTTTGCGATCATGTCTTCAATTGGAATCAGAAGTTGTGATCTTACAACTCCCTCTTCAACCATATCGTTTAGACGCAACCACGCAACCCTACGTAACAATAAAGTGTTATTTTTCTGCCGAACTTGCACTGTAAGAGAACATAGATACAAACCCGCGCAAATATCTTTTGGTAAGACTATTGCAATGAAAATAGAATAGGTTTCAAGGCATGCCTCTGCTGGTAATAAGAAGTTCAAGAGAAGTTGTTGGAGATTAATCTTCTGAATCACTTAAAACATCGGAATAGCGCAGTTTTTGTTTTTTTAATGAGGAGGGATTGGCCCGATATATGTACGTATGAAGAAGGAACAGATGTACATATATCAGAAAACAGAATTTCTATATGCACTGACCGTATAAGTGGCTTTAAATCATCATCTTCCATAAAACTATCTGTTTCGATGATGGTAGATTTCAAAATATCTGTGCTCTTGAAACGAGACAGTAAGGTTCGTGTCACAGCTATGTTGGTTCCGTCTTGTGATTAAAAAAAAAAATTGATTGAAAACCCAGTATGTTTTTCAATCGTTCCCATTTATCAACTAAGACGTCTTTCGCTTCTTCAATTTACTGTTCAGAAAAAAGTATCAATTAGATGTTTTTTGATAGATTTCGTGCCAGGTTGTGAAATTCCTTGTTTACCTACCATTAAACTTATATTTTTATAAAAAAGAACAAAATATTATATTAAAATGTTAAAAAAAATCAACCTTGAATAACAAAAATTATAATTCATGGCATATTTTAAAATAAAATATAATACATCACTCAATAATGGTAGTTGTCAGTAAGTTGCACCCGCGATTCTAATTTCACGATCGCGGGTGCAACCAATTTGAATCAATGTTTTTTCAAAGTTCAATATACAATTTACTCCTGATACGACTGATTTAATTTTGTTTTTATTTTTTTTCTTACTTTCACAAAGTTTCAAAACGAAAGCACCTTATTTTTGTTAAAAAAAAATAAACTTTTATATCTTTTTTATCGCGGGTGCAACAATCTTACAATGTCTTTTTGCGATAAATAATACTAAAAAAGTAATAACAAATATTTCAATATTTTTGGACAAACGAATAAATCACATTTTTGACCACAAGTCTTACAAGTGAATCATTACCTCAAACTGTAGGTATTATCTATTTCGCGCTTTTTTTAACAGTCATGATAATTGCAGTTTGCACCGACCTTTCGTATGATAGTTTTGCGAAGCGTAAAAAAATGTTTTCTTTAAATTTGGTGAACAATAATTTTTTTTTTTGATAAATAGAGTCCTTCTACTATGCATTGTTATCAAAAAAAGTAAAAAATATTGTAATTTAAAAATTTATTTTGAAAACCGTCTCCAGCGGAATCGCCCAATAGTATTTTGTTTTCAAAATTCAATGCTCTTATAACTTCAGTCAGAATTGATGACTGATGGAAATACTTCAACTACACTCTTAATAGGCGATCTTAATGCTCGAATCGGTAAAGAAAGAGGTTATTAAAATGTTTGGGCAGGGATTGAGAGGAAGACAACAGATAAAAAAAAAGTTGTCTCAACTGTTGATGATCTCGATGAAATAATTTAGCAAGGATGCCCGCATAACCATGTGAATAGGAAATTGACAGTTTTTAAAGATCCTTGGTTTGATGAAAGCTGTAAGAAAGCAAGAGACGTGTCAAACTTTTTCGTAAATCCAGTTTTGGCCATATTAAAGATTTATATTTCCAAGTACTTGAGAGTGCTAGGACGCCATATGGCCCTAGGCTCAATGATAGGAAAATCCCTATGCACACCTCCGCGTGGTAGAGGACGGGTAACGCTAACGTGCAGGGGGACCAAATGGATGCCGGGATAAGCAGACAACCCAGCTATGCTGGTCAGGGCACAATCTTGTCCTTGGGATGGTTAAAAGCCCCCTTAAGACGGATGAACTGCAGGTGGCGGTCAACGGCATGATAGTCTGGTGGCGGAGGAGCGTTTTTTTGTTAAAAGGCCAACGGCAGCAGCAGGTAGCGTCTGTAACCCATATTGGGAGGCTACAAAAGGCGTCTGTTTTCCCATAGTGGGGGCGGCCTCGAGCAGTTATGTGTTTGACCATACAAAAGGCGGGTGTGTCTGTCAAATCTGAGCTTATGTATGTTATTAATCGTATCTTTGAAAACACCATGGTGGAAGGATATGTGCTAATACATGAAATATGACAACAAATGGAAATGAGTCCCCAAGAGGTAACCATTTTATGGAGAATCCTTCGACGGCATCTTTCGTGTACCAGCATCAATCAAGACGCCATAACAATAAATGAATCGTTAACAAATAGAAGAAGTCTTTTAAGAAGAGCAAATGATACTTTTGGCTACCGCATACGTACGAAAATCGGAGCATGGAACGTTCGATCCTTGTATGGCGAAGGTAGATACGAGCAGGTTGAGCGTGAAATGCTTCACCTTAAGATCAGTATACTGGGCATCAGTGAAACTAGGTGGAGAGGAAGAGCTGAATACAGAGCTGACTCTGGGCAAACGAGAATCCTGTATTCCGGGGAGGATGAAAGAGAGGGTGGCCAAAGGCTGCATGGTGTCGGAATTATGTTGAACGAAGAAGCGAGGCGTAGTCTTATATCCTGGGCGCCCATTTCTGCAAGAATAATGACAGCAAGGTTCCGTTCAAAAATTCGCAACGTCACAATAATTCAGTGCTACGCCCCCACAAATGAAGCGACCGAGGAAGACAAAACCGCTTTCTACACTCATTTTAACTCAGTTTACAGTGGTGTTCCAAGAGCCGACATCATAATTGTCGTGGGTGATCTCAATGCCCAAGTCGGATCAGACAACTACGGTCTGGAACGCGTCATGGGGAAAAATGGCTTGGGGTCACGAAATGAAAATGGCGATTTGCTGGTCGATTTTTGTAATGCTAATCGTCTTGTACTGGGTGGGACTGTGTTTAAACATAAGACTTGCAACAAAATCACCTGGGTACATCCGGATGGTCAAACTGAAAACCAAATTGACCACATCATGATTCAGCAGCGATGGAGGAAGTCAATGTGCGATGTTCGAAGCATTAGAAATGCCGACATGGGTAGCGACCACCATTTGGTTCTCATATGTCTCAAGCTACGAACTGCAGCTGTACAACGTCAATCACAGGGTGCAGCAAGGAATTCGAAGTTCAATACAAATGCTTTAAGTGATCCCAACATATGTCGTAACTATGTCACCAACCTTAACGACAGAGCTTCGTCATTAAACGGAATCCAGAATACAACAATTGATGAGATGTGGGGTGATATAAAAAGTGTTTTTATGGATGCTGGATCCGAAGCTGTACCCAAGCAGTCGAGAGTTAGAGACTCTTGGATATCCCAAGACACCTGGGATAAGATAAGATGCAAATAAATGCCGAAGCGGATGCTCAACGAAAGGCTGAATTGCGAAGAGAGTATCGCTTAGCACATAAGATGGTCTATCGCTGTGTGAGACGTGACAAGAGGGTGAGGTAAGACGGTCTCGCAGAAAATGCGGAAAACGCTGCAAGAAGAGGAGATATGAGAGAACTGTACCAAATATCCAAGGAAGTTGTCGGGAAGAAAAGCAACACCAATCATCCTGTAATGGATGTGGATGGTACACTTTTGGTATCAATCGAGGATCAGCTGCGCAGGTGGAAGGATCACTTTTGTGCCTTGTTTAATGTGAATTCTGTCGAGCAAAGTGCTGAAGTGCCCCAGCTTAACGAGATGCGTAGATCATATAGGGGTATTGACATCGAACCCCCTACAATACTGGAAATTCAATCTTCGATTAATCTTCTCAAAAACATCAAAGCAGCTGGACTTGACGGTATACCAGCCGAGTTCCTGAAAGCTGACCCTGTCAGAGCGGCTAGTATTCTACACCCGTTGATACAAGCTGTGTGGGAAAACGAAATCTATCCAAGCGACTGGAAGGATGGTGTAATTGTTAAGCTGCCAAAGAAAGGTGATCTTAAGAATTGCAACAATTGGCGAGGTATTACAGTTTTGTCCGTTTTTCCAAAATTAATGGCAACAATCATACTCGAGCGGATAAAGGTTAGAATCGAGTCTACACTCAAGAGGCATCAAGCTGGTTTCCGGAGTGGGCGGTCTTGTGTCGACCATATCAACACTCTGCGTATCGTTCTTGAGCAGTCTGCGGAGTTTCAATCACCGCTTTACCTCATGTTCGTGGATTTTGAGAAGGCCTTTGACCGAGTCAACCGTGAATATATATGGAGATCACTTCTTGGTAGAGGAATCCCCCCAAAAATTTTTGCCATTATAAGAGAGTCCTACAACAACGCAAGATGCTTTGTTTTACACAATGGGCAGCTATCCGACTCTTTCGAAGTGCGGCAGGGTGTGAGACAGGGAGATGTTCTATCGCCAATTCTCTTTCTACTGGCGATTGACGATGTTTTGACGGCCAGCGTTGGAACAGCAGAGAGGCAGGGCATTCAATGGAGACCGTTTGAAAGGCTTAGCCACTTGGACTATGCCGATGATATATGTCTCTTGGCAAATAACATCAGCGGGCTGAACGGGATGTGTCAAGCTCTGAAGGTAAAAGGAGAGGCGAGTGGTCTTAAAATAAATAGCAAAAAGACAAAAATAATGCTCACAGGCCGCTCCACACATCAGCGTATTTTAATACAGGAGACGCCAGTTGAAGAGGTTGAACAATTTAACTACCTTGGAAGTATTGTTTCAGCAAATGGTGGTACTGATCTGGAGTTCAAAGTAGAATAAATAAAGCTCGCGCAGCCTTTGGTTCTCTCTCCCAAATTTGGAAATCATGTCAAATCTCCTTGCGCACAAAGTTGAGATTCTTCGAATCCAATGTCAAATCCGTGCTGTTATATGCTTGCGAAACCTGGAAAGTCACGACTACCATCTCAAAAAAAATTGCAGGCTTTTGTGAACCGTCACAGTGTTTCGCTTTGCTTCGCTTCGCTTTGGACGAATAATTGATGTTTTCATCAGTTTCGGTACGCAACCTTGCGCCAGGCTACGGTTGATTATGGTTTGTATTACAGGGGCAAGAATTTCGGCGTTAATTTTGAGGTCAAGAGGTTTAATGTTGTCTGCTCCAGGACCTTTTTTGGTGTTTATTTTGCTTAGAATTTCAAATATCTCCTCTTCGCTGGCTTCTTCTACACAAATACTCTGCTGTACTTGTAAGTTTTCATGATTCGAAGTTTGGGTTTTAATATTGCATATATGTAAAATGTTTGATACCTGGTTTGCAAACTGATCCGCAAATTTTTCCACGATACTACACTCACCATCAGCATTTGTCGAAAAGTTGTTCTGAATGATTTCATCGATTGAAGCTTTCTTTCTTCCCGGTGCAGGGAATTAACTTCACGGGAACTACCTTCACATGGGAATTAACTTCACCACTAATGGGAATTAATTTCACTTTTTTGAAGTGAAATTACTTCCCACTGAAAGTGAGTAATAATTTCACTTTTTTGTGGGAATTAATTTCACTTTAATGTGCGTTTCTTTAAGTCCAGATTCATTAAATGCAAAAGAAACTTTGCATACACCCAGCCTCGCACCCACCCCAAATCCTATAATGGGCCCAAGCAGGGGGGTTGCAGGGGGGCAGCATGCCCCCCCGATACATATCTCACTGTTTATTCGCCGTAATGCTTGCTGCTAGCACTGTATTTATGCTAGCAGCATTTTTTGAAGTGAAATTACTTCCCACTGAAAGTGAGTAATAATTTCACTTTTTTGTGGGAATTAATTTCACTTTAATGTGCGTTTCTTTAAGTCCAGATTCATTAAATGCAAAAGAAACTTTGCATACACCCAGCCTCGCACCCACCCCAAATCCTATAATGGGCCCAAGCAGGGGGGTTGCAGGGGGGCAGCATGCCCCCCCATACATATCTCACTGTTTATTCGCCGTAATGCTTGCTGCTAGCACTGTATTTATGATTGCTGCTAGCACTGTATTTATGCTAGGAGCAAGCATTACGGCGAATAAACAGTGAGGTATGTTTGGGGGGCATGCTGCCCCCCTGCAACCCCCCTGCTTGGGCCCATTATAGGATTTGGGGTAGGTGCGGGGCTGGGTGTATGCAAATTTCTTTTGCATTTAATTAATCGGGATTTAAGGAAACACAATTTTACATTTTTGTAATTTCTATCATATCATAGGTGGGAAATAACTTCACACAATTTTCGGATGAAATTATTTCCCACCTTTAGGGGGAAATTACTTCACCAAAAAAAGGTGAAATTAGTTCCCACTACTGGTGAAGTAAATTCCCATGTGAAGATAGTTCCCGTGAAGTTAATTCCCTGCACCTTCTTCCCAACAGATCATTTATCATATTCCATGTTGTCTGGGGTCATATTGTGCATTTATAAATTTTTGTTTGTAGAAGTCGCTTTTGATGATTTGTATATTTTTGTTTTCAACGTTTCGGAAATTTTTGTATTCCAACTCATAGCTTTGACTTCTTGGGCTGTTTTTCCACCTCCTAAATAACTCATCTCTTTTCTTAGACATTGTTATTATTTCGCTATTGATCCGAGGTTTTTGTTTTGTTTTATTAAATTTGGTTGAATTAGTATAAATGTTGTTTATTTGAAGTACGACGTTTTCACACAGAGTTTCAACACTGTTTTCTTGAAGCATATGCATATCTTCCCAATTTATTCGTTGTATTAACTCATTAACTTTCCGTTGATCAACATGCACAACATCAATTTTTGCATTCAATGATCAGCAAGATCAGTTTCAATGACGGCTGAGAAAATTTCTAGCCTAGTTATGATCACGAATATATGATTAATAAGATTTGAAGTGTTCTGTCTTAAATTAACACGTGTAGGTTTTTTTATCACATTTGTTAGTCCTTTTGATGCCATCATCTCCATATATTGCAATACTATTGAGTTGTGTTCATCTAATATGTCAATATTCATATCACCTTAAACGCTTAAACAATATTTTTCTTGTTTGCATTGATTATTGTATTCATTTCTTCGATAAATCGACTAATGCTTAGTTTCGGTCGTCTATAAATTGCATGAATGTACTTCTTTTCGTTTCTATGCGTTATTTCCAAATGAATTCCTTCGTAGTTAATGGGGTTTGTATGTATAATTTCGTATGTGATATAATTTCTTATAAATATTGCCACACCCCTCCTTTCATTCCTTCTCGATTTACAAATTCTGATTTAAATCCATCTATGTTATAAATAGCATTTTTACTTTTTATGTAAAATTGGTCTTAACTTGTTGAGTGTTGTTTACGATCAGGGTTCAAATAATAAGAACTATTATAAATGCTTAGGATATAAAAGTTTAAAAACCATCTTTCTTTCTGAATGGCAATAAAATCCTGGTATTTTATTTTTCCTCACTCACTTAAGAGTTAGAGAAATCTTTTTTCCCTTAAAATACCGTTACACCAGATGATATAGTTAAGTTTTTAGGTAGTTTGAGAGCTGTACGATTTGAAAAAAGATAAGCAGGTCGCAAAACGTGCCCAAATTTACGGAAAGCTTATAAATCATTCGTCTTTTTACAAGATGCGTGTGTCATATACCAATCCAATGTAGAAAATTAAAAAAGACTCTCCAGTAACTGCACTACCTCCAGCTTCGTTTTTTGAACGAATAGGCAAATTTATAGACTGTGGTTCTATTTTGACAAAAATCCATTTGACTCTGCCATTCAAGTAGGCAATGATGGTTATGCACTTATAAGGGATTGTCTTCAATATGTCAACGGAATAAAATCATTAATTGACCTAAAATCTTTACCAAACATTGAGGGAATTCGAAAAACTTTTACAGCTACATTAGAACTGTATAATGAAATCACAGACCCGTCGATAACATACATTTTGACAATGAGGCTACAAAAAACGTTGCTGAAAATCTTTTCAGTGTTGCAAGAGCTATGGGCTATGGGGGCAATTATAAAACCCATCAGTTTACGAGCTCAACATTTTGTCAACAAAAATAATGAAATAATGACGTTTAAGCGGTGAATGTCGAGTTATAATTGTTTTGAAGATGAAGTATGCCTTTAGTATGCCTTTAGAATAACATACATGTAAGTACATATTGAAACTCCAATGGAAAATTAACCGAGAAATTCATTTTAAACGGAAATGGATCAGAACACTTTTTCAAATTGATTTATTAGTTTTTTTTTTATATTAAAATGAAGGAACTTCTTTGAAATATTTCACGTTTTGTGAGTTGCGTTTAAGATGCTACTGACAATAAATTGTATTTGATGTGAAGAGATTCCGAAACGCGATCAATGTAGTTATAACTTGGTATCTGGTTCTGGATTTCTTTCATTTATTTTTCAAATTAGTAAGATTTACTCTGCAGTTTAAAAAAAAAATTATTTAAGAAAACAAGCTATTAAAAAATTAAGAAATAATGATTTATTTAAGCATCAGATGGACAAGGAGGATATTATAATTGTTATGGTATTATTGTGAAAGAATTTGGATCTTTCGGTTACTGCTTTTTATTGATTTCTGAACGTACCATGAACAATGATTTCTTGACTTCTCTTATGTTCTTTATTTGTTTGTTTTCTTTAAATACTTTTTCGAACGTTGCAGAGTGAATTTTGCAAATTTGAAAAAATAAATCTGAGGGTGCACGAAGGTTACCGAAATCAGAATTTTGTGCATAATTTCTGGCATATATTTTTGCCTATATTTGAAATCCTTAGAAAATTTGTATTTTCTAAACGAGCAATTACATCTTGGTGAGAATTAAAAAAAAGTCTTTTCTAATACAAACTTCGTCCAAAATTAAAATCCCTTTTTTCCCTAATTGTCATATAAGAAACCTTATTGCTAATGATTACAAAAGCAGAATTTTCGAAGAAACAAGCGTTTGGTCCATAAAATACCTTTTGGAATATTAATTTTTCAATTTTTGCCCATTATGTATTTTAATGTTTTATTAATTTTTTGCGTTGTCTGAAATGATGAGCGAAGATATATTTCAGGGACATACAAAATTTTTCGAAAACTTTTGTATAGCATTTTTAGAGCCTATATAGTTTTTTTTGCGTTTTTCACTTAGTTTTTGCATATAATTTTAAAAAGTGTGTACTTTTTATATTTTTTAACAATTTAAACAAAATGTTTCATCATTACCTTTAGAACTTATTCTTCTGTGCTAAGAAGGATACTGATATGGAGAAATCCAAAAAAAACAACAATCACCCCAAAAGTGAGAGGCAAGGGTACTCTCTCAAAACAAGCACCTCAAAAGTGCGTGGCGAGGGGAATCACTCTAAACAACCACCCCAAAAGTGAGAGGCAAGGGAACTCACTCTAAACAAGCACCCCAAAAGTGAGGTAGGCTTGCTACACAACCGTTAAGGAAAAGCTTATTTATCTTACGAACGGCTATAACGATTTTGATTATAAAAAATAGTAGGTATATTATTTTAGGTATGATGTACCTACTGTTTGGTAAAAAAAAATGTACCAAAAGCTATTATTAACGTTACCTGCCATATAACGGTTTTTATAATTTTCAATTTTCTCATGAACGGCTTAACCGAATTCAATCAAATTTTGCATGTCAAAATTTTCTCACTAACGAATTCAATCAAATTTAGCATGTCAAAATTCTGAAAAACCGCACCAACGAAATTAAATTTCTGTTTGCATGTATTCATTTTTTTTAAAAGTATTTAATCAAATTGCATACTGGTTTTAAAGCTCTAAGCTATCTTTCGAGTTGCTTATACAATAAAGAACAAAAGAACGATTTTAATGTTTTTTTATTTTTTTTTATATTTTATTCAAAATTACTAGAGCTGGATACCAGAAAAGTTGGTGATGGTTCTAAATAAACTCATTCCCTAAATCTTCTTTCTGCTAAAGAGAGAAAAACTGAAAATTTCATCGAAATCGATAAAGTCCGTTTCCGTGAAATCAATTACAAGAACAATTGTTTGTTTATAATAAATAAAACGATACTACCGAAAGTCTCGGCAAATTTCGGTCCAAAAAGTATGGTAATGGTATCGGCTCGGTATAGTTTCGGATGCTTTGGAACTAGTATAGTCGTTTTTTACGATAACCTAACGAATAATTGTTTATAGGCATAGGTATTATATTATCTTTGATATAATTTTTCCATCTTCGATTTGTAAATGTCAGTTATGTGTGAAAGTGCAAATATGTATACCCATTGTGCAAGCCTGGAATGTAAGAGCCCAGCAAACAATTTAGCGCAGGTATTGAGGAAAGAAATTCCTCTATATAGTTCAGTGGGTCTTCATAATTTCCTTTCTGTGGAGCGGAAAGACAATTGCTTTCTTGAAGAATTCGGGAACGTTTTTACTTTCAAAAATTCGATTGAACTCATTGGCAAGTAAGTTAATGAAATCATCAGTGGCGTTTTTATAGAATTCGAAGGGGATACGGTCATCACCAGGAGCCTTGTTTGATTTAGAGTTCGCTATTACTTCTCTAACTTCCTGTATCGTGAAAGGGACGTCTAGGAACTCATCCAAGAAAGTGGGACAGCGTATTGCAAAAAGGGTGCACTCGTTGTGGTGTTCAAAAGTCTGCTGAAATGGTCACTTATGTCGTTTTCCATTGGACATTCAGAAGCATTACGAAGCGTCCAGAAGTCTTCTTAAACCATTCCATTGGCACAAAAATCATCTTCTGACGATTCTGAGAAGAGAATTTCGCTTCTCGATTTGAAATCCGAATCCACTCGAGAAGCACTAATACATTCAAACTCAAACGTCAAAACAAACTGCAGCGTGTTGTATATCTTATGTAATGTAATAAATGAACTATCTCTCTCTCTCTTTTGTTATCATGCAAATTCTCACATTTACTCATACTTATACTTAAACATACCTTGATACTTATATTAAAACATACCTATGTCTCGATAATGAATTATGATTAGTTAGTTAATAAACTCATTCTTATATACTAAGACGTCTCTGCCTTTTTACTTAAAAGTTAACTTAAAATATAACATGGTGTCAGGTGTTAATCTAAAATAAAAAAAAAATAAAAAATTAAAACAAAATATATAATAGAAAGTCAAAGTCCAACAAAAAATTAAATTGAATAAAATCAACCTGTCAAACAGCTTTACAAAGTCGATCTCGATAACCAAAAAAAAAAAATTGTCGCAAACCACATGTGCATTGAGTAGTAAAGCTGAATAATAAAAGTGAATCTGTAGCTGATTCTGGGATTTTATTTGATTCCAGCGTCCAAGTAATTGACGATAGTCTCGAGTCTTCGGCGGACCAAGAAGAAAGCCCTTCATCCCCGCCGCCATCATCATCAGCTCCACCACCGCCATCACCACCGCCACCGCCACGAACAATTGCAAATTCATCGAATAGCCAAAGTCCACATTACAAAATGGAGTTTTCTTTTGGTGCAAAACCACCGAAAGAAATGAATTTCAATCAACCAAATTTGAGTGCAGCTTGGAAGTTCTGGATACAAAAGTTGGAACTTTTCCTGGATCTGGTGGGAATAAAAGAAGATGCAAGAAAGATTACTGCTATTCTTTCGTGCATCGGAGATGATGGTCTACGTATATATAATACATTTCCTAAAAGTCTAAATTACGCCGAAATAGTAAAGAAGTTTGGAAGTCATTGTGATCCAAGAACAAATATTGTATTCGAGCGCTATAAATTTTTGTCTACGAGACAAAAGTCAGCCGAAACAATAGATCAGTTCCTTACTCATTTAAAGGAATTAGTTGTAGCGTGTGACTATGGCACACTTCAAGACAGCATGGTCAGAGATGTTTTCATCATTGGTCTAAATGATGACAAGTTAAGACGTCTGTTACTCGATATAGATGATCTAACTCTCGAAACAGCAGAAAAACGTGCAAAATCCTATATTCTTAGTCAGTCGCAGTCACAAGAGATGTCCACAGTCGCAGTTCATTCTGAAAGCAGCATAAACTTTTTACAAAAACAAAGCAGAAATCCAAGGCCACAAACATCCAAAAGTAACAACAAGCAACAACATTACAAGCAGGTGAATAGCGGAAAAAGCAACAGTTACCACAGCAACAAAAGCAAATTCAACGTCAAAGAAAACGAGTCAGGCAAGAGATGTGAGCGATGCGGAAACTGGTACCACCGCACCAAATGCCCAGCCCTTGGTCAACGATGTCATATATGCAAAGGTTTAAATCACTTTGCTAAGTATTGTAAGTCTAATAAAGTGCAATCTCTTAATATAAATAACAAATCAGATAGTAGTATTGATTTAAATGAAGATGTTGATTTTTTTATTGGTACACTTAATTTAGAACAGTTATTTAAGTCTAATGAAAATAGTAATAAAACAAACACAAATTTTACAGAGTTTATTCAAATCAATGATAAGCGAATTAAAGTAGAGTTAGACACGGGTGCAGAAGCAAATGTCATGTCTTTATGCACATTTAATTCAATCAATTGGAACAAACAAATTATTCTTAACAAATGTCTAGGAAATTTAAGAGCATTTGGAGGGTCAACTGTCAATGTTTTGGGTCAATGTTCTGTCAACGCTTTTTTGTACGAAGCGAAGAGCACAAATATAGATTTTCTGATCGTAAAAGAAAATGTCGCAACTGTGCTTGGAAAATTTGATTGCGTCAGATTAGAATTGGTGCATCGGAACGTAGGCACTATCAATCAATTAAAAGATGACACAAGTCAAATCATCAAAAGCATTCCTCCAAAATTTAATAACTTGTTCAAGGGGTTAGGTTGTCTGGAAGGAGAATTTGATTTAAAAGTTGACGCGAATGTAATTCCAGTTATTGATGCTCCGCGAAAAATTCCGTTTCAATTACACGATAAACCTAGGAAGGAGTTAGATAGAATGGAACAAAACGAAGTCATTGCTAGAGTCAACAGTCCAACGTCATGGGTCAGCTCAATAGTTTTGGTTGAAAAGAGCGATGGCTCGTTACGGTTTTGCTTAGATCCGCGAAACCTCAATAAAGCACTTCAGCGGGAACACTATCCCATTCCAGATATTGAATATATCAAGTCAAAATTAGCTGGTTCAAAATATTACTCTACCTTAGATGCTAGTAAAGCATATTGGATGTTAAAGCTGAATAATAAAAGCTCTGAACTGTGTACCTTCAACACACCTTTTGGAAGGTATAGATTTCTTAGAATGCCGTACGGAGTGAAGGTAGCTCAAGAAATTTTTCACCGTGTCATGACGGAAATGTTCATTGGTATGGATGTTATTGTTTATGTTGACGACATACTTGTCTACGGCAACAGTATCGAAGAACATAATACCAAATTAATGAAAGTGCTCAAACGAATGGATGAAGTCGGTTTAAAGCTTAATGAAGACAAATGTAGGTTTGGTTTGACAGAAGTCAAATATTTTGGTCATGTCTTCAACGAACTGGGTATTCATACAGATCCGCAAAAGGTCGAAGCAATTATGAGTATGCCATCTCCCACTTGCGTTAAAGATGTTCATCGATTTTTGGGAATGATTACATACTTCGGGTCTTTCATTCAAAATTTGTCAAATGAAACTGAGCCTTTAAGAAAACTGCTCAAGAAAAATACAGTCTTCCAATGGAATGAATCCTTGGAAAAAGTCTTCTCCAAACTCAAGTCTTTGGTCACAGAACCACCTGTCCTGGCTTATTTTGACACGACTAAACCAATTGTTATCTCAGCTGATGCCTCACAATTTGCAGTGGGTGGATGTATTTTACAAGATAACCGCCCTTTAGCCTTCGCATCTAAGACTCTAACAGATTGCCAGAGAAACTATGCGCAGATAGAGAAGGAACTCTATGCAATTCTCTTTAGCTGCGAAAAATATCATCAATTTATTTATGGGCAAAAGACATTGGTGGAAACCGACCACAAACCATTGATTCCACTGTTCAAAAAGGCACTAGCTCATGTACCGGCAAGGTTACAAAGGATGATGCTCCGTTTACAGTTCTATGATCTAGAAGTTGTATATAAGCCTGGAAGAAAGCTCTTAGTAGCAGATATGTTGTCGCGGGCACCACTATGTCACAAAGAGGAAAGTCAATTAGATAGAGAAATTAAAATCCACGTCGGATTAATAAAGTCGAGTCTTGCAATATCACAACCAATGCTGAAACAAATTGTAAATGAAACAGCGCAAGACAAAACATTGCAGCAAGTTCGACTCTTAATTCAAAGTCAGTGGCCCGAAAATAAAAAGAAGTTAAGTCCTGAAATTCAAGCGTTATGGAGTTATCGAAATGAATTATCAGTTATCGATGAAATGATATTCAAAGGCCAATCACTGATGATTCCTAATCCTACTAATCCATGTGATTTTGAAATTCATTCATGACGGTCACCCTGGAATTGAAAAGAGTAAACGCCGAGCCAGAGGTTTAGTATTTTGGCCGGGCATGAATGCAGATATACAGAAATCAGTAGAAAACTGTAAGACTTGCACTAAATATCTCAACAACAATCGCAAAGAGTTACTGATACCGCACGAACTGCCAGATCTTCCATTTCAGAAGGTAGGTGTCGACCTTTTTGAATGGAAAAAAGAGTTGTATTTCTTATTAGTTGATTACTATTCGAAATATATTGAGATTGCAAAACTCAAATCATACAAAGCCAGTGAAATTATTGTAAATCTAAAATCAATATTTGCACGACATGGAATACCATCCCAACTCATGTCAGACAACGGACCACCCTTTAATTCGGCTGAATTCAAAGGTTTTGCAGATGAGTGGAAATTTGATCACACGACAAGCAGCCCGTATCACCCGAAATCGAACGGATTAGTTGAGAGAGCTATACAAACAGTCAAAAAGCTGCTAACGAAATGCAATGAAACAAACACAGACCCATACCTAGGACTCCTCAACCTCCGAACAACACAACATCTTCTGTATTCACCGTCACAGTTATTAATGTCACGAAAGCTGAGAACTAGAATTCCATTGAGTAAATTGGAACTCAAACAATCGCTAACTGATGACACACTTTATAGACAGCAAACAGAACAATACCAAAATAAAATGAAGTTAGCATATGACAGGCATGCTCGAGAACGTCCTGAAATAATGGAACAAGTACCAGTATACTTCAAAAAATTCCCTAATGAGCCATGGAAAAAGGGAGAGGTAGTGGAGATCATGAAAATGCCAAGATCTATAATAATAAAGGATACTGACGGGAAGAAATATCGCCGCAATAAAAGAGATGTAATAATTGATAAAACAAATGATATAAATAGTAACAAAATCCAAACAACGATCGATTCAGAACAACCCAAAGACACATTGACATTGAGATCCGGTAAACAGTTAGTAAAAAAATGAATAACGTTTTAATAATGTTTCCAATCTCAGGTACAACTCTCTTTTGCAAATATGAATTTTATAAATTTGAAATTTAAAGAAATAATTGTAATTGAAGTTTAGTATTTAAGTATATATAAAAACATAAAATGCCCAAAAATAATGTGAATTGTAAAATGCAAAAGAAATTGAATTACCTAAAAAAATTAATGTATATTTTAACATAAAAAGGGGCATGTTGTATATCTTATGTAATGTAATAAATGAACTATCTCTCTCTCTCTTTTGTTATCATGCAAATTCTCACATTTACTCATACTTATACTTAAACATACCTTGATACTTATATTAAAACATACCTATGTCTCGATAATGAATTATGATTAGTTAGTTAATAAACTCATTCTTATATACTAAGACGTCTCTGCCTTTTTACTTAAAAGTTAACTTAAAAGTTAACTTAAAATGTAACACAGCGCAACTTCATATTTTTTTAACATTCCATTTTAATTAATTGTGCACTCGAAGACATAGAATTTAATCTACATATTAACACGCTTAGCAAATTGTATGGAAATTCTTTCAGTACGCTTTTCTCCGTTAATACTCAACGCAGACGCATAAGTACTGTTGGAAAGGTATTGAATTTTATCTTTTTAAGGGTTGTGTTTAGAAGTATGAAGTTTTGGGAGATGATGAAGATTATTGATTGGGATTTTTGGTGAAAAAATGGAAACTCCAATTTTTGTTCAAATATAACTCATATAAAGAAATACATGTTTTTTGTAAAGCATAGTATACTATACTTTAAACAAATATTTGTTTGTTCTAGTATAAAAAAAATGCTTTGCTTTTATTCTTTTGACTATTGTATGAAACTTTTGACTGTGGGATGAACGACCAAAGCTAGAAGAGCTGAACTGGCAACAACATGAAGAGGGCCACCCAAGGTAGATAAGAAGTAACTAGTAACTGTTGTTGTAGGATCCTGTGTAACCAAAGTACACTATGTTAAAGGTAATATCACTAGCGTTTTAATTTTTTTTTCAGTTCTGCGCATCTATCAAAATATGTGTTAAAATTTGGTGCTGCTTTTACGTGTCTCACGAAAAGCCATTTTTTATTTCTGACAAATACAATTTTGACAACATGCGCAGTATATTACCTTAGATGTTTGCACTGTGCCCAAGCGACACACTTGCACAATGAGGAGAGAGAACTCCAGAGGGAGTTGGAAACCTCTAGACTAAATGGTCGAGTTTCGATCACTGGGCGGATACTAGTATAATTTAATAAACAAATAAAGAAAAACAAAAAGAAAGTTATAATTTGAATGGTAGGGGTAGATTCACTATTGTTTTCAATTTCACTTTTTGTGTGCCAGCAAAAAGTTTCTATTTAATGATTCACCCATGTAGGGACAAAACTTCAAAATTGAGTAGAAGTAACAAGCACTGTTCTGTTATAAACCATCTCCTTGCACCTTGCTAGTTATAAGAAACTTAAGAATTCTAAGAATTATTAATCGATATAAAAATACTTTTGTTAGTTCTAAGAAACTTGTTTATTCTAAGAATTATTATTCGATGATATAAAAATACTTTTGTTAGTTCTAAGAAACTTGTTTATTCTAAGAATTATTATTTGATGATTTAAAAATACTTTTGTTAGTTCTAAGAAAATAGTCTGACTTTGTAATTTTATTTCATTTCAATTCAAAAAAGTATCTAACTAATGCAAAACTGGAATTGCGGTCTTGTCATTTTGATGACAACTTCGCATTGTTTAGGAACACCACAATTTGTTCCTTTACCTGGTTTGTAAGACTTTGAAGTTTTGGTGAGGAAAAACGGTTCGATGAATCAATTTGAAAATTTACAAGAATATTGATGATTTAAAAGTCTATAAATTTGCATACCAATGCAAGCCATGCAATTAATATCTGCAACGAAAAAAAAAGATTTACGAAAAGACCACAAAACGCCGGTTTTTAGTACTTTTTTTAAACTAACGGTGAACGGTAAAAAAAAATAATTTCTACAAAATCATAAAAAAATCTTGTAAAACGCTTTTTCAAATTTCCAAAACTGTCTTTGAATTTTTTATAACGTCATTATTTGCTGAGATATTGGTAATCAAGGCTAAAAGTATCTTTTTTCATTCAAAGTCAGGTAAACCATGTCAAAAAAAATCGTACGAAAAAAAAATGTATGTAAATGACTCAAAAAAATGTATCCATAGAAATGAGGACCTTCAAAAAAAATAAAAACAAAATAATTTTGTTGTCTCGTCTCATTTTTTGCAATAACGCAATAACGGTACTTCAAAAAAATTTGTTTGCAGACAAATCTCGAAACAAAAAACATAAAGCTGTAAAATGCTTTTTATTTCAACTCAATACGATCACGCGTCACAAAGATACAGCTCTTCAAAAAACGCTAACAAAAATTGAAAAAAAATGTGTTCCTTTAATATAGTTGACTAGTGTATAATCGACCAATGTTCCCCTATGGGTTGTGTTTTGGGGGTGGTATGACTTTTCTTGAGTTTTCTAGGTAATACTACATTTCCACCTAGCGCTAATCTGAGATTTAATGAGATTAACCTTAAATCTCCTTTAAATCTCGTAGATTTACCATACAAATTTATTTCGTAAATCTTGAAGATTAGAAATTAATCTTGTTAAATCTTCCTAGGACAAATAGTTTTACAAATCGAACTAACCTATTCTTACATGGTGCTGAACGATTCATTCGAGACTCGCATTCAGTTCTTCATTGTTTCACACGAATCAAACATTCTGTCTCATTCGCACTTCATAAGAAAAATTGGAACGCCATTTGCATTTTTGAAGGTGCTGTCAAATTTAATCTTTTTTAAATCTTTTTGTGCGGTGGAAACACCAAAAAGATTTATTAAATCTGATCTGAGATAAACCTTTGGTGGAAACATAGCATAACCGTTGATTTTTTGGATGATGCTCTTAGAATCATTTTCAGTTCTTGTCATCGGTCTCGAATTGTGCGCGTTATCCAATTCATAGGATCACACTTTATGAGTAAGGAGAAAAACATAAATACCTATGTATATTTTTTTTCGAAAATGTTTATCCGGTGAATCGTACAAAAAAACTATTACTTAAAATTTTGTCCATAGTAATAATAACAATTTAACATACATTGTACGTGGAGTTGCATCCGCACCACACAGAAAGTTGTAAAGCAGCCGCGAAACTTAAGACACCTGCATTTCTTGTTGTTGAAAACTGAGTTATCTTTTCTCGATCCAAATGTAAACCAAAGGTATTGCATGCGATTTTCACAGGTGTTACCTAAAAAAAAACTCAACAAGATTTCAAATTTACTGATTGATATTCATTTATAAAAATCAAAACACCAGTGCTCAGACAAAATTTTCGCACTATGAATGCAAAGTACTGTGCAAAAATCGTAATGTTTTCAGCGGTACTAGCTACGCACTTTGCCTAAAGTAGGCTTGCGTTTATACACGCCTTGCAAATAAATGTAATTATAAAAGGTTTATGTCCGCCCTGTTATGGTTTCAATGCTACCATTATCTTTGACGGATATTCCGATGATCCTGCAATTGCAGGTACCAAGACATGGGAAATATTCCGCAGAACAACAAAAAAAAGATCTATTGAGCTGAATTTTAATGCTGACACAGTCCCAACAACAGCCCAATAACCATTCCTTGCCAACGAACAAAACAAAAATAAGTTCATCCAACTCCTAAGACATAAACTGCAAGACACAGGCCATACAGTTTTTCAGGACAAAGGTGATGCTGATTTGCTTATTGTCACTACAGCCATTAAGCAGTCTTCTCTGCATGAAACTGTTACAATCGTTTCCGAGGACATTGATATTCTTGTTTTGTTGACTGAACATGGAAAACATCATGCGAATGTTTTTCTTCGGAAACCCAAAAAATCACACGCACCAGAGAAATGGTTTTCGACAAAAAGTATAAAATGTGACACAATTGTATCAGACAACATTTTATTTTTACACGCTATATCGGGATGTGACACAACGTCAGAAACGTATTTCGCTGGGAAAATGAAATTCGTTACCACAATGGAAAAAAATGCTGGCAACCTTGCTGCAGAAGTGGAAATTTTTAAACGAAAAGTCGCTGACCCAGAAGAACTTATTGTGGCAGGGGAAAAATTCTTTTTGGCGCTCTATGGCGGAGGAAAGACAACTTCAATTGATGAACTTCGTTATAAAAAATTACGAAGTCCGTGGCAAAAACGAAAAACTATTTTTGTTCACTTCCCCCCACAAAAGATGCGCTACGACAGCGTACATTTCGGACGTATCACCAGGTACAACCGTGGCTAGGAAACGACCAGGATCCGGAAAAGTGGGGTTGGAAAAAAAATACAAAAATGTATGTTCCAGTGATGAGCATGAAGGAACCAGCTCCTCCTGAAATAATGAAGGTTATTTCTAGTTCCTGCGCATCAAAATGTGGAGCGGCTTGTGGATGTCGCAAAGTGGGTTTAAAATGTTCCACCGTCTGTGCACACTGCAGCGGTGCAGCAACATCCCCAAATGTATTACAATTGCTGAAGATTATTGCGAAGATGAAAGTACCCTGCTCTTGCAGATTCATAACGATGAAATGACACCAAACGAAACGATTTTTGAAGCTGATGTATGCGATGATGAAATGCTACCAGGACCTTCAAAAATCTTTTTTGATGCCCTTTTTTAAGTAAAACTTCTTTTGCGGCATGGGGGTAAACAATTTTAATATGGAGCTGTCAGTGACATGTCAAACCGACACCAAAAAATTGTATGGAAATTTGCAATACCGACAAATCAACGAAAATAACATATTTCTGAACAAAAAAAGATAAATCTTTTAATGCAGAACTAATCTTGAATATGGGGGAACACTTTCAAAAACCACTCTTCATTAAAAAGTTTATAATTAATTTACTTTTTCGATCAACCAAAATTTCCAATTGAAAAAAAAAACCTAATTAATAAAAACACACCAAAACATATATTTTATTAACATTTTATTGGTCTTAAAATTAAAACACTTTATTTCAATCACATTTATAAACTTTTTTTCTTAAAAATACACTTCTAAATACGCGAATTTACTAAATTATTTTCAACAAATTATAAAAACCAAAAGTAAACAAAACATTTTCTCGGTAAATGTCAGATTCAGTATTGCCATATACGAATAATCCTAATTTTCTTGTCAAGTTTGAAAGGGCATTGCCATATATTAGTAGGGAGAATCTTAAAGGTTCGAACATAATGGATGTGATAGAGGAAAAGACGTGAGTGTGACGTCATCTCGCTGTTTTTGTTAAATTAGTTTCAAATAATGACGAGAATACTCATAATAAGGCATTTTACGTTGTTACGTTACGTTTAATTTATGGAATAAGTACTTGGAAATTAGTTTTTTTAGTATTATTTTGTTAAATCTCGTCGTGGGAAATTAGTTTTTTTACGCCCATATTATTCACTCGTTTAATCCAGATTAAAACTCAAATCCAGATTAAAAGTATTTTAAATCCAAACATTAAATCCAATCCCATATTATTCACTCGTTTAATCCAAACTTAAATCCAATTTTTTAAATCCAATATCGATTAATCCAATTGGATTTAAACTGCCCTCCGGAGGTCAGTTTAAGTACTTAAATCCAGATTAAAACACAATTTCATATAATTCACTTTTTCTTGACATTAAAAAATTCAAATAGTGAAATTAAAAATTGTTTTTTATAATTAAATAGGTATAAATTTGAACCAGAAGTGATGTAAAAATTTTTAACTATTATTATTACCTATTTTCCAATAAATGAACCTCAAATTTTTTGAACGTCAAAATCACGAATGGATTTTTTTCGTTGTGTGTAATCATGAAGGAACATTTCTGTCAAAAAGACGAAAGACGAAATGAACGAAAAATCGAATCGTGTAATCAGGCTACAACATAAATATCTGTTCGCGTACTTCCCAAAAATTTTATTTTTATATTAGATTTTTGACAGAACTTCAGGCTAGATTCGTAGAAATTCATATTTTTGGGAGGTTCGCGAAACGACATATAGTGAAATAAATTAATTAAAGTAAACAAAAAGTTTCACGGGAGAAATTTGACATTTCGCAAATTTGACATTTGGATTAAACGATCTTAATCTGGATTTAAATACATTTTACATCTGGATTAAGGGCATTTTAAATCCATTGGATTTAAGGCATGTTCAGAGTGAATAATATGGACATGGATTTAAATTTTTGGATTTAATAAATCCGGATTTAGTTGCTGGATTAAAAACTTCCTTTAATCCAATTTAAATCCAGAGTGAATAATATGGTGGTTAGTATTATTTTGTTAAATCTCGTCGTGGGATATCTCGTCGCTTTGCGAATTCGGGAACGAATATACATATTATCACAAAAAGCTAATTGTGAATTATGTCACACCCTCGTCTCGTTTTTTCACGCACAGTGAATCATTCTGTTAAATATCTGCTAAATCTTTTCGTGAAAATATCGTAGCATTTATTAAAAGCAGTGAATTTTAATAGCACAAAGAGCATTTCTTCCTCACTGCAATTTTTCTACACACATATTACAACTGCAATTGCCTGGCAATCAAAAAAATATTTTCTGGTGCAAATTAAATCAGCTTGATAGAAATATTGTTAGTGGAGGCACACTGTAAATCTTGTTTTGATTTCGGAGATTTAACTGAGTTAAATCGGTGGTATCAAATCGAAGAGTTAAATTCGGTGAGTTGAAATTTTTAACAATGGATTAAGATTTGAATCAACGTTGAATGTCCGTTCACTCCCGGAAATCAGTGAATTTATATTTTTGAAGTTCACATCAAAATTTTAACGACGTTGTTGATATATATAATCCGTGGTTCAACAATTTTAACTCATCCGCTATTTTATGAATTCATGTAAATCTAGTTTCGATTTCAGAGATTTAGCTAAGTTAAATCGTTGAGATCAAATCGAATACTTAAATTCAGTGAGTTGAAACTTTTTAACCATGGATTAAGATTTGAACCAACGTTGAACGTTCGTTCACTCCCCGAAGTCAGTGAATTTATATTTCTGAACCACACATCAAAATTTTAACGACGTTGTAAATATCTAATCCGTGGTTTAGCAATTTTAACTCATCCGCTATTTTATGAATTGATGGAAGTTTAATGATGGTTCAATTTAATTTGCTATCCTGTTTTTGATAATATGGAATTTTATTTTACTATATTTTGTCATGTGCGTTCTCATATTCTACCCTTTAATTGAAAAAATCGATTAAGAAGGCAACCTCATTTGCTTTCTTTTTTTAATTTATTGCCTCGACGATGGAAATCAATAATTCCATCTTCAAGGAAATATTGCCATTGCCATTGACAAAGCATCTCCATTTGCATTATTTAAGGCTAAGCCTCGTACGCAGATCGAGCTAAAATTTCGCTCCCATACAAAATTCTCTCCAAAATTTAGCCAAGCTAAAATTTTGCCAAGCATTTTAGCCGAGAGGTACGCAGCTCCAGCTAAAAAATCAGATTTTCGTTTCTTACTGAACGCACTCATCTGTCAAAATTTAGCGCGTGAAATAATTGTTCGGCACATTAATTCTTGAGCTAAATTGTGGCAGGTTCATTTATTTGTCAGATTATGTGAGCTTTACATTGCGAAAATGAAAAATGAGACCGATAAATATTCAAGGACAAACGATTTAGCAATGCCAAAAAGGAAAAATCTGTTTTATTTGATTATTTTAACTTGAAATATTGAAAGAAAATTCTTTGAAATTGTTGAATAAAATGTCTTTTCAGAGAACAGCGGTTTTCTGTAATGTATTCTCCACAAAAATCTTTTGTCAAAATTTAGCTAGGATTTTAGCTGGTGTTTGGAGAGAAATGTGGGAGCGGAATTTTAGCTCGATCTGCGTACTAGGCTATAGCAATGAGTGAAGGCTTACGCTGTGGCTCCATTGGCAATTGCAATTGGAATAGGAATGGAAATTTATTGCTTTGGTGGGCATTTTCATTGCCAGGCAATTTCAATTATAAAATGTGTGTATAGAAATATTTGACAGCAAATGCAGTCAAATGCTGTTCAAATTCCCTGTTTTTAATAAAATTTATTTTTAATTCACTATATTTTGTCATGTGCGTTCTCATATTCTACGATTTAATTAAAAAAATCAATAAAAAAGTCATTCACAATTACGGGGAATCCCATTTTTCCTCAATTTATTGCCTTGACAATGGAAATCAATAATTGCCTTTCATCTTCTAGGCAATATTGCCATTGACAAAGCGTCTCCATTGGCATTATTAAAGGCAATAGCAAAGTGAGGCAATTTATTGCCTCAAATAATGCCAATGGAGCCGCTGGGTTAACTGCATTCAATTACTCTTTGAAAAAGTGCTAAGTGAAAAATTACAAATTAGCTAGCTAGCGACACCTTTCTGCGAAAAATGGTATGAAATTCATGTTGAGTTGAATGCTTTCAAACAAGAAAAAGGCTAGTTCAGCAACAATTATCGATGCCTGCGACATCTATAGGTGTGTTTTTTTTGCAAGCCCATGGGAATCGTATGAAAAAAATGACATCGGGGCTAAGCGACGCCATTACAGAAAAAAAATGGAGTTTCCATACAAACTATCGATAACATGTAGGAAATTCATGCAGGTAACACAGTTTTTATCTGGGCTTAAGTTAAGCCCCTAAAATTCTCTGGGCTTGGCTAAGCCCGAAGGGGCTTAGTTGTTGTTGCTTTTAAAATGTAAATTGCTTAGCCCCGACGTCGTTTTTTTCGACCAAGCCCATTCGGAAAGGGAAAAAACACAGCTTATGATTCAGCTTTTTATCTGTTTATTTAGATGTAGGAGTGTTTCACTTTTCTACAAAAGTAAAAGTAGGAACGCTCTAACTTTTACTTTTGCAAAACTTGAAATAAAAGATAGGATTGAGTAGTTTATTGAAAAAAGACAAAAATCGATTCGGATTGAATCCGATTATTTGATCCGCTCATGTAAACGTGGTATTAGAAGGTTAAGTGGCGTTTTTAAAAAACTTGAATTTGCCGGCAAATAAGTTCTCTAAACATTGTATCTTTGAATTTATCATCATTTATGATTGTAAATATATGTGAACAGGTAGACAATAATGTAACAATGAAAAATAAAATAGTCATAAAAGGGAACAAAAAACATAAATAACATGAAACTAAACTCTCGAAAGTTATCTGTGTAGTGTAGCGGCAACATGCAAAAGCTTAATTTAATTTTGGTGGTTAATAATACTCTTAATAGTGAGTACGCTAATTTTCACGAAACTCTTATTATCTACACGTCAATTGATATTGTGTATCATGCTTAACAATTCTTCCTGTCGACAAGAGTGCCATCTGGAGCTGTTCGCCATCCATTTTGGTATACCTTGGTCACAAAAAACAACAACAAGATGGAGAAAAAAACAAAACACAACAAGATTTGACATTTCTCTGGAGTTGAAAGTTTTGTTCTGCGGTGCTATACAAATACTCAAAAGTGTTTCTCGTTCGTTTAAATAAATTAAAAACAAATGTATCTCTTAAAAGTTTTTAATTAATCAAATGACAGTGCATAATTAATATGAAGTGATAAAAATATCAATGAACTTCGATTTTAAGTGTCCAAAGTCGATTAATGATATGAAGCGCGCGCTCGCCGACGTGTTCTTCATTTGATGTGTTTTTGATGGATTTTGGATTGTTTTTTTTTTTACTTTAATGGACGCACAACAATTTTTTTCTATTTCTGCTACTATTCCCGGAAATATATTTGTTTTTAATCGAATTAAATGACGCGTAAATCTGAATGCACTTTTGAGTATTTGTATGCCCATTAATTTGTTTACTTTTTGCCTCGAAATTTATGTCAGTGGCCAACGCACACAATCTCATATTAAATAGATTTTTTTTTTATAAATTCTTTTCAACCCAAAAAAGAAATCGACCAACGTTTGAAAGATTTCGGGTGTTTTGCATATGATGTCGTCTCCCGTCTCCACTGTGCATGAACTATGGTCGGATTTTTAGCATGTCGAGAAAAAAAAAAACTAATACGGCTACAGAAATACATGTTCAAAAAATAGTGAAATATGAAATATCTATATATTTTATTTTAGTTTCCAAGTTTAAAATTCTGTATATGTCCAGTGGAGGCGGAATACATATGAAAAAAAGCAAGAGGGAGAGTGTTTAGAAAAGAAAACCACGCATTGTTAGCTGCCAAGATCCGAATATTTTTTTGATATTCGTGTATTTTTTAGATATTATTAATTTTGAAGATTTATATACGGGGTGTTTTGCATATGATTTCATCGGTCGGATTTTGAGAAAAAAAAATAGTACGACCAAAGAAATTCATGTTCAAATAGTGACCCAAGCAATCAAGCATATATTTTAGTTTCCAAATTTGATATTTTGTTCATGTCCAGTGGAGGCAGAATATAGATAAAGAAAAAAAGCTACAGGGAGAAGGTTCAGAAAAAATAATCGCATTGGAAGCTGCCAAAATCCGAAAATTTTTGGCATACATATTTTTTATGTTATTCCTTTTTTTAATAGATTTAATTAATTTAGAAGATTCTTGTACGGGGTGTTTTGCATATGATTTCGTCTTCACTGTGCAGTTACTACTCTCGGATTTTGAGTATTCTTAGGAATGAAAATTAATGCGGCCATAGAAATCCATGTTCAAATAGTGACATACATATCTATATATTGTAATAACTTTCCATATTTGAACTATAACGACTCCGAAATGCAAACAAACGGACACAATAAAACTTACGGTCGCAGTGCAAACATACCCTTATTAGCTATAATTATAGCAACTCTCAAACGAAGGAAGCGCCATCTGCCGGATTATAGCAGATTTACCAGCTGTCAAATAAAAGCTTTTGGAAGGGAAATTATTGGGAAATTTCCCCTACGGAAAGCTCTGGAAGCAGAGACCAGAACGTTCTCCTTATTTCGAGAGTTTGGAAAACAAGTATAAAAGGCACAGGTTTGAACGGCAGCGACACAGTTTGTTTTTAATCGTGAATGAATAAAGTTGGTTGTAATAAAAGTGAAAAGTAAAGTTTGTGAATTAATTCAGTGGTGAAGAATAAATCGTTTTGTTTGTAGTAAGAAAAGTAAAGTGTTTTATTTTGCGAAATAAATAAGTGGACGTTTTGAATAAAGTAAATAAGTTTTATTAACGAACCTGAGAAAATATTACATTGGTGTCAGAAGTGGGATAAAACTTATTTTATTTGTGCACTCAGTAAATTTATTGTGTGGAAAGTGAAAAAAAAAGACAATGGGTAAATCTATGAATGATTTAAATTTAGTGGAACTAAAGGCAGAACTGAATAAACGAGATCTTCCTACTGCTGGAACAAAGAATGATCTTATAATTCGTCTGCAAGAAGATTTAAGAAGATGTGGAAAAAACCCGGACACGTTTATATTCGACATTGAAATGGAAGAACAGCAAGAGCAAGTAAGTACATCGGGCATGACCAATATGCTGTCTCAGCTGCTTGCAAAATTTGATAGTCAGGAAAAGAATCTTTTTTTGAACGTTTCGAACAACAAAGCCAAGAACAACGGAGTGAACAAAAGAATCTTCTCGAACGTTTCGAACAACAAAGCCGAGAACAACGGAGTGAACAAAAGAATCTTCTCGAACGTTTCGAACAACAAAGTCAAGAGCAGAAGAATCTTCTAGAACAACAAAGCCAAGAACAAAAGTGTCTGCTGGAAAAACAGACAAACATGCTTGAATGTAAGTTAGATGCCTTTGACAGTAGAATTGTTGCCCTTGACGAGCGTGTCGATAAGCAATTTCCTTCTATCGATAAACAATTGTTAACTCTCGATCAACAATTGTCTAATGTCGATAAGCAATTGTCGACAGTAGAAGCAAAGTTCGAAGATAAAATCGAATCCATTACAAAGGAATTAGATAAAGTAAAGAAAATGAAGGTTCGAGAAAGTTCTGGCGACTGTCCGAAGAAAAAAGAGATGCATCCACCAACCTTCGATGGGCAAACTTCTTGGTCAATCTACAAGAAGCAGTTTGAGGCAGCCGCAGCAACAAATGGCTGGGATGAGGAAGACAAATGCATAGCTCTAACGCTTGCCCTCAGAGGACCAGCTGCTGAGCTGTTACAAAGCATACCAGCAGATAAAAATGGCAACTTCAGTGCTCTCGTTCAGGCCATTGACAAACGTTTTGGAGATGGCCATATGCAAGAAGTCTTCCGCGTCCAGCTCAATTCCAGAGTCCAGAAAAGGGGAGAAACTCTGCAACAACTCCAAGCAGACATCGAACGGTTGGCGCACCTGGCATATCCAGCTGCAGGAGATGAAATCATCAACCAATTCGCAACAGAAGCCTTTGTTCGTGCTGTATCTGACATCAACCTTCAGCGAGCAATTCGAACTGCTGGCAAACGCACGCTTCCTGAAGCACTAGCATTCGCCCTCACTATGGAAGCAGCAGAGCAGGCTTCTCAAGGAGTCCATCGGGTAAGAGAAATAGAAATTGAGGAGTGCTCTTGCCAGAGAACAGCATTCCAAAGGAACCAACGCGATGGACCTGCTCGATGCTGGAATTGCAATAAAACCGGACATCTCCAACGCCAGTGCAGATTGCCACCTAGAAGATCTGCTTGTCAACATTGTGGAAGCAGAAATTTTAACTCCTGCTCACCCCGTTTCTCAACCGGGAAACGAGTAAGAACCAACTTCGAGGGGCAGAAGCTGGTTTCTGGTATCGATGGCCCCAGAACCACCATCCAGGTCTCACAGACGAAACGAAACAACAAAAGTCTGACTGTGGCGGCAAAACTTAACGGCAAGAAGCAAGTGGCTACGATCGACACCGGTGCTACTGCCTCCATTGTTCGAAAGGACTTGGTGAAGATGGCATGGCTGCATAACACCAACACTTACCGTCTGAAAACAGCAACAGGAGAGGCAGCCAGAGTGTACGGGGAGGTTCGTCTTACAATCCGTTTGGCAGAACTGGAGTTTTCACATCTATTTCTGGTAGCAGATATATGTGACGAGTGCATCGTTGGAATCGACTTTATGAAAGAGCACGGAGTAATTCTCGATATCGGAAAGCAAGTTCTCAAATACCGAAATGTGGAGATTCCTATGGTTTATGGCAATGAAAATTCATCAACTCTGAGGACTATCATAAAGGAAGATATTTGCCTGCCACCTTCTTCAGAAGTGTTCGTTTGGACAAAAATAAAGGGAGATTTGGGTAGCCATCGATACCTAATGGTGGAACCAGACTCTGAACAGTCTTCTCAAAGCATCATCCTAGGGAAGACCCTTGTGGCGCCAAAGAACAACATGGTGCCCGTACGGATACTCAACATCAAACCGTACGAAGTCAAGCTTAGAAAAGGAGAAGTTGTTGGAAAATGTGAATCCGTATCCGCAATAACTAAAATTACAGAAGTTGATACACAAGAATATGTGGACCCCAGGATAGTGAACACTATGAAGTCAAACATTCTCAAGTCTTCAAAATTAAGTGAATATCAGCTAAGTGTTGCTGGAAGCCTCCTTCATGAGTATGCTGATATACTCTCTTCACCCAATGGGCAGTATGGTCGAACACAACTGGTGCAGCATCGAATCGACACAGGAGACGCAAGACCTATTTCGACAACCAGCAAGACGTCTCCCATTAGCCAAACAAGCCGAAGTTGAAGAGATGATATCGACCATGAAGAAAGATGGACTAATCGAAAACTCTAAAAGTCCATGGGCATCCCCAGTTGTTCTTGTCAAAAAGAAGGACGGAAGTACTCGATTTTGTGTGGACTATCGGAGGCTGAACGATGTGACAAAGAAAGACAGCTACCCTCTGCCAAGAATCAGCGATACTCTGGATGCGATGGAAGGAGCTGAATGGTTTTCAACATTGGACTTGAAGAGTGGCTACTGGCAGGTAGAAATCCATCCAGAAGATCGAGAAAAGACGGCTTTCTCCACAGGAAATGGTCTGTGGCAATTTAAAGTGATGCCTTTCGGACTATGCAACGCTCCGGCAACATTTGAGCGTTTGATGGAGTGCGTTTTACAAGGACTTACTTGGAAATCTTGCCTAGTCTATTTGGACGATGTCATTGTTTATGGTAAGACATTTGATGAGCATTGTGGAAACCTTAAGGCCGTGTTCCAGAGGCTTCGAGAAGCAAACTTGAAATTGAATCCAGACAAGTGCGAGTTTTTCAAGTCTGAGGTAAAATACTTGGGACATATCATCTCTTCCCAAGGAGTGAAGACTGATCCTGAAAAAGTTGACACCGTAAAGAATTGGCCGACACCACAGGATAAACATCAACTCCGGAGCTTTCTTGGTCTAGCCACGTACTATCGACGATTTGTGAAGGATTTTGCTGGGATCGCGAAAAGTTTGCACCAGCTAACAGAGAAAAGCAAACCGTTCAAATGGTCAAGCGAGTGCGAGAAAAGCTTCCAGGAACTTAAGCAGCGCCTATGCAATACACCAGTTTTGGCCTATCCGACACCAGGGAAACCTTTCATCATCGACGCTGACGCAAGTAACGTAGGAATTGGTGCCGTACTATCACAAGTCCACGAAGGAGAAGAGAAGGTCGTTGCCTATTACAGCAAGGTGCTCTCAAAGCCAGAAAGAAATTACTGTGTGACCAGAAGAGAACTTCTAGCTTTAGTATCGGCAACAAAACACTTCCATAAGTACATCTATGGACAGAAGTTCCTTCTTCGAACAGATCATGGCGCACTTAATTGGCTGTTGAACTTCAAAAATCCAGAAGGACAAGTGGCAAGATGGATTGAGAGATTGCAGACATACGACTACCAGATCCAACATCGAAGAGGAAGGCTGCACTCAAATGCAGATGCTTTATCTCGGAGACCATGCAAACCGGACTGCAAGCACTGCACACGTCAGGAAGAGAAGGAGGTTGCTTCCATCCAGCGATTAAGAGCCGATCCCATTTACGGTTGGAGTAATGAAGAACTGAGGACTGCCCAACAAGAAGACTCGGATATTGAACCCATTCTTGCGTGGAAGGAACACCAAGAGAAACCAGAATGGGGTGACATCTCCGATAGAAGTCCAACTCTTAAAGCGTATTGGGCACAATGGGACTCGCTTCATGTACAAGAAGGAGTACTAAGACGTAAATGGGAATCCACAGACGGCAAATCATATGTGATGCAGCTAGTCATACCTCGTTCCAAAGTTAATGACGTTCTGCAAGAGCTGCATGATGGAGCTTCCGGAGGACATTTGGGTGTCAATAAGACACTGGAAAAGGTAAGACAGCGATTCTACTGGCTACACGCAAGAGAAGACGTCGAAAAATGGTGCCGAAAATGTGATACTTGTGCTGCAAGCAAGGGACCAGGCAGAAAAGTCCAGAGTAGAATGCAGCAGTATAATGTGGGCACGCCCTTTGAGAGGATTGCAATAGACGTTGCAGGCCCTTTTCCAGAAACCGAAAACGGAAACCGATACATCCTGGTAGTAATGGACTACTTCAGCAAGTGGCCTGAGGCATTTGCCATCCCAAACCAGGAAACCAAAACAGTCGCGGATCAGATTGTTTTCAACTGGGTAAGCAGGTTTGGTGTACCTATGGAACTCCATTCAGATCAAGGGAGGAACTTCGAGTCCAAAATTTTTCAGGAAGTTTGTACACTCCTTGGCATTAAAAAGACGAGGACAACACCACTTCACCCACAATCTGATGGGATGGTTGAACGATTCAACCGGACCCTTAAAGAACACCTTTCCAAAGTTGTAAGCGACAACCAACGAGACTGGGATCGGCATATTCCGTTATTCTTGATGGCCTATCGAAGTGCGGTACATAGCTCAACAGGACATACACCATCAGAAATCCTGCTCGGGAGCACAATACGACTACCAAGTGAAATCAAATTTGGATGTTCTACAAGTGAGCCACAAGGAATAGACGACTACGTGGACAACCTCAAAGAAAAGCTAGTTGACATTCACGAAAGGACGAGGGCAAATATAAAGCTATCGAGTGATCGGATGAAAACAAGATATGACGCAAAAGCCACAACGACAGGATTCCAAGTGGGAGACCTTGTGTGGTTTTATAATCCCCACCGTCGGAAGGGACTCTCACCGAAGCTTCAACAAAATTGGGAAGGCCCTTATACTGTTGTAACACGAATAAACGATGTCGTCTACCGCATTCAGAGAGGATTAAGAGGCAAGCTAAAAGTAGTTCACAGCGACCGTTTACATCATTATAATGGTGATGGAAGTGATGGATTTGCTCGGGACGATCAATCCTAAGAGGGGGCAGTGTAATAACTTTCCATATTTGAACTATAACGACTCCGAAATGCAAACAAACGGACACAATAAAACTTACGGTCGCAGTGCAAACATACCCTTATTAGCTATAATTATAGCAACTCTCAAACGAAGGAAGCGCCATCTGCCGGATTATAGCAGATTTACCAGCTGTCAAATAAAAGCTTTTGGAAGGGAAATTATTGGGAAATTTCCCCTACGGAAAGCTCTGGAAGCAGAGACCAGAACGTTCTCCTTATTTCGAGAGTTTGGAAAACAAGTATAAAAGGCACAGGTTTGAACGGCAGCGACACAGTTTGTTTTTAATCGTGAATGAATAAAGTTGGTTGTAATAAAAGTGAAAAGTAAAGTTTGTGAATTAATTCAGTGGTGAAGAATAAATCGTTTTGTTTGTAGTAAGAAAAGTAAAGTGTTTTATTTTGCGAAATAAATAAGTGAACGTTTTGAATAAAGTAAATAAGTTTTATTAACGAACCTGAGAAAATATTACAATATTTTATTTTGCTAGTTTAATATTTAGTTCATGCTCAATGGAGGTGGAATATACAGTGTTGGACAGAGAATTAGCACACAATAGTGGATCGGATTTAAATAAGGAAGATCTTTATTTTTGTTATGTTCTTGGAACATAATTTATTGAAAACTCTTTAATTCAATATTAAAAAACTTAAATATATACAAAAAAAGAATTCAGCAAAATAAAAACAATAAAAAATCATTAAATAAAATTTGTTGGTGTGATACCGGTAGTCACAAAATTAGCACAAGTACGAAATAAAATAATCTATCACTAAAACAAGTAGTTTTTTTCTAATATTTTGTTGGGTACCCTTTCTGCTTTAACACAGCCTTAAACCGCCCAGGAATACTCGCATCTAGTTGCTGGCATTGATGAACAGGAATGCTGTTCCAGCTATCCCTAATTGCCTCCAAAAGTTCTGCTAGATTCCTTGGCTTCCTTAGTCCAACCTGATATTTAACATCGTTCCATACATTTTCTATGGGATTCAGGTCAGTCTGCACAGGCCAAGTCAAAAAATTGATTTGCTGATCACTAATGCACTGCTTCACCAACCGGGAAGTGTATAAAGGATCATTATCATTCATGAATGTCCATGATAATGGTAAATTATCGTCTGCAAAGGGCTCCATATGGTTTTCAAAAATGCTCTTGTACTGATGCTGGTCTATTTGCTGCTCTATTTTCGAAATAGGCCCTACACAGCACCATGAAAACGCAGCCCACACCATAATACACACACCACTGTGTTTCATAGTTTTAACTAACGTGGATTAATATCTTGCTTTGGTGGACGCCAAACATAACGCTTTCCATCAGACCCAAATCGATTTAATTGAGAGTCATCACTCCAAAAAACATTTTTCCAAAATGATAAGGATTTGGATCCGTACTCCGGTGAACTTAAGCCTGGCTGTAATATTTTTTTTTGACAGCAGTGTTTTGTAGTGCGTTTTCATGGTACGGTGTAGGGGCTGTTGTAAAAATAGAGCAGCAAATGGACCAGCATCACTACAAGAGCATTTTGGAAAACCATATGGAGCACTTTGCAGACGATAATTTACCATTATCATGGACATTTATGCATGATAATGATCCTTTATACACTTCCCGGTTGGTGAAGCAGTGCATTAGTGATCAGCAAATCAATTTTTTGTCTTGGCCTGCGCAGAGTCCTGACCTGAAACCCATAGAAAATCTATGGAACGATGTTAATATCAGGTTGGACTAAGGAAGCCAAGGAATCTAGCAGAGCTTTGGGAGGCAATTAAGGATGGCTGGAACAGCATTCCTATTCAATAATGCAAACACCTAGAGGCGAGTATTCCTCGGCGGTTTAAGGCTGTGTTAAAGCAGAAAGAGAACCCAACAAAATATTAGAAAAAAACTACTTGTTTTAGTGATAGATTATTTTATTTCGTACTTGTGCTAATTCTGTGACCACCCCATATTACACCAACAAATTTTATTTAATGATTTTTTGTTGTTGTTATTTTGCTGAATTTTTTTTTTGTGTATATTTAAGTTTTTTAACGTTGAATTAAAGAGTTTTCAATAAATTATGTTCCAAGAACATAGCAAAAATATAGATTTTTCTAATGTGTGCTAATTCTCTGTCCAACACTGTAGGTTGTTAAAAAAGCTACAGGCCGAAGGTTCAGAAAAGAAAAAAATTACCTATCGCATTGGAAACTGCCAAAATCCGAGCATTTTTGGCATACAGAAGTAATGATGAAAGTTATTATACACAAAACTATCAGAAATTTGAATCCATGTCTCGTTGCAGGATTATTGCAAGTTCTATGTACAAAGCGCTGTCATTTTAAATAAAATACTTCATAAGGATTATTAAAACGGTTCTGAGTTGCCAAATAAGTTCTCTAAGTGCTTCTGAAAAAATTTTCAATTCCTTTAAAACTAATTTTGTAATTTTTCAAGAAACTAATGAATTTTGTAATATTAAATTTATAGAAAATTTTGTTACAACTAGAAATGGTTTTTAAAAGTTTATTATTGACGAATGCTTCAATCAGTAAAATTAAGTAAAATGTTTTGCACATAAAAGTTACAAAAATTTCCAAAAAATCTTACGATTTCTTGTAGTGTTCTATACAAAACGCTGTCATTTGAAAACAACTTGAGTGATTTGGGTTGTTAAAACGGTTCTGTTTTTCAAATTAAGTGCTCTAAGTGCTAGGAATTGTAAAATACTTGCCCTGTTGTCGTGAAAGAAGTTTTACTTCTAGCGCGTGTACATAAGTACGCACACTCTTTTTTTGACTAATTTGACTGGGCTATTAGAAGAATATCAATGATAAAATTTTAAATTGATACAATTTTGAAATTCATTTTTACCATAAACACTATAATATAATTGAATTCAAAAATAATGTATATAAAATACGCAAAGGAAAAAAAATACATATACAGGGTGTCCTGTAAATAATGGATAACCTTGCAACTGGTTATAGCAGGCCTTATGACCTTTCCAGAAAAAAATATAAAAAAAATATTTTCCCAGTGGTTACTTTGTTATGATGTGTTTTCCAAAAGTTGTTAACAAGTACTACTTTCCTCAAATACGTGAACGCTACGACCATGGATGAACAATTTTTAATATTTTTATATTTTTGTAATATTCTAGAATAACTGTTGTAATAGATAGGCGGTAAAATTTAATAGTAGTTATTGCATTTTTTTTATTATAATTTTCTAAAATATTTTTGTCAGTACAAAAATTTATTTTCAAAAAAGTTTGACCACCTCTAATAAATTAAAATTGTATGAAAACATGAATGGCCAATTACTTAAAAAAGTTGTCCATTTAATGCACTTTCCAAAATGGTATAACACATGCTTGTGTTTTAGCGAAATAACCAAGAATATTTGTCAATCATCTAATAAAACACCTTTTAACATTTTCGCAAAATGTCTATTAAAATGTTACAATAACCTTCAAATTTGGGTTGGACAAAGATTTTCTATTTTGATGTGTAAGGGGGTTCAGTGCAGGTATAAAACTCGATTTTAGGTGTTGAAAGCCTCACCATTTGGCCACCATATTGAAAAACGAGTTCTGAAAAGTTTTCTGTGGCAACTTAAATTTAATTAGTCTTAGAAAATAACTTTGGTACAAATTTGTAGCAAATTTAATTCTCTTCAATTTATGTTAATGCACTTTTTACCCTAAAGTAATAAATAAAAAAGTTATAATCAAAAACATATGAATTTTTTCAATTTTTAAATTTTGATTATAACTTTTTAATTTATAACTTTAGGGTAAAAAGTGCATTAACATTGGAATTGGCCATTCATGTTCTCATACAATTTTAATTTATTAGAGGTGGTCAAACTTTTTTGAAAATAAATTTTTGTACTGACAAAAATATTTTAGAAAATTATAATAAAAAAAATGCAATAACTACTATTAAATTTTACCACCTATCTATTACAACAGTTATTCTAGAATACTACAAAAATATAAAAATATTAAAAATTGTTCATCCATGGTCGTAGCGTTCACGTTTTTGAGGAAAGTAGTACTTGTTAACAACTTTTGGAAAAAACATCATAACAAAGTAACCACTGGGAAAATATTTTTTTTATATTTTTTTCTGGAAAGGTCATAAGGCCTGCTATAACCAGTTGCAAGGTTATCCATTATTTACAGGACACCCTGTATATAATAATCATAGCCAACTACATATATATTGTACAGCACAAACTTAAAAATCAGAAATTTGTTCGGCTAAGTTGAAGAAACCAATCGCTTGAACTTGTTAAGGTTGTAAGTAAATCTCATTTGACTAGAAAGATTGTTCCAAAATTTAATGCCACGAATAAGAAACGATGAGGAAGCCCGCGCACTTCTATGCCTGGGTAAAGAAGTTTTATTAGAAGCAGTATTTTGTAAAAACGCAATTTTATTGAAAAGGTATACTGGGGTGGTTTTAAAAACAATTTTGTGGAGTGTGGATAAAACTCTTAATTTCAAAAAAGCACTAAAAGACATCCCCAAAAATGAATTTACAAAACCAGTTATATGATCCCTCCTCCTTATGTAATAAACATACCTTACTACATCATTGAAACATACTCTCAGTCTATTACCCCTATTACACGCCAGCATCGAAACACCTTACCGAAAAAGCAATTCGACTCTGTATGGGCATTTACACACCCATTGTGTCGATGTGGGGCTGTCAAAACACTCATTTCTGAATGAGCCCATATACATTTATCAGTTTCTGCTATAATGCATTATCCTTTAATATCACTTATATAAATAAAAAAACTCATTTCAAAATAATCCAGCAATAGGCAAACTAAAAAAAACAACAAATCGCGTCGGTAAACCATTCCGTTCCTTTTTACATACCACGTCGTCAGCATCGCCATACTATACCGGTGCAATACTACTCGAAATACTGTGTCGGTATATCTCCTTTTTACACTACCAAAAACCTTTATCGACACTATGAATCGACACAGTGTTTCGCTGCGTGTAATATGGGTATATATAACACTGTACCAGTAGCTCCAGACAGAATTTCCGCACCGTACAAAAAGTGAGGAACCAGAAGAGCCTTGGCAAGTTTAACTTTTATATGAAGTGGAAAATAGTCATTGATGTTAAAAAGTTTTCGTAACATGAAATTAATGCGACTTATGACGTTGTTTACATGAGACTCACAAGATAACGTTTCATCAAGTATAAGACCCAAACTCTTATAACCTTATTCTTGTAAGGGATTATAACATTATCTAGCAGAATTGGATCTAACAAGCTACTCACGGGTCTGAAGTAAAATGCTATTGCCTGGGACTTTTCTGGGTTTAATTTTAAGTGGACATCATCAGCGAATGGATGAGTGAGACACGAAGATGTATCATATTGAAGATCGTTGATGTACATTGAAAATAATATCGGACCTAGTATGGAACCTTGAGGTACTCCCGAAGTAATTTCAACGAAATCGGAATTATCTTCACCTATATTACGAACTTTCTTCAAAAGTAAGAGAAGACTGACTACAGAAATGATCCTGTGAAGTATAGTCTTCACCTATACAAACACATTGATAGCGATGAGATAAATAGGAGAAAACCAAATTGCATGCACTGTTAGAAAAGCAAAAATATCGTTTGAGTTTGGAACAGATTCGAATATGGTTAACACTATCGAAAGCTTTGCTAAAATCTAAAAGTAATAACACAGAGACAGACTTAGTATCTATATTCATTTTTATTGTATAAGATCAATGAGAGTAGTAGTTGTACTATGATTTTTGCGAAAACCTGATTGGTTGCAATAAAGTAAGTTTTTACTAGTAAGAAAATCATTAATTTGGCTTTTCATTAATATCTCACAGATTTTCGATGCAGCTGGTAACAGGCTTATAGGCCTAAAGTCAGTTAGGTCTTGAGCATTAGCTTTTTTCCCAACAGTTTTGACCTAATTTCCAGGCTTGGGGGATATAAAGAAGTAGTGAGATAAAATTAATAACATGAACCAAATGGTGAGAGATTAGAGGAAAAAGCATTTTGATAAACTTGACTGGAACTTGATCAAAACCAATAGCATTTGATTTAATAGAAATCAATGCCTTAAAAACTTCATCAAGGGAAACACAAAGATACGAAAAGGCATCTTCACTTTCGGGCAACTCAACTTCACCGGCCTCATTAACTGCGTCGCTTTGTTATCGAGAGAAATAAACATTAATTTCAGTAGGATCAAGATTTCCATCATGGATCCCTTCATTGCTTAGCCCAATAGAGTTAATTTTTTTCCAAAGATCTTTGTTAGAGTAATTGTTCTCAAACTTCCGTATACCGTACTCCATTTTTACCATTTTAATTTCGCTTTTTACTTTGTTTCTGTACTACAATATGTTTTCCAGGTATTCTCAGAAGGGTTGCTACGATATGCTCCAAAAGAAAGGTCCCTCAAACTAATAGCACTGGCAACTCGAGGAGAGTTGACTGTTTAAAAAATCTACTTGAGTATTGACATCATTCGTACGATAAAGAAGATCAAAATTAATCGTTGAAACACTGTTCCGTAGCTGATTTATATTAATCGCATTAAAGTCCCTAATTTTCACTTCAACGTCAACAATATGAGGAATTATATCTAAGGAAACAAAAATAAAAGCATGTTTAGATATAGCTGGTATCCAGAACTGATCCCTATAGTGCACTAAATTGGGGTTATTTAAAATCGTAAAATCAATTAAGGATGTAGTCGAGTGAAATGTGTCGAAATGGGTTGGAATATTGTTATGAATTGCGGCTAAGTTACATCTACCTAACAAATTATCACATGAAAGCTTTTTGATACTATCCATGAGATTGAAATTAAAGTCACCCATAATGAAAATGTTGTCATATTTTTGCGTTAAATCAGTAAGAACCGGTTAAACTTTAGAAATTTCACCTTTAGAGAGATAGATAACACCAACTATAGTTTTATTATAACCAGAATGAATTTCCGCAAAAATAAACTCAATACCAGGTTCGGATCCCTTTAAAATTCTTTTAGGTTTAATTCGTTCATCAATGTACAAAGCCACCCCACCGCCTCTGACACGCTGCCTTTCCATTCTATAGATTTTATAGCCAGAGATGTGAACAGCCGCATCACTATGATATGTCTTGAGCCAAGTTTCTGAGACACCAATTATACTTAAATAGAGACCGCTGAGAATGGATTTGATTTCATTAAACTTGGAATCCTTTTTGTTAAGACAAAAACTTTGGCTGTTAAAATGACCAATATTAAGAAAGCTTTTCCGATTTTTAAGTTTATCCCTAAGGTAGCTGGAGTCACTTGCTTGTGCTCCAACGATTAAATTAGCCATTTTTTAACTAATAATTATTGAAGTATTGTATATAGTTGGATGAAATATAAGCGTTAATAAAATAACAAAGAGTAATTTTCCGATAAAGAAAAAAAAGTTTATTAATTAAAATAAAAATGAAATTCAAAAAAAGAAAAAAAAAATCAATAATTACAAATGAAAACAAGATTATATGTGTGTATAAATTATCAATATTCAATTTCATAAAAGCAAATGTGTGCTCACCTTAATTACATAAATAAGAAGAGTAAAAGTTTGTCAATAAAATTTAAATTATGAAACATGATATAAATGTAGATATCCAGGTAATTTTTCGTAAGGCGATAAGCAGCCCCGGATCTTCAGTTTTTCCTAACCGGGGCAAAAACTTCATTTTGGCGCCCCTCCAGTTATTGAGTTAAATGAAAAAAATGGCATAGGGGGAAGGCGGGAGACTTGAGCCACTTTGTGTAAAATTGTTGATAAAAACTTGTCTATTTATCTCAGCCGCATGAAAGATACATGTCTATAAAACTACACTTATCTATTTTGAAACTAGTTAAATTGGCTTAAAATATATGCAATCGGTTTCAACCCAGGGCAAATTGTTTGAAGAAAGATTTTTGGCTCAAGTCTCCCGCCCCCTACGGGAGACTTGAACATCCCCTGGGGGAGACTTGAACATACCCAAATTGAACGAGTTAACAATACAAAAAATGAGATCACCGTCTATGATTTTCATAAAACTCAATTGTTACTAACGTTAACGTATTATTTGCTAAGAAAAATGTTTTAAAAATTTATACACGAAAATATTGATGCAAAACTAAAAACAAACGTAAAAACCGTAACAAACGAAAATAAATACACAACTTAAATAAACCCCTCCTTGGGAAATACAGTAAGAAGATTGTTATATTTCTTAAACATAATTTGAGCATTGTTATCCTTTAATTTCCCCTTCTGCGGCAGTTTTTTGACTTTTTTTGGTTTTACTCCTCTTTTTCGTATGATCAAGTCTCCCTACAATAAGTGGTTCAAGTCTCCCGTTCACGTTTTTTGAGACAAAAGAGATTATAAATTCTGTTACGTAAACTGTTGCGTTATTTTGCTCGGGTATTTACAAAAACAATTATTCAAGGAATAAGGTCATACTAAATTATTTAATTAACTACGAGTCAAGCTAAAGTTATGCAATGAAAAGAAAAAAAAAATTGTTTAACTTTTCTTAGCGAAAAATGCATTTACTCGTCCAGGAACCAAAATCAAATGTTGATCCAGAAACCTTTTTATGAGCAAATATAAGGTCATATTCTGCTTCGGATATACAAACACGTCTAGAATTTAAGGGTAGTCTGAGTGAAATATTGCGAGTGGCTCATGTCTCCCGTATGGTCAAGTCTCCCGTTTTCCCCCTACTTAGTTGGATTTTTTGTTACTGGGAGAATAAGACTTTTTAATTAAGTTTTTACTCGATATTACCTACTCAGCAACTTTCTTACTTTATTTATGTTAGATTATTAAATAGACAATGCTTGACACTTTTTACAAGGATTATAATATGTTACCCACAGCCCACACTTCCAATCATTATGTTTCGTCATTGACGTGGGAAAAGGAATTTGTTTAAAGGTGGGCAGCCAATCAGTGCTTGAAACCATCAAACAATTTTCATAAAAAAAAGTAGCGTTCTCTTCTTTAAAAACTTTATATATTGGCCTTGTGCATTTATTTAATTCCCAACTTTGTTCAAAAGTGCACTAATAAATGAATCGACGGAAACAATGCAGCAAATTAACTCTCATTAGAAGTGCTTAAGTAGTACCTCGTGGCATGATGGTTAGTGCGTATGACTGTCATGCCGAAGGTGTGGGCTCGATTCCCAGCCGTGCCACCTAAAAACAGATGTTTTATCCGAGGTACTGCCTCTTGCGTGGAACTGACAAATCCTCCAAGAGTATACTTGTCATGAATAAGTGCTGTTCATTTAGCCGTTCGGACTCAGCAAAAAACTGTAGGTCCCCTTCATTCCTGCCAACAACACGCACAAAGGAATGGTTGAGAGTCGTAAGTCACTAGGCCCTGGTTCTCTACGAGCTGTTGCGTCACCCAATTTATTTATTATTTTTAGAAGTGCTACCAAACTCAACTATGCAGCAATGTCTTACGATATATCTTAATTATAAACTTTGACAGAAAAAGAACATATAATTCGATCCAAATAATGTCAACTAATTGCCCTACAATTGCTTTTTTCCAGAGCAATAAAAAAACTTCAAAAATGTTTGATCTTTTAATGGTTTTTTAATTCGTCGGTATCGGAGCCACCCTTCAATAGAGTTTGACAGTTTGTTGATGGCTCGGCAAATGGTGACGAACTATATTATGACGGAGAAAGTGTAGGTATTTCGATCCGAAAGTCAACCAATTTACCTAAAATCACCTTCTTACGAAGCAGTTAAATTTCAGTTTTTTTTGAAGTTTTTTTTAATCCATCCGCATTACCTATATTAAAACCCATAAAACGCAAGCGTTAGGTGAAGACAACTCGTTTAAGATTTTTATTAGATTCCAATTATTCGGTTTGGTTCGACTGTTAGAGAACAAACAGTAGGTATTTCTGGTCCAAGCCGATGCCAAATCGTGTTGATACATACTGAAACAGAACCGCAAGCAATAATTTTAAACAAACCGAACTGAATGACCGATTTTAACGATTTTTTTTATTGAACATTTATATAAAATTTGAGTTAACTTACAACTATTAAATACATTGAAGAATATAAATGGTAATGTAAATATAAAAAATGACCTTTCCATGTTTCAAGCCTGTTTCACAATGCGACGAGGAAACGAGACGTGATCGTGACGAGATCCCGTCGTTGCTGTCAAACAAATTTCAAACAATGAAAGTATACGACGATATACACAAAGCAGCGTTTCTCGTCGTCACGTCACACCAAGGAATCGAAAAATTGAAAAAAAGACGCGACGAGATGACGATTTTCTTTTTTGACAAGTTATTTACATTAGGAAGTATTTTTTAAAAGAAAAATACGATAACTTGAAATTTAGAGATAAAATAATTCATAATCTGTTGTTTTTAAAGCTTTTTTGGCTAATTTTTATAATTTTTTTTTTAGAAAACAGTTCTCGTTGTAAAAAAATCTCGCCGCATTGTGAATTGGGAAAAGATTTTATAACTAGAAAAAAAAAGATGACAGCGAATCACGTCACGCTCTCGTCTTGTTTTCTCGTCGCATTGTGAATCAGGCTTCAGGCTTTTCACATGTGGTGATGACTAATCGCTAAACAGACGGTTTTTAATTCCATTTGGCGACGTGAAAATCCGTTCCCCAAAAAAGGCGATTTTTTTAGCTTTTTGCGATTCAGTTTATTATAGTTAAAAAATCCTTCTATTTTCTAGTTTGACTGAAATTTTACATTTTTTATTGATTTTTGCTGAATGGCCACATCGAAATACTGGATCTAAACGCACTCAAAAACTGAAAATCGATTTCTTTCCCATCCTTTACTTAAGATTTCTATGATTTTTGAATTAGGCTATTTCCAGCTTTCCAAAAATATGACGTACACTCCTTGAATCTCAGTTAAAATAGTATTAAAACTCGATTCAAAACGAAAAATATGATGAAAAAAAAGTGGGTTACACCACTTTTGCACTCACAGCCTCATTTATGAAGTGGAAATTTTTAAATTTTACGATTTTTTGGTAATTTATATTTTACGTTTGGTGAATCCCCTCAAACCCTGCTTTGTTCAACTAGGTTTGAGAAAAGTCTAACCCGTCCACCAAGGTTTTTCCTTGACTCGGCTTAATAAACCGAGTTGACATATCAATAATGTAAGAAGCTTCACGGAAACTGGTGTAATATGTAAACACAAACAAAATGAAAAATTGGTTTAATGTGACGACCACCTGTAAGAGTAGACAAAATATAAGGCATGAGTACGATAACTCAGGCGCCAAGAAATAATAACTGTTTTTTGTAGAACAGTTTAAAACAAGCATTTTTTACTATGGGATGGGGGGTCTATCTCACCCCGTTTGGGCGGGAGGGGCAGTTTCATAAAAACAGTACCAAAAATGTAAAAAAAGATATTAAAAAATAACGGTAAAACTTATAACAAAGTATTATCCCTTTTTTTAAACCCAATACTCTGTTCTATTAGCCAGTTTTTGATCAAGTGAAATCTATGCATGGTTTTTGAAAAAATGAATTTTAAACTCAAAATTTGCGAGAAAAAAGCATTAAAAAAGGTTTAAAGTGTAATTTCTCAAAACTGTAAAATTATATATCATTTTTTTTCTGAAAATTGTTGCTCCAATTAATTCTTAATCAAAAACTGAAAACTAGATGATTCTATGTCTTCTAGTTTTTGAAAAAATCGATAATTACTATAACTACTTTTGTATGGGATGTTTGTTTTTTGCTTGCTTACGTATTACGGCTGGCGTATAAACAGTGAGGTATGTATGCAACCTCCCTGCTTGGGCACATTATAGGATTTGGGGTAGGTGCGAGGTTGGGTGTATGCAAAGTTTCTTTTGCATTTAAAGAATCTGGATTAAGGAAACATATACATAGCAGTTGTATTGTTCAAAGTATGCGTACCCACTTAGATCATAAAAAAAAGAGCAAACATTAGAATTTTGTACCGTAGTAGTTTTAGTAATTTTCAATTTTCTCAAAAGCTAGAAGACATAGAATCATCTAGTTTTGATTAAGAATTAATTAGAGCAACGAATTTCAGAGAAAATGATATATAATTTTACAGTCTTGAGAAATTACACTTTAAACCTTTTTTTTATGCTTTTTTCTCACAAATTTTGAGTTTAAAATTCATTTTTTCAAAAACCATGCATGGATTTCACTTGATTCAAAAACTGGCTAATAGAACAGAGTATAGTATACCTTTAAATAAAGGTATAATACTTTGTTGTAAGTATTACCGTTATTTTTTAATATTTTTTTTTTACATTTTTGGTACTGTTTTTATGAAATTACCACTCCCGACCAAACGGGGTGAGATAGACCCCCCCTCCCATAGTAAAAATTCTTGTATTAAACTGTTCTATAAAAAACCGTTATAATTTCTTGGCGCCTAAGTTATCGTACTCTCCCCAAATATAAATTTTAGTGTCTGAATCTTTGAAAGTTGTTCAATCTTGCTTATTCGTTGGAACCAGAAAAGTCTTACTGTCGATTTTTCGAAGGTGGGCAATTCATTTTCTTATGATGTTGGATGTTGTAGGAACTGGGGGCCTCGAGCTGTATCTTTTCCTACACATCAAGTGCTTACAATGGTCTTGGCTTTATGCCTTCACTTGCTAAACTTGTAACTGCGAATGTTGACCAAGGAAAGAATTGCAACATTAAACCCATGGCCCTACAGATTGGAGGTTAGTGCGTTGGGCTAACGACCCGACCACAGTAAAAAAGCCAATTGTTATGAGAGAGACGCAAGAAGCCTCGGATAACGACCCCCCTCAAATGGCAACCAGACCCGGAACGAAAATGGACTATGGTCTACGAGTATGCACCTGGAATGTAAGGACACTCTATACACCAGGTGCTATTCAAAAACTTGAATCTGTCCTCTCACGGTACAAGGCAGATATGACCGCGATCCAGGAGATACGATGGATAGGATCAGGTATAACGAAAAGAAAAGATTGCGACATTTATTACAGCTGCCATCAAAGACTGCACATGTTAGGATGTGGATTCGTCGTGGGAAATCGACTCAGATCGAAAGTCATCGATTTTAAGCCGATTAACGATCGCCTGGCTGTGATCCGCATCAAAGCTACCTTCCAAAACATCAGCCTAATATGTGCACACGCCCCTACCGATGAAGCTTAGGAGTCTAACAAGGAGGAGTCTTACGACCTCCTGGACGGAGCCTACGGAGCCTGTCCGGAGTACGATGTCAAAGTCGTGCTCGGAGACTTCAATGCTAAAGTCGGAAAGGAAAACATCTTTGGCGGATTAGTTGGAAAGCACAGCCTCCACGAAACGACAACAGATAACGGATTCCGATTAATCGACTTTGCTGCAGGTCGTAATACGGTGATAAGTAGCAATAGGTTCCCCAGGCGAAGGATACACACAGCAACCTGGCGATCTCCAGATGGTCGAACCGCCATCCAAATCGACCACGTGCTAATTGGCGCAAGGTATGCATCGAACATCTTGGACGTGCGAACTTTCCGAGGCGCAAACGTGGACTCTGACCACTTTCTTGTTGTGACAAAGTTGAGAGCCCGACTGTCCAACGAAAAAAAAACGAAGACCACCCAAAGGAAGAAATTCAACATTGCATGCCTTAGCACATCTGAGAAAGCCAGAGACTACAGTGAGCAATTGACCGGGAAACTCTCTGCCGTAGAGGAGGCAACAGAGGAGCAAAGAAGCATTAGACCAGCCAATGAAGATCCAGTCCCAGCGCCCAGTACTGAAGAGGTTAAGAAAGCCATCCACAAGCTTAAGAACAACAAATCCGCCGGCTCGGATGGCCTACCTGCGGAACTCTTTAAGTATGGAGGAGATGTCCTGGTAGGGTGCATGCACCAGCTCATCAACCAAGTGTGGGAGGAGGAAAGTATGCCCGACGACTGGTCAAATAGCTCCATATGCCCAATCTACAAAAAAGGCGATCCTATGTCCTGCAAGAACTACAGAGGCATATCCCTGCTTAATGTTGCCTACAAGATCCTATCCAACGTACTATGTGAGCGTCTAAAACCTTTCTGCAACACTATGATCGGCACGTACCAGTGTGGCTTCAGGCCAGGCAGATCAACGATAGACCAACAGTCATATTTATTAGATTTTCTTAGAACACGCTTGGGCAGTTGTCCAGCTAGTCAATGCCTAAATAGTTTAGGCAACTGGTTATTTATAAACGCATTCCAACAATTGCCCAAATGTGGCCTCATTTATTCACTGACATGCCTGTTTTTATTCATTTTTGAATGAATTAATGAATTTAAGTACGCTTTGGGGCACGTTCAACTAGCTTTTCCTTCATTTCAAAACTAGAAAATTAGAAAACCAGAAATATTTGCCCACCTTATTCATTAAACGTGTCTACTTTGAAATAAGATTTGGACAACCAATTTCAGTGGATAAGTTAGTCAATCTGAGCTAAGTATTTATAAATAACATTTTGGAGTTGGACAGATGTCTAAAGTTAGACATCGCTTGGAATGGGTTTATAAATAGCACTGCAAATCTTCACATTAAGGCAAATCCTGGAAAAGACCAACGAATTTCAAGTCGAGACCCACCACCTATTCATCGACTTTAAAGCCGCATATAATAGCATAAGTCGCCAAGAGCTTCTATTGGCGATGTCGGAACTCAGGATCCGAAAAAACTGATCCAGCTATGTCGCATGACGTTACAAAATACGCGGTGCAACGTGCAAATGGGTAACAGCTCATCCGAGTTATTCCAGACGTGTACAGGGTTCAGACAAGGAGATGCGCTATCATGTGATTTCTTCAACTTAGTCCTGGAGCAGATAGTGCGCAAGAGTGGTGTTAACATGGAAGGCACAGTCTTCAACAGGTCTTGCTATGCGGACGACATCGACATCATCGGCCGCTCCAAGAGAGCTGTACTTGAAGCATTCACAGTTATTGATGAACAGGCGAAACGCGTTGGTCTTGAAGTGAATGCGGACAAAACAAAGTATATGCTATCAACAAACAAAGCCTCATCTGTCGACCGCCTAGGACAAAACGTCTTTGTTGGTAGCAGTAATTTTGAGGTAGTCAAGGAGTTCACCTACCTCGGAACAAACATCAATTCCACGAACGATATCTTAGTGGAAATCTGAAGAAGAATTACCCTACCAAACCGCTGCTACTTCGGTTTGGCCAAACAAATGGGTTCAAAACTACTTTCTCGAAAGACAGAAAGCACGCTATACAAAATTCTAATTTTACCCGTTCTACTCTACGGTGCCGAGTGCTGGACGATAAGTAAAAAAGGGGAATTGATACTGGGCACTTTCGAGAGAAAAATTCTTCGGCGGATATTTGGTCTTATATGCGAAGAGGGCGATTGGAGGAGAAGATTCAATCGTGAACTGTACGAGCTGTACCAAGATGTGGATGTAGTCCAAAGAGCCAAAACATGTCGACTACTCTGGCTCGGCCACATCGAGCGAATGGACAACAACGCTCCAGCCAAGAAAATCTTCGAATCCCAGCCCCCAGGTTCGAGACGACCAGGAAGACCGAACCTCCGCTATAGGGACCAGGTGGTCACAGACGCAAGAGCGCTTGGTCTCGACGACTGGAGGGAGCGTGCGAGGGACCGCAACCGATGGAAGACCGCAATATCTCAGGCAGAGACCCTTCATGGATCGGGAGCCGATACGTTTTTTTATAATTTGTTTTTATTAGGTCAGTGGTCATTATAGGATATATTTTATAAAAATTCAAGCTCAAGAAGGTACTCAAATGCATCATAATGATTAAAAATTCACTCAAATATAAATTAAAAATAAATAATTTCTGCTTCTTGGGAAATATTTATATACAAATTTGAACTGTCCAGAATTTTTAAATTTACACATAAATATGTAAATATGTATGTATATGTACGAATGAATAAAGCGGGCATAGTATGAATATTTATTTATGAATGTATAAACAATAAACATACACACATACATAAGGTACATGGTTTGGATTGAAACTGCATTTTGGTGAGTATAGAAGTTGTAAAAAGTTGAGCTTTAAAGATAAGAAATAATGTTCTGTGTTTCCTGTTTCCTGACGGTGTCTAGGTATATTTTGGAAAAAGACGAAAAGCTAGGGGTTCAAGAAATATTCGGTTTTAAACACTGAAAAAAAAAAAAATGCAACTCAGCATTTGAATACTACCTTACTATACTCAACATCAATGTGCCGTTCATCACTGAAAAGATTATTAAGATTATGTAAGTATGTACAATGTACATAGTTTTGTTATCTAAATACATAGCTATTGAGCTGTAGACCATGGGGTTCGAGATATTCGGCACCGAAAATGGCCAAGTTTTAACATCGCGAACCCAATAGTTAAGAGCATTACAGCCATGCAATGAAATAAAGTATACGCAATGATATTTGACACATTGGTGTTGACTAGGAAGATCATCAGCGCTCAATGGAAAATCGAATTACTGTTCTATTTGCCGTTTCTGATGCCGAATATCCCTCGAGTTCCATTTATTATCTATTATGATGAAGTATACAAATATTAACCTTTTCAACGATATATGTTGTACATATAATCACGGCCAAGGTCTGATAAGGTGACATTTCTACAAGGTTTTCGCTCATAACTCGACAAACAGCTATGCAAAGCTTGACATTTTTCATATGCGTATGGTAAGGCTTGCCGTATGCCTCACATTCTGTAGACAATATTTTTTGATATCTTTTATAGTTTTCGAATTACGGCCATTCAAAGTGGCTGATAAAGTTACATTTCACTTACGAAATTATTTAACGTTATTAGCCACTTTGAAAGGCCGTATTTCTTGCAGGGGCATACCATAGGCATATGAAAAAAGTTTGGCTTTGCAAAGTTATTTTTCGAATTATAGGTAAACATCATGTAGAATTGTAACGATATCAGTCCGTGGCCTTGCCCATATGTATGACCAATGGCGTCCGCAAGGAAGGTCAGCTATAGGGACACTTGCTCCCTCTAATCTGAATATATTTCGTACATTAGGCAATTCGTCTTCTTTTGAAAGCATTTTAAAGCATAATTTCTGTACCAAAACTATTTTTGAATGAGTTTTCTCCCCCCTAATTGAGATCCTGTATACGCCGCCGTTGTGTTTGACCCATTCGTGTTGCTTAAAAGGACAATTTTGCCAATTCTCTTATAATATTGTTATTTGATTGTGAGCAAGAAGGTGGAAAGTTAATGTCTCAAAATTTATAGCGGACAAAGTCGCGGGCATCAGCTAGTAAGCAATAATAATATACATTATCGACGACGTATTGGGCGTATTTTAGGTTGATTTATCCGATGAACTTATAGATACTTCGGCTTAGAAGTTGTGATGGGTACTTTACTTCTAGACTCATCAGTGCATCTAGGTAAAGCATCATCCGGTGCAGTTATTCCAGCAACAAAAGCGTTAGAAGTACTTGCATCAATATTATTGTCTAGACAAATGTTAATTAAGATGCCGGACTCAGAAGAAATAGTTTTAGATGATCCATCAAGATTTATAATTTTAGAAAATTTGAAACCGGCACTGAATGATTTAATTTTGCCTTTTTTGAGTAGATCCACGCAGACTTTCCGAGCACTATACATTTTTTTGGTCATTAATATAAAGTCTAGATTCTATACACAAGCCAGGGCAAATTTAGTCTAGGGTCAATGGAGGCGATAGAGCAAAATAATTTTTCATGACGCGATCTCTTGTTGCAACGGAGAGAAATTTAATAAGTACAACATTACTATCACTTGCAAGTCTAAAAATTAAAGCAAAATCCTCGGCTCTTATATTAACATTAAGAAATGCGCATAACTTCACAGAAAACTCAAATATATCCAAACCAATCTCAGATGGTCAACCCGAAACTAAAATGTCAAGCCGTTTATTTGTAAACTCGAGAAGATCAGAGCATTTACAGCTGTGGGCATTAGTAAATGAGTTAAATTTTGATTTAATGTCTAAAAGTTCATTATTTACTGAAGACATTTGTATCTCCATCTGGGTCGTCACCTCTTTTGATACAATTCCTGGCAAATCTTTTTTAATATCATCAGCAACCGTGGTCAGTCGATTATTCATAAGAGTAAATAATTTAAACATATGATTAAATTGTTTTGAAATCATGCCAGGGGAATCACTATTAGAACAGCTCACACGCAGAAGTGCAGGGGCATCATCTGTTGTATTTGTAAGCAGGGCTGTCGTTTCAATTTCACAGAAAGCAGTACTTCGAGGAAAAAAATTGCAGTACACTGCAGTACGGCAGTAAAATATATACCAACATAATTGTTAATGCATTTAATTTTGTTTAAATGCAAATATTGTTCATTAAAAATTATCACATATCCGCCAATTACCTATTTAACTCTAGCGCACTGCAATGGTGGTATTCATTATTTCATTACTTACAGAACTATTGTTGTGTTTGTGCACGTTTTTCTGAAAATTATTTAAATAAATTAAAGCCAATAAATTTTCCAGTTGATGGCCTTACTTACCCTGGGCACCACAATAACTTGGTTTATAATGAGAAGATTTAGCGCATATAGTACAAAAAATATTGCTCATCGATTAATGCAATTTTAATAAATTTTTTGACAAAATTTGCCACTCCATAAATTGGCTCCATGATTTACTCTTAAACTATTGAATGCATCAAAAAACATGTAATTTGTATTTTTTATAAAATTGAATAAGCTGCAACTTTTACCTTGTTTATTTCATACCAAAAAGTTGATAGTTTTCGAAAAATTTGCAAAAAACTGAACTTTACAACTTTTTACTCCTCCAAAAATTCTTTTTTCAGCCAAAATTTAGAAATTGGAAATTGCTCAAGACGTCAAAACAAAGCCCCACCAAAATTCAACTTTGTAGGAGTTTTTTCGAAGTACGTTAAAATCTAAATTTCATGGTCTAGAGATCCATTAGTATAATTTAACATTGCTTTTGACAGTTGGGTGAAAAAACTACATTTCGACGTGTGTGGAATATTTCGTTCCAAATGGCATCAAAATATCCTTAAACTTCCTTTTTTCGGATCGGAAAAGAAAATCTGAAAAATTCCAGAATTACGAATTTTTTACTGGTGATATACAGGCTATGCCTATATTGCAAACTACGCACTCGTAAAAAATGGAACTCGAGTGAGCGTATTCTATACAATTTTATCTGTTTTGTTTATAAAAGAAAACATTAGATAAAAAGGACTAAAACTTTTTGGATATGATAATGATTTGAATATGTTGTGTGAACAAATTTTCAAAAAAGCAGTACTTTGGTCGTATTAGCAGTACGGCAGTACGGAGTTTCAAAAAGCAGTACAAACAGTGACGGTGCGTCAATAAGACGTTTTAGACAGTGTCTACCCTACCGTAAAGAGAGAAAAAAAAGAAACCTACTTGTTACAATAAAAAAAAACTGTGTTTACTTACATTCATTGCATTAACCATTAAGTCCCTAACACTAAGGCCTGGTTCACACGAGATTGTACCGCACGATTTTTTGCAGTATAAATCCGTGCGAATGAGCAGTGGCGTATATATTTTGCATAGAGCCTTTCACACGACGTTTGTACGGCAAGAAAACGTACTCAGCTAAGTACGTTTATCGAATACTCAACGGACTTATCAAAGAAAACGAATGAACTGTGACGTATCGTCTTCCAGTGGTGTATAGTTTTATATAGTCTCGTTCACACGGTTTAAATCCACGTTGGGTATTTGTTCGTTGGCATGGAATGAGCTTCAGTGGAGAGAAAAGCCGATGTACACAAAAAAAATTAATCGACCGATATGGTTGGTTTAAAAAAATTATAACTCCGGTGATACTCATTGGATCTTGTAGGTTAAGGTCTTAAAATAGAGAAGAGGAATAAGGCAATAAATGTGCGTTTTTAGTTTTTCAAAATTATAAAAATTTTCATCAACATTTGAATTTAGAATAAAATAAATGGAATTGAATTGGGCTTTATTCACCCCTTTAGTATGAACATTTTTGCCCCTCCTCAATGATTTTTTTTACACAATATAGCCCGTTATATCAGCTTTCTTTAAAGACCTTAACCTTGAAGATCCAATCAGCAGAACGGGAGCTATAATTTTTTAAAGCCGTCCATATCAAATTTTAATAAAAAAAATTCCATGTAGATAACGGGATCTTCTCGTGGACGTGGACAATGGTCCAAGCAGGTAATTTCAATGCAATTGTTTTGATTTTTCGATCAGTTTAAAATCAAGATTGTGTCGCTTATATACCACGTAGGATAATGAATGAGGTATCAAAATAACCGTAATTTTATTTATATGTTATATTAAAGACAACAAGAAAATTCATTAATGCACTAAACAGATATGAGTTCATAAGTGAAAGCGCTCAAATAATGCCGTTATCTCAGTCCAACGGTATTCTAGGACTCTTATTTTTTTAAATTTATATTTAAATCAATATTTTTTATCATCCGTCCAAATTTCAGCTTTCTAGCCCTTGCCCTTAAAAAGATAAAAATAAAATACTTCACAAATTCAAACTTTTCCATTAATTTTCATTATTCCGCAGCTATTCGAGTTTTAAACGAATAAATCTGTGGTGTTTGGTAGAAACCTGATAACTCCATTTTGAAATTAGCGTCTTTACGCCCACTTTAAATCAAGCTAGAGTGTAATCGAGGCCACAGATTTTCTTCAAATTTGGAATACTTATGAACATAACCTTTGAAAAATTATGTTTCAAATTTGAAGAAAATCGGTTCACCCGTTTAGGTTGTAGGTCGATGTAAACTGGGCGCAAAGACGCAAATTTTAAAATGGAGTTATCATGTTTCTACCAAACACCACAGAAATATAAATATCGTGTGAACACCCGATTTTTGTTCGGTAAAAACCGAATGCGATAAAAAACGTGCGGTACAATCTCGTGTGAACCAGGCCTAACATCCATAGCCTATCTCAAATTTTCAACACCTATAATTTAACGAACATAAATCATGCATTCATCCCTTACTATTCACACACTCACATTTTCCACACCTACTTTTATTTCTTTAGATAATTTGACCTCTACCAACAACCACAATCCACAAAGCAAAAAATCTCAATGCTCTTGTGGCGACATCTCAAACTTCAAAACAAAACCTATTCAGTTGTTCATAATCTACTACACATATTTTTCTGAAAATTATATTTTCTTTTACTTCCTTTTTCAATGAAAAAATTAAGAGTATAAATAGAGGTGGCTCAACGAATATCGAGTCTCTTCTTTGTATCGACGACGCCTCGTGCGCAAAACTTAATATAAAGCTTGTATATTTGTAAGTAGTTTTAAGTTGGATTTTTAATAAATTGGAGTGTTATTAAACTAAGCTTTGCATCTTTTTATTTAATTAATCGACTCCATACTCTCACACAATACAAACACTAGCTTCGCTATGACTCTGCCTTCTGCATCTGCTACGTGCTTCGGGAAAACCCGACTGAAAACGAAGACAGAGTCTTTCGTTCTACCTAAATTAAATGAAAATAAAATCAGCGGATTATGTTGCTCAGGTAGAATTTCTATGTGGAGCAAGTAGACAGATTCGAATCTGTCTTATTGCTTGTTTTGCGTTGAATTTTGAAGTAAATTCGAAACTTTTTCGTTGACCGTTAAGTGAAGAGAACAACTTCTTAATTTTTTATTTTTGGAGTAGATTAAAGAGGAGTGGGCAGTTGTATGTCAACCCTAAAAAATGCAATAGGTAGGAAGGCTGGACTCTTTCGCAGAAGTACACTACTGACGAAAACAAAATTAAGGGAATAATAATCCTCCCTTGTGCTTCTTCTTGTTTTGAAATTGTTTTTCAAATACATATTTATTTTATGGTACCACTATTGCCTCATTGCGACTGAGAGAAATGGTACGAGAATCAAATGTTCTACCTATTATTTTCTTTATTTTATGAGTTTCTTGATTTTTTTTTATAAATCAATTTAGGTCTGCCAGTTTTGTTTGTTTGAGATTGGTGTACCTATATAACTTTTAGTCAAACAAATGCATACTTTTGTCTTTGATCACCATTACCTCAACAAAAAATAATAAGGATGAGGATGACATATTCAAGGACAGTTTTTAAGACTTGAAAAGGTTTTCAAAATAATGTTTTTAAAACTTTATGTGGGCTATGTACATATCTTGGCCCTTCAACGTTTGTTTCAAAAAAATACAAGCATTTGATAAATATACTTATCTGTGTACAATTTTTTGTAATTTGTATTCTTGTATTAAATAGGTATTTAATTTTTGCTAAATATTAATAGAGTTCCTTATTGGTAGCCATGTTTTTTAGACACGTTCGTGAAGTCTTGTGTGAAGTTTAACGTTTGATTTCAATGAGAAATACGCTGTTTTTTGGACTTTGTTAACAGTTTTCATTTTTGACTGGATAAGATTGAAAATAATGAATTTAATTTATAACTGTCTACCCAGTTCGTTCGAGTGCCGCACGTCACTGAGTACAAATACTTCGATTGTAGTACTTCGACAGCCCTGTTTGTAAGTATCATGTCACATGCAACGCAGTTAGACATTAGTTAATTAATCACTTGTTTATCAGATCTCTTAATAGAAAAACTCCGAAAAGTAGAGGATAAGGTGGAATGTAGAACAAGGCACTGAGCGATCTAAAATATTAGCCATACGATTCGAGTTTTTATTATTATTTTTTATTTTATTTTATTTTACCACTGCACAGAACCGGGGGTATAGTAAGATTAGGTGTTAAGGCGGTGATACATGTGTAAATTAGGAGCAGGTTTTATAAAGAATAAGAGCACTGCGAAGAATAATAAAGAGAACGCGTTTTTTTTTTTTCCGTGGGTAGGTGCAAAACCTGCATCAGGCTCTATGAGGACCGAAAAACGTGTGCTCATAGAAGTGTAAGATTCTTACTACACTAAAACCACCTCCACTTCCCGATTGCAACTAAGTTGAAACTTATCTAGCAATTTATTTTTAACGAAGTTAAGTAACGTGTTGCAGGTAACTTTCCGGTGAAAGTTTCTGCTTATTCCGCGATTTTAAAGCGGTTCTCCGTTCACCGCACCAAGTCGGAAGGTTTTGTTCTTTGCAGACGGCGTACTAAATTCGACTCGTCAAGAATGTCAAAAATCGTTGAATTAGCGTGATCTAATAGCCGATTTCTATGTTTTCGCGCGAAACTCTTTATTTCGTCTCGAACCGTTGGAATCCCGAGATCCCTGTGAAGATCTTCGTTTCTTATATACCATGGTGCATTTACAAATGACCTTAGCAATTTATTTTCAAACGTTTGTAAGTTATTTAAATTTGTATCGCAGGTACAACCCCAGAGTTGTATACCGTAAGTCCAGACAGGTTTAAGTACCTGCTTGTATAAAATTAACTTATTATCAATACTAAGCTTAGAATATTTACCGAGTAGCCGGTTCATATCTCTTAATTTATTTTTTAGTTCTTCGCATTTCTTTTTTACGTGCGGCTTCCATTTTAATTTCGCGTTTAAAGTCATTCCCAAATATTTTGCCTCATTCGCAAATGGAACACGACCGGTATTTAGATTGATTAGATTTTTGATTGATTAGATTGATTTTATTGCTCTATAAATTCTAGTTTTCACAATGTTTCCAATCATTAAAGCATGGCTTTGCCGTCTGCCTGAATGGCAACTTATTAAGAAAATAGAACGGGACATCTACCAACGAAATGAAAAACATCTTCTCTTTCCACCATATTGCACACTCCACAAAATAAAGGTAGATCATCACGATGCGGTATGAAGTTGAGATTCAAAAGTTCTCCTCTCAGTTTAAACATAATTGATATTTGAGCTATCGTGAAGTCATCCCGAAAATAGTTGTATATGTTGAGGTTATGATTCAGCTTACTATAAATTATCCGGTGAACGGATTCTTTTGCTTCTTCAGCATATTGCAACCTAAAGTAATCATCTACGTTTGAAATCATTTGATAAAGCAAGGGCTTCCAAGCACTGTAGTTATCAAGGTTTAACTCTATACCATTTTCCTGTGTTAGCTCCATCCACTCCTTGAACCATCCAGATCTGCTTCTTATCGATTGAAGAGCAGCTTTTTTTGGAAGACGATAATCGGACATGTTCAGAGCATTAACTATGTAGTCAACGTGTAGCTTGAGTGTTTTGATAAACAATGGGGAGATTCCGGTTTCTAGCATAATCATGTAATTAGCCGAATTCGAAGGAAGTCGAGATATCCGTTTGATGTAAAATCGGAGAAGTTTTTCCACGGTTTCATATTTTTTACCTCCCCAAACCTGCGCCGCATACAACATGATTGACTCCGCCACTAACTCAAACACGTTGTATTTACTACTATGCGCTATATGGCTATTGCTGAAAATGTTCCTCCATGCAACATTGATTGTGGTTTTAGCTTTCGCAAGTTTTTCGCTTAAATGTCTTTCCATACTCAGGTTTTTGGTGATATAAACACCGAGATATTTGTACTCCTTGACGGCCTCTATCCTTTCATTGTTGTACGTCCATTGTTCCCTCAAGTTTGTTCTTCCTCCTCCTTTTTAAAATACCATGACTTTCGATTTTTCTAGGTTAACAACCAATTTCCACATAGTACAGTATTCATAAAGCTTGTTAATCATAAGCTGGAGGGATTCTGGCAAGTAAGCAAAGAGCACGATATCATCTGCAAAAAGGAGAGCTTTGATAAGGGTTCCGCATATTCCACTCCTCCTGGTAAAAACTCAGTTACGTCATCAATGAACAGTGCAAATTCCGAGATATTTTCACCATCCCATACTGCTGCTGTGGTTTCCATGTACATGTTCTGCAGAACGCGTCCAAATTTGTGCGACATCCCCAATCTAAACATCTTGTATATTAATGCATTTCGGTCTATTGTGTCAAAAGCAGCCTTGAAATCGCCAAAGAAGGCGTATAATTTCTTGTTTTTGGACAGAAATTAATCAGCGATACTCCTGAGGACAAAGATATGATCTATTGTTGAGTATCCTGGTCTAATACCAGCTTGAAATTCCTTAATAAGATTGTTTGCGTCCATCCACGATCTAAGTCTCTTATGCAGTACCGAAGTAAAAATTTTATAGGATGCATTCAAGAATGAAATACCTCTATAGTTTGAAGGATCCATTGTGCTGCCCTTTTTATGGATTGGGAAAATCAGTGCTTCTTTGAATTCTTGGGGTATACTTCCGTGCTCCAGAATGACGTTATATAAGTCTGTAAGATTTTTGAGAAGTTCATCTGTACCATATCGATAGAATTCCGATGGTATTTTATCTGATCCGGCTGCCTTTCCATCCTTCAGTTCCTGCAACGATGCAGTTACCTCTTCCTGTACGATTGGCTGGTCCAATACTTCAACATAAAATCTAGGTTGTGCATAATGAATCATATGATTACTCACAGAGTTGTTATTCAGCAGTTGGTTGAAATTAATCTTCAAGATATCGCAATTTAAATTTCTATTGATAACAAAAACTTTACCATTTAGTCTCTGAACTACCTTCCAGAAATCTCCTGTGTTTCTACATTTAGCTAGGCTTTTGGCTTGTCTTTTGTAGAACGCTTCTTTTTTCACTTTACATAGTTCTTTAAATTTACGATTGTGTTCGATATATAAATGCTTGGCAGAGTCTTCATTGTGGCGTCTATACCGGTTCAGCCAAGAGTAAGATAGGTTCCTTGCCATCATACATGTTTTATCAAACCATGGCTCTTTATACACCTCACCTCGTCTGCAATTGTTTGCTTCCGGTACGCTGCTTTAATAGATTCCTCAATTTGTTTTAAATTGACAGTTTGGTGCATCCTCAGAGCTGTGTCTAGTTTAACACGCTATCAGTACTGCTTAATGCAAGCATTTGTAACATTATTTCTGTTCTCTTCGGGTTTTTTCACCTTTAGATACTTGGAAATATTAACATGTCACAGTCATCATTTAGCGTGGTGTTAGTTGTTAGTAAACAAAATAAAAATAAAGCCTAACACACTACTAAAGACAACATATAATATACAAATTTACAAAGAAAACAATAAGTCAATAATTACACAATATAAATTAGGTGAGTGGTAACACACAATATTTAAGAACGCTCATACAACTTGCGCTTAAGTGTAAGCTTAGAGTAACTCAAGTCAAAAACATTATGGTTTTTATTCGCCCCATGCTTCATACGAGTCAGTGGCTCATTGATACCATAATTGGTACGATGGAAGTCAACATGAAAAATGTCAGTGTTACGAGACCTGTGGCTTCTAACTATTAAATAAATTTGGTCTAAAAGAACCGATGAATCAATAGAACCAGTCAGGAGTTGGTGTAAAAATATAACATCAGTTACTATTCGACGTTTTTCCAGAGTAGTCATATTCAAAAGAAGTAGGCGATTGTAATATGGAGGGAGATGATTTGGATCATTCCAGTTCAAATGGCTCAGTGCAAAACGTACATATTTTCGCTGGACGGATTCGATGCGATCAATATGCGTAGAGTAGTGAGGTGACCAAACAGTGCTCGCAGCTCGCATATTCTAAGTGGGGACGAACAAAAGTGTTGTACAATGAAGATGTTACGAGACTACACGAAAATTCCTTACTCCAACGCTTAATAAAACCAAGCATTGCATTGGCTTTATTAACAATTTTCTCAATGTGGAGTGAAAAGTCAAGATTTTGTGAGAAGTATACGCCTAGGTCACACGTTGTGTTTACTCTACTAAGTACAGATTGATTTATGCTGTAATTACAAAATATTGGATTTTTTTTTTCTAAAAAAAGACATTGATTGGCATTTTGACACATTCAAAAAAAGATTATTATGTGGACACTAATCAGAAAAATTATTAAGGTCATTTTGAAGAGAAATTGAATCTGCTTCATTTCTGATGATTTTAAATAACTTAATATCATCAGCGTAGATAAGAACCTTACAGGATCTTATTATCGAAACAACGTCATTGATAGATATAATAAAGAGTAATGGACCAAGGTGACTACCTCAGGGGCGGACTGGGCCACCGGGCAACCGGGATTTTGCCCGGTGGGCCGCCAAGAAAGCAAAATGTTCATAAAAGTTTCTGCGTTCCCTTTCTGTTTTTTTTTTTAGCTTTCTAAGAAAATTGGACTCACACCAGATTAAGAGTTTTGTTGATCAAAATAAGTATTTAGAGGCCTCCAGAACTCTGTTGGTGGCCTCTACAGATTTTTGGAGGCCCCCAGAACTCGGTTGGTGGCCTCTAAGGATATCTGGAGGCCCCCAAAACTTGGTTGGTGGCCTTTACGGATTTTTTAAGGCCCCCAGAACTCAGTTGGTGGCCTCTACGGATCTTTGGAGGCCTCCAGAACTCGGTTGGTGACCTCTTTGGATCTCTTGAGGCCTCCTGAAATCTGTTGGTGACCTCTACGGATCTCTGGAGGCCTCCAAAGCTATGTTGGTGGCCTTTGCAGATCATTGGAGGCCCCTCCCAACTCAGTTGGTGGCCTCTACCGATCTTTGGAGGCCCCAAGAACTCCATTGGTGGCCTCGACGGATCTTTGGAGGCCTCCAGAACTATATTCGTGGCCTCTGCTCATCTTTGCATGCCCCCAGAACTTGGTGGCCTCTACAGATCTTTGAAGGCCCCCACAACTCCGTTGGTGGCCTCTACCAATCTTTGGAGGCCCCCAGAACTCGATTGGTGGCCTCAACGGATCTTTGGATGTTGGTCCATAGCCTCATCGAATCTCTGGAGGCCTCCAGAACTCTGTTGGGTGGCCTCTACAGATTTTTGGAGGCCCCCACAACTCCGTTGCTGGCCTCTTCCGATCTTTGCAGGCCCTCTGAATCCCATTGGTGGCCTCTACGGATCTTTGGAGGCCCCCAGATCTCGTTTGGAGGCCTCTACCGATCTCTGGAGGCCTCCAGGCCTTGGTTGGTGGCCTCTGCAGATCTCTGGAGGCCCCCAGAAATCGGTTGGTGGCCCCTATAAATCTTTGGAAATCCCTAAAACTTGGTTGGTGGCCTCTACGGATCTCTACGGATCTCTGGAGACCCTATCAAGAACTCGGTTGGTGGTCTCTTCGGATCTCTGGAGGCCCCAAGAACTCGGTTGAGGAACTCTATTAGTCTTTGTATTCCTCCAAAACTCGTTTGGGGGCCTTTACGGATCTTAAATTATCCAAAAATTGATAGAAATATTTTACAATTAAAAAACTAAATATGCAAAATAAAAATAAATAAAAATGACTCTCAATTATGAGTACTTTAAAATGTCTGAAAGTTTTGTGTATAACCTGAATTCAAAAGATGAGAATGAATAGCGGTATTTTATCTGATCCGGATCAGATCATGATAAATAAAACAAACAGGATAATACTGACAGGAGTGTTATATACCCGTCCCTTTTTCCCGTTTACGTTTGTTTATTTTTCATGCATCTGTTGCCTCTTTTCTTTGCGCTACTGAGATAATTCACAATAGCAATTTTTGGAGCATTGAAATAGATCTAGATAAAAAGCAGGACCCCACGTTGTTTTTGCAATTACGTGTTAAAAATTGATCCAGATCAGATCATGTGGGTAATAAAATGCGGCTAATGATGAGGAAGAAAAAACAAGAACACTGTGGAGATTGCGCAAAATGCTGCTTTAATGTCTTGCGACGATATTATTTTGAATCAAGCTTTTTTTAGTGGAAAGTTTTTGAGAAATAAAATGTTAAAGTCAATATTTTTGAAAAAGTTGATTGTTATTTCAAAATTTTGTATGGCACCACTTTTCATTTTTTTTCTTAGTTTTTGAGAAAATAAAAAAAGATAACAGAAGGTACTTTTTTCCATATCTTGCATATCTTGTTTGTTTTGTTGAGTTTATAATAGGCAAAGAAATACGATATATTATTAAATCTTTTCTTGGGAAAAGGAAACTTTCGTTTTTTTTTTAATTTATTAAAAACTAAGAAAAAAATAATACTACTTTTGTCGGTTCACGATTCACAAAATATTTGATAAAACGTGATTTCCAAAATGGCAGCTGATGCTCGCCAACTTGGATTAACATTCGGGGGGCTCCCTTGAATATTTTCGAACAAAAATCAATTAGGGAGTTGATTGCGTTATGAACCTACTGTGTTTGCTCTGGTTCTTGGACTAGCATAGGGCCAGTTTGTTCACAGTGGGTTAAATATGCAACTATGTAGGTTATCACTGATTCTGTTTAATCCATAGTTATAAATCTGTTATTATCATTGAGCGTTTGTTCACTCAATTTTCAGTTTGATCATGGGTTTTCCAAATCATCTTCCCATTTTCAGTATATATGTCAAATCAATTGTTAGACGCAATCTGTCACTCACCATAAACAAACATCAACTTTGTTGTGAGCTTTATGCTACATTTCCACTCGACCTAACGCTAATGTGAGATTTAATAAGATTTACCTCAAATCTTCTTTAAATCTCGAAGATTTATCATACAAATATATTTCGTAAATCTTGAACATTAAAAATTAATCTTGTTAAATCTTCCTAGGACAAATACTTTTACAAATCAAACTAACCTAATCTTGTGTGGCTCTGAAGGATTCATTCATGGCTGAAGTCAGTTCTTCACAAAGAAAACATTTTATCTCACTTCCTCTTCTTTAGAAAAATTGAAACACCATTTGCATTTTTAAATCTGCTGTCAAAGTAAATCTTTTATAAATCTTTTTGTGTGGTAGAAACACCAAATTGATTTATTAAATCTGAACTTGGATAAACTTTTGGTGGAAACATAGTATTAGATTTGTGATACCTAGTGATGGAATTTTTTCCAGGTTGTGGTTTTTCTATAAATTTTATCCAAGGCCTTTGCAAAAAAGAGCTTCATCTTAACCAATAATGAGCAAAAAAAATTTCAGGAAATCTTTGATTAAATTATACTTACCAAACAGAATCAGTGAAATAGTGATTTTTTAGATAAAGTGCTCAAATTATGGATTTTCTGTTGAAAATTTTGCTGAACAAACGCATTCAAAGATAATCAATTAGAGTAATGATTGATGAAAGTTGACAGGGTGTGAATATAAATGTACTTGATTTGGATTGTTTAATAATTGAAAATTAGCAAATGCAATACTAAAATATTTGTTTGTACTTTTTTATAAATCACAGCTACTGTTAGGAGAAATAGTTCTAAAAGTACCTTATTTAATTTAAATTTTTGAAACTGCCGAGATCGTGATCAAAATCACAGCGGTTTTTTTTTTCATTCAATATCAAAAATTTCAATCAGAAAAATCGTGCTACAGTGAAAAATTGTGAAATTAAAGCTAAATAATTTATTTGATTCACTAGAGAAAAAAATGAAGAGAATTCGACTCTTCAATTTATTTTTTGAAAATATTTAATAAGTTTCATTTCTTTTGATTGCAAAATAACTGTAGCTAAAAAAAAATTTCTAAGTAATTTTTAAAAAACTAGAAATATATATGAATGCTTTTTGTTTCATATCTCCCTTAACTCCTCACAGTTTGTTTGACCAGCGTAATTTTGTTTTGACTAAACTGAAGTCACACCCACTTAAGGTCGTAAAACTAATGTTATATTACTGAAACCTACAAGAACATCTTTGCAATTTTGTATGCTTGCTTGAATAAAAACTCAAATTAATTGATCTGTAAGGTGACGCAGCCATAAACTAAAAATAGCTGTTTCCTTATAAATATATCAATCAATGTTATGCTATGTTTCCACCAAAGGTTTATCTCAGATTAGATTTAATAAATTTTTTTGGTGTTTCTACCGCACAAAAAGATTTAAAAAAGATTAAATTTGACAGCACCTTCAAGAATGCAAATGGCGTTCCAATTTTTCTTATGAAGTGCGAATGAGACAGAATGTTTGATCCGTGTGAAACAATGAAGAACTGAATGCGAGTCTCGAATGAATCGTTCAGCACCATGTAAAAATAGGTTAGTTCGATTTGTAAAACTATTTGTCCTGGGAAGATTTAACAAGATTAATTTCTAATCTTCAAGATTTACGAAATAAATTTGTACGGTAAATCTACGAGATTTATAGGAGATTTAAGGTTAATCTCATTAAATCTCAGATTAGCGCTAGGTGGAAATGTAGCATTAGTTAAAAAAAGTTAATAAATATAAAAAAAGTGACTTTCGAGAAATGTCTGCAATATCAACTTTTGTTTAACCATTTTGAGTGTTGTTATATTCTGTGGCCCTTTTCTAAAAGTCCCGACAGGCCCTTTGACCCCCAGTCCACCCCTGGACTACCTTGCGGGACACCAGATTCTGCGTTTATAGGATCAGAAATTATTCCTCTGAAAAGAACTTGGTATGTCCTTCCCTTCAGATATGACTCAATCCATTGGATAAAAGCTGAAGGGAAACCCATATATGAAAGTTTAAATAAAATAAGACTATGAGGCAGCTTGTCGAAGGCCTTACTGAAGTCTGTATAGATACAGTCGACTTGATGGCCATTCTCAATAGTTTTATTTGTAAAAGATGTGAATTCAAGAAGATTAGTCACAGTGGATTTTTTTTTCATAAACCCATGTTGCTCATTCGCAAGAAAATGTTTGCAGTTGAAATAAAAACTCTGGAATACAATAGCTTCAAATAGCTTCGGTAAACATGAAAGCTTGGCTATTGGCCGATAATTTGAAATATCACCACGATTACCTTTCTTATGGATAGGAATAATGGATGAATTTTTCCAGATGTTAGGGAAAACTGATTTTTCTAAGGAATTCTGAAATGATAATGCTAACGGTCCCGCCAGAGTTTTGGAACAGTTTTTCAAAATAAATGCAGGAATTCCGTCAGGTCCACTGGAAGTATAGTTGTCGAGTCCCTCCAGATGTATTCTAACGTCCTCCACTGTTATTACAATATTATTCATTGAGCTTTGAGAAAAGCTATTTAAATGAGTAAAATTGTTTACACAAGGTACAAAATCATCATCACAAAAGGAAAGTTTAAAGAAGCATGAAAACATATTGCAAATAACAAGAGGGTTGTTGGTTGTCTCATCCAAGTACTTCATAGATCATAGTAGATGGATATCCGTCAGATTTTCTCTTGCTATTAACAAATTTCCAAAAAAGTTAAGGGTCAACAAGAAGGGACGAACGCATTTTGACCATATAACTATCATACAGGTCTGCCCTCTAAAAGTACTTGAGAGTGCTAGGACGCCATATGGCCCTGGGCTCAATGATAGGAAAATCCCTATGCACACCTCCGCGTGGTAGAGGGCGGGTAACGCTAACGTGCAGGGGGACCGAATGGATGCCGGGATAAGCAGACAACCCAGCGATGCTGGTCAGGGCACAAACTTGTCCTCGGGATGGTTAAAAGCCCCCTTAAGACGGATGAACTGCAGGCAGCGTTCAACGGCATGATAGTCTGGTGGCGGAGGAGCTTTTCTTCGTAAAAGGCCAACGGCAGCAGCAGGTAGCGTCTGTAACCCATATTGGGCGGCTACAAAAGGCGTCTGTTTTCCCATAGTGGGCGGTCTCGAGCAGTTATGTGTTTGACCATACAAAAGGCGGGTGTGCCTGTCAAATCTGAGCTTATGCATGTTATTAATCATATCTCGGAAAACACCATGGTGGAAGGATATATGCAAATACATGAACTATGACAACAAATGGAAATGAGTCCCCAAGAGGTAATCTTTTTATGGAAAATCCTTCTGCAGCTTCGGTTGCAGTAAACCGCACATCGGATTTGGGGGTGCGGCATCTTTCATGTACGAGCGTCAATCAAGACGCCATAGTAATAAATGAATCGTTGACAAATATTAGAAATCTTTCAAGAAGCGCAAATGTTACTTTTGGCTACCGCATACGTACGAAAATCGGAGCATGGAACGTTCGATCCTTGTACAGCGATGGTAGATACGAACAGGTTGAGCGTGAAATGCTTCGCCTAAAGATCAGTATCCTGGGTATAAGCGAAACTAAGTGGAGAGGAAGAGCTGAATACAGATCAGACACTGGACAGACGAGAATGCTGTATTCCGGGGAAGATGAAAGAGAGGGTGGCCAAAGACTGCATGGTGTCGGAATTATGTTGAACGAAGAAGCGAGGCGTAGTTTGATCTCCTGGGCGCCCATTTCTGCGAGATTAATGACAGCAAGGTTTCGTTCAAAAATTCGTAACGTCACAATAATTCAGTGCTACGCCCCCACAAATGAAGCGACAGAGGAAGACAAAACCGCATTCTACACTCATCTTAACTCGGTTTACAGTAGTGTTCCGAGAGCTTATGATGTCGTTATGGGAGACCTTAATGCCCAAGTCGGTTCAGACAATTACGGACTGGAACGCGTGATGGGAAGAAATGGCTTGGGGTCACGGAATGAAAATGGTGACTTGCTTGTCGATTTTTGTAACGCGAATCGTCTTGTGATAGGTGGGACTGTATTTAAGCATAAGACGTGCAACAAAATTACCTGGGTGCATCCAGATGGTCAAACCGAAAACCAAATTGATCATATCATGATTCAGCAGCGATGGAGGAAGTCTATGTGTGATGTCCGAAGTATAAGAAATGCCGATGTGGGAAGCGACCACCATTTGGTTCTGATGAGTCTCAAATTACGAACCGCTGCCGTACAAAAACCAGCGCAGGATGCAGCAAGGAGCTCAAAATTCATTACTAATGCTTTGAATGACCCCAACATATGTCGAAACTATGTCACCACCCTTAACGACAGAGCCTCGTCATTAAATGGAATCCAGCATTCAACAATTGATGAGATGTGGGGTGAAATTAAAAGTGTTTTTATGGAGGCTGGATCCGAAACTGTACCCAAGCGAACCAGACGTAGAGACTCTTGGATATCCTAAGACACCTGGGATAAGATCGAACTTCGCAAATCGTTGAAAATCCAAATAAATGCCGAAGCAGATATTCAACGAAAGGCTGACTTGCGAAGAGAGTACCGCATTGCTCATAAGATGGTCTATCGTTGTGTGAGACGTGACAAGAGGGTGAGGTTAGATGGGCTCGCCGATAATGCGGAAAGCGCTGCCAGAAGAGGAGATATCCGGGAATTGTACCAAATAGCCAAAGATGTGATCGGGAAAAAAAGCAACACGAATTATCCTGTAATGGATGTGGATGGCACACTTTTGGTATCAATTGAGGATCAGCTTCGTAGATGGAAGGACCATTTTTGTGCCCTGCTAAATGAGGATTCAGTTGAGCAGAGTGCTGAAGTGCCCCAACTAAACGAGATGCGCAGGTCCTATAGGGGTATTGACATCGACCCCCCGTCAGAATCGGAAATCCTTACATCAATAAATCTCCTCAAAAACAATAAGGCAGCTGGACTGGACGGAATACCAGCTGAATTCCTGAAGGCCGATCCCGTAACAGCGGCTAGTATTTTACATCCGTTGATACAAAGCATTTGGGAAAACGAATGCTATCCCAGGGATTGGAAGGATGGTGTGATTGTTAAGTTGCCAAAGAAAGGTGACTTAAAGAATTGCAACAATTGGCGTGGTATCACCGTTTTGTCCGTTTTCCCAAAACTAATGGCAACCATCATTCTCGAGCGAATAAAGGATAGAATCGTGTCTACACTCAAGAGGCATCAAGCTGGCTTCCGCAGTGGTCGATCGTGTGTCGACCATATCAACACCCTGCGTATCGTCCTCGAGCAGTCAGTCGATGGAATTTCAATCACCGCTTTACCTCATGTTCGTGGATTTTGAAAAGGCCTTTGATCGAGTTAACCGAGAATGTATATGGAGATCGTTGCTTGGTAGAGGAATTCCACCAGAATTGTTGCCATTATTAAAGAGTCCTACAACAACGCAAGGTGTTTTGTTTTGCACAATGGGCAGCTATCCGACTCCTTCGTAGTGCAACAGGGTGTGAGACAAGGGGATGTTTTATCGCCAATTCTCTTCCTGCTGGCGATGGACGACGTATTGACGGCCAGTGTTGGTACAGCTGAGCGACAGGGCATTCAATGGAGACCGTTCGAAAGGCTCAGTCATTTAGACTATGCCGATGACATATGTCTACTGGCAAATAACATCAGTGGGCTGAACGGGATGTGCCAAACGCTGCAAGTGAAGGGAGAGTCGAGTGGTCTAAGAATAAACAGCAAAAAGACAAAAATAATGCTCACAGGCCGCTCCACACAGCAGCGTATTATTCTACAGGAGACGCCAGTTGAAGTAGTGGAACAGTTCAACTACCTTGGCAGTATTGTTTCTGCTGCAAACGGTGGTACGGATCTGGACGTTAAAAGTAGAATGAATAAAGCTCGTGCTGCCTTCGGTACCCTGTCCCCAATTTGGAAATCCAGTCAAATCTCCTTACGCACTAAGTTTCTCAACTTATTCTTCGAATCCAATGTCAAATCCGTGCTGTTATATGCTTGTGAAACCTGGAAAGTCACGTCTCCTATTTCGAAGAAAATGCAGGCTTTTGTGAATCGCTGTCTTCGCCACATCCTAAAAATTCGCTGGCCACAAATAATATCAAATGAGGAATTGTGGCGCAGGACAAGTCAAGAGCGGCTGGACGTCGACATAAGAAAGCGTAAATGGCGTTGGATTGGTCACACACTGAGGAAACCAAACGATGAAATTGCAAAGCAGTCCTTTGAATGGAATCCTCAGGGTGCACGGCGGGTTGGAAGACCAAGAACAACGTGGAAATCAACTGTCTTAGCGGAAGCAGAATCCCAGAGAAAGACGTGGCCACAGCTAAGGTACCTCGCAGCAGACCGTGAAGGATGGAGACGTTTTGTTGACGCCCTATGCCCCAGCCGGGGTTACAGGACACGATGATGATGGTGACAGGTCTTTACATAATGATTGGAACTCGTCATATAACGTGCAATAGTTGTTGTAATCATCCAAATCATTAGATACTAAGTACTTTTTCCATGCTCTATTTCTTAAATTACGCATACTTCGAAGCTGGTGAGTATACCATGGTGGAGTGGTTAACGCTGAATGCCTCGATTTTTTGACGGGTACAGACGAAATAAAACATTCAAAAATGCTTAGATAGAAGTTGGAAACCATCATATCAATGCTTCCATTCAAAAGTGTGTCAAAGTCAATGTTTAAAATTAGTTCATTAAGTAAGGGGAAGTCAGTTTTCTTGAAATCAAATTCAAGAGAGTCATTGTCAATATTATGATCAGTCAGGGGGTGGTAAAAATCAACTTTTGACATAGGAGTTAGACATTTTTCAACAACACAATTACTAGGGTTGGTAAAAAATATCAGATCTAACTGTCGACCTAGACTATTTTGTATACAGCTCCTTTGCTGTAAGTCACATGACGTCACATTGTCAACAATAACAGTTTCATGGGGAGAAGAGATGTTGGTAGCCATTAAACTAATTTCGTCATCAGAAAGAGCCCATTCTAGATTAGGAAGATTAAAATCTCCTGCAAGAAGGACATCGTCAAGAGGGTCGCATTTTTCAGAAACATAGTTAATGGCGTTTGAAGCTATTTTATAAATTTCTAGCGGGCTTTTTGGCGGGATATATATATTCAAAATAAATACAAACTTGTTTCCCAAATTAACTTTGACACAAATTATATCCATTGAGTTAGCCTCAGGGATTGGGAAAGTACAGCTATGTAAAACACTTCTCACAGCAATGATTATTCCACCACCCACAGAGGCCAATGGATCAGAGTGTCTGTCTTTACGGTATACCACAAAATGTGATGCTAAAAGAAACTTTTGAGTTTTGGATCGAAGTCCCCTCACATTTTGATAGTAAAGGGACATACGATCTAGTTTTTTTAGGGCCTCGAATTATTTTTATTATGTGTGGACTTGGACTTAGACTTAAATTCTCTCACTATCACGTCTGCAGGCCAGATGTCAGAACTGAGCATCTTGTCAAAAAGACAAGCTTCAGTTGTAACTTTAAAGGACGCAAAAGGACTACCGTCTTTATTTATTTTTTGACATTTTAGTTTTTTAACATCAATATAAAAATCTTTTAAATTTTCAATTACATCTTGAATTGTTGTTTCCGGTTGGAGACGTGAAAGATAGATTTCTTTAGGCTTAGGTAAGGCGGACAGACGATTTTTTATAACAGGAAGCTGAGGCTCATTAGTAACTATAGGAGGGTTTGGGACAATTTGGTTATTCTTAATACAATTATTAGAAGTAGAAGGTAGATCATTCAAAAACTCAGCTCTAGACGTTTTTTTAGAGTTAGATTGTTGAAGTCTGTGGGGCTTTTTAGGTGGAAGTTCTTTAAATGGACTTGCTGAACGGGATCGTTTTCTAGTTGAAAATTTATTAACCAGAGGGGTGTGTGATTTATTTGTAATCACTTGATCATTGTTGCATTCTAGAGCATTGAGAATGATATTTTCGGTAGAGGTGGAAGCATCAGAGTGTCCATTTTCGGTAGAGGTGGAAGCATCAGAGTGACTAATCGGGTCTCCAAAAAGTTGCAGATTAGCGACAGTTAGCTGAAAATTAGCAAGCAGACTTTCAAAGCTACTGGATAATTTTTGAATATCAGCTTTATATGTCGACATTTTGAATGCAAGTGAGGAGATGGAAATTTTTCTGCAGGTTTTGCAGAACCAATAGACACCTTCACTCTTGTTTACTTTTTCAATGGTTAAGACGGGAATTCCTACACACTTTGCGTGGAAAGACTTCCCACAAGGACCAAAGCAGGGGAAAATTTGGGCACCGATTTTCGCTTCCACGCATTTAACTGATGAACAATCCATTATACCATATTAAAAATAAAAAGATATTTTATTTTTTTTTTTTAAGAAAAAATGATTTAAATGCAATTAATTATTAATTCACGCGAAAAATAGAGAGACAAAAAATAAAATTTTGAGAAAGCGGATATAAAGTAGATTAAAAATAAATATAAAAAAAAAAAAAAAAAAAAAAAAAAAAAAAAAAAAAAAAAAAAAAAAAAAAACTATTCAGAATGCAGCCATCAGGACTCGAACCGCGGACCCCCTGATGTGCCTAATATTTTAGGTGGTGCCTCGACGCACAGAGCCAAGGACTCAAATAAAATAAGTTGCCAAAAATCAAAACAAATTACCAATACTTTGTTTAAAAGAGAAAAAAGATTAAAAATTATGGTGAAAAAAAAATTATCAAGAGCTATGGTGTATATGGCAGTACGAGTAGTAAAGCTTTAAGAAAAGCATATAAATTGTTAGGTTGTGAAGGGTAAGATGATAGATTCAAATACAAACAAAAATAAATAAAGAGAAATATATATATAAGAGAATTAAGAGAAAATTATTAGGCTAATTCAAGCAATTGTGTAGGTAAGGAGAAAAGAAAGAAAGAAATAAAATATATGATTTAATTTAATAGCACTCACTCAATCTAAAAGCACAGCTAACACTTAAAGTGTGAAATTAATTAAAAATGAATTAATTAATAAATTAATAACTACACTAAGCAGACACAAAGATTAAGTTAGATATACACAAAAATTTTCACAATTTAATTCACATAAAATACCATAGAATTATTAAAAATTATGGAGAGCTAATGTCACGCACAAACTACAGCACAAAGACCAGTGTACCACTTCTATAAGAATTGGCCTTGGAATCTTTCCATGGCATGTGATCGGAATATGGTACCTGATGCACTTCAAAATTGGTAATCAAGGAATTCCAATTACCCCCTACAAGACTGTAGTCAATAACCGAATTACCTTGTTTTCCAACAAATGTAAATTCTCCAAGTTTATCACCTTCGCTGGTGCCGTTTAGAATTTGAAGTCCATTAGAGTTGCACAAATCCAACAATTTATTTCCTCTAGGGTTCTTTGTGGTATCTTTTTATTTTCGATTTTTTCCATCACGTTCATTCTCAACTCCTCCTTCCGTTCCTACTCTTGCATTTAGGTCACCAATCACCAATACATTTGAGATTAAACCACTCATAAGGAACTCCTTAATTATTTCAAAATCTGCATCCCAGTGGTTACAGTTAACATATGCTGGTAAAATATGAAACTTTTCCCCATTTACTTTCAGTTCTACACAAATAACATCTCCAAGGTGTTTAAATTCGCAGTTGGTTTGGTTATGCCTAAACATTTTTTGAAACCAAAAATGAACCCTCCACTCGCTCTACCCCTCGTGTCTTCTTACTGCCGGTATAATTTTAAGTTCATAGTCCACAAATTTGCTTTCATAACTATTTAAGCTAATTTCAGTTAAATATGTTTCAAATAAAAAGATAAATTCAAACTGGTTGATATAATTAAAAAAATCATTAAATAAATTCTTATTTCTGAGACCACATATATATGTTATAAGATAAAATTTTACATTTTGCATTATAATTATCTGCATTACTATTTTTTTAATTTTGTACTTTTGAAATTATTCGACAGGCAGACGGCATTACATTTAAAAATTTCTTTGAGGCATCACTACAGTTTGAGAACCGGTTGGAGAAGCACTGGTGTGTACATGCAATACTTCACTTTGGTCTGGAACAGATCTATTACCGGTATTTAGAAAGACAGGCAATCTATTTATTTTTTATACGTAAAGTCCACGTGGACTGACTTTTGTTCATTGAGCGCTATTCGCCATGTTTTTGTCCACTCATTAACATTATTAAGAGCATTTTGTAATTTAATCGTAGCTTCGTTAATCGTTTTGCCTACTGCTAGTATTGCAGTATCATCAGCAAACGTTGCTACGATAGTGTCTTCTGTTTGAGGTATATCACGTGTAAATAGAAGGTACAAAACTGGACCTAAAACACTACCTTGTGGTACCCCAGCCACTATTTCTTTGAAATTAGAATATTCATTTCCGTGTCTTACACGAAAAAGTCTGTTTTCTAGATATTCGTTAAGAATTTTATAAAGTCCTTCAGGCAGAACTTGTCGTAATTTGAATTTGAGGCATTCGTGCCACATCTTGTCAAACGCTTGCGTCACATCCAAAAAGACCGTCGAACAAATTTTATTTTCTTCAAGAACTCTCTCAATTACGTCAGTTATTCTATGCACTTGATCAATTGTTGAATGCTTGCTTTTAAATCCGAACTGATGTTCAGGTATTAATCGTTTCTCTTCTATTATAGGCTGCAGGCGCAGGAGTAGTATTCTTTCAAAACTTTCGATATTATTGGAAGAAGCGAAATCGGTCTGTTAGAATTCTTTTCATGAGATGGTTTGCCAGGTTTCAAAACCATTATAACTTCCGCAACTTTCCATTGGCTTGAAACATATTCTAGCCTTAGAGCGGCATTCATTATATAAAGGAGGTTAATTAATCCTTTATGAGGGAGCATTTTTAATATTTCCGCTGTTATTAAGTCATACCCCAGAGCTTTATTAGACTTTAGCTTCTTTATTTCTCTGTTCAATTCAGCGAGCGTAGCATTTCTGGTTCTGTAGTTCTCACTTGAGCCAAAACTCATATTAATATTTCCATTGAGTGCTTGCCCATCAGAAGGTTTAAATGTTTCTTCCAGGTAATCGGCGAATACCGCCGCTTTCTCTTTGTCACTTTTAGCCCATTAGTTTTGGCTTTTCTTAATCGGGGGTACTGGAAGCTTTGGTTTTTTCGTTGTTTTTATAGCTTTCCAAAGTGAGTAGTTGGATTTTTTCCCAGCTGACAAGCTTTCAAGGTAATTTTCAACTTTACGGTTTTTGAAATCTGATATCGCTGTTTTTAGCATATTACACAAGCAATTTAAATGAGCTTTGTGTTGAGGAGCACGGGTTTGCTGCCATTTCTTTCGTGCTTTTCGTTTATCTTTTATTAAGTCTTTTATTTCCTGCGGATATTTTATATCTTTATAGCGCGGCGTAATCTTTTGATAAGGTGTGTTATTCCACGCTGCCTTTTGTATTACATTAACAAAGGTATCTACTGCGTCTTCAAGCTCAAGAGGCGTTTGTAATGATACCCTCAATTCAACGTTGTCCTCGATATCTTTCTTAAATCCTTCCCAGTTGGTTTTAGCGTTTGTTAACCTGGGTGGTTTTTTTCAATTTCAACAAGGCTTTCGCTCATAGTGAGTATGACTGCAGAATGATCTGAGAAGAGATCATGGCCTTCTGAGATTTCAATACGGTTAGGGGTATTCCTTTTACCATAAACAAATCGATTAAGTCAGGTATTTTTGACGGATCAGTTGGCCAGTAAGTTTGCTTTCCGGTCGAATGAAAATCGCAATTATATTCCATTCCTGCCTCATATAGCATTCGACCCTTATGAAATATGCATCTTGAAGCCCAAAAGGTGTGCTTTGCATTAAAGTCGCCACCAACAATTAAGTTTGGGCTTAGCGACTTTATCAATGTCGTAAATTCACTCTTATCGATTTTGCAACGTGGAGGGCAATATATCGAAGAGATATTGAGAAGAATGTTTTTAGTTCTAACCTGAACACTACTCAATTGCATCGATTCTACCTCTATTTTCAGGTCTATTGAGTGTTCAATGCACTCTTTTATATATAACGATGATCCACCCCTTGCTTTATTTGAAGGATGAACAGCGTGGTAGTCAAGAAACCCATGGATTTTAAGATTTGATTCATTTTTGGCATGCGTTTCTGATAACAAACATATGTCGATATCATTTTCCTGCTTATACATCTCTAATTCTCCAAGTTTTTGCCATAATCCGTTGGCATTCCACGTAAGAACTTTAAACTTTTCCATCATACATTTTTTGAGAGAGATTTGGGTCGAAAACAATTTTCGAGCCTACTTAACCTATCAAAGATAAGTTTATTTGTGTCACATTGTTCCTCAAGTTTCGACAGCATTATTGAAAAGACTTTTGAAACCGGGTCGGTTTCAGTGTCGTTGTTTGCGGGTATATTTTTGGCCGCTATTTGGGCATATGTTTCTGCATTTCCTTGCTTTGATATTTTCTCGGAAGGTATTGACACTGTTTTCTTTTCCTTACAGATACTAGGTTTTGGAGCTTTACTAGATTTGGAAGTCTTGGGAACTACGGTTTCTATTTGCTTTTGTGGGTTTCTTTGTGTTTTGGCAGATTTTGATATTTATTACAACTTTAGATAATATAATTGTTATAAGTAATTTTCTTTACGGAATGAAAACAATTTTATATGAGGAACAGTTTCATTATTAGTTTATAAACTTTAACTCAAAATGAGACGAGAAAATAGAAATTAAAGGCAGAGCACTCAGAGCACGTTGCTTACTCGTTTGACATCTTCTATCTATCTATTTATAACTAGATCCTTACAGTTCCATTGGATTCAGAATGAGTGTCTTCTTAAGTGAAACCTATGGAGAAGGCCATTAGACTTGATGCTTGTAAGCCTAAGGCAATAACATTTGTCCTTCCATTAACATGTTCAATTGCTGAAATGCAGTTTTCTTATTTCGGCAGATAATCTTTTAGTTTTTATTGGCTTCCTCACATAGTTTTTTAAATGTTGGCAAGTTGTCTTAGAAGCTTTGTTAGGTTAAAAGATTTGTCCCTGGCTTTCAGGCAATCAGTATCAAACCATTTTTGTTTACAAATTGTTCGATTTTTTGGCCATCTTATTTGCGGGTTCGATTTTTTAATAATTTCTGTGAGTGAACTCAATTCCACGGGAATATCTGAATTTGCAAGCTCTTCAAGTTGTCTTCCCAGGTTCGTTTAATAAGTGATTCGATTTCTTTCATTCCAGTACAACTTTGGAATAAGATTAAGCTGTTTTGTGCTATCAGGAGTATCAGATGTTGTAATCGAAAAAGAGATTTCAAGTGGCATGTGATCTGAGAATGTCTTGACTCCTACTCTTAAACTATTTATCATATTGTTCCACATTCCAGATACATAGCAGTATAGTCGATTACAGAGCAAGCAATGCCTCTTATAAAACTATACTCCTCTTCCAAGTCTTCTGCGCAGTTACCATTCAGAACATGACAATTGTAGACATCTACAACCTCTAAAAGCTCTAAGATTTTAACCCCTTTGCTGTCGCAAACCACATCTTTGAATTTTCGATTCAAGTTAAAAAACAGGAAATGAGCACTGATGTAGTTGTTTTGCGAGGAACCAATCCTGGCATTAAAGTCTCCAGTAAGCATTAGATTTGTTGAATCGAGGTCTTGCAAAGTATCACATAACTTTTCGAAGTCACCTGCAAATGACTGCAATTTAGATAAATTGGGACTATGCACATTCTGTTTTTTCCAATCGCAATGTCCAGCACGTATGTTTCTCCTGCTCTTCTGAAATTTAAGTCAGCACCAATAATATTTTTGCGAAATCCAAATAGTTTACCGTAACTGCCACGAACAAAGTTGGTTGTTTTTACTGCGTGGTTCAATCTTAATTTATAGTTGTAAAATATTATCTTAAATCTATCTTCTTCACTTTCTAATAGATGTGTTGCGAATGAAACAAATACATGTATATAATTTAAAAAATTAATAAACATTTGGCGTTTTTCTTTTTTTACTCAAAGCAGATCACGGAACTGTCAAACAAAAATTCTATGTTTCTTTTTTAGCTCAGACATATCAGAGCATAAAAAGTGTGTTTCTTTTTTCCATCGGAGCAAGCTCAGAGCTTGCTCAATTAGCTAAGGACTAAATGACCGAGCTAATCGAGCGAAACGCTGAGCGAAGCCAACTTCACTTATTTTTTTAGTGATTCATTATTTAAAATTAATTATCTCGACAGTCCCTGGACAGTCGCCCGTCAATTGTAAAAAAATTGCAAGAAATTTCACGAAAATTACCAAAAACATCTATGAAATGACAGTTCAGTGTCAAGTGTGTTTCATAAGTGTTTCTGAGGAATCTGATCATAATCTGCTCGGAGCTCTGCTCTGATTGCTCAGCCTCTGCTCAGAGCCAAAAAAGAAAAGCGCCAATTATTTTATTTTTCATTCCTGAAATGTTATAACTTAATATTTTAATATTTCTAATAAAAGTTGTAGCATTCTGGCAGACTGCAGATTTTAATGCATCGTGTAAACACGCAACACTTGTGCTGGCACCCAAATTCGTCACTGCTGTTGAGTCACCCTGTGCATTGAGTTGTCAGCTAGGTTGACAGCATTCACCTTCTGTGTCACGTTTGACGTATTGTTTGTTTTATTTAAAACAAAGCGGCTGTGCACGCTAAAAGCCGATTCGACGCAGGATTTTGAGCCGCTCTTATTCGAAAGCTCCGTGCAGACAGACTTAGCAGTTTCGCAAACATCTGAGCTGTTATCTAAAGGTAGGTGCACCACCAGATTTGATTCTGTTGATTTTTAAATCATTTCATCGATCTGTTCCTCCAGAATCTTGTTGCGATTTTCTAACTGCACGACCCTTTGATTAATCTCCTAATGCCGTGTTTGCAGATAAGAAAATTCAGTATGAAGGTACTGCCGATCCGACTTTGTTGCAAGGTGCTTGAGGAGCTCGTCGTTGTTTTCTTTTAGTAGCTGCCTCATTAAAGTTTCTAGATGTAGACTAGACGACGTGGTTATCATCGTGGAGACGGTGCTTGCTTTTGAGGGAGTGTAGTATAGCTTTTTGCTTTGTAGGTGTTCAGGGGAGGTTTTTACTAGTCCTCTTTTTTGAATTTGTTGAGGTTAGTTTTTTAGCGAAATTTTGATCTTGGCTCAGGGGGTTATTATGGCTAAAACTTACTCACCAAGTATTCAGTTTTATAACTTTGTTCCTTAATTCAACTACTAATGACACTTCGATAATATATATGCACTTTTATTTAACTTTATTTCCATTTGTAGCAGGAAGACTTCATTTTTTGATACCACTCTTGACAGATGACAAATGTCAATCCTAATGAGAGTACTGACTGTGTGTAGCTTAAAAACTTGGCAAGCATGACCACTCCACAAAGCTCTAACCTTGGTAAGGAAACTGTGTTTACTGGGGCTACTCTCGTCTTTGAGATTAGCAAATGAGTGTGGATTTTATTGCTGCTGTCCAACAATCGTAGATACACCACGGCTCCATGTGGTTTTGTAGAAGCATCGCTGAAACTATGGAGTTCTAATGTTTTAACATAAACTTCTACATTAATCCATCTGATGGGGATTCGGATGTCTTTTAAAATGGGCAACTCTTCCTAAAAGGAGACCATTCCTGCTGCAGTTCTACTGGAATCGTTTTATCCCATGAAAGTCCCCTCAACCATAATTGCTGCATGACGATCTTTAATAATGCATGGTGAGATCCATCCAAGTGGGTCGAAGAAGCGCGCAATTGTGGAAATTGTGATATATGCCTTTGGAGACTATTTCTTCGATGGCAACATTTTGGAATGAAAAGGAGTCGATGTTGAAGATTGAGTATCTTATCTAGGTGCGTTTTTGAAGCATTTCCCCAGACTAAGATCCCATATCGATTCTGCTAACGAGTAGTAGACTTGCTTCATAACTTCAAAGTTCGAAGACCTTTTGAGATACACTAAGGCAAACATTGTGCTTTTGAGTTGAAGATGCAGAGTGTTTATATGATCACGCCAAAGAAAATGTTCGTCTATGGCGACTATAGGCCAGGAAAAATAGGTTCCGAGGTTGAAAAAATTAATTCATGAAATATTAAAATTGGAATCGACGCAGAATTGCAACCTCTATAACATATCCAAAGTCCCCCAAAATCCCCGCATTGGCTTTTTGTGTAGATGCATTTGAAGAGGTGCAGGCGGGGAGAATTTGGAGGTCTATCAAACTAAAATATTTGTTTGGGTAAAACCTGATCATATGATACATTCTTTAAGGGTAGTTTTTAACGCTGAATCTAATGAAACCAAATTCAAAATGATACAACCACCCAAGAAGAAGTTATAATCCTTTTTATGTAATGATGACTTTTTTTCAGGTACAACAGGTAAAATATTACCGAAAACCCTTTGAAAATAAAGGTATGTTAATGAAACTTGGAATAAATGTACCATTTGTCATACGAATTAAGAATCAAGACATTCCTTAAAAATATCCATGGTGAAAGGGTGTTTTTTTAAGGGGGAGGGGCAAGTGTAGAATGTTGAATAACACCCACGAAAAAACTCTTACACTCATGAAACTCGCCAAAAATATTAAATTTGTCATGGCAACCAAGAATTAATATAGTCCACATAAATATATTTGCTCTGGGTTTTTTTTTTTAAAGAGAAGGAAAATCTGGGAAGAAGTTGGAAGATTTGAGCCAAAATTCCGATTTGGTGTAATTGAGGTATATACACAAAGTATGGTATATGATTTAAGGGTATTTTTTAACGCTGAATCTAATAAAAGCAAAACTAATATGATACAAGCACCCTTAACAAAGTTATGGGCCTTTTCAAGCAAAAATTAATTTTTGAAATCGTATTTTCCGTAGAACAAGTCAAAAGTTAACAGTCACCAAAAACACTATTAGAACAAAAATATTTGTATGGACTATTTTGATTCTTGGTTGCCAGGAAGAGTTTAATATTTTTGGCGAGTTTCATGAGTGTAAGAGTTTTTACGTGGGTGTTATGGTTAACATTCTTTGTTGCCCCTCCCCCTTACAAAAAATACTCTTTCACCATGGATATTTTTAAGGACTCTCTTGATTCTTAGTTCCTATGACAAATGAAACATTCATTCCAAGTTTCATTTACATATCGTTATTTTCGAAGGTTTTTCGGTAATATTTTACCTGTTGTACCTGAACAAAAAGTCATCGTTACATAAAAAGGACTATAACTTATTTTTGGGTGGTTGTATCATCTTGAATTTGATTTCATTAGATTCAGCGTTAAAAACTACCCTTAAAGCATGTATCATATGATCAGGTTTTACCCAAACAAATATTTTAGTTTGATAGACCTCCAAATTCTCCCCGTCTGCACCTCTTCAAATGCATCAACACAAAAAGCCAATGCGGGGATTTTGGGGGACTTTGGATATGTTATAGAAGTTGCAATTCTGCGTCGATTCCAATTTTAATATTTCATGAATTAATTTTTTCAAGGTTCCCTATACGATTTGTGCTATTTTTCCTGGTCTACTACAAGATATTTTATCTTTTTGACGTTTTCGATTGGTTTGTTATTTGCTAACAGTGGACAAAGATCGTTTCGGTAATAGATGTTGATAATTTCTTCACCCTTCGTTGGTTGGCGTATGTGCATTACTTTAGTTTTGCTGGTATTTATAACAAGTCCATGGTCATGACACCACTTGGATACAGTGTCCAGATGCTCTTGAAGTATTTCAATTGCATCTGCATATGCGTAGGCTGTGTTATTCGTGAATAATCGTAACAATTCGTTTGTATACAGGATAAATAAAATGGGTCCCAATTTTGAGCCTTCTGGAACACCATATACGGTGCATCTTTCTGGACTGACGGTCGTTGATACCTTGACCTTAATTGATCTATCAGTTAGATAGCTCTTGAGCCAGTCGGACAAATATCCCCTCTCACCGATGCTGTTTAAACATTCAATAAGCTTTTCTGCACTAAGAGTGTCGAAGGCTTTGCTGAAGTCAATAAATAGAACAAGGACGTGGTGATTTCGATTAAGCCCTGCATTAACTGTATTTGTGAACTCTGCAAGCAGCTTTTCTGTACTTTTGCTTTTCTGAAAACCGTATTGATTTTGATGCAAAATTTTATGTCTGTTAATAAAAATGTTCAGCCGTTTGACAATGATTTCTTCCAAGCATTTCTCTACGGTTGACAGTATTGCAATCGGTCTATAATTTTCGACACTATTTTGTATGCCTCCCTTGTAAATAGGACGAATAATTGATGTTTTCATCAGTTTCGGTACGCAACCTTGCGCCAGGCTACGGTTGATTATGGTTTGTATTACAGGGGCAAGAATTTCGGCGTTAATTTTGTGGTCAAGAGGTCTAATGTTGTCTGCTCCAGGACCTTTTTTGGTGTTTATTTTGCTTAGAATTTCAAATATCTCCTCTTCGCTGGCTTCTTCTACACAAATACACTGCTGTACTTGCAAGTTTTCATGATTCGAAGTTTGGGTTTTAATATTGCATATGTGTAAAATGTTTGATACTTGGTTTGCAAACTGATCCTCAAATTTTTCCACGATACTACACTCACCATCAGCATTTGTCGAAAAGTTGTTCTGAATGATTTCATCGATTGTAGCTTTCTTTCTTCCCAACAGATCATTTATCACATTCCATGCTGTCTGGGGTCATATTGTGCATTTATAAATTTTTGTTTGTAGAAGTCGCTTTTGATGATTTGTATGTTTTTGTTTTCAACGTTTCGGAAATTTTTGTATTCCAACTCATAGCTTTGACTTCTTGGGCTGTTTTTCCACCTCCTAAATAACTCATCTCTTTTCTTAGACATTGTTATTATTTCACAATTGATCCGAGGTTCTTGTTTTGTTTTATTAAATTTGGTTGAATTAGTATAAATGTTGTTTATTTGAAGTACGAAGTTTTCACACAGAGTTTCAACACTGTTTTCTTGAAGCATATGCATATTTTCCCAATTTATTCGTTGTATTAACTCACTATTTTTCCGTTGATCAACATGCACATGTACAACATCAATTTTTGCATTCAATGATCAGCAAGATCAGTTTCAATGACGGCTGAGAAAATTTCTAGCCTAGTTATGATCACGAATATATGATTAATAAGAGTAGAAGTGTTCTGTCTTAAATTAACACGTGTAGGTTTTTTATCACATTTGTTAGTCCTTTTGATGCCATCATCTCCCTATATTGCAATACTATTGAGTTGTGTTCATCTAATATGTCAATATTCATATCACCTTAAACGCTTAAACAATATTTTTCTTGTTTGCATTGATTATTGTATTAATTTCTTCGATAAATCGACTAATGCTTAGTTTCGGTCGTCTATGGATTGCATGAATGTACTTCTTTTCGTTTCTATGCGTTATTTCCAAATGAATTCCTTCGTAGTTAATGGAGTTTGTATGTATAATTTCGTATGTGATATAATTTCTTATAAATATTGCCACACCCCCTCCTTTCATTCCTTCTCGATTCAGGCGCGGATCCAGGATTTCGTTCAGGGGGGGGGGGGCAATTTTCGTGAGTTTCCAAAATCTTAATGAGGTGTACTGAAAATTTGAGTACACTTCATACCGCTCTACACGCCTGGTCACACAAAGAAATGTGAGTTGATGAGATCGAAATTTGAAGAAAACAAATAAGTAATTCAAAGTTAAAAGTTCAGAAGAATTTCTTTTCAAATTTTCTTCATATTCAATTATTATGAAAACAAATAAGCTCTTTCATAACTGCTACAGTTCTCGAACAGAGTGTTTTCTGAACTTTGTGAAACGATCTTTTGTGGTTTGTAGCTAAAGCATGGTATCCTTACAGCGGTTTTGAGTTCCCTCTGGATCTGCGTAACTCTACAATTATGTTCGGAAAACATAATGGTACAGTGGTATGTTCCTATTCAGACACATGACGTTCGAGTTCGAGCGAAATTTCCAGCCTCTTCTTTAGCTGGCAACCTAACCTAACCTTGCTTGTAAAAGGCCATTTTGGAGAACGTCATCAGCGTCAAAAATGCGTTTTGCTTCTGTTAGAAAAGGCAAACTGAAGAGTTACTGCATAAGCATTTGATAATGCAGTTTTCTAAAGTCACATGCTCGAAAACATCATGTGTGGTGCAATTCTGCAGTCAAAAATCGAGCTGGAAACACAAATATTGAGAAGCCGGAGAACATGTTCATATAAGTCAAATGCGTTTGCAAGAAAATTGAAGAAGATTGATAAAAAAGATTTTGTGCAAAAAAAAACCATTGCATTAATTTGACAATATCTGTATTTAGTTGAACTAAAATTATAGATCGAAACCGAGATGAACCTTATCGTTTGCTCAGATGCCTTTGTCCATCAATACAAAACCAAACTTTCCGTCATTGAAATAAAACACAATGATTATAGTGGAAAATACAAAGAAAAAACCACTCTTTATTAAAACTTTCCGTCCTTCCTTCTCGATTGTGACTAACTTTCGTTATACATTTCATTAACAATATACTTAGCATTCGTTAAGTTTTAATATAAATGTTTCATATAAGCTCAAAGCATCGACTACAGAGTTGCCAGACTCATGTAGTTCGATATACAATAGCAATATTTGCGTCGAAAATGGCAATCATTTGACAATTGAATTGACGAAAAACTATCCTTTCCTTAGGTATAAAAGTTCCATCCAACTTCTCTTCGGCAGTGACTGCTGTAGTCGTTTCCTGGTTTCTCTCCAATCTTCTTCGTTGGATTCGCACTACAGCACGTCTGCACACTTTGCTGCGTGCAGTTCCGAACTCGAAACACATGTGCATACTCTTAAGGTGCGTATCCTTTTCAGAGTAAAAAGGCGGTGAGCAGCTCTGAAGAAGTTCTCGAGAGTAAAACTCGTAAGTGGATACAGACACAGTCATGAAATAAGCTCACCAGAGGGGAAGACAGATATCCGAGAATCGCTTTCGAGAGTTTTCTAGTAAAAGTACTCCCTCAATGGAAACGAACATTTTAATATTTACCACAAAAAGAACTCTATCACCCATTTAGAATGAAATTTTTTGGTATTTCTCAATAACTTTTATAAATAAATGTAGTTTATTATTTTAACTTTAATGAGCTATCTTTATCCTGTAGATCCGGGCATTTGAAGCAAAACTAGAAATTTTTGAAGGTAATTACTCGTAAATCGACGTATTTCAAAGATTTAATTTTTTTTAAATCAAAATCAACTTCAAGGTTGAAAATTTAGATGAGTGCCCCTGTCGCCTCTCCCGTTACATTTAAGTATAAAAAACCACTTACTAATTTGTAGAGTAGGGTTGTAGGTTGAGCAATACCTTTTTAAAACACTATTTTCCAAATTGTGAAATTTTTCGTTCAAAGCATATTGAAAAGTGAAAGTGAAATCGATTTGTGATTCAACCTGCTCCCTAGTATGAAATAAATTGACTTTTCTCACAAAATGTTATATAGTAATGTAGCCTGACATTGACCTTTTAATTAAAGACCTTAACTTTTAAGATCGAGATCAAAAGCCGAAGTTATAAGCTTTCCACTCAGTCGATTCGAAGGCGCTTTTTGTGCATAGCGGAACTTTTCTTAACTTAACCTGGCCAACCAGCGGCCAACGAACAACCACTCATTGCTGCAACGCTGCGCTGCCAAGAAAAATTTTTATAAACGTATAACCAAATAACCTTTCTTTTTGATAAAATCTTATTAAAGTCATATTTTATGCTTCGTTCGTTCTTGCCCAGGGGGGGGGGGGGCAATTGCACCCATTGCCCCCCCTTGTATCCGCGCCTGTCTCGATTTACAAATTCTGATTTAAATCCATCTATGTTATAAATAGCATTTTTACTTTTTGGTATGTTGATTTCATTCAAATCTAATATATCAACATAGTTTAAAATATTTTCAATTTCAGCCACATAAATATCCCATGTTTTTGTAATTGATCTTATATTTAGACAAATACAACAAAAATTCATTTTCGATGCCGTAAAACCATGTATTACCCTAAAATTTATATCTGTTTCATTGTATATGTTTTCTATCATATTGTTTGAGTATAATTTATTCTTCTCTATGTTTGACTGGCAAATGAGACAATTATTGCTGATTTATCTGGATTTCTTTTATTGGTTCTGTACACATCAGTGATATCGGTGGTGCATACATCATGATCGATTGCTTTGCCCAATGCTTGTACTATTTCCAACCCCGGATCTATGGGGGGGCAAACCGGGGCCTGTGCCCCGGGCAGCAGCTTAGGGGCCAGTTATAGCGATCAGGAAAACGAAACAGGAAAAATGTTCGAATGGATTATTTACGATGTTGTCATTCGATTTGAAACACAAATGCTACACTAATCAATGGCAATTAACTCAAAGAATTTTTTTTGCTAAGAACATTTTCATCCGTCAAAAATACCTGACTTAATCGATTTGTTTATGGTAAAAGGAATACCCTCTAACCGTATTGAAATTTCAGAAGGCCATGATCTCTTCTCAGATCATTCTGCAGTCATACTCACTATGAGCGAAAGCCTTGTTGAAATTGAAAAACTACCCAGGTTAACAAACGCTAAAACCAACTGGGAAGGATTTAAGAAAGATATCGAGGACAACGTTGAATTGAGGGTATCATTACAAACGCCTCTTGAGCTTGAAAACGCAGTAGATACCTTTGTTGATATAATACAAAAGGCAGCGTGGAATAACACACCTTATCAAAGGGTTACGCCGCGCTATAAAGATAAAATATCCGCAGGAAATAAAAGACTTAATAAAAGATAAACGAAAAGCACGTAAGAAATGGCAGCGAACCCGTGCTCCTCAACACAAAGCTCATTTAAATCGATTGTGTAATATGCTAAAAACAGCGATATCAGATTTCAAAAACCGTGAAGTTGAAAATTACCTTGAAAGCTTGTCAGCTGGGAAAGAATCCAACTACTCACTTTGGAAAGCTATAAAAACAACGAAAAAACCAAAGCTTCCAGTACCCACGATTAAGAAAAGCCAAAACTAATGGGCTAAAAGTGACAAAGAGAAAGCGGCGGTATTCGCCGATTACCTGGAAGAAACATTTAAACCTTCTGATGGGCAAGCACTCAATGAAAATATTAATATGAGTTTTAGCTCAAGTGAAAATTACAGAACCAGAAATGCTACGCTTGCTGAATTGAACAGAGAAATAAAGAAGCAAAAGTCTAATAAAGCATCGGGGTATGACTTAATAACAGCGGAAATATTAAAAATGCTTCCTAATAAAGGATTAATTAACCTCCTTTATATAATAAATGCCGCTCTAAGGCTAGAATATGTTCCAAGCCAATGGAAAGTTGCGGAAGTCATAATGGTTTTGAAACCTGGCAAACCATCTCACGAAAAGAATTCTAACAGACCGATTTCGCTTTCCAATAATATCGAAAGTTTTTGAAAGAATACTACTCCTGCGCCTGCAGCCTATAATAGAAGAGAAACGATTAATACCTGAACATCAGTTCGGATTTAAAAGCAAGCATTCAACAATTGATCAAGTGCATAGAATAACTGACGTAATTGAGAGAGCTCTTGAAGAAAAGAAAATCTGTTCGACGGTTTTTTTGGATGTGTCGCAAGCGTTTGACAAGGTGTGGCACGAAGGCCTCAAATTCAAATTACGACAAGTTCTGCCTGAAGGACTTTATAAAATTCTAAACGAATATCTAGAAAACAGACTTTTTCGTGTAAGACAAGGAAATGAATATTCTAATTTCAAAGAAATAGTGGCTGGGGTACCAAAAGGTAGTGTTTTAGGTCCAGTTCTGTACCTTCTATTTACACGTGATATACCTCAAACAGAAGACACTTTCGTAGCAACGTTTGCTGATGATACTGCAATACTAGCAGTAGGCAAAACGATTAACGAAGCTACGATTAAATTACAAAATGCTCTTAATAATGTTAATGAGTGGACAAAAACATGGCGAATAGCGCTCAATGAACAAAAGTCAGTCCACGTGGACTTTACGTATAAAAAAATAAATAGATTGCCTGTCTTTGTTAATACCGGTCGTGTACCATTTGCGAATGAAGCAAAATGGGAATGACTCTAGACGCGAGATTAAAATGGAAGCCGCACTTAAAAAAGAAATGCGAAGAATTAAAAAGTAAATTAAGAGATATGAACTGGCTACTCGGTAAATATTCCAAGCTTAGTATTGATAATAAGTTGATTTTATACAGGCAGGTACTTAAACCTGTCTGGACTTACGGTATACAACTCTGGGGTTATACCTGCGATACAAATTTAAATAAATTACAAACGTTTGAAAATAAATTGCTTAGGTCATTTGTAAATGCACCATGGTATATAAGAAACGAAGATCTTCACAGGGATCTTGGGATTAATACGGTTCGAGACGAAATTAAGAGTTCCGCGCGAAAACATAGAAATCGGCTATTAGATCACGCTAATCCAACGATTATTGACATTCTTGACGAGTCGAATTTAGTACGCCGTCTGCAAAGAACAAAACCTTCCGACTTGGTGCGGTGAACGGAGAACCGCTTTAAAATCGCGGAATAAGCAGAAACTTTCACCGGAAAGTTACCTGCAACACGTTACTTAACTTCGTTAAAAATAAATTGCTAGATAAGTTTCAACTTAGTTGCAATCGGGAAGTGGAGGTGGTTTTAGTGTAGTAAGAATCTCACACTTCTATGAGCACGCGTTTTCCGGTCCTCAAAGAACATTTTCAATTGATAAATTATTTTTTGTTTAAAATGAATTTATCTATTTTCCTGATGTAAATTCATTTTTCGTGCCAGCTGATTGACATATCAAACAAAATGGAACAAATCGTTCCAATGATTTGAGTTCCAATTTTTTCCTGTTCCACCGACAGAATTGTGGACGAAAAAATTTTTCGTATGCTTTTCAATCAGGAAAATTTTGCGGTAGGTTGTATGTGTGCATATATTATCATGTTTTCAGCTTGCCAACTGACATATTTTTCCTGTTCGCTATAAACGACCATCAGGAAAAAGTATTCAATTTTATACTGTTTCAACTTTTCATGATGGATTTTCCTGATCGCTATAACTGGCCCCTTACAGGGGCGCCAAATCTATGTGACTGAAAAAACTGAGAATTTCGACGCTTAATGAAATGAAATGAAATGAATTGAGATGCTGCAATGGAATATTAAATTGTATTTCTCCGTCAACCGTTAGCAGTTTTTCTATTATTATTTCTTCATTTAAAATAATTTATAATTAAAAATTAAAAAAAAGAAACGAGCTATATTACATTGTTCAAAGATTTTTTGGTGTTTTAACAATAGTTTTTTGCATTGTATGTAAGTGTATTTTTACAAAACTTCCCCTCCTCCCTTAACTGTAGGAGATAGATCCTACTTCTTCAATAATAAAACATCTGAACTGTTTCCCTCTACAAGCGTCGCACCACGCCGTACAAATCCTAGTCTTGCCTAAAGGATTATTTGCTGGATACTGACAACTTTATTACACTGTATTTTAGATCTTTTTTAATTCACACAAAATCTAAATACCCACAAAAATGTAGGAAATCAGGTGCTCTAAAAAAAACTACTTAGTAAAAATGTTTTCGTTCATAGGAATAAAAAGTGAGATAAACGCTGAAAACCATTTTTACAATTTTCGACAACAATTTTTCATAATGTCGATATTTTTTGGAAACAAAAAATTGAAAAGATATTTTTACTTACAAAATCAAATAAAAAATGCTACTCTCCGAGAAAATTGGATTTACCTTATTAAACACCCTTTTTCAAAATGGCGGATAAGACAAAATTTCTCACCAGCCAGAGACTGCTCTCACGCGTATCGAAGAACCAGCCAATCTAAAATTACTTGTGTTTTGACGTTTGAAATTTTGTGTGTCAATTGCATTGAAATCGTTCAAGGAACAACAAAGTTATAATATGTAAACATTTTTTGAAAAAACCGGTTGTGAAATATTTTTTTCTGTTACAATTCTGTATCAGCTATCCCCTGAGTTAATTTTATTGCAATCTCTCAAGAAAGAACGTTGACATATTTTAGAAACATCCTTTTTTGAAAATATTTTATTCAGCTATAACTTCTGTCAATTTCATTGACTTCGCTCAAGGAACAACGAAGTCCCGAGGATTTAAAAACTTTTTTCGGAACTTCTTGCTTCGATACTATATTTTTCTTAACTTTGGCTTTTCGAAATTGTGTCCTGTCGTAAATTTACATTTTCCTTTCTTCGGTTCAGGGAATGGATCTTCAATAGTTCTCCCATGATAAATTCGGAAACGAACTATATTTTACAGATCCTTGCAGATTTGATTCGAATGAAAACGAATTTTATTAGGAACCAAAAAATAAGATTGGTGATCGAATCAAAAATAAAATTCTATTGAATTGTTCACGACAGAACGAATCATATTTTATCGTTCTACGAACCTTGGTTGTGTATCATCTTTGTTTAGGCATTGTTAATTTTCTTATCTATAGTAATAGGTTGGTGAATAGGTACGGGTAGGTTTATTCTCCCAGCGACAAAAAATCCAACCAAGCAGATATGTGGTTTCTTTCATTTTTATCAAAAACGGCAAGGGCGCTAAAATCAAGTTTTTCCCCGGCTCGGAAAAATCGTAGATCCGGTGCTGACTATTTCAATTAGATTTTCATTATGTATTAGTAGCCTATTGAATAGACCGGAAAATGAGAGGTATAAAGGAACAATTACGTGCAAGGGTTTTTATTATTGAATATGTTTGTTTGGCCCATAGGCATGCTTAAAACCAAAAATGCTACTAAATTCACCCATGCGTTTCTGAGAGAATGGTCACACTGGCCACTTTTCAGTATTTTTGGTATAACTCGAAAACTAAGCGGAATTTGACAATTTTACATATAATATTTTTTGTTCAAAATTAAATTTTCTATTGGAATGGATAGTTCAAAAAATTTTACGAAAAATTTAAGCAGGAAAAGTTAACAAAAACCAACTTAAAAAAAATCAATAAATCAAGGATATCTAAATTTTTTAATAAATTGTGCATAACTTTTTTTGAAGCAAAGATAGGGTCAAGACATGCACAGACAAAACAAAGTAGAGACTAAAGGCCTTAATATGGCATGTTCAAAAATTAATATTTGTTCAAAATTGACAGAGATATTCCCATTCAAACCTTATCATTTCTTATAATTTTTCTCAGTTTTGGCCCGAAAGTCCCTTCTTCGGTACAATATGGCAAATTTCACTTTCGTAAAAATGTTCGAAATCAAAATTTTGATATAATATGACATTAGAACTACAGAGAATTTATAATAAGGATGTAAGTTCGCAATTTCGTTTTTCGGCTGTTTTTAAATGCGTTCAGACCTACAGACCGAACGGCTGGTCCGATTAACATTAGATTTGGTATTAGGTGCTAGGAACGTTAAATTTGTCATAAAGTACCAAAAAATAGGCTTTCGGGCAAAAACTGCGGAAAATGATAAGAAATGGTGAAGTTTGAATGGCTATATCTCTGTCAATTTTTAAATAATATGGCTTCTTTAACATGTCATATTAAAGCCGTAAGACTCCAGTTTACTTTGTTCATGAATGTCTCGAGCGTATCTTTGCTCCGAAAAAAGTTATGCGCAATTTAGAAAAAAATTTAAAAATCTTTGATTTTTCGATTTTTTTATGTTGGTTTTTATTTACTTTTCCTGCTTAACTTTTTTCGTAAAATTTTTTGAACTATCCATTCCAATAGAAAATTTAATTTTGAACAAAAAGTATTATATGTAAAATTGTCAAATTCCGCTTAGTTTTCGAGTTATACCAAAAATACTGAAAAGTGGCCAGTGTGACCATTCTCTCCGAAACGCATGGGTGAATTTAGTAGCATTTTCGGTTTTAAGCATGCCTATGGGCCAAACAAACATATTCAATAATAAAAACCCTTGCACGTAATTGTTCCTTTTTAAAAGGTCTATTCAATAGGCTATAGTGGAATATTTTTTATTTCGACATTATTTTTTAATAATTGTTGTTCAAGTGTGTTGATTTTTGTTTCCATTGTGAGCATTTGTTCGTCTTTTTTCATGTTGCTTTGTTTTAATTCTTTAATCTTATTTGAGAGTTTATGCAGCAATTCATTATTTGAGTTCATATGCTGTTTTATGTCATCATACTTGTTTGCAAGAAATTCGCAGCTTGATTTTATGTCGGTCATTTCTCTTCTCATTTCTCGCATTTTGTTTAATATTTCGCTGTTTAGGTTATCATTGTTTTTTGTTGTAGACATGGTTTCTTGGTCTTGAGTACCATCGGGGGAACTTACACTCATCAACCGTTTGGTCAATGGTTGTATAGGTGTATTTTCATCTTGAGTGGCTTTGGGCAATGAAAGTGCATTCCCTTCGACAAATTTGACACTTCCATTCCTCCCTTTTGGCCGTGGTGATTCTCCTATACGATTTTTCGGAGAGTGTTGTACATCCATAGTGCATCTTGCGATCACACCTGTGGCACGTTAAAAAGTCCCCATCGGGGGGGAGATCGGAGAGACACTCGGAGCATGGATCCATGATCCATGTTATACATACGAATTTGTAATTGTTTATGTATTTTTTCTCACCTACAATTTGATTGCTGTATTTTAATATTATAATAAATGAGTAAAACAACGTTTTAAAATTAAAAAGCAAAAGTTCTTCGGTTTAATTAAAGTACTTTGGTTTCGAAATATTTTTGCTGTTTCTTTTTTAGTTTTTTTTTAGTTTTTAAAAAAGAGTTCACAAATTATTTTAAGGCACCGGAAACTGATTGAGTGTCAGCTGTGAAGGTAATTTTGTTCAAATTCAAAAGCGCAATAAATGGCAAAAGGAAACTCAGAATCAGAGTCCCAATAATCTGGTTCTAATTTCTTATCATTGATGACAATCAACCACCTGGTAAATGGTTACTTGGTCGTGTTAAGGAAGTTCACTATGGCACTAATGGTCTGGCAAGGTTTGCTACACTTATGATCAAAAACGGGCTTATTAAACGCCCCATCTCAAATTTGATTAAATTTTAAACTAAATTTTTAAGTAAGAAACTTTGAATTATATTTGTAAGGAAAAATCTTTAACTTAAATTAAAGCTTGACTTTAACTTTTGATATTTGAATTGATATTTAAACTTGAATCCTTAAATGATATTTAAATTTAAACTGGATTTTAAACTTAATGTTATCATAAATTGAAAGATGTCTTTATTTGTGAAATATTTATTGAGCTATGTTGAAATTATTACTATTATTTCAAGGTGGGCGGCATGTTACCGCCACCTATGCTTCAAAGTATAACTATCAGTGAACAACTTTAAAGAAACTTATTTCTGAACTGTCAAACTAATTATAAAGATGGAAGCTATTTCCTTTCTCACAATAAAGTTTCTCATAACTCAAAGCGGACGTGTCTTAATACGAGCCTAAGAAATCTCTAATCATCAAGTAAAATTATAGGTCGGGCTACCTCTCTTCTACTCTTTTTTGATAAGCGCGAACAATAACAAAACATAGGAATTCACATTATTAATCTTAGAAATTGCAATTAAAGCTTAACCTACATGACAGTTATCTTTTGAATAGTAACGGAACTTTCACTACCAAAAAAGTTATTTCAAAAAGATACTAAACTATATCGATGCATTAATTTGGCATTGTAACAATATATTTTTCATTTGGCTTGCAAATGTTTATATGCCAGTTCCTTATTTAATGTACATACCTTTCTAAAGGAGCTTATTACACGAATAAAATATCGCCCATATTTTAACCAAAATCCTTAATCATTGTTGGATCATTACTTGATATATAGCCACATGCTCATGGGGACGGGATAGTAATCCTTTAAGTCCGGTCCAGTACTCTGCAATAAAGGAACAATGGATATGGACAGTATCAGATTTTTGTGGTGAAATTTTCCCATTAGTTTTCACCTGTGTTTTTTCTTTGAACTGTCCTTACCTAGAGTGTTATATGCAAGGTTAAATTTACACATCCTTTGGGTGAAGGCAAAAAGTCTAACAATGTACCTATGGAGAAGAGTGCCATCCATGTCCCTTGTGTGCTATTTATTTTCCAAGTTTTACCGTTTTTTTGTTGGGGATATTGGAGTGGTATACATATATGCTTTTTCGTTTGTATACATATTCGTTTGTTTTATTTTGATTTATACATATTTGAACAGAAGAAATTTTTACGATCTGAAAAAGTTTTATAAGAAAAAGAAATAAAATAATTCAAAGATGTGTTCGGTCGTCACTTACGTGGTGTCTCATCTCAAACATCCCTCGGCATGTTTTCTGTAAATTCCAATTTGAATCTTAAACGACAGCTGGTTGAAAACCACTACGAGGGCCTACGAGTATACCTCCTAAGCGAAAAGGTTAAAAAAATAATAAATTTGGTGGCGCAACAGCTCGTGGAGAACCAGGGCCTAGTGATTTAGAACCATCAACCCTTCTTGTTGGCAGGAATGAAGGAGACCTACCATTTTTTGCCGAGTCCGAACGGCTAGATAAGAAGAATTTGTTCATAACGAGTATACTCTTAGAATAGTGATTTGTCAATTCCTCGCAAGAGGCAGTACCTCGGGAAAAACATTTCTGTTTTTTTTGACCATCGGCATGACAGTACAACGTAATAAGCGAAAAGGACGTAGGTGTCTCAAAAAAAAAAATATGAGTAGAAGCTTTTCTGTAAAAGTTCACCCTGCATCTATTTAATATTGAATAATTTAATATTTTATATTTTATTACTAGGCTTAACCCGCAAGTTCGTCTGGGAAAAATTAAAAAAGCTAAAACTACTCTCAACAGCCGAGGAAAATTAGACCTACAAAAATCACCACCTGAGTACTTAAATGCCCCGAATTTATTTCCCCCCAAAATTATTTCTTTACTTTCTTCTTGAGAAATATGATTTTTGAATTTTTATAAACATTGTTTGAAAATATTGGTGTGGTACTTTGAAGACAAAAGTCAAAAACTGCAAAGATTTTATTTTTAGAAATAAGAATATAAAAAATAAACAGAAATGGATATAAAACCGGTGGTGGTGACGTGAAATAACGCCAAACGAAATAAAGCCGAAATTCAAAAATTTTTTTTTATTTCATTTATGAAACCGAAATAAGACCAATTTGGCTTTATTTCGTTTCGAACTTTTTTCATATTTTCAAATACCTTTATAATTCTGCCGAAACTGAAATTTTTTTCCTGACATGAGGAGGCTAATGAAAAGAAGTTTAATGGTGGGATATATTCAAAGTTTCCAGATTATTTAAAACCAAATAAACTTTGCATACACCCAACCTCGCACCCACCCCAAATCCTTTAGAGAGCCCAAGCAGGGGGTTGCAGGGAGGCAGCATGCCCCCCAAGCATAGCTCACTGTTTATTCGCGAATTTTTAAGTTTCACAAACCTAATAAACCCTCTCCTTTATTTGGTTGGTGAAATTTTAAAATTAACGAATTAAGAGTGAGGTACGTATGGGGGGGCATGCTGCCCCCCTGCAACCCCCCTGCTTGGGCTCGTGATAGAATTTGGAGTGGGTGCGAGGTTGGGTGAATGCAAAGTTTCTTTTGCATTTAAATAACCTGTATTTAATGCAATAACGATTCTCAAGAAATATTTGGCCTTAATTCTATTTTTGCATTCCAAATAAGGCCGACAAACTGGTTGAGATAGATTTGGCTTTATTTCGATTATTTTTTTGGTGTTATTTCCATCGGGCATAAGAAATAACACCAAATTGGCGTTATTTCGTTTTTGATTTGGAAATAAGGCCAAAATCAAAACTTGGATATATTTCGTTTAGCGTTATTTCACGTCACCACCGCACCGGTGGTGCCGTGAAATAACGCCGAGCGAAATAGGGCCGAGTGTCGAAATTCGGCCTTATTTCGCCTTACGAAAGTGAAATAACGCCCAATTTTATCGTTCGGTTTTATTTTGCTTTTCAATATTTGATTAGTTAACAAATTTAAAAGTTCATCTACAAATAAAGGTGACGTGAAATAACGCCAAACGAAATGTAGCCAAATTTTGAATTTGGCCTTATTTCCATTGTTGTAAAGTACACACTTCACAACCTCCAACGTCTTTTCCTCACCCACTTCCATTTCTCATGCCCTTTCATGACCCATCCATTCATTTTCAATTGTAACCATTGCCACTTCAAATTCCCACAGTCATCATTTCCTTTCGATTGACCAATATTCCATATTCCATATTCATCATTTACTTTATTGTTCAACTCTGAACCAATTAAAATTCCATATTCATCATTTCCTTTAATTGCCCAACTCCAAACCACTTATAATTCCCAGGTCATCACTTTCATTGTTAATTACCTCCAAAATCCAAATGCACTCTTTTTTTTTCCAATCCACACTATCCAATTTCATTTTTTTTCTTGACACAAAAAACGTGCATTACTCCCAGCTGTGCACAGGCACACTTCGGAGTCGGTGACATGTTTTTTTTGTGTGTGTTCTCGAGTCGGGTAGCGAGGCAGATATCCCACACTAAGAATCGGACCGCCGCATCGTCGAGTCATATTAAGAAATTCTAATTCGTTTCTATTTTTTTGTATTTTTGAAGTACTAAACCTTTTCCAAATCTTGAATTCAACTAAGTTAAGAAACTCTGAATCTTTTTTTTCAAATTATAAAAATAAGAATGTAAATTAGTGATAAGAACCAAATTGAACCTAAATAAATGTTTAATAAAATTTAATAAAATAAAAACACAAACTATATTTTGTTTGGCTTCACATAAAAGAACAAGAACACTAAAAGAGGTAAGACCCCGCTTGAGATTCGTGCGTCTCAAGTTAAAAACAAAATAAAGCACAACATAAAAATTGGTGTCAGGTGTGGGGTTTGCCTGAAAAGTGACAAGTGCAAACAAGAAGTGAAACAAAAAAAAAAAAATAACAAAAAGTGAAACAACAACAAAATTTAACAAAAAAAAAAAAAAAACTTACAAGAAAAATAGAGAAAAAGAAAAAGACTTAAATTCAATAAAATAAAATAAAAGACAATCAAAATTCACACATCTACAACATCTGGAACATCAACTTCTACAACATCTTTAACATCTACAACATCTTTAACCAACAGCAACGCCTTTATCTCATTCATCTCTAACTTACGCACAAAAACAGGCAAGAAAGTATTTAGGTATTATTAATTAATTATACAATGTAAAATTAATGTACTTTTATCAAACAAAAAATTATATATTATTTATTGCCTATATCAATTAATATATATTATTATCATTACTTTTATCTATCTAATTTTTTTTTAAATTCGAATCAATTTTTTTTTTGAATAAATTTTTTTTTTTTTCTTCTTTCTTAAATACTTATTATTATAATATAATCAGTTTATGTCCGAGAATAAAACTATCGAAATATCCGACTGCGAAGATTCCGATTCTAGTACTGTCGAAAACTCCTCCTCCTCCGAGATCACTAATTCCATTTTAGAAACCGAAACTGAAATGGCTCCAAAACTAGATCGATCTTTTGCCCTCAAACTAATTCCCGAATTTGATGGGAACAGAGCTAATCTCCACAAGTTCCTAAATGCGTGTGATTTGATATCCGAAGATATCGCCGCTACCGAAATTCCTATCCTTCTCCTAATTATTAAAACTAAACTTATTGGTCCAGCATATAATATAGTAAAATACACAGAATTCACCTCCTGGGAATCCCTTAAGGAAAAACTAGTTCAACAATTCTTAGAAACAAAATCTCTGTCCCAACTCCAGTTGGAACTAATACATATAAAGCAAAGAACAAATGAGACAGTGCGTTCTTACTCTAATAGATTGGAACAAACGCTTGCAAATCTGAACGATGCTTGCATAGCTAGCGAAGGGTCAGAAAGTTCTAGCGTTATTATCAATCTCAACAGTAAAACTGCTTTAAAAGCATTCGAGAGAGGCCTTAATCCTAGAATAAGTCTCATCATCAAAGCTTCGAGATTCACAACTCTGACGGAAGCTATAGAAGCTGCCGTGTTAGAAGAGAAAAGTGGTTTCTCATATAATAACCAAACTTCCTATAACCCATCACAACTAAAACCCAGAAATCCTACCTCTTGTAATTTTTGTAAAAAAACTGGACATAGCATCGAACAATGTTACTTAAAGAAAAACAAAGAACAGCTTCCTTCTTTCAAAAGTGAGGTTAAAAAAGTAACAATTACTTGTAGTTATTGTAAGAACCTCGGACATCATATAAACGAATGCAGAAAAAGGGAGTACAATAATAATAGAAAACAAAACAATTCTAATGCAATTTCCTCCTCCTCAACAAATAAGCATACGGAAAACCATTCAGAGGCCGGAACCAGTGGCAGGCTTCGGACTCAAACTTAATCTCTTCTCGCCACATCTTCCATATAAATTTAAATAATAAAATAAGTAGAGTAGACTCAATCAAAATTTCATCTGAAACCTTGCTTAATCCTCAACCTTCAAAATTTCTCGTCGATGGTGGTAGTGAAATTTGTTTGATTAAAATAGATAAATTAAAGCCAGAACTACATGTAGACTCTAACATAATTCATTCTCTTTCTGGCATTACAAATTCAGTTATTCATACCAAAGGAGTTATACAACTGCGTATCAATCTTCCCAAAAATATAACTATTTCTTATCCTTTTCATGTAGTAGATAAAAACTTCCCTATAAGTACTGACGGGATAATAGGTAACAATTTCTTAGATGATCATAAAGCTCAAATCGACTACGGCATTAAAATGCTTACATTCCCTTGGAAAACTTTCATTGTTGAATATGATCTAATCCCTTCAAGTCTTGTTACTATCCCACCTAGATCAGAAATCATAGTACCCGTTCTCAAAGAAATTAATGTGGATAGTATATGTCTCTCCCAACAATTTCCCAATGGATTATATATTGGCAATAGTATTACTCCTGCCAATAGTTCTATCTCGTACATATCGGTCGTTAATTCCTCGGAATCCCTCATTGAGCTTAATACTGATGACATAGTATTTGACGAAGTTTCTAACTACAATGTTCTGCAAATACAACAATATCCTGCTTCTTATGATAGAATTAAAACTATACAAGAGCTAGTCGAGACAGACCACATGACAAAAAAAGAAAAGGAATCTATTCTAAATTTATGTTGCTTGTATAGTGACTTATTTTTTATAAAAGGAGATAAGTTAACTCATACCTCTTCTGTACAACACCCAATCCTTACCCCGGATGCAACACCTACTTATATAAAACCCTACAGGTTGCCGGAAGCACAACGACAAGAAGTGGATAAACAAATCCATGAGATGATGGACGATAATATTATCCAACCATCGAATAGTCCGTGGAATTTCCCACTTATTGTTGTTCCGAAAAAACCTGATAAAGATGGTAATAAGAAATGGAGAATCGTCGTCGATTTTCGCAAACTCAACGACAAAACTGTCGGTGATGCATTTCCATTACCCAACATAACTGATATTCTAGATCAGTTGGGAAGTTCAAAATTTTTTTCTACTTTAGACCTCGCCAGTGGATTCCATCAAATCCAAGTTAGACCGGAAGATAGAGAGAAGACCGCCTTCTCTTCACCTTTTGGTCATTACGAATTCATTAGAATGCCTTATGGATTAAAAGGTGCCCCAGCCACCTTCCAAAGGTTGATGAATAATGTATTGACTGGTCTACAAGGTATAAAAACCTTTGTTTATATGGATGACATCGTGGTCTATGGTAAAACCTTAGATGAACACAATTCAAAATTAAAAGAAATCTTTGAACGTCTCAAAATACATAATCTTAAATTGCAACCCGATAAATGCCAGTTTTTGCGAACAGAACTCACCTACCTAGGACACGTGATAAATGAATCAGGTATCAAACCTGATCCGCAAAAGATCGAATGCGTAAAAAATTTCGCTCAACCTAAAAACGCCAAAGAAATAAAAAGCTTCCTAGGACTTGCAGGTTATTATCGCCGCTTTATTAAAGATTTTGCAAAAATTTCCAAACCTCTTACTAACCTTTTACGCAAGGATGTTCGCTTCGACTGGACTCCTCTTTGTTCAAATGCCTTTCATGGATTAAAAGAAAGACTAATTAATCCGCCTCTCCTTCAATATCCTGATTTCACCAAAAACTTTATCTTAACAACGGATGCTAGCGATGTAGCTATTGGTAGTGTCCTTTCACAAGGTGAAATTGGTAATGACCTTCCTATATCTTATGCCTCAAGAACTCTTAATAAAAGTGAGAAAAATTATTCTACTACTGATAAGGAACTTTTAGCTATTGTTTGGTCAGTCAAACATTTCCGACCTTATCTGTATGGTAGAAAATTTCAACTATACACTGATCATAAACCTCTAATTTATATTCACAACTGTAAAGATATAAATTCCAGAATGATGAGATATCGCCTACAGCTCGAAGAGTTTGAATATGAAATCACCCATAAAAAAGGTGAACAAAATACAAACGCTGACTGTCTTAGCAGAATCGCAAAAATGACTCTTCGATCCGATACAAAATCCTCTTCTACTTCTTCTCGAAATTCGTCATCTTCATCATCTCCCATATCGTCTGCAAGTACTAATTCTTTTTCTACATCGTCAGTTCCTAGTTCTTGTTCATCACCACCAACAAATACGAATTTGTCTTATTCATCGCCAACTGCTAATTCTTGTCCAACATCCATAAATTCAAGTTCGTCTTCTAAATCTCCAATTTCTAATTTTTGTTCAAAACCAATTCCTAGTCCTTGTTCTAAATCTCCACATACAAATTCAAATTCTTCTTCAATATCTTGTTCCAAATCTTCGAAAACTAATTCCAATCCCAGTTCCAAATCAACAAATACGAATTCTTGTTCTAATGCTTCAAATGAAAATACTAATTCTTGTTCCACATCTTCTATTATAAATAATGATCCAGAAGCATCTCCTTCATCTACAAATCATAATAATAATTCTTCTTCTTCAAGTGCTTCAACATCTTCAAATAACAACTCTAATTCCTTACAACCTAGTTCTAATTCTTGTTCAACGCCTTCAGTCATAACTACTAACTCTTCGAATATTTCTTCGGCAAAACCAGATTTGTCGGAAAATGAAATCAAAACTATTCTTAAGGAATTCCATTTAAATCCAATTGGAGGACACTGTGGCGTCAACAGAACCTTTAAACGTATAAAACTATATCACAATTGGAAGAATATGTTTCAAGATATAAAAAACTACATTAAAAATTGCGAACTCTGTCAGAAAAATAAAGTAACAAAATACACCATGGAACCTATGGTCATAACTTCAACTTCCAAATACCCCTTCGAAAAGATTTCTATTGATATCGTTGGTCCCTATCCTATAACTAATAATAATAATAAATATCTTTTAACATTCATCGATGATCTTACTAAATACACTGATGCAATTCCTTTACCAAATCAAGAGGCGAATACAATCGCCGAAGCATTCGTCAAAGAAATAATATTTCGATATGGCACACCCAAATACGTCTTGTCCGACCAAGGCCAAAATTTCCTAAGCGATATATTCAAAAACGTATGTAAACTTCTTAAAATTACTAAACTCCAAACTACTGCATACCGACCACAATCAAATGGATCTTGCGAAAGAAGCCACAGAAACTTCGTTGAATATCTACGTAGTTTTATCAATAAATCTCAAGATGATTGGGATAACTGGATTAAATATGCCGTTTTCGTCCATAACACGACTCCCAACACTTCAACGTCATACACTCCCTTTGAACTTATGTACGGTAGACAAATTGAACTTCCTTCTAGTGTTACAAAAAACCCTGAAATCTGCTATAATTACGATTTGTATGCAAACGAACTAAAATCAAGGCTCCAACATTGTCATCAAATTGCTAGAGACAAACTTCTCAAGAGTAAGGAATCTTCAAAACTTCAGTACGATAAAAGGCAAAATCCTGGAGACTTCCAGATAGGAACGCTTGTTCTACTCAAAAATGAAAGTAATCCAAAAAATAAAAACAAAAAGCTTCTTCCTCTTTGGTCAGGACCTTACGAAATCTTATCCAAGTCAGGAGTAAACTCCGAAATTAAAATTAAAAATAAAATAGTTAAAGTCCACAACAATAGACTAAAAATTTTTTCAAGTTAATCAAAATCTTCAATCTCAATATTCTTTCCAGAAATGGAGAAACTAATATTCGTAATTCTCATCTGTAACATAATTCTGAGTGACCCAATGATGATCAACCACGAGCAACCATATGAAATCGTCGATTTGAAAAACAAGACTGGAATATACTACGAACACGTTGGTAACCTTAAGCTCTTCTCTAACCATTGGAATTTAGTCATATATACTAACTTTACCGAACTCAAATCACAATATAGTTCTATTTTACTTACCTATGACAAAATTCTATCTACTTGTAAGCAACTTCTCTCTTCTCACGAACTCCCATCCCAATGCGAATCACTTCCTACCCTATCTACTTTAATACTTGATCGAATAAAATCTCAAGATCAAATTATTAACAAATACTTAGGTACAACCATAAAACCTAGATTACAAAAGAGAGGATTAATAAATGCTATTGGTTCTATATCCAAACAACTATTTGGCACCCTCGACGACGAGGATGCAAAAACTTTTTCTCGACACATAAATAAACTTAACCAACAACAACATTACGAATCCCAATTACACGAAAAACAAATTTCGATATCAAAAAATATCATCCACCAATTAAATCTTACAAACGACCAAATTATTAAAATAAAAGAAAAAATTAAGGAAACCGATAAAATCATTAATCAATTAAACAAAAACTCAAATAATAATAACATAATTAATAAATCCTTCCTTCAACTAAATGAACTTTTCACAATGTTCAACTCTTTATCAGAATATTACTATTCAACAAAAGATCACCTTCTTAACGCTATTTACTCCGCAGCTCATGGAAAACTTCATCCATACCTTATTGATCCTTCTAAACTCACTGAAGAAATTAAAAAAGTACAGTTACTCCTTCCAGAAGAAAATCGTTTACCACTTCCTCTACAAGAACAATATATAGATACACTTTTTAATCTCTTAGAAACTCATGTTTACTACATTGAAAACCAAATTAATTTCGTATTAAGAATCCCTCTTACTTCTTCCAAAACCTATAACGTTTATAAAATGACTAGTATACCAAATCTCATCGAAAACAAAACGTATGGAATTATAATACCCGAAAAACCTTTTCTTATCGTAGACTCAGAAAAACAATCGTATTTTCTCTATGATAAACATGACATAGACAAATGTCAAACAACTTCAAAAAATAATTATCTTTGCGAAAGAAACGCACCAATCCTTTTCACCTCATCAAGCAGTGCCTGCGAACTGAATTTACTTTCCATTCTTCCAAGTGAAATAAGTAATTGCTATATTCAATTAATGCAAATATATCACCCTATTTTCCTACAGCTAGCAGACTCCAATTCTTGGATTTTCGTTTCCCCAAATCCAGAAAATCTTATTATTAAATGCCAAAATCTTAACTCTCAAATAAACATAAATGCAACCGGTATTCTTAAAATCCAACCGAACTGTATCACAAACACTAGGTACCAATCCATTAACTCCAAAACAAATTTCGAAACAAAAACCAATCTCAACTTTATTTCATCAAATCCTTATCTTTCATTTAATATAACACAACCACAATTTGAGAAAATTCCCAGTTACGTGACAAAGTCCTTCAATATACATAACCAGATTGATGACCTTAATTCCATCAGTAAAGATATAGAAAACATAAAAAACTCCAAGTTCACATATTCTGAAGTCGATCACGAAAATAAAAATATGATAATAGTGTTCCTTCTTGCAATGTTTTCCGCCATACTTATGGTTATAATCATATTACTCATGCGAAATAAAAATAAAACTTTAGTAAGCACCAACAAAATATCGAATTGCTTACCATTAGAAGAAATAAAAACCTCAGACCCAGTCCAAACCATAAACGTACAAATTCCAGAACCATTACCAATACCTACACCTCGTCTAGCCCCATCTAATCTTTCTCGTTCACTTCCGATTCCATCATCTAAAGCCGAAACTCGCACCATTCCAAGGTACAAGTTTCGTTCTTAAGGGGGGAGGTGTTGTAAAGTACACACTTCACAACCTCCAACGTCTTTTCCTCACCCACTTCCATTTCTCATGCCCTTTCATGACCCATCCATTCATTTTCAATTGTAACCATTGCCACTTCAAATTCCCACAGTCATCATTTCCTTTCGATTGACCAATATTCCATATTCCATATTCATCATTTACTTTATTGTTCAACTCTGAACCAATTAAAATTCCATATTCATCATTTCCTTTAATTGCCCAACTCCAAACCACTTATAATTCCCAGGTCATCACTTTCATTGTTAATTACCTCCAAAATCCAAATGCACTCTTTTTTTTTCCAATCCACACTATCCAATTTCATTTTTTTTCTTGACACAAAAAACGTGCATTACTCCCAGCTGTGCACAGGCACACTTCGGAGTCGGTGACATGTTTTTTTTGTGTGTGTTCTCGAGTCGGGTAGCGAGGCAGATATCCCACACTAAGAATCGGACCGCCGCATCGTCGAGTCATATTAAGAAATTCTAATTCGTTTCTATTTTTATTTTTGAAGTACTAAACCTTTTCCAAATCTTGAATTCAACTAAGTTAAGAAACTCTGAATCTTTTTTTTCAAATTATAAAAATAAGAATGTAAATTAGTGATAAGAACCAAATTGAACCTAAATAAATGTTTAATAAAATTTAATAAAATAAAAACACAAACTATATTTTGTTTGGCTTCACATAAAAGAACAAGAACACTAAAAGAGGTAAGACCCCGCTTGAGATTCGTGCGTCTCAAGTTAAAAACAAAATAAAGCACAACACCATCTCAAAAACGAAATAACGCCAATTTGGTGTTATTTCTTATGCCCGATGGAGATAACATCAAAAAAATAATCGAAATAAAACCAGATCTATCTCAACCAGCTTTTCGGCTTTATTGCAATGCGAAAATAGAATTAAGGCCAAATATTTCTTGAGAATCGTTATTTCGGCTATATTATTTAATGTTTCATAAAATACAGGTTCTTTAAATGCAAAAGAAACTTTGCATTCACCCAACCTTGCACCCACTCCAAATTCTATAGCGAGCCCAAGCAGGGGGGTTGCAGGGGGGCAGCATGCCCCCACATACATACCTCACTGTTTATTCGTGAATTTTTAAATTTCAAAGACCAAACAAAGGAGAGGTAGGTTTGTGAAACTTAAAAATTCGCGAATAAACAGTAAGATATGCATGGGGGGCAGGCTACCCCCCTGCAACCTCCTCGCTGGGCTCACTATAGGATTTGGGGTGAGTGCGAGGTTGGGTATAGGCAAAGTTTTTTTTGCATTTAAATAATCTGGAAACTTTTAATTTATCCCACCATTAAACTTCTATTTATTACCTTCCTTATGTCAGTTAAAAATTTTAAGTTTCGGCAGAATTATTTGAAAATATGAAATAAGTTGAAAACGAAATAAAGCCAAATTGGTCTTATTTCGGTTTCATAAATGAAATAAAACCACATTTAAAATTTGGTCTTATTTCGTTTTTGAAAACGTAATAAGACCAAATTTTTGAATTTCGGCTTTATTTTGTTTGGCGTTATTTCACGTCACCACAAATAAATAGTTTTTATCCAGGTTCTTTGAATGCAAAAGAAACTTTACATACACCAACCTCGCACCCACCCCAAATCCTATAGTGATCCCAAGCGGGGGTTTTGCAGGGGGGCAGCATGCCCCCCCATACATACCTCACTGTTTATTCGCGAGTTTTGTTCACTTTGCCAAAGCGAAATAAGGCCGAACGCCAAAATTCGGCGTTATTTCACTTTAGTAAAGCGAAATAAAGCCGACATCCGAAATTCGGCTTACTTTCGCTCGGCGTTATTTCACGTCAACTATAGAACCCTCTCCCATACGAGTGCAAAACCTATGAAAAACAAACTTGAGATTTCTTATGGATGTAGAACTTTTGTGCACTGAAACTTGGGAAATTATCGTTAGGAAGAAAAACAATAAAATTCAAAAGAACTGGCATTATTTATTTTTTTATAATTTAATTTTTATTGATAACGACATAAAACAAAAAATTATATTAATTCGGTAGCTAGGCCTTTTGGCAGTATTGTTTCTGCGGGCGGTACGGGTCTGGATGTTAAAAGTAGAATAAATAAAGCTCTTGCTGCCTTCGGTACTCTGTCCCCAATTTGGAAATCCTTTCAAATCTCCTTACGCACTAAGTTGCGAAACATGAAAGTCACGTCTACCATTTCGAGGAAATTCCAGGCTTTTGTCAACCGCTGTCTTCGCCACATCCTAAAGATTCGCTGGCCACAAATAATTTCAAACGAGGAATTGTGGCGCAGGACAAGTTAAGAGCGACTGGACGTCGACATAAGGAAGTGTAAATGGCGTTCGATTGGTCACACACTTAGGAAACCAAACGATGAATTGCAAAGCAGTCCTTTGAATGGAATGCTTAGGGTGCACGGCGGGTTGGAAGACCAAGAACAACATGGAAATCAACTGTCTTAACAGAAGCAGAATCCCAGAGAAAGACGTGGCCACAGTTAAAATATACATTGCAGCAGACCGTGAAGGATGGAGACGTTTTGCTGACGCCCTATGCCCCAGCCGGGGTTACAGGACACGATGATGAGGAAAGCCTTACTTAATATCACATTGGATTATTCTTAAGTCTTAAAAAAACTTTAATAAATGATAGAGTATTTTAATACTAAATTGTGAACAAAATTCAAAATGTATTTTGGTCGTTAAAATAAACCAGAAAAATGAATGTATTTTTTTCATTCGGTTTTGCTTGTAAAATTTCTTCTAATATAATGTACGTTGTGTTAACTTCAATTAATTTTTTTTAGTTTTTTCTTGTATAATGTTTTTTTCTAGCGCTGTTGGTTTTTTCCTCTTAAATAAAAAAATCTCCTTTGGATGTGGGGCAATTAAGCACTCAAGCTATATTTCAAGAACTCTTCTGAAAATTTTGCCCCACGTAGTGTAAATTTTGACATGTGGAAGATAAGCACTAAAAGGACCCAAAAATATGTGGTCTCTGGAGCAAATATGGTTTTTGTAACTTGCTTAATAATAGAAATAGAAGAACGGGGATAGCAGCAAACGATTGAGAAAATTCGAATTAGTATAACTGCATCATTAACTCAGTACTCAGGCGGCGAAATGCAGGGCCCGACCCAGTTTTTTCGCCGCCCTGGGCAAAAATAATATGAGCTGCCCTTTGTAATGACACCTTATAAGCCATTTGTCACTGCAGAGATGGAGCGATTTTAAACCGAATTTAGAAAAGTAGGTTATTATTTCGATCGGTATGAATTCGATGTGGTTGGAACTGGTGATATTCACATTAATGTTAGTCTACTAGGGCTTCTAAACGAGTATATACAATTTTAAGAGTGGATATGTTTTGTTTACATACATACAGCATTTTAATAAATTTTCTTATTTACCAAAAAAAAAATTATCAAAATCGGTTCAGTAGTTTAGAAGATAACGACTAAAATGCTTTAAAGTTGGTTTATATGTACATTTTCTAACATCGACTTGCTTGAAATAATTGTTGCCTTCTGTTTAAATGGAAATGAGTTTTCTTTTATTTTATTGGAAAAAAAATAGTAATTATGTAAGCCACAAAACGGATAAGCCTTAAAAGTATAACAAAATATATAAATCAAACATTTTTTTTAGGAATATCCAAGAAACAAAGTGAAAAATCGTATTTCCTCCCCATTTTTGAATCCCAAAATCCATCCTCAAATTTCTTTTTTAAATAAAGTTGTTTATTTACGCATATATGTATATGCATTTTTTTGAAAAAAAAAATTTAACTATTTTTTCAATATTCCCAAGCTGTTTAGGTACTTGTGGATTTATTTAAATAAAGAAATAATTTACAAAAAAAATTTAAACTTAACATTTTTTGTCTCGGATTGATTGAAATTTTAAAAATATGTGAATTATACAAGATGTCCCCATTGCGGTGTTTTTCGAAAATGTGTCCCGACAGTTGATTTTACGTCTGAAATCCGGGACATCTCAGGTTAATTGGATCGTCTGGCAATGATAATGTTATGCTTCACACCAAATTAAAATATACAAACAATTTAATAGTCTGGTCAAATGGTAGTTTGAAGTGGAAAGTTCTGTGCCGAGATTCAGCTAATTCGAAGCCGCAGGGAGTGAGTGAGATGAGTCACTTTTCGTCGAAAAGCGATTCAGTTAGCAAAAGGGAGTGAGTGAGCGAGTGAAATGAAATGTCAGATTACTCGCCAGATATATCCGCAGTGACTTGGTGTATGTGTTGGTAAATTTCTAGTTTTGGATAAGTATATGTGCTTTTCTCAAGAATTCCTATTCATGGATAGGAAACGAAATAAAAAACAACGTAGATAAAAACAACTACCCTTTTATTGATTCTTTAATTTTATTTTATTTTCATGTGCACATATATATATATTAAATAAATTTATATTCTATTCACTTTCAACACGTTTAAACTTTTTATTTCTCAAGGGTGAAACTCACATTAAACTTTAATTATGACAAAAAAAAAATAATTGAAACAAAATATACTCCAAACTCCATTATTAAAGATTCCAATGTTTACATTGTTGTATTTGTTGTTTCATTTTGTTTTGCGTAACGAGTGTGACAAGAAGGTAGAATTTAATTCTTTTATATTTATTCTTTGTCTCATGTTCGAAACTAGATTCGAACTTACTCATTTCACTTAAATAGCTGAATCACTTTTGCGATTGAAGTGAGATGAGTCGGCGAGTAAGGCGAGTCATCTCATCTCACTCGCTGAAATAGCTGAATCTCGGCACTGGTGTAATTATTTTTAGTGGCTCCCTTTATGTTTTTGGGGTCGCTGAACACGAATCTGAAGTTGTCCAACAAAATTTTTCACGGCAAATATGAGAATTCGTCAAAAAACGTCGAAAATTTCGACATTTTTTGTCTTTTTTCCTTATTGCTCAAAAATTATTTTTCTTTTGCAAAAAGCGCTGATGCAAAAATAAAGACAATAAGATTACCTACAATCTACGCTTTTATCATTTTTTTGTACGTCTTATGGTTTCTGCGGAAACAGTCGTTGAAAAGCATCCAAAAATCCGTCATTTTTAAAAAATTGCATAAACGATTCTTTTTGTATTGTTTTCTTCATTACATGAAAAGTAGGCCATGAGTTATTATGTTATTTGCATTTTCTAATTGTAGTTGTCTGAAAGTATTATATTGCAGTGGTTAAGTGTCTAAGTTTCAGTATTTCAAACAGTCAAAATGTCCATTCAAAAGTGTTTTATTTGTGACAAAGATTGGAGTATGGTGCAGTGAAGATGATCTTATGGACGTACCGTGGTGGACACATAAATAGCACACTTTAACCTTCATTTGGTTAATTGCATACAGGCCTGAGCTTAAATTTTAAAGTAACGGGATCTCTCTTTGTTTTAATTATATGAAAACAGGAGAAAATGAACCCGTTAAATTTTTATGTTTTTTCCTAACCTATTCGAATTTGTAACAATAGTCGTGAATCATCATTGTTGAAGCGTGGTCATTTAATTAGCACAGTTCGAGTTACATTCAAAGCTGATTAATAATTTAATGTTTAACATAATTTATTGGAACGGTAAGTCTATTTGTGAGATCAATTTAAAATAAGTTGCTATAAAAATATACGATAGACTATTAAAATATACGACAGATATGGGAAAAGGACCACATTGTTCATCAGAAAAAAGGATTTTAATAAACGAGTTGAAAGCTCAAGGAAGAACCGTAAGTGAAATATCGGAAGTATTAAACTGTTCCAGGAAACTAGTTTATAATGCAATTCGGCATCTTGACACTTATGGAACTACAAAAAACGTTTCTAGAGCCCCGCGTGCAAGAAAAACGAGTGTAAGAGAGGACAATTTAATACACAGAGCTTCGACTGCAGACCCATTCAAAACTTCGAAGCAAATAAAATCAGATGTTGAGTCACAATACGGAATTTCTTTGTCTTCCCGAACAATACGACGACGCCTGAATGAAAATCACTTAAGAGGCTGTGCATAGCCCAGAAAAAGCCGTTTGTTTCGAAAAAGAATTTAAAGTGCAGAATTCAATTTGTAAAGGAGCACCTCCGAAAACCTATACATTTTTGGAAAGACATGTTATGGAGTGATGAATCGAAGTTTTGCAGATTCGGGTCGGATGGAAAAAAATATGTTTGGCGTCCACCTAACCAACAACACAACCCAAAATACACACTCAAGACAATAAAACATGGAGGGGGAAATGTTATGGTGTGGGAAGCTTTCTCTTGGCACGGTGTGGGTCCAATTATCAAAATCAACACAAAAATGGACCAACATGTGTATAAGAACATATTGGAAGATCACATGATTCCCTATGCTGACGACAATTTGCCATTAACCTGGCGATTTATGCACGACAATGATCCGAAGCATACTTCTCGCCTGGTGCAATCGTGCTTAGAAGGTAATTTTGTCAATGTATTGAATTGGCCGGCTCAGTCTCCCAATCTCAACCCGATTGAGAATCTGTGGAATGACATTGAACGCCAAATAGAAGGTCAAAATCCTAAAAACCTCAATGAACTGTGGGAAAACATCAAAAGTGCCTGGTATGCAACGCCAATAGAACGCTGCAGAAAATTAGTGGAAAGTTTGCCAAGAAGATGTCAAGCTGTCATTGCAAACAAGGGATTTCCAACAAAATATTAAATTAAATAATGAAATTTTAAGGTTCAATAGCTTTTTCAGGTAATGTGCTAATTATATGTCCAAGCAATAACATCAACTTTAAAATAACTGTGTTACTTTTGTTTATTTTTTACAGTTGTGACTGGATCAAAAACAAAAAGATGGATTTTTTATAGATCACATAATTTGTTAGCTTTCAAAAATCTACTAACTTATTATATAGTTAAGTCCAAACTGTTTTTATATTCAAATTTAATAAAAAATCAAAATGAATAAAAATGTGTGCTATTTCCATGTCCACCACTGTATATACTGCAGTGGTACGGCCGATTCTAACATATGGTTCGATTGTCTGATGGCCCGCACTTAACAAGGCATATAATATCGACAAACTCAAAAAGGTTCAAAGAACAGCTAGTTTTGGTACCACAGGTCTTGCCCAACGGATGCTTTAAGCGTTTTTTCCGCACCTCCTACCACTTGATCTACAAATAAAATATTTAGTATCTTGCAGTGCTTAAGACTTAAAGAATCAAATTCTTGGGTTGCTAAACCTTATGGTCACAGCAATATCACAAATTTGATTCCCACTGATATATTTTCGACTCCCACTGACTACCGTGCTCCTACAATGAGCCTCAGTAAGGATTTTAAAGTCTTATTCCTATCCGGGATGATGACGCCCTGATGAGAGACTTAGACACAACTATCTATACTGATGGCTCAAAGATGGAGTGCGGTGTTGGCTCAGGAATCTTCTCTGAGTCTTTCAACATTTCTAAGTCGTTTCGGCTACCGAATTTTGCTAGTGTATTTCATGCTGAAATACTGGCAATTATAGGGAGGCATGCAAGATCCAAACCAAAATAGTAATACAGCCATCCTTACAGACATTCAGTCGGCTGTGAAAGCCATTGACTCGGCTACTGATGAGCTCGCAAAGTCTAAATATTAACATCAAGGTCACTCTTATCTGGGTTCCTGGTCACAGTGGCATTGAGGGAAATTAACGGGCAGGTGAACGAGCCAGGCAAGGATCAGCCCTTCACACCTCACTTGCGGAAAGAGTCAACATTCCCCTTGGAGTTGTGAAGGGCAATATATTGTCAATTTTCCTTAGGGAATCCAATCTTAGGTGGAGCAGTTTAACCAACTGCAAAATATCCAGTACGATCTGGCCCACCTTTAATAAATCCCGAACAATTGATCTCATGTGTAGACCCAAGCGGGACGTAGCCAGGGTCGTAGCAAACTGCACTGGACACTGGTAAATTGGGTCGTAGCAAACTGCACTGGACACTGGTAAATTGGAGAACATGCGGCGAGGCTGGGTATTCCTTACAATACTCACTGTCACAGCTGTGGAGACCAGCAAGAAAAGGAAACAGTCCTTCATTTTCTCTGTAAATGTTCAGCTCTAGCCAGAATGAGAGGCACAATCGTTTGGAATGGCTTTTTTTGACGACCTAAACGAACTTTCCGAAATGAAGATCAAAGACTTGATCTCTTTTCTAAAAGCCACGAAATGGATCTGAGACGAAAATCGGTTGCGTTCTGCATCATGTTACCCCCCAGATCCAAAGACCGTGAGTAATAGGAACCCGGGTTTCTGCGGGGCTTCATGATGCTCAATGGCAATGATGATCACACGGTCGGATCGATCGCGCTTCGTTGCTATTTTACAACCTACCGAGCTCGGCATAATGTAGCAAGCTCGGGCGAGATGCGATCTAATCGAGATGCGATCCAATCGAGTGAGTGTCCTATGACCCAACTCCTGTCTTTTGTACTGACTCACAAGATACATCAACCAATCGAGTGAGTGTCCTATGACCCAACTCCTGTCTTTTGTACTGACTCACAAGATACATCAACCATACTTCACAGCCGTCCTATTTCAAAGCAAGGAACGCTTTTCTGGTTTCTTGGGAAAGATGATTTCCAACCCACACTGGAGGAAATCTCACATCCAACCCAGAGAACCGGACACCTGAGGAATAAGCCCCTCAGAGAATAAGCCCGCAAATCCTCACTTTAGACTGCTTTCATACACAGGTCAAACGAGTTATGGTATCAAAACGGCGCAATCCAGTGCTAATTGGGCAAAGAGCGAGTGTTACGCTCTTGTCACCATTTTTACCTACCATTTACTATTTATACATCTTTTTTGGCAAGTTGAATGCACTTTCACTGATTTCTTACCTGCCAAAGAAGCTCCCTTTCCGTCTTTTCTCTTCTTGTTGGCTTTTTCAATCACCACTTTCACTGCACCATACTCCAATCTTTTTCACAAATAAAACACTTTTGAATGGACATTTTGACTGTTTGGAATACTAAAACTTAGACGCTTAACCACTGCAATATAATACTTTCAGACAACTACAATTAGAAAATGCAAATAACATAATAACTCATGGCCTACTTTTCATGTAATGAAGAAAACAATACAAAAAGAATCGTTTATGCAATTTTTTAAAAATGACGGATTTTTGGCTGTTTTTCAACGACTGTTTCCGCAGAAACCATAAGTCGTACAAAAAAATGATAAAAGCGTAGATTGTAGGTAATTTTATTGTCTTTATTTTTGCATCAGCGCTTTTTGCAAAAGAAAAATAATTTTTGAGCAATAAGGAAAAAAGACAAAAAATGTCGAAATTTTCGACGTTTTTTGACGAATTCTCATATTTGCCGTGAAAAATTTTGTTGGACAACTTCAGATTCGTGTTCAGCGACCCCGAAAACATAAAGGGGGCCACTAAAAATAATTACACCAGAACTTTCCACTTCAAGTCCCTTTTGAACACCATTTGACTGGACTATAAGCTTATGACAATTCAAGAAGAAACGACACCTTGTTAAGAATCCAAATAAAGAGTTGTTGTATTGACATTGATGTTTTATCACACTCATTCAAAGAAAGTTTTTAAATGTTGGACTTTATTTTTCAGCTTCATAAGCAGTATGACGAGTTTGTCAATGAATAGCTTTCTGAAAGGCCTTTTCCTTATTAATAGCTGATCGGAACAATTATTTATGCCTTGGTCAGTTACAAAATTCATAAAATTGTTTTTTAGGTTGTTTTGACAGCCTTAGTATTTCCTTAAAAGTTCCGTCCATTTGGATCGGGGCTAAATTTTTAAGGGGGGGGGGGGGGGGGGGTAAAATTGGGTAGTCAGTGATTTCTTAATTTCTCGAAAACTATCATTTTTTTTTGTAAAGGTGAAGGAGCAAATTGAAGCTTATCACTAATCGATGGGCAAAATTTTTTGTACGATTTGTGTTTGGCTACAAAATCCAGCAATCCAGCTGCAGAACCGAACAAACTAACAAACTTAAACCTATGAAAACCATGGAAATTACAATACCAAATTAAACACTGTGGTACGGATATGTGCTAAAACGTCAGCAGAAGTCACGGCTGCTCCTTCGTTAACTAAAGGAGAGAAATTGCCAGTGACAAAACTTTCCAAGAATCAAAGGGCACGGTAGTGCCCAGCCAAGTTCGCGGCACTACACCCTTTTTACAGGAACAAACTCAGGCGATTTTCAACCCCCCTCTAACTTCAGTACCAATAAAGTCAGAAACTTCAAATTCGCAGTATTTGCTGAGCTGATCAATCACAGGTGGCTCACCAAATTTCAACTCTTTAGCATTAGTAATTCCCGAGATATAGGACTTCAAAAATCGCAAAAACCGTAACTGACTAACTGACTCACTGACAGATCATCAAAATTATGGAGCACTTCCAGACATCGTAGAAACTTGAAATTTCGCACAACGGTAGACCTTGTGGTGCATACAAAGGAAAAAATCGAAAATATGCTATTTTCTATCCAGGGGGCGTGGCATCCACCCACTTTGTTAAAAAATCTTATAAATTATATGGAGCACTTCTGATTGTTGTAGAACAATGAAAATTGGTGGGTCTGTAGGGCTTCAAGTACTTAGAAAGAAAAAAATTGAAAAATTGGAAGTTTCATTCAGGGGGCGTGGCATCCACCCACATTCTTTAAAATTCTTATAAATTATATGCAGCACTTCTGATTGTTGTAGAACGATGAAAATTGGTAAGTCGGTTGGGCTTGAAGTACTTAGAAAGAAAATAATTGAAAAATTGGAAATTTCCATTCAGGGGGCGTGCATACACCCATATTCTTAAATTTGTTTATAAATTATATGGAGCACTTCTGATTGTTGTAGAACGAGACAAATTGGTAGGTCGGTAGGGCTTGAAGTATTTAGAATGAAAAAAATTGAAAAATTGGAATTTTCCATTCAGGGGGCGTGGCATCCACCCACATTCTTAAAAATCCTTATAAATTATATGGAGCACTTCCGATTGTTGTAGAACGATGAAAATTGGTAAGTCGGTTGGGCTGAAGTACGTAGAAAGAAAAAAATTGAAAAATTGGAATTTTCCCTTCAGGGGGCGTGGCATCCACCCACATTATTAAAAACTCTTATAAATTATATGGAGCACTTCTGATTGTTGTAGAACAATGAAAATTGGTAGGTCGGTAGGGCTTGAAGTACTTAGAAAGAAAAAAAATTGCTATTTTTTATATGGAGCGCTTTCGGTTGTCGTAGAATTATGCAACTTTGTAAGGCCCTTATGCTTGATTTTCACCTGGTAAAGTTAATCTTTGCAAAAAGGAGTGAAATCACAACAAAAACATAAATGTTAAAAAAAGAGCCAAGTTCTTATATGTACAAGAAACCTGTACGTAAAAAGTCAGCCAAAAAAAGTAATGAGATCTAAAATATATGCCAAGTTTTAAGTTCATAAAGCTCAATATCAAATATCTTAAGTAGAGAAATATCAAAGCAATTCCAAATCATGACAGAAATTTGGTATTTAATGATTACTGATTAAAATTTGGTGGATTTACTTGGCAAGTTTTCTCTTAATTACTTACTTAATCACAATTTTAAAAGATATGAAAACTTGACCAGTGAACCCACCATATTTTAATCAGTAATCATTAAATACCAAATTTCTGTCATGATTTGGAATTGCTTTGATATTTCTCTACTTAAGATATTTGATATTGAGCTTTACGAACTATTTAAGATCTCATTACTTTTTTGGCTGACTTTTTACGTACAGGTTTCTTGTACATATAAGAACTTGGCTCTTTTTTTAACATTTATGTTTTTGTTGTGATCGAATTATCGGCGACGAACACTTTAACGAAATGGACAAGACTTTGACAGAGGAAGAAGAAGACCGTCTTCTCGACCCATTTGCCAACCTCGGAGTGAGAGATGGAACTAGTGTGGGAATAGTGGATATTGATTATATCAGTGACTGCTGCTCCGTAGCTAGCTCCAACCTTTCAAGATTGTCCACCTCCTCGATGTGAAGTTAAATCGCCTACAGTAAGAAGACAATCAAACGACTTGGTTCAAAGAGGTGTAAAGACCTGACAGAACTAAAACGGAAATGACTTAAAACCGCGTATCACTTTCTGCAGGAGGAGCCTTCAGGCTTATTGCCTCTGTAAATAATAGTCTGAGCTTTACTATTAATTCAAAAATTATTTATCAGACTTATAATAAGTTTAAATTCAAGAAATGAGCATGTGCGTTAAACTTAACTCCAACCTAAAAAAAAAAAATTGATTCCCAAAGTGTAATTCTATCATCGGATACAGATGGCATATTTAAGCGATGGATTATTGTATTGACACCTGGTAAGTTGCTTTCCACACCACCTGCATATCAGCACATGAACTCTATCAGGGGGATACATTTTTTTTTTCAATTTGACGTTCAATGTATTTCCCATAAGAGGAATGTAAAAAAGAGTGCCATTCATGTTAATTTTTCTAATTACTTTTATATAAACGGCTATAACTTTTATGATTGCTATTGAATAACAAAACATGTGAATAAATAAATCTAGCATAAAATAAATCCAAATTGACGCCTCAAATGCTTTAATTTTAAGATGACAAATGTTAACAAACTACCTCTACAACGAGAAACAACAACATCAATACTCGTTTGAGAAAAAAAGCAACACAGGGACGTAGCCAAGATTATTTAAACATGAACTGTTTGTTTGTTTTATTTGTAAAATATGTTTGTATTGAAAATTAAGTTTTTCAAATACCTACAAGTTATCACATCAGGCATTGACCCAGCCAACAGTAAAGTGCAGACGATGCACATGAGTATCCGGTGCACACCTTTGGATTGTTTCCCACCGGGAAATCTGATGCGAGGGCAATGCCTATTGAAATGGGTCCGCATGGGAAATGCATATTAAGCATTTAAATTATTAAATTCAAATTGTATTATATTTTAGATTTGAGACTCAGCGTCACTTGTCTTTGAATCGTTACCAAGTGCAGTCGCACTCTAATAAAGAAAACTTTTATAACGTTGGAATTATTGTGTTTTAATTGGGACCAGTTGTTAGGTCCTTCGAAAATCATATTTTTTTGTGTTACACGATCAACGGATCGTTTACTGGCGCCCGAGCAGGGACCGACCGTCCTGCTAAATAAATTTTGCTAACGAGATATAACGTACAAAAAAAAAATAATATAAAAATTTAAGTGAATGTGACCGGAACAAACAAAAAAAAAAAAACTGGAAAAAGTGAATATTTTCTAACAAATAAATCACGCAGAATTAATTATGCATAAAGAACACAAAGCTATAATCCTGCTATCAAGATAAAATTAACTAAAGTGAAGTGATTTGACCTAATTAAAAATAACAAAATTAATTAAGGAAATACATTAATGAAACTGTTACTCTGTGGTGAAACATCCGAACACAAATACCTAACTAATAGAAGAGGGAAACTAATATCAACTTAAAAAATCAACTTTAAAAATCGACTTTAAAAAGCAACTCTAGAAATCAACTCTAAAAAATCAACTGCAAAACGAAGGAAAAGATGCTGTCATTTCTTATGTAAGAATAAGTAATAAGAATTATTAAATTTTGTGTTATTTACACCTATATTTTACTAAATTTATTTTAAATATAACATACAAAATTTTTCCTCAAAACTAAATTAAATTGAATATCAAGGTACATGCATATATTAAATTGAATTTTCACAAAAATTCGAAACGGGAAAGGGAAGATAAAATATTTTTTTTGTTGTAAAAAGAAATCCTTCTTCTGGGGAACCACTCCTTAGAACACATAAGATCCAAAGAATTAATGGATTAACTAAATTAAAAAAAAAACACAAAATAAAATCACTATGGAAGAACTGAAAGTGTCCGTCACCCATCTTACGGGGGCGATGAATTCCATCCTCGACCAATTAAGAGGATTTGAAACCCGTGTTGTTCAGCTGGAACAGGGAGGTACAAAAGAAGTCATAAACACAATATTAGGGCAATTAGGTTCCATCAACGACAAAATTAAATCGGTTGAGGAAAGTAGGAATAGTGGAAACAATACTCAGTCTCCCTTGTCCATTGAGCCACTTCGAGGGCCAAGTAATGAAAATGAGCTGAGAGAAATCTCTAAGCTCCCGGATCCCGTCAAAGAAATTCAAATACTTGACGGAAACCCGGTCCAGTACGTCTCGTGGATGCATTGCGTGGAAACCGTGCTGAAGGACTATGAGTTAGTCCGCACGAAACCCCTATACAGGGCGATCCTTCAACATATACGCCAGAAGATTCGTGGGAAGGCTGACTCCGCCCTTGTGCCGTACAACATTTTCGATAACAACTGCACTCAGAGAAAAAAGCAGGTATTATCAACCAATTTCTGGTCAATCATACCTGATTTTCAGGTTGTTATTTTTCAACTCGGTAGATCAGGTTAACTGTTTAACCTGATACCTGATTTGAAAATTTAACACTGTAATCCTGTAAATTTTACCTGCAAATATAGTTAATTTAACCTGACAAAATATTCAATGCCCTGTAATTTTTACATGAAAATCTGGTTAGTTTAACCTGACAACCTATAGTTAATTTAACAGGTTTCAATGTTATATCAACCCTGTATCTAATGCCGGATTTACACGACTTGAACGCTGCCACTATAATAACAAAAAGAATTAATTTGTCCATTCTTTTGTTGTTGCTTTTGTCATTATACTGGCAGTTTTCCAATCGAGTAAATCCGGCATAATTCATGAATTTATACGTCTAAGAGCCGTCTCCTGCGCTGTCTATCGCTCAACTCGTAAGCATTATTCTGAAAGTACATATAGAAATTTATTATTTATTTATTTTAATTTAAAAATTATTTGTGATACTTACTTCAGTTTTGAACTGGGAACCTTTCACACACGGAGATAGCACTCATCCACTGGGCCAATTCACTACACAAAAAACTGGTGCCAAATATCAATACCTTAGTTGAAACTCATTGGATGGCTTGTGTGTGTGTTTTAGCACTAGTGTCACGTTTAAATGAACTGACAGAGTGCTACTTTAACAGGAGGCCAGGTAAGATTCAAATAATTTTATTTGAATGGCCTGTGTGTGTGCGTTTCAAAGCTTATGTCACGTTTAAATGAACTGGCAGATTGCTTCTTTAACAGGAGACCAGGTTAAATTCAAATCGTTTTACTTAAATTGTCGGTGTGTGTGCGTTTCAGCACTTGTGTCACGCTGGAATGAACTGGCAGAGTGCTTTTTTAACATGAGGTCAGGTAAAATACAACAGGTTAAAAAAAACACATTAAATGTTAGTTCAACCTGATATGTAGTAAAACAGAAATTCATATCATACAGTGTTAGAAAAACACGACCTTGGTTAAAATTGACAATATATTCTTGTTAAAATTTCTTATTTACAAGAATTTTGTGTTAAAATTACAGGTCATCTTCTTAAATCAACCTGAATATGGCAAGAAAGTCCACCAGGTTGATTTTGCACTGAATAAAAGGTTACTAAAATCAGGTAAATTTCTGAAATGTCAGTAACTTTGTATGGGATTGTGCACCTCGTGAATTCAACAAGGCCCAGGTTAATTATTTACCTGACGTTTTTCTCTGAGTGTGGGCGGAGATTAAAAGAGTGTTGTCCCTCCACTACGCAGATAAGAGGGACATACGAACACTTGAACATCAACTTAACCAGTTGAAGCAAGGCAATTTAAGAGTTGACGATTTTTATGCCAACGTTAACCACCAATTCTCCCTCATTATTAATAAGATCCGCACGGAGGCTTATTCTACGGAGACCGTCGATGCTCTTGTGGGAGCGTACCGTGACAGGGCCCTGGACGTATTCGTCAGGGGTCTAAGCGGAGATTTATCACGGCTTCTAATGATTCAGAAACCTAAATCTCTCCCGGAGGCATACACTGTCTGTCTGGATATGCAAAACATAAATTTGCGAAACAGTTCGGTGCACGTACAAGCACCAAATATAGTTTCTGCACCTGTGGCCTATGACTTTGGCACAAACAGGAAACCCCCTCTAACAACTAGAAATCCAAACAGATACACGAATAGATTTTCTAATGGCAGGGGCGGATCCATGCGGTCTAGGCAATGGCAAAATAGTCGGGGTTCTGGCTATAACAACACATGGGGTCCTAGCTATAATTCTAAGCAGTACCAATACCCAACAGGACCGAAACCCCCAGTCAAAATGGAGTTGGGCTCGGAACAAACTAATAACATTGACTACATGAATCGGCCCAATAACCCATTTAAACGGGGATCGGGATCCGACAACTACTATGGAAAACAACAACGTCTCAACCATATGGTTGCGGACATACCTGGAGTTGCAGAAGAACCATGCTGTTCGAATTCAACGACCCCCGCTGAGGAAAATTTTATGACAGAAGCCTCGTTTCCAGCGTACCATATATAGAGTATTGTACGCGAGACGGAATAATTCTACACTTCCTTGTCGATACGGGTGCGAACAAAAATTTCATTAGGCCAAACTTAGTACCTGCACCCCATCCCGTCAAAAACCCCTTTCATATCAGTAGTTCTGCCGGAAAGATCCTGGTAAAAGACAAGATCTCCGGTAAATTTATTGCCTTTGTTGGCTGCGATTTAGAAATAACCTTCTTCATCCTTCCAACCCTACAATCATTCGACGGAATAATCGGCGACGATACCCTTAAAGACCTTCGGGCAATTATAGATAGAGATAAAAATGAATTAATAATTAATTCAAGGATAAAAATCCCTTTAAAAAACAAAACCTCAGAGGTGGTAAATAATTTGACCATACTTAACAAAAGTGTCCCCGAATCATCTAAATTAAAACTTGAATCTATATGTACAAAATTTGAAGGGCTTTTTGGCCCAGTTAGTAACGAAAAGATAAGAACAAATGTGAGGGCCGAAATTCGTACCAGTGTAGACGAACCAATTTATACTAAAAGCTATCCCTATCCTGCCGGTATGAGAGAAGAGGTGGAGAGGCAAATAAACGAACTCTTATCAGAAAAAATTATTCGACCCTACAAGAGTCCCTATAATTCCCCTATTTGGGTTCTGCCGAAGAAGGACAAACCAAATGGAGAAAAACAATATAGAATGGTGATAGATTTCAAACGGCTCAACGCCGTTACTATTTCAGATACCTATCCTATCCCCGACATAAACAACACACTTGCCAGTCTGGGTGATGCTAAATTTTTCACCACCTTAGACCTCACCTCAGGATTCCATCAGATTGCTATGCACGAGAAAGATATCCCTAAAACCGCCTTCTCAACGATGAATGGCAAGTTCGAGTTCCTTAGGCTACCCTTTGGACTGAAAAATGCTCCAGCCATCTTTCAACGGATGATAGATGACGTGCTTAAGGAGCTAATTGGGAAGATCTGCTACGTCTACATTGACGACATTATCATTTACAGCAAGACGATAGAAGACCATCTAAAAGATATAGAAACCATCTTCTCAAAACTTCATGAGGCCGGTCTCAAGGTCAACCTTGAAAAAACTCACTTCTTAGACACTAGCGTTGAATTCCTAGGGTTTTTAGTGACCTCAGATGGCATCCTCCCTAACCCCGATAAAGTCAAGGCTATCGAGGCCATACTTCCGCCAAATACCTTGAAGGAACTGAAGAGTTTCCTTGGCTTTACGTCATATTACAGACGGTTTATTAAAGATTATGCCAAGATTGCGAAACCACTTACAAACATGACCCGGGGGGAGCTGTCGCAGGTAAGAGCTAACCAATCGAAGAAAGTAAGCGTACAACTCGACGACGACGGATTGAAAGCCTTCAAAAATTTGAAACAACTACTGACGTCAGCAGAGGTACTGGCATTCCCCGATTTTGACAAGCCCTTTAATTTAACAACTGATGCATCCGATTATGCCATCGGTGCTGTTCTATCCCAAGGGGAACCCGGCAAGGATAGACCAATTTCATTCATCTCCCGTTCTCTAAGTAGAACGGAAGAAGGATATGCTACAAATGAGAAGGAGCTTCGTGCCATTGTTTGGGCACTCGACAATCTTAGGAACTATCTGTATGGAGTGAAAAAGATCAGAATTTTCACTGATCATCAGCCCCTAACATACACGTTAAGCAACAGGAATTACAATGCCAAACTAAAGCGTTGGAAATCACGCATCGAAGAGTATAACTACGAGTTGATTTACACTCCAGGTAAATCAAACTTTGTGGCTGATGCTCTTTCGCGGCTCAGAACAGAGGTTAATCATCTCACAGACTCAAGCTCCTCTTCTCGAATGGAAACAGCTAAAACTTCCACTACAGAAACGGCCAGTGGAAGACTGACACAGACAGACACGGAAACGGCTAACGAAGGACAAAGTGAAACGACAGAAAACTTAATGACTGGTACAGCTGATGAAGGGCTGCGAGAACTATCTCCATCTGATAGTGAAGAGTCTGGTACCATGCACAGTGCGGATCAAGACAGTAGTGATCTTATACCACACGTGGAGGTCCCTCTGAATGTCTTTAGGAACCAATTGGTTTTCAGAATTAAAGACATATGTGATGCCAAGAATGTGTGTAATTCCAATTATGAACCACATCCTGGCTTCCTTCGCCACATCATCGCCGCGAAGAACTTGGACCGGACCAAGCTTAAAGAGGCTCTACTGCAAAAATTAAACCCGAATGTCATAAATGGGGTAAAGATTCCAGAGGAATATCTTTGGATGCTACAGAGCGTTTACCTAGAAAACTTCACGAAATATAAGATAAGAGTCACTCAAAGGTTAATAGAAGATGTTACTGTTGAGGACCGAAAATTCTCAATTATCGAGGAAGAGCATAAAAGGGCTCATCGTGATCCAAGAGAAAATAGAGAACAGATTCTTAAAAAAATTTACTTTCCGCAAATGATGGCACGCATAAAGAAATACACAGCCTCTTGTGACATATGCAAAGCCAACAAATACGACAGACATCCTTTAAACCCGGAACTTCAATCCACACCCGTTCCCAAATATCCGTGTGAAATTATTCACATGGATATCATGGAAATTCAAAATGAAAAATTCTTAACAGTCATTGACAAATTTTCCAAATTTTCCAAATTTTTCCATATAAATGATAGGTCTGCAATCACTATCAGGTCTAAAATAATTAAGATCTTACATTTCTTTACTGTTCCACTCATCCTTGTCACAGACAACGAAAGAGGCTTCCTTAGTCCCATTGTTCTAAACTTAATAAGAAATCTAGGAGTAAAACTTTATTTGACACCATCTCATAGGAGTGAAGTCAATGGCCAAATAGAACGAGTTCACTCCACTATCTTGGAGATATACAGGTGCCTTAAGGCAGAATATCGCGATTTAAGCGTCAAAGAACTCGTTTATGTGGCCGTTGACCGTTATAATAATACTATACATTCTGTAACGAATAAGAAACCATCCGATATATTCTTTAACAGGTCACAGAGAATAAATTATCAAAACCTTTTGAACATACGCTCAAAAATTAATAAGGACCTAAGGGGAATTATAAAAAGAAATATGGATGCTAGGAATGCTAGAAGAAATCTGAAAAGAGTAGTTCCTAAGAAGTATAGGAAGGATGATGTCGTTTATGTGGCTACCAAAGGCCTTAAAAGTAAAAATAAGCCTCTATATAGAAAAGAAATCGTAGCCAAAGATAACAAGGTCACTATAACGACATTGAGTGGCAAAAAGATCCATAAGGCCCACCTCAAAAATATTAAATAACTCATAAAGAGCACATATTTTCCCTAGCCCTTATATGTATATAAAAAAAAAAAAAAAAAAAAAAAAAAAAAGGGCAATGGTACCACATGGGTCCGAATTTTACAAAATACAAGGGGCCGGTTCACTTAAAAAACTACTTAATCGTAGTTGCGGTGGTGTTGGACCTCGTACCCTAGTAGGTTCCTTGTACTTCAAACCTTATGGCCAAAACGGACTAATACGAACCTTCCGATCCACAGTGACTACCCCGAAAATTTAATGGAGAGGTAGCCCATAGAGCATATTAATAAATGAATACATAAAAAAGAATGAATTCAATAAAAAATATAAAATGAATATTAAATAATCAAACAACTTATACTATGTTCAAAATGAAAATGTCTTCAAAAAAGAAAAAGTAATAAGAAAAGAAGAAGAATATAACATGACAAGATAAAACTTAAAATGTTCATGAAACCTTGTTAACCACAACTTCATGTTTTAGATTTAAGAAAAATTGTAATTTTACCAAGTAATAAAATTTTGTATATATTACAGATTAGTAACTTATTTCAATCCCATGCAGACCCTGCATATTTTCGCTTATGATTCACCGGTGGTTACAATTAAAGAAAGCAACGCTTGGGTGACGAATGGTTTTTTTAAACTAATACATGTGATTGACTTAGGGAAATATGACGTACTCTTAAAGGACACTGAACGATTAGTCTTAAATCACATTAAAGACGAGGAAATGAAACTCGTTGTGAATTACCATCTGAGGCAAATCAAGACTCGCCTCTCCGAACTAAAAGACGCGAAGATGAGAAAAACAAGGTCAATTAACTGGATAGGTACCGCCTGCAAATGGATAGGTGTTTCTCCTGACGCTACTGACTGGGACAGACTTTTAGAAAAACAGACGGATTTCGAAGAGAACAACAACCGACAGTATTTGATTAACGAAAAATTATTTGATATGACTCAAGAAATAACTGGGAAACTCAATAAAATAATTGAGCGATACAATAACTCTATACAAAAAGAAGAGACAGACAAACTTAGACAGGACTTACTAAACAAAGTACTAATTCTAAAGGAGGAAGTAAACGAATTGATAAGGGCTTGCCAAATGGCCAAGAAAAGTATTGTCAACAGTAATCTTCTGGACACAGAAGAAATTAATACCATCATTAACGAACTTGAAACCTTACCGTATCAGAATGTTGTAGAAGCCGTTGAATTTAGTCAACCTTCAGTTTACTCTAACGGGACATTGATGCTCTATGTCTTGTCTATACCCAAAATTAATCCAAAGACTTATCACCTGGTGACTGCTCGTGCAGCAATCAAAAACGGTACACAAATTGACTTAGAATTTTCAAGACTCCTCATCAACCATGACGAGACATATGGACTGAAAGACAAATGCCTAAATATTGGAAACACTTCTGTGTGTCAAGAAAACACCCTTAAGAAATTACCAGAAGACTCGTGTGTACCTAGAATGCTCAAGGGTGGTAACGCATTATGTGACTATAGGACGAACAATGACGAAATAATAGAACTGATTGGCGAAAATACGATTTTCTTATCAAACTTTAATGGAAATATACTAAATAAAAATTCATCTATTCCCTTAGAAGGTACTTATCTAATTCAACTGGACAATGATATGGTTCAAATCAAGGACAGAACGTATTACAGCAAGACTACTACCATCCCGCAGGCACTACCTCCTGTTCTGTCAAATGTTACCAGCAAAAAGATGATACCAAATTTGGAATATGTGCACAACCTAAGCGCAAAAAATATTGAACTAATTAAAACATTACATACAAATCTTACCTCTTCTATATTCACAGAAGTTCTCATAATTCTTACCGTCATAGTAATCATCTGTCTGTTCTGGAAGAAAATCTACGGGAGAGTCCACATCCCAGAGCTACAACTATCATTCCGTAGAAGACAAAATCCTATACCCAGACCTACCCCAAGGGCCAATGACACCAACAGAAGCTCAGGTTGTTGCTCTTGTTCATCATCCAATCTGCGGAACGCAGACATTTGAAGGGGCGGCAGTTATCACATCAGGCATTGACCCAGCCAACAGTAAAGTGCAGACGATGCACATGAGTATCCGGTGCACACCTTTGGATTGTTTCCCACCGGGAAATCTGATGCGAGGGCAATGCCTATTGAAATGGGTCCGCATGGGAAATGCATATTAAGCATTTAAATTATTAAATTCAAATTGTATTATATTTTAGATTTGAGACTCAGCGTCACTTGTCTTTGAATCGTTACCAAGTGCAGTCGCACTCTAATAAAGAAAACTTATATAACGTTGGAATTATTGTGTTTTAATTGGGACCAGTTGTTAGGTCCTTCGAAAATCATATTTTTTTGTGTTACACGATCAACGGATCGTTTACTTACATGTTACAGTTTTTGTTTGGAATAAAATTTCTTGCATAGATATTTACCAATTTAATTACAAAAAAAAACATTTTTCAAGTATTTTTACCACAAAAGACGCAGACATGATTGAAGTGTTGTTATTTGCTGCTATTTTTGGAGAGTACATATTTTTTTAAATAAGAATTGTAAAATACTAAACGCAAAATAAATGAAATGAGCTTACAAAAAGATGCATTTTTTTAAAAATTGAGAAGAAGTGCCAACATAAAAAGCATTGAGACATTTTTTATTCAGTATATTTTTTAACTTTTAATAAAGAAGCTGGGCTTGGAGCTTCAACATTAAATTTTTAACACAATATCTACTTAATTTAAGCAAAAATATATTACTATTATTAAAAATTTTCAGTTTTTTGAAAATGTGTCCCTTTAAAAAGGTGCTTATAGAAATACTCAAAGATTCTACAAACATTAATATATACTGTTCAAAATGTTTTCATTTATTCAATACCTAGGGGGTGTTATTGACCTGAAGAGTTTCGCTAGTTTCTGAGCACAAATTATATATTATTGATCTGTTTCACAAACCTCCTTTTTTTCTCAAGAATACAAATACACAAACGCAATACATAAACATATAGAAATAATTTATACCTACATCTTCATAAAAACATTACTGCAAAGTTTTGGTGACGTAAGCTTTTATTTATTAGAAAATAATAATAAAATATATAATATAAAAATCTTCATAATTGACTCTTGTGTATTAAACCCCTTCCCTGACTACGCACATGACACCAATTTTGCTTACGACATGAATCCATTTTGGAAAGCAACAACAACAATACAGGTTTGTTTACATTTTTCATCTGCAAAATATAGGAACATACATAAGTTTTGATACATTTATTTATTTATTTATTTATTGAAATAATTTACAAACTTAATTCATAAATTATTTTTAGAAAGGCATCAGGGTAGACAGACCATATGATGCCGTCTCTTAACTATATATATATTTACATTTAATTATCAAATTCTATATTTAAGGTTACTTTAAGTTAAACAAAATTGTAAAAAAAAAATAAATTTGCAAAGGCAAATTATGTTTAATTGAGAAGTGAAAAACAAAAAAAAAATTTATATTTCATCAAATTTTTGGTGAGCGGATGTGGCATCTTTTATGTACTGAATGGATCGTCCTTCTGATGGATTAAAGATTTCGGCAAGTTTTTCGGTTATGTTGTCTGATGATACTTCAATTTGGCGACAAGGATATGCCAAACAGAGAGTATCGTTCCACAATTCGAACATTGCTCAGGATCTCCAGCATTATAGTAATGTTGAGTGTTAAAAATAACTTTTCCAACTCTTATTCGGAAGAGTTTTATCAAAGATAATATCAAAGATTGTTTAAACTCCACTAACAATTAAAACGAATAACTTTTATCGTGGGAAAAAATATACAAAAAAACCCACATTTATTTATCCGACTCCACGGAAGTATAAACATTTGCTCTCCCAGCAAGAAGCTGTTCGAGACTAAAAATACATTTCATTTCACAATTATATTTGGCTCGTATGGCCAGTGTTGCCATACGTAACAGTCCCGGCTAAAAAACCTCGTTTTTTACTCCTGTAGCTCCGTGTTGAGAGGTAAAATACATAGCTTCTGGACGGGCCGCTTTAATTTGTTCGTTGCAGTACGTACCATGACGTTTCGGACGAGTCCATCTCGACTAGGTAGAAGTTCACAAATTCTGCCCAGCCCCCAACTGGCAGGGGGAAAATTCTCACTCCTGAGGACTACCAGTTGGCCAACCCTTAGATTCTCTTTCTCCTTTCTCCATTTTTTCCGCTCCTGCAGAGTGGTAAGATATTCGGATTGCCACCGGTTCCAGAAATGCTTAACCATTTGCTGTCGGTCTCTCCATAAGTCAACTCCCGCTGTATCTGGTCTTTCATCTAATCTGAAAGGAAGAGGTAAAATTAATGGTTCACCTACCAGAAAATATCCCGGCGTTAGCGCCTGAACATCCATAGGGTCATCACTCAAAGGATGAAGGGGTCTTGAGTTAAGAATCGCTTCAATTTGGGTGAGTAATGTTCCAAACTCCTCGTACGGTAATACCCGTGTTCCAACAATCCGTTTTAAATGGAACTTCATGGATTTAACCGCAGCTTCATATATCCCTCCTTGATGCGGTGCTGCTGGGGTCATAAAGTGCCAGACAGTACCCTTGTGATGAAGATGCTCCCGCACTTCTTTATCTGAAAATATTTGTAAGGCTTTATTTAGTTCTTTAGAGGCACCAACGAAAGCTGTTCCGTTGTCGCTAAACATTTTTTCACATCTCCCTCTCCTTGCGATAAACCTCTCATAACAAGCTATGAAGGCGATCGCAGATAAATCTCCTACGATTTCAATATGTACTGCTCTCGTTTTGAGGCAGACAAATATTGCAACCCAACATTTTCTCCTATTTCTCCTTTCGACTCCACTGACCACTTTTAATTCAAAAGGACCAGCATAATCTACTCCTGTAGCTAAAAATGGTTTCCCAACCTGGACTCTTTCTGATGGTAATTCCGCCATCAGCTGTCCCTCCATTCTTGCATTTAATCTTACACATACTACACATTTATGAATGTGACTCCGTACTCCACTCCTTAATTTCGGTATCCAATATCTTTGCCTTATGTATTGCATCATTAATTGAATGCCTCCATGCTTCGTCTCCCGATGAGCATAATCAACCACCAATTCAGACAACCTTGAACCGTTAGCTATAATTACTGGATGTTTCATTTCATAATCCAATTCCGACCTATCCAATCTACCCCCTACTCTGAGTAAACCGTTTGTGTCTAGTATTGGCTTTAAACTTTCTATAGTACTCCTCTCCGGTAAGTGTTTTCCCGCTTTTAAAGCAGTGATCTCCTTGTTATAGTTCTCCTGTTGATTTTTTCTTATCAAATATTCCATGGCTAACGCTTTTTCCTTTAAAGTGGGTGGAACAACTTCCTGTTGGCCCACTCCTCTTTTAGATCTCCGTTTTATTTCTTTTGGTTTTTGTTTAAGTTCTTTTCTCCATGTTATCCAATTTTCTATATACCTCCCGGCATAACTAATAATGTTAATTGCTTGTTCCAGCTTACTAGTATACTCCAATAGTGGTACACTTGACTCAGTTCCTCTGAGCCTTATGTGTAAAGTCTCCTTGAATGAAGAAATAGAATATATTTTCATTTCTTCCTTTACCTCCTGGTTTTCTCCCTCCATTATTTTGCTTTTTGGCCATTTGCTTTGTTCCATAGTTATCCAACTAGGTCCATGCAGCCATAGTTCATTTCCCACCAAATCCTTTGGTGAATATCCTCTTGTCAGTAAATCAGCTGGATTCTCCTTGCCATCAATATGACGCCAGCACCTGACATCCGTGTTTGTTTGGATTGATGCGACTCTATTTGCAACGTATATTCTTAAGTCTCTTGTCTCCTTCTTTATCCAATAATATGCTGGACTGGAATCAATCCATAGCACATACTCAGCATTTGGCCATTCCATAGACTCCATTACTCCTTTTATCATTCTTGCAAGCAATTCTGCTGCTGATAACTCCAGCCGTGGAATGGTGACCAGCTTCAATGGTGCCACTCTCGTTTTTGATGTTAAAAGTCTACTGGTTACTACTCCGCTCCCATGTTCGACACGAATGAATATCACTGCCCCTAATGCAGCTTCACTGCTGTCCGAAAAACCATGTGTTTGTATTTTTGGGTTTCTTCCTGTACCCAACCACCTATCTATTTTAAAGTTCTCCAAGTATATAATGGAATTCCAAAACTCCAACCATCTATTTTGTATCTCCATCGATGGTATATCATCCCAATCAATTTTAAGTTTCCATAACTCCTGAATTATTATTTTACCGATAATAGTTACCGGTGAAATGTATCCATTTGGATCATATAGTTGCGCTACATGACTCACTATTCTCCTTTTCGTTATAACTCCATCAAATTTAGGGTTCTTTACTATGAAGGTAAACTTGTCCTCCTCTATCAACCATTTAAGTCCTAAAATGGTTGTGCCTTCCCCCTCCGAAAATAACAAAGTTTTTTCAGACTCCGAATCCATAGCTGTTACAACCGCCTGGCTGTTTGACTTCCATTTACGAAGTTCAAAACCAGCTCCTTTTGAAATAAAATCAATTTCTTTCGCTAGCTTGATAGCTGCTTTTTCTGAGTGAGCTCCTGTCACACAATCGTCCATATAGAAGTCCTCTTCTATTGCTTTAGCTGCTGTTGGATATTCTCCTTTTGCTCCTCTAGCTGTTTCTATTACAGATCTCACAGCCAAAAATGGCGATGATGTCAAACCGAAAGTTACTACTGTTAGCCAGTACTCCTGTAATCTCTGGCTTGCATCCTCCCTCCAAAAAATTCTTTGCAAGTTCCATTGTTCTTTAGCCACTCTGACTTGATAGAACATCTTGCGAATATCTCCATAGACCGCTATTTTATGTCTCCGAAAACGCATGATGGTTTATTGCAAATCCTTTTGCAACTTTGGGCCTAGCATTTGAATATCATTGAGGGACAATCCCTTGTCCGTTTTGCAACTTGCATCGAATACGATTCGATTATCCTTAGGGATGCAATGGTGTGGTATATAATACACCATTTCTCCCTTTTTCGGTTTCTCCGTGGCCAAAACTAGATGACCTATTTTTATTTCCTCTCTCATTTTCTCCGTATAAACTATCCTCATCTCCTGATTTTTTGCTAATCGTCTTTCTAAATACAGAAAGCGTTTTAATGCTATCTCCCTAGAACTTCCTAGTTCTCTAAAATTCTCCTTTAATGGGATTTTTACTACGAATCTTCCTGATTCATCCCGTCCTTATGTCTCCATGAAGTGTTTTTCCACTTCTACTTCTTCCTTTGTAAACCTAGGGCATGACCTGACCTGATCTTGTTGCCAGAGTCGGTCTAATAGCTTATCTAATTGTTCCTCCTCTTTATATTGGATGCATGAAATTGACTGACCTGTCAATTCATCCACCTTTTCATGAAGTGTTCCAAAGGTAATTACTCCTAGTAACGTTTCCATTAACGCTATTCCATTTATGTTACTCTCAATAACTGATTTAACTATTTTTGCAAAAAATCCTACCCCAAACAACAAATGTGTTGGACTAGGTCTCCAATATTCTGGGTTCGCCCAGGGTACTCCGGTTTTGTTAAGAACCATTGTGGGGTCTAAGCCCGACGATGGCATTATTGGCTCCCAATTACTGTTTTTTGGTAAAACCCAAAATATCCTGAGCTTGACCTCCATACCATGGAAATATTTTTACTTTTACTTTCTGTTTAATTTTAAAAGGCTCTCCATCTATACCTACTGCTTTCTAAGTAGTGATTAACGATGAAAATTTGTACTCCTGCACTAATTTCTGGCTCATCACATTTGGCTGAGCTCCTGTATCGATAAATCCTTTTAAAGGACCAAACCTATTCCCATCATTTTCAATGCTTACCATTACTGTTGGTAAAAAGCTAAAACCTGGAGAAGATAAATTAAACACGTTGTCATATGGTAAACCTTGGTTATTTTTATTCTTAAATTTTTTGTTGGTAAACGGATTTTTCTCCGAATTTGTATTCAGCCCTACGGCCACCTCTTCCTGAGTACTCCTTTTCTGACGTTTGGCTGGTGTCCCCTCCAGTCAGGATTTCCTTTTACCTTGCAAGTTCTCCTTCCTTGCTGTCTCCGCACGCAATGTCAACACGCTTTTGAACGCTTGCTTTACCGGGCAAAGCATGCTGTTGTGGGCCGGGTCCCCCTGGCAATTTGGATCTCTGCATTTGATACCAGTGCAGGCCTCCTTTTTGTGTCCTTTCCTAAGGCAGTTGGGACAGATCTTCCTTCTTGTAACGAAATCCTTTCTTGTATACAAGCTTAATGCCATGAACTCCGGGCAGTGATAAAGAGCATGAGAGTCTTGTGCACATGCTTCACATGGATCTCCATAATATTGTCCTCTCGAGGTTCCCCTTGATGTCGAAGGAACACTTCTACGAGCTTCCATTCTCTCCCTTCTTCCTGCTCCTGCAGCTGTTTGTTGCGGGTTCCATACCATTTTTATGTTCTCCAAGGCTCCTGCCTGCTTGTCGAGAAAATCCAAAATCTCTCCTATTTTGGGAGTCTCGGACGATCTTTGCAATTCCCATTGCTTTCTAGTCTCCGAATCCAGGCGGTCGTGTAGCCCTAGCACGAATACCATATCCCAATGCTCCACGGGTATTCCTAACGATCTTAGTTGGCGAACGGTCTCGTGGGTGACATTCGCCATCCTTTGGATCTCTCCAGCTGATGGCTTCTCCTGAAGCACCGGTAGCCGATAGAACTGGTTTAAATGTTCTTTGGTTATGTGATACGGCTTTTCATATAGCTAAAAAAGCCTCTCCCATGCATCTTGGTAGCTCTCCTGGCTAAGATGACTTTCACCAAGTGCCTTTGCTGCCCTTCCTGTCAGCGACTTTTTAAGATAGGAGTATTTGTATGCTGGAGAAACATCCTTGTTCTCATGGATGGCCGCTCTGAAACGGTCACGGAAGCCGATCCATTTGAGGAGTGAACCATCAAACTCCCCCCAAGTATTTTTAATGTCATGTTGTTGGGTTGGTAGGGTCAGACTCACGTTGAGTTGCCTCCGTAATGCCTCCTCATTGTTAACAGAGCGTTCCTCGCTCTCTTGATTCTCCTTGGTAGCCTTTGCTATAAATTTCCTCATTATTTCGGCCGTTTCAAAATACTCCATCTCCATGGCTTCCATTTCGAGCTCCAATTTCTCCAGTTCTTCTCCTTCGGCGTTCTCCACGAGTTGCAAAAACAGCTCGTTACTCCTGTCCCATAGTTGCAACAACCTATCTGTCCTCAGTAACAGCCCCTCATGCGAGCATTCAGCCACCTCCTGGGACTTTGCATAATTTGCAGCACGAGTGACTGCTCTCCTTAGGGATAGAAAAGTTTTGCCGCTCAAAACCCTCTCTTCATTCCCTTTAGTCTCCTGACTGTCCTGGGGTTTCCCAGCTTTTCCATGAAACGAGATAAGTTATGTTCGATTTAGATTTTGTTTAAGATAGAGGAACAACAAAAAAAATTATTATGCGACCCCAATATTAGCAATACTACCACCTATTCCCTTCTAACGTAATAATTCTAAGTGTGGTGTGAATTTTGTACCTATAGTGGCAAAATAATTAAAAGTATTAAAGAACACTTATTCTCCATGGAAAACAAAATCACATTCCCATGTGATTAGGTTCCCCCTCCTTTCCATTTCCTTGTCAAAAATATTATCCTCTTATAATTATTCTCTAGACCTCCATGGAATTTCCTAATCCCAACTATCTCTCCTTTTCTTCCATAAAAATTCTGTCTTTAAGAAAGGAAATAAAAACTAAACGTAATTAATTCCCTGTGTTTGCGGTCTCAGCACCAATTATGCTACGCTAAACACTTCCACTCCTTCCTAGCTAGACTAATTCTCCCGTCCTCGAGTGAACTTTTCCAAATGTGTTTGCGATCCCTGCATCCCATAGATGCTACGCTTAACACCTCCATCCAATTCTTCCTAGAATAATTCTCACGTCCTCGAGAGAATTTTCTCCTATTGTGTTTGCGATCCCGGCATCCCACAGATGCTACGCTAAACACCTCTCTCCAATTCTTCCTAGAATAATTCTCACGTCCTCGAGAGAATTTTCTCCTATTGTGTTTGCGATCCCGGCATCCCACAGATGCTACGCTAAACACCTCCATCCAATTCTTCCTAGAATAATTTCTCACGTCCTCGAGAGAATTTTCTCCTATTGTGTTTGCGATCCCGGCATCCCACAGATGCTACGCTAAACACCTCTCTCCAATTCTTCCTAGAATAATTCTCACGTCCTCGAGAGAATTTTCTCCTATTGTGTTTGCGATCCCGGCATCCCACAGATGCTACGCTAAACACCTCCCTCCAATTCTTCCTAGAATAATTTCTCACGTCCTCGAGAGAATTTTCTCCTATTGTGTTTGCGATCCCGGCATCCCACAGATGCTACGCTAAACACCCTCCAATTCTTCCTAGAATACTCCTACTCCAATGCAAAATAACTATTAATATTTAAAAGAGCATTCAGCCCATTTTCCTCTCCGGTCTCCTTCCCTCCTAGGTAAATTACATTTTAAAAAATAGTTTCTTGTTTCCCAACAATATTCTCAATATTTATTAGAATTTTTCTTCCAAATAATAATTCCATAATAATTTGTAAAGAAGACAATTTGCTGTCTCCAAAACAAAAATAACTACTCCTTAATTTTATTGAATGCTCAATAGACTTGTTTAATATTGGTATATATACCTATCTAAACGTTAATGGCAAGAACTCCATAAAGTTATTGCAACTCCTTTGCTATAAATTTAAAAGCTTATGTTACTTAAATTAGTTTTCTTCCTAGAAACAAATAACATAGTAGTATATACTCCATTGACTCCTCAATTTAATTGTTTTAAATTAACTTTTTCATTTCCTCTCCGAAACATATTACTGTATTTGTGCTCATTTTTTCCCAAAAAAGAGCACCTACAACTCCATAGTAAAAGCATATGTTTTGACTAGCAAAAAAATGCCAAACATTCCACTGTATCCAAATGTAACTAATTGTCACACACACATTCACACTTTCATGTTTTAGCTCCTGCTTATATTCTCCTGATGGCGACGACGCACATCGCTAGATATGAATGAATGTATATGAATATTTACATTCTTTATTAATTTCTCCCGATAACTCCACAGATAAATTATTTTAATTATTTAACTAAATAGCATTTCCTCCTGGAACTTAATTATTGCAGTTTTTATTTGCCAAAACGTTTAAATTATTTTGCAGTTCACTCCATAGACAATATTTTTTCTTATTCTACCTATCTAAACACACACACTTTTTATATTTTCTTGGGCAAAAACTTCCTCTTTACAATTAGATTAAACCACTTTATACATTTTACCTTTTTTATTCTTGTTTTTGACTTCCATTTTTTTTATTTATATTTTTGATTTTACGCACTTAAAAATTTGTTTCTTACTTGCCGACTGAACACACTTGAATGAAAATGAATCCCCTTGTTTGGATTGAGATACACATTTTTTTTCTCTCTCCACAAGCAGACACATTTCCCATCTTGCAATAGTGTGTATAATATTTTGGATGGTTGCTGAATTGGATGGTTGTTTTTTCTCCGTTGTATTGGGAACGAGTGAATGCTCCCGCATTATCGTTCTCTTTTACTGCTTTTGTGTGAGAATTCAGCACACACTACTCTCCTATGCATGATCTTACTTGCATTTTTTTTAAATACCTGCCAATAATGTGCTAGTGGTTGTAAATCACTCGCAGATTTATTTGGGTATACATATACATGTGAAACTAATAAACTACGTATTAGTAAATAATCAACAAAAAAATATTCTAGGTGGTAGCATGACTCTACACGCAAAAACCTAATGGTGGTTGTGAGGCACCATACGCAAAAATTAAACTGGTGGTTGTAAGGCACCAGACGCCAACAAAAAAAAAAAATACGACCTACCTAACGGTGGTTGTAAATCACCAAAAAAAAGCTGAAAAAGGTGGTTGTAAATCACCAAGAAAAAGCTGAAAAAGATGATTGTAAGTCATCACAGAATTTTTTAAGAAAAAGTGTTTTTAGTAGAAAAAATAGAGATTATAAATAATGGATGGGCTGCCCATATCCTTATGTGCAGTTTGCCTCCAATCCAAACCTTTTCCTGAATTCACCTCCTGGATTCAACCTCCTGGTTGATAAATTTTTCCACAACACTTCACAATTTTCTCTCCGATTTTTCCGATTTTTTTTATAATCGCGACTCGAAGGACCATAATGTTTAAACTCCACTAACAATTAAAACGAATAACTTTTATCGTGGGAAAAAATATACAAAAAAACCCACATTTATTTATCCGACTCCACGGAAGTATAAACATTTGCTCTCTCTCTCATTTCACAATTATATTTGGCTCGTATGGCCAGTGTTGCCATACGTAAAAAAGATAATATAATACAAAGATGTCGCATCCAGTAGAACGAAAGTGAACCCAAAAAATAATCGGCCGTATCTGATATCAGACACGACAACATGTTGCTAAATGTTGCATTGGTCAATTATAAGAGCGAGAGCGGAAAATCTCTGTGGATACAATTTAAAATTTGAAATCTCTTCAAAATGTATATCTCAAGGACAGGATACAGGAATTGTATAAATGACGTAAAGGTAGGTACATAAACAGATTTTTTTTATGAAGCGATTCTAGCTTTTTGGTGGCGTGTGGAAAAGACTTGCTGCGGTCGGTGGTTGTTTTTTTTTAGTTTTTTGCTTATCCTTTATTTGAATAAAAGGAAGGTAGTAAAGGATTTTTTTATTGTGTTTGTTTTTTGTGAGGTAGGTATATCTATGTATGTATATATGTATATCGAACATTGTTGGTTAGTTTGTGTTCCTATTGAAATTAAAGAAAATTCTTTTTAGTCAATTTATTTACAAGTGAATTCATATTTCATAACTTGTGAGAGGTAGGTGGGTACATAAGTACGTGTGAAATGTGTATGCTCCGATTTTTTTGATATATATACGTGATAACGCATTGCTTTTTAATTTAGGCAGGCATTTCGTTTTTTTGGTTTTTCAATAGGTAGGTAGGTATCCCTACTTTGATAGAATTATGTATTAGGAAAAAAGTGATACGTACATAGGCACATACATAGAACATAGATAGTTAGATACGTAGGTGCATGTAACTTGTCGTATTTTTAAGATTAGTAGGTAGGTAGGTATGTTAAGATTTCAGAAAAATAATATTGCTTTGCATCATACAGATTTTGAAAAATTATAATGTGTATGACATTTTTTAATTCATAGTTTAAAAATGGAGCTTCAAAATTTCGTATTTGGAAGGTTCTAAAAAACACAACAAAAGAAATGTAGGAAAAAAGCCAAAACAGGTCGATAAGATAAGTTTAATTAACTTTTAAATTCACTATTTAGTTTATTTGAATTAAGTTCCAGGTGTCCAGAAGCTATAGATTTTTTAATTTTCCATTTAAAACTGTTCGATGCCTATAAACGATTATTTGCTTAGGTGATATCGTAAAAAACGAAATTCGGTAATCACATATTTGCACAATTTTCTCTCAATTTTTTTTTATTTTTAAATAATTTATAATCATGATTGTGACGCTTTTATACCACGTAGGATAATAAAAATGAGCATCAAAATCACCATAATTTTATTTATACCTATGCGAAATTAATAAAAGCCAAAGTACCTAATCCATTCATGCACTCAACAGATATGAGTTCATATGTTATAGCGCTCAAATATTGCCGTTATCTCCGTTCAATAGAATTTTAGGATTCTAATTTGGTAATGATATTCAAAGCAATAATTTCTATCATCTATCAAAATGTCAATTAAATACTAAACATAAATTCATTTATCGGTTTCCAAAGCATCCGAAACTATACCGAGCCGATACCAATACCATACTTTTTGGACCGAAAATTGTCGAGACTTTTATTTATTATAAACAAACAATTGCTCTTGTAATTGATTTCACGGAAACGGACTTTATCGATTTCGATGAAATTTTCAGTTTTTCTCTCTTAGCAGAAAGAAGTCTTAGGGAATGAGTTTATTTAGAACCATCACCAACTTTTCTAGTATCCAGCTCTAGTAATTTTGAACAAAATTCTTTTGTTCTTTATTGTATAAACAACTCGAAAAATAGCTTAGAGCTTTAAAAAAAGTTTGCAATTTGATTAAATACTTGAAAAAAGATGAAGACATGCAAACAAAAATTTAATTTCGTTGGAGCGGTTTTCCAAAATTTTGACATGCTAAATTTGATTGAATTCGTTAGTGAGAAAATTTTGACATGCTAAATTTGATTGAATTCGGTTAAGCCGTAAATGAGAAAATTGAAAATTATAGAAACCGTTATATGGCAGGTACCGTTAATAATAGCTTTTGGTAAATTTTTTAATACCAAACAGTAAGTACACCATACCTAAAATAATATACTAATTTTTACAATCAAAATCGTTATAGCCGTTCGTAAGATAAATAAGCTTTTCCTTAACGGTTGTGTAGCAAGCCTTGCTCACTTTTGGGGTGCTTGTTTAGAGTGAGTCCCCTTGCCTCTCACTTTTGGGGTGCTTGTTTAGAGTGAGTCCCCTCGCCTCTCGCTTTTGGGGTGCTTGTTTTGATTGAGTCCCCTTTTGGGGTGATTGTTTTTTTTTTTTTGGATTTCTCCATATCAGTATCCTTCTTAGCGCAGAAGAATAAGTAAGATTCTTAAAAAATATAAAAAGTACACACTTTTTAAAATTATTTGCAAAAACTATAGTGAAAAACGCAAAAGAAACTATACAAGCTCAAAAAATGCTATACAAAAGTTTTCGAAAAATATTGTATGTCTCTGAAATACATATATCTTCGCTCATCATTTCAGACAACGCAAAAAATTAATAAAACATTAAAATACATAGTGGACAAAAGATGAAAATAAATATTCCAAAAGGTAGTTTATGGACCAAACGCTTGTTTCTTCGAAAATTCTGGTTTTGTAATCATTAAAGCAACAAGGTTTCTTATATGACAATTAAGGAAAAAAGGGATTAAAAACAAATTTCGTATGACAAAGCCCTCACTATGTCACTGATGAGTTCAAGTGAGTAAGCCGAACGAAACGCCAATTTGTAGGACTAAAGACCATTAAAAGCTATTTTGAATCAGTTTTAGTTTGATTTATTTTAATTCTAACACAATTATTACAGGATTTTTTAATATAATTATGGGTTGCACCTGTATCTATCATAATCTTGTATTCAATATTATTAATAGTACTTTTTAATTTTAAGCATAACAACCCGCGATTTAGTTTAAAAGATCATACCTAGAGTTATTTACCCTTTGATCAGCTTCTCCTTGTATACTGCTGATGTCATCTTCATGGAATTCGTTTCGGTTTACTCGTTGTAGCTTATTGTTGGGTGTGGTTGAATCATTCGGTTGCTGTGGCTGCCGATATTGTCCAGAATTTTCCCTCTCGATATTTTATCTTTACGACTATTATTTGAATTATCGTCACTGAAGTTTTTTACTAAGTGCATATTTCTGTGTAGATTGTCGTGTTCAATCTTTCTTGCGATTGCAAATGCTTGTTCGAGGTTTGTAATTGTGGCTGTGTATAGTGCTCCCCTTGTGAAAGTGTCGTTTATTCCATCTACGAATATTCTGACTGCTTCTTCACGACTATTTTGTATCATTTTTTTCATTAATGACGTTTGTTTCACCACTCATAGCTATTTTGCTAATTATTTCATTTAATATACAACTTATTTGATCGTGATAATCACTTAGATTATTTTTACCTTGCCGCACTGATTTTAATTTGTCTTGAAGTATATACAGAGGTTCTTGGTTACTATACGTATAATCAAGTCTGTTTTTTATAGCTTCAAAGTTAAAGATAGTATTGTGGTTGGACAGTATCCCAGTAGGAAATTTGCTCCTCAATGAAAAATAAAGGTGCATTCCTCACCGAAATCATGTGGCACATTCATTGAGGATATGGTATGCATAGATTTCATTCATCGAAAGTCATGCAATAGGTAAGTAGTTGGCCGCTCTATTCGCAGCTGGTGCTTTGCTTTCGAAAGAAGTTAAAGAAAACACGAAACATAGCAATATTCTTTTTTGACATCATAAACGTTAATGAATACAATGCTGAATGCGACATATTTATTCCTGCACCTTTTCACATAGCATTGCGTATTTTATGCCTGCGATGTGAAAGAGAAAAGAACCCTATTTTTGTTTGGCATTGAAAATTATTCAACAACCTTCCAAAAGAATAATACTATGGTGATATCGCTAGGGAAAAGGAATATATCTATTCACGGACTTCGTTTGTTGGACAAAATATTCTACCTGAGCTGAGAAGAAAAAGAGACACTTATTCAAATACTTTTTCATAGCATCGAAAAGTAAAACGAATTCAATGCAATCACGGAAGCGAAGATTTCCTTCATAAAAAGTTATGCATCCTTTCGGATGGCACATGCTACTTTTTTCTGCCTGTTGAATAGATTTCGAAGTGCAACAAAAAAACCTTTTTTTTTTGGGTTTTTCCCTCGTCGTTTTTTGGCACGAGTCATTTCTTTTGTTCTAGAATGATTTAATTTCGATTTTGTGATCAAAGAGAGCAGTTGTGCGTGGTTTTCAGTGATTTTTTTCAATTGTTTTTAATCCATATTCCATAAGTGTTTTTAATCAATTTGTGTTTATTTACTATAATATAAAAATTTATAATTTGGTGAGTAAATAATAGATAATGAGTGGATTTAGTAAAAGAAATATGAAGCGCTTGGTAAAAAAAGAAAAGAATTCGCTTCAAAATAAAATAAAAGAAAGTATAGCTAGCTTAATATATAAGTATATTAATACCGCTTTATTTAGTAAGTTGTTATATTCATATTTGCTTCTATGTAGTTAAATATTTAAAGAAACATTTAAATTATTTTTACAGATGCTGTCAAAAAGGAATACCCTTCGTCAAAGTTTTTATCAATAATAAAATAATAAATACTTTATTTTAATTACCTACCTTAACTACTTGCTTCTTTAAATTATAGGAATTATAATAGTTAATAAAATACGTACACATAATGTATGTTATGTAGGTACACACATTAAACTTCATATTTGTTTTAATTTTTTTCTTTAAACCATACATTTCAGACGCTTCTTCTATTGATGAAATCAGAAAAGAAATGCATAATGATTTCATTCATTTTCCTTCTTCTAAGAAAACATCCCCTTAAATGCATTCCTTTTTTCAATACGGAAAAACAGGCTTCATATATGCACACATTTCAGTAATGAATAATCAATATTTTCAATACATCTCTCCTTGAGGAAATTAAATTCATTTTTCATGTACTCATTTCCATTCAAGAAATCATCACATCACTAGAACCAGTTTTTTCAGAGACGCCAAAGAACTTATGATTTCGGAGATGCCATGAGCATAGTGATTTCCTTACAAAATATTCATCGAGAAAGTGTGTAGGTGCTTCCTTCCAATGACAAGCCTGTGTTAAATTCATGATAGGATTCCTTAGGAAATTCATGGGTGCAGCTCCTTTTCCCTGAGGAAAAACCTGCTTTCTCAGTAGTGAATTTTTGGAAATTTCCTACTGGGATATTAGCTGCGCTTCCTTGTGTCTTTGATTTAACTATTGTGAGTGCTGCGGCATATTTTGGGTGGGTTTTGAAGTTCTCGATACTTTTCATGTCTTGATGCTTCATCGCGCCAAATTCTATAGTTACATTTGTCTCCATTAAATGTACTAAGACTTTTGAATGCTTCTAGTTGTATAACATTTCCATTGTCGTAATTGGTAACGACTTCTTGTAATGGAACTATATCTGTATCATATGGCTGAACAGATTTTTTTACTGTAGTTAATTGCCCTTGTAAATCAATATTAAATTTTTCTTGATTTAACAATGCATTTTTTAGAGTTTTGTTCTCATTTTCAATTAGTTCTAATCTAGCTAAAATTCTTGCGATGTCTGTCATCTTGATTGATTTTTTTTATCGCACAGTTAATAAAACGGTGTGTGGTTAACTATTCGTATGTAGCTTATTTCACTGAATTATTTTTAATTTTTTGTGTATTTTCTATTATTATGTAGATTTGTTCACTGAATCAATGGGCACGGTAGTGCCCAGCCAAGTTCGCGGCACTACACCCTTTTTACAGGAACAAACTCAGGCGATTTTCAACCCCCCTCTAACATCAGTACCAATAAAGTCAGAAACTTCAAATTCGGAGTATTTGCTGAACTGATCAAACACAGGTGGCTCACCAAATTTCAACTCTTTAGCATAAGTAGTTCTCAAGATATAGGACTTCAAAAATCGCAAAAACCGTAACTGACTGACTGACTGACTCACTGACTCACTGACTGACTGACTCACTGACAGATCATCAAAATTATGGAGCACTTCCCGACATCGTAGAAACTTGAAATTTCGCACAACGGTAGGCCTTGTGGTACATACAAAGGAAAAAATCGAAAATCTGCAATTTTCTATTCAGGGGGCGTGGCATCCACCCACTTTCTTAAATAATCTATAAATTATATGGAGCCTTTCCGATTGTTGTAGAACAATGAAAATTGGTAAGTTGGTAGGGTTTGAATAACTTAAAAAGAAAAAAATTGAAAAATTGGAATTTTCCATACAGGGGGCGTTGCATCCACCCACATTCTTAAAAATTCTTATAAAAATATATGGAGCACTTCCGATTGTTGTAGAACGATGAAAATTAGTAGGTCGGTAGGGCTCAAGGTACTTAGAAAGAAAAAAATTGAAAAATTGGAATTTTGCATTCAGGGGGCGTGGTATCCACCCACATTCTTAAAAATTCTTATAAACTATATGGAGCACTTCCGATTGTTTTAGAACGATGAAAATTGGTAGGTCTGAAGGCCTTGAAGTACTTAAAAGAAAAAAATCGAAAAATTGGAAGTTTCAGTTCAGGGGGCGTGGCATCGACCCACATTCTTAAAAATTCTTTTAAACTATATGAAGCACTTCCGATTGTTGTAGAACGATGAAAATTGGTAGGTCGGTAGGACTTAAAGTACTTAGAAAGAAAAAATTGAAAAATTGGAATTTTGCATTCAGGGGGCGTGGCATCCACCCACATTCTTAAAAATTCTTATAAATTATATGGAGCACTTCCGATTGTTGTAGAACAATGAAAATTGGAAGGTCGGTAGGACTTGAAGTACTTAGAAAGGAAAAAAATCGAAAATTTGGAATTGTCAATTCAGGGAGGGAGGGTGCCATCCACCCACTTTATCAGAATTTATACTATTTGTATGGAGCACTTTAGATTTTCGTAGAATAATGAAACTTTGTAGAGCGGTTGGACTTGACTTTCACCTGGCAAATAAATCTTTGCAAAAAGGAGTGAAATCACAACAAAATCATAAATGATAAAAAAGCAGCCAAGTTCTTATGTGTACAAGAAGCCTGTGCGTAATGAGTCAGCCAAAAAAAGTAATGAGATCTAAAATATATGCCAAGTTTTAAGTTCATGAAGTTTAATATCAAATATCTTAAGTAGAGTAATATCGAAACAATTCCAAATCATGACAGAAATTTGGTAATTAATGATTACTGATTAAAATTTGGTGGATTTACTTGGCAAGTTTTCTCTTAATCACAAATTTAATATGTATGAAAACTTGACCAGTGAACCCACCAAATTATAATCAGAAATCATTAATTACCAAATTTCCGTCATGATTTGGAATTGTTTCGATATTACTCTACTTAAGATATTTGATATTAAACTTCATGAACTTAAAACTTGGCATATATTTTAGATCTCATTACTTTTTTTGGCTGACTCTTTACGCACAGGCTTCTTGTTCACATAAGAACTTGGCTCCTTTTTTAACATTTATGTTTTTGTTGTGATTGTTTTAACGTCGTATGTTTGGTTTTGCTTGAAAATATCACTTTTTGTTCGCACTGTACTTACGACTCTTTGCTTATGCAATTTTCCTGTCTGGAATGTATGTGTCTTCGGTGATTTATTTTTTCAAGTTCCAGGGTGTGGTCTCCAAAAAGTATTTCAATATAAAATACTCCTGGCAAGATCGCCAATTAATAAAACAAGTTAAGTTTTATATTTTTTAAAAAGACTTGTGGACTATATCCTTTATTATATCTTCTTAAAATGCCTGCTTAAACTACCTAGATCCTGATGTCTATAACACTAATTTAAGAGTGCCTTCTTGAGGTTCACTCAGTTGTATTTATATGATTTCTTCTTATGAATATCGTATTGTATTCTTATGTACTTCTTATCTTCTTATATATGAAGTTATTTCTATCTATAAATAATCTTTCTTTGGCGTACGTGATCAACAGCAAGTTTGTTCAGTTTATTGATGTTGGTTCCGTGTGCAAAAGGGATTATTTGTACATTTTGTTATTTGTTGGTTGTAAGTGTATACATTACGTTAACTCCAGAATTGCAAATCTTTCGAAATTTCATACTTTTGTATACAGTACCAAAGAACCCGAAGATATTTTAGTTACAAAACTGAATTTTCAATGCTCCCGATATAATCTTTTTATTTCTTTTTTGTCGTAAGTTTTAGCTAGTTAACATGTTTCTATTTGTTGTATATTTAACAGTTCATTGCCTTTTCTAAGTCCCGATTTGTCCCGATTTTTTGTCACTGATGTCCCGATATTGCGTAAATTTTATCTGGCAGCCCTATCTACAGTCAACTCGTTGAGTTTCCTGTGGTCTATAACGATACGCCATTTTTTTTCTTGTGAATTATCTAATTTCTTTTCTACAATCCACACAGGTGAGTTGTAGGGTGATTTGCTTGGTCTTATTATACCTTGCCTTAACATTTCATTCATTTGTCTTTCTATTTCATATTCATGAATTTGTGGATAACGGTATACCTTGGAATATACTGGTTTATTTGAAGTGGTAATAATTTTATGTTTAACACAATTTGTAGTAGTTAAATGTTGCCCATCTTGGTAAAAGGTTTTGCTATTATTTCTCAAAAATTTCTGGAGTTCTTTTGTTTTCTAAAGTATTTAGATCTTCGTGTATGAGGTTTTCAATTTCAAAATTATTTTTTTCCAAAATATGTATATCAACGAATTCAATTTTTTTATTTATTTCAAAATTTATTTTTATTCTTGAATCGTTAATAATTATTTCATTTGTATTGTAGTCAATTATTGCTTTTAGAGGGTATAACAAATTATTTCCAATGATACAATCGAATGGTTTATTACTAAGATTTGTAATTTTTACAGACATTGTTTTAGAAGGGCCATTGAATTCTTTTGGTAGATAAGCTACAACTTCTTGAACTATTTTTATTGGTCCTGTAAAAGTGTTCAAAATTATTGGTTTGTTAAGGTTTTGTAAGTGCCTAACCTAGTTTTCTAAAAATATTTTAATCTCCTATTGTTGTTGCTGCTCCGGTATCTATAAGGCATTTTATTGGAGTATTATTAAAAGTCAATGTAATCATGGGTAGTCTATATTTCGAGGCGGTTGTTGAAAATTTTCATGAATATCAATATTATCGATTTCCATAGGTTCATTTATTTGTGGGGCTTGGTTTCTTGGAAAAAAATTTCTCATATTTCCTGAATTTTGTCTAAAGTTGTTACGATATTCCTGCCTTTCAAAATTTCTGAAATTTCCCGAGTTATTATTCGTTTCTATATTGTTTTGTCTCTGTTGAAAATGTCTAAAGTTTCCTGAATGATTATTCATTCTAAAATTATTATTATTATTCGCTCTGAAATTATTTGGCCTTTGTTGACCGTATAGATTTTTAAAATTTCCCGCATTATTTTGGGGAACAGAAGGTCTGTTATTGAATCTTGTGCTTTTTAACGTAATTTCATTTAACAAATCGTTTTCTATAAAGTAAATTTTCGCTTCGCTCATTGATTTGATCTCATTTTGCAATAACAACGTTTTAATGTGAACAGGAAGGAAATTAGTGTAAATGTTAAATAATAGTTGTTCATTAAGGATAGGACTATACGTCTCATCTCTTACTAATTCTAAGTTATATTTGGTATTCATGGTATTCAAAACTTTGTTTAATTTGTAATGGAGTTCTTCAATATTTTTTGCACTTACGTTCAATGCCTCTTCTCGTAATTTAAAATAAGATTTGTTGATTCCAAATTCTTTTCTTAGTTTAAGTAAGATGTCGTCCCACGATGGTTCATTTAGTTTTTCGACTGCCCTTAGGACTTTTCCCTGGATCTCTGTACGTATCCTATCCCATCCTCGTCGCCAGTTTAGTTTTTTGTTCAAATAAAACTTTGTTCAAATAAAAGTTTAGTTTTTTGTTCAAATAAACTTTGTTCAAATAAAACTTTTGTTCAAATAAAACTTTTGTTCAAATAAAACTACAATAAGGCCTGGTTCACACGAGATTGTACCGCACGATTTTTTGCAGTATAAATCCGTGCGAATGAGCAGTGGCGTATATATTTTACATAGAGCCTTTCACACGACGTTTGTACGGCAAGAAAACGTACTCAGCTAAGTACGTTTATCGAATACTCAACGGACTTAGCAAACAAATCGAATGAACTGTGACGTATCGTCTTCCAGTGGCGTATAGTTTTATATAGTCTCGTTCACACGGTTTAAATCCACGTTGGGTATTTGTTCGTTGGCATCGAATGAGCTTCAGTGGAGAGAAAAGCCCATGTACACAAAAAAAAATTAATCGACCGATATGGTTGATTTAAAAAAATTATAACTCCGGTGATACTGATTCGATCTTGTAGGTTAGGGTCTTAAAATAAAGAAGAGGAATTAGGCAAAAAACATGCGTTTTTAGTTTTTCAAAATTATAAAAATTTTCATCAACATTTAATTTTAGAATAAAATAAATGGAATTGAATTGGGCTTTATTCACCCCTTTAGTATGAGCATTTTTGCCCCTCCTCAATGATTTTCTTACACAATATAGCCCGTTATGTCAGCTTTCTTTAAAGACCTTAACCTTGAAGATCCAATCAGTAGAACGGGAGCTATAATTTTTTAAAGCCATCCATATCAAATTTTAATCAAAAAAATTCCATGTAGATAACGGGATCTTCTCGCTGGTGGATGGTCGTGGACAATGGTCCAAGCAGGTAATTTCAATGCAATTGTTTTGATTTTTCGATCAATTTAAAATCAAGATTGTGTCGCTTATATACCACGTAGGACAATAAATGAGGTATCAAAATAACCGTAATTCTATTTATATGTGACATTTAAAAACATCAAGAAAATTCATCAATGCACTAAAGAGATATGAGTTCATATGTGAAAGCGCTCAAATATTCCCATTATCTCCGTCCAACGGTATTCTAGGAATCTAATTTTTTTTATTCATATTTAAATCAATAATTTCTATCATCCGTCCAAATTTCAGCTTTCTAGCCTTTGTCCTTAAAAAGATAAAAATAAAATACTTCACAAATTCAAACTTTTCCATTCATTTTCATTATACTGCAGCTTTTCGATTTTTAAACGAATAAATATAAATATCGTGTGAACACCCGATATTTGTTCGGAAAAAACCGAATGCGATAAAAAACGTGCGGTACAATCTCGTGTGAACCAGGCCTAATACTTGTGGTCAATTTGAGGTCGAATTTAAGACTGATTTTTATTTCATATTCAATTCTTAAGACTAGCTCACAATAATTACCATATGCAATGATCGTTGGTCAACTGCAACGACCATTGTTTTTTTTATTGATTATAAAAGAATTCCACTGAGATCCATAAGGGATCTTGTGTAGGCTAAAAATGTCGCATTAACATTTTATCTTATAAACAATGGAAGCTCCACTGACGATGCTTCATTGTTTATATTGTTTATATTGGATTCTGGAGGGTCATTAGTTATGTATATAACTCGTAGACGCCAAACCAATGCACACAGAAACAGCAGCCAGCAATAAAAAAAACAACACACACAACATGAGAATTGAGGTAGTCCACGAAACCCAACAAATAAAAATAAAATAAATCAAGGGGAAATAGAGTTCAGGAACAAAATTGACAACAGAGCGAAAGAGATGCGTGTACCTTACCTAATGAGAATGAGAAACGAATTTTTTTTCTAGATTTTGTATCTTTGTCACCTACCGCTGCTGGCTTTTGTATCTTTGTTTGTTAAAGCTGTTGTGTTTGTATCTTTGTCAGGTAAGACGATGTCAGGTAAGGCAATTTCTCAAGACATTTTTTTTCTATGGCGCTGAGATATCTGTATATGATTATTTGTGATTTAAGGTAGTTTTAGATAATGATAAACAAAATTCCTGAATTTAATGGAAATGCCAACTGTTTAGTTGAGTTTTTAGACAGGGTTGATTCAATAGCACTCATTCTTACAACTTTTGATGAACCCACTGTAACAATGCTGTCCGGGTATATTAGAGATAAAATTGTAGGGAAAGCTAGGTGTGAGCTTCAGAAGAATGGGAGAATAAATGATTGGGCACAATTAAAAGAAATTTTAAAAAATAGCTTTGGTGAAAGAATTTCTGCTCATAAGTTGTTAGATCTAATAAGAACCACAAGAGTAAAAATAAACATAGGCGATTATTATAACAATCTTAGTTTTTTATTAAGTACGGCCATTCCAAAGTAACGGAGAAGACAATCGGACGCTTGTAGTAAGGTTTTTCTTGTTAAGAAATTAATATTTTTTTATGAAACTCAGTGGTTTTAAGAATTTATCACAAAGTACACGACACAGAAGTTTCACCAAAAAATTATGAAATTTAGTAAGTTTATTCAAAAAAATAGACGGTAACGGAGAAGACACGTACGATTTAGAGATTTCCGACCATTGCCTTGAAGTTTAAAATTCTGCGCCGTCCATTAAGATATGAAGTTGATTTTTTTTGCACACTTTCATAATACCAACATTTTTCAAAAACCATCCTTGGTTTAATGCCAAGTTTCATTTTCCTAACCGAAAAAAATATGAAAGATGGTAACGGAGAAGATAGCTAATGGTAACGGAGAAGACACGTCCGATTAAAGATTTCTTTTTTGTTCAGTTATATTGAAATTCGTATTTTAAAATTATTCTCATCAATGATAAAAGCGATTCAGGCAATTGAAAAATGTGTGTAAAATTTCATTGAAATCGGTTAACGTTAACACGTGCTAGCGAGCACTTGAAATTTTTCATTCAAAACACATGGGGTTTTCACAGTTTTTACTCAAAATATCAGCAAAATTGTAAAAGTTGATGGAAAATCTTTAAACTTGGCACATAAATTAACTACTGTTAGGAGTATCAAAAAATATTTTCAATAGTTTTGCATAATCAAACAAATCATCAAAAAATTTAATTAAAAATCGTTGTTTTTGTACATTTGTTGCTATTTTAAATGGAGTAACGGTTGTTTACAAAAATAAAAAAATATATTTGTATACTCCTTGTGGTATTTAGCATATTTGCCAAGTTTAAAGTTTTTCCATCAACGTTTACACTTTTACGGGCCCTTTGAGTAAAAGACTGTCAAAACACCGTGTTTTTAATATGAAAAACTTCAAGTGCTCGCTAGCACATGTAAACGTCAACCGATTTCAATGAAATTTAACACATTTTTTTTTTTAGTTACCTTGATCCATTTTAAGCAAAGGAATCAAAGAAATTGAGACTTAAAAAAAAAAGTGCCTGTGAGTCGTTGAAATTTGGATGAGAATGTGCAATTTTGTCTTCTCCGTTACCCTGTTTTAGACAGTAAGAAATGGTTTAAAAATCTATAAAAAATCCACCATAATCCTTTTTCAAGTTTTGCTTTGTATGCGGAATAATTTTACAAACACTAATATAGTTCACCATTTATACCAACTTTAGTCATTTTTCGGTAACGGAGAAGACATGAAATGTTCAGTCATTTTGAGGCGTAAAACTATTTTTACAGCACTCCTATCAGAAAAATAGTTCCGAATTTAAGTAGTGTATTGAAAACACTTATAAAAACCCAACTGCACATCGCCAATGCATCACAATTTATAGAGAACTGATAGCGACAAAAATGCCGAAAAATGCCCAGATACGAAAAATAAAGTATGAGCTTTTTTGATCACTTGCCTATTTTACAACAACAAGTAAAATTTTATATTTACAATTTTTTCGTTAACTCTAATATAGTATACTGTAAATATTGGCATATTTAAATATATTTTTTTCCTTAATTTGAAATTGAGTTGCTTGGTTTCGAAATTTTTGAAATGGCCGAGTAGAATAAATAACTTGTTTTTACTCAATAATAATCGAAATGACCAATCAGTTATTTCATCCAATAACAGAATAGCTCTTGGTGCGTCTAAAAATAACCTTCCCGAACCTTCGAAATCCATTATTTTGAGTAGAAATCCGAATTCACTTAATGAAGCATAAACAAGATTATTCTTGAAATTAATCACCAATCCTTTGGACCTAATGGCCATTCTGAATATTTTGGACCTGTAAACCGTTCTTCCAATTTCAAAGCTAGACAAGAAAATAATAATTTACTATCTAATAATAACAGCCATAGCAATCCTAATTCTAGAAATTTCAACAACTCAAACAATTCTCATTCTAATTACTATAATAGTTCTTATCCTAGAAACTTAAAAAACTCAACTTATTCTTATTCTCCAAACACGTTACACGACTCATAATCAAAACACAAGTAATAACCAATATTTAATTAATAATAACGCACAAAGTGGCCAATCGAGAAGGTCAAGCAGATATGGTTCGCGAAATTACGGTATGAACCAATGGATGTAACACTTAATGAACAAAGTAACACGAACTATGATAACCCAAACCAAAATTTTCAATCAAACCATCAAAAAAACTACCCTATATACACAAATAATCATATACAGATGTCTCAGCCCCATAGAAAAAAATGTTTTAAGAAATTGCTTTACCTGACATCGTCTTACCTGACAAAGATACAAAAACCAACAGCTTTACCAAACAAAGATACAAAAGCCAGCAGTGGTAGGTGACAAAGATACTAAATCTAGAAAAAAAAAATCGTTTCTCATTCTCATTAGGTAAGGTACACGCATCTCTTTCTATCTGTTGTCATTTTTGTTCGTGAACTCTATTTCCCCTTGATTTATCAAAGGGCACGGTAGTGCCCAGCCAAGTTCGCGGCACTACACCCTTTTTACAGGAACAAACTCAGGCGATTTTCAACCCCCCTCTAACTTCAGTATCAATAAAGTCAGGAACTTCAAATTCGGAGCATTTGCTGAACTGATCAAACACAGGTGGCTCACCAAATTTCAACTCTTTAGCATTAGTAGTTCCCAAGATATAGGACTTCAAAAATCGCAAGAACCGTAACTGACTGACTCACTGACTCACTTACTCACTGACTCACTGATTCACTGACTCACTGACTCACTGACAGATCATCAAAATTATGGAGCACTTCCCGAGATCGTAGAAACTTGAAATTTCGTACAACGGTAGGCATTGTGGTACATACAAAGGAAAAATCGAAAATCTGCAATTTTCTATTCAGGGGGCGTGGCATCCACCCACTTTCTTAAATAATCTATAAATTATATGGAGCCTTTCCGATTGTTGTAGAACAATGAAAATTGGTAAGTCGGTAGGGTTTGAAGTACTTAAGAAGACAAAAATTGAAAAATTGGAATCTTCCATACAGGGGGCGTGGCATCCACCCACATTCTTAAAAATTCTTATAAATTATATGGAGCACTTCCGATTGTAGTAGAACGATGAAAATTGGTAGATCGGTAGGGCTTAAGGTACTTAGAAAGAAAAAAATTGAAAAATTGGAATTTTGCATTCAGGAGGCGTGGTATCCACCCACTTTCTTAAATATTCTATAAATTATATGGAGCCTTTCCGATTGTTGTAGAACAATGAAAATTGGTAAGTCGGTAGGGTTTGAGGTACTTAAAAAGAAAAAAATTGAAAAATTGGAATCTTCTATACAGGGGGCGTGGCATCCACCCACATTCTTAAAAATTCTTATAAATTATATGGAGCACTTCCGATTGTTGTAGAACGATGAAAATTGGTAGATCGGTAGGGCTTAAGGTACTTAGAAAGAAAAAAATTGAAAAATTGGAATTTTGCATTCAGGGGGCGTGGTATCCACCCACATTCTTAAAAATTCTTATAAACTATATGGAGCACTTCCGATTGTTGTAGAACGATGAAAATTGGTAGGTCGGTAGGACTTGAAGTACTTAGAAAGGAAAAAATCGAAAATTTCGAATTGCCCCTTCCGGGGGGGGGGTTTCCATCCACCCACTTTATCCGAATTGCTATTACTTGTGTGGAGCACTTTCGGTTGTCGTAGAATTATGAAACTTTGTAGAGCGGTAGGGCTTGACTTTCACCTGGCAAAATAAATCCTTGCAAAAAGGAGTGAAATCACAACAAAAACATAAATGTTAAAAAAGGAGCCAAGTTCTTATGTGTACAAGAAACCTGTGCGTAAAAAGTCAGCCAAAAAAGTAATGAGATCTAAAATATATGCCAAGTTTTAAGTTCATGAAGTTTAATATCAAATATCTTAAGTAGAGTAATATCGAAACAATTCCAAATCATGACAGAAATTTGGTATTTAATGATTACTGACTAAAATTTGGTGGACTGTTACGCACAGGTGTCTTGTACACATAAGAACTTGGCTCCTTTTTTAACATTTATGTTTTTGTTGTGATTTTATTTTCATTTGTTGGGTTTCGTGGACTACCTCAATTCTCATGTTGTGTATGTGTTGTTTTTTGTATTGCTGGTTGCTGTTTCTGTGTGCATTGGTTTGGCTGGCGTCTATGTGGCTGGTGGTTGTTTGGTTATTTTGTATTAGGAGTTTGCGGGTTGTGATTGTGATTTCGTAGATTTTTTTGTTTTGAATTCGAACTTTCTTTGGTAAAGGAAATGTGATTTGATGAATGATTTTCTTGTAGGGAAATTTTGATTCGCTTATAACTTTGGATCTACTGATCGGATCTTGATGGTAAATCCCTTTAAATAAAGGAAAAATAACAAACAATATTTAGGTCGGAATGTTATGTATTTATATGGATTTTTATACATATATATAAACAGTTATTATGTATACAATAAGAAAATAAACTAAGGGTGAGATGGACACAAGGTAAATTGTATTTTTTTGTGAGTAGGTATGAAGGAATAGGTAGATGTAGATAGGTACTCAGGTACTTTGTAGATATTTATCTACTTTATTTTAAATATTAAAGCTTTTGGAAAATGTCAATATTTTGATAAGCTAGTTATTTAGGTAGATACTAAAATAATGGGTTGTATCGACAAGCAAATTTATGCAACATGACAGTTAGCGGATTTCCTTTTATTAAAATTAAGATACTTAAATAATGCGATAATTAAATAATTCTAAAAAGGTTTAAAAAAAAACAGATTTATCTATGGTTTAAATACAATAAGTAAGCTGAGATCGTATTCCATTCGCTACGTAAAAAATCATTTAACTCATAGATTGAAATCTAAATTTATAAAAAAAAACTATTTTTTGAGTTTTTAATTTTTTGAAAATATAGTCCTACATACATTACCTATGTACCTAATGGTTTTTAAGAAAAATCTGTATTTTTTTCGAAAGAATTATTACAAATATACACCCGATTACAGAATCCGACGAACGAGCTGCGGAGGGAATCTGACTCAATTTTGACATTTGGCTCATAGTAAAAATGTCCAAATTGAGTCTGATTCCCTCCGCAATTCATTCGTCGGATTCTGTAATCGAGCTGATAAATTAATATCGATTTTAACGTTTATTTACAGTAAAATAAATTAAACGCATGACAACCCTCAAAACGAACAAAAAATCTTTGTAAAGAAATTTCATTGTGATCGAAAGATCCCAGCTCATAAAATGCTCTGATTGGGCTTGATTTTGTTAAAATTTTAAAATAAAATCGTTAGAAATGTGTAAAAACAATTATTCCAAAGATTTTTGGTTTCTCCAGCTTGTGGCCTTATCTTTTAGACCGAGAGCCCACAACAGATTTTGGGTGTGATCGATAGCAAAAAAAGAAGTATAGGCGTCGAAAGCTTCATTAAGGGCTATTCAAAAAATCAAAGTCTTACAGTCCGCAACTGGAGCCTTTGGAATTAACAGTGCATTGAAAAAAAAAAAAAAAAAATATGAATGCACCTTCGGAGGTAATCGTGTTAGCCGAAACTGGTTTTCACCTCTCCCTAGATAAGCTCCTCTGGTCACACATCACGGAATCTGAAACCAGTTGAATGTATAGTTCGCTCTACCAGACCGTTTAAAAAATTCAAAATGCTTAGTGAAAAAAGGTTTTTTTAAACAGTCTGGCAGGGGGAATTAAACAGTCAAATGATCTCAGATTCTGTGATATGGGAACCGCGGAGCTTATCTAGGGAGGGGTGAAAACCAATTTCGGCTAACACGATTACCTTCGAAATTGCATTCATATTTTTTTTTGTATGCACTGTTCAGGGGCGGACTGGGGGTCAAAGGGCCTACCGGGACTTTAAGAAAAAGGGCCACAGAATACAATAAATCTTAAAATGGTTAAAAATAAAAATTAATATTCCAGACATTTCTCGAAAGTAATTTTTTTATATTTATTGATTTTTTAATTAACATAGGTATTGACTGATATATATTGGATTTAAGTAAAAGGTATAGTTTTGAATTCTAAGGTTAGAATTGAATTTAGTTGAAACAGCTTTTTTTAGTTTATGGCTGCGTCACCTGGCAGTAATTAATTTGACTTTTTATTCAAGCAAGCATACAAAATTGCAAAGATGTTCTTGTGGGTCTCATGCAGTAATATAACATTAATTTTACGACCTTTAGTGGGTGTTACTTTCAGTTTAGTCAAAACAAAATTACGCTAGTCAAAAAAATTATGGGATTTAAGGGAGATATGAAACAAAAAGTATTCTAAATGTTCATATTTCTAATTTTCAATAGTTTGTTAGGAATAATTGTTTTAAGCTACGGTTATTGTGCAATCACAAGTAATGAAACGCATCAAATATTTTCAAAAATAAATTGGTTTTGGCTACGAAATCCCGAATTCCAAAATCCCGGAATGGCAAAAAATCCCGAATGCCAAAATCCCGAAAGACAAAATCCCAAATGGGCAAAATTCCGAATGGCTAAAATCCCGAATGCCAGAATCCCGAATGCCATAATCCCGAATGCCATAATCCCGAATGCTAAAATCCCAGTTGGCTTAGTACATTTTTTGGTATTAAAAATCGGGCGCGCGATTCTAGCCTTCATACATATTTTGTAATGTTTTGTAAGAATATTATTTATCTTCAATGAATAAAGTAGACGCTCGATTTAGTGAATCTCAAAATAGTGAACTATCCAAAATAGTGAACACACAAAATTTTATATACAAATGTATTTTGTATGAAAATGTCTCGGAAGTATTTAGGATTGCCTGAGAGCACTGAGGAATTGTCTCTGTTTTTTTATTAAAGCTTAAAGAACGCTTCGTTTAACGCTTAAATAAATGTTAAAACATTCGCATCGAACAAAATGTGCATTTTCGATCAAATTCTCCATTAGAAAGCTTTTAAAAACTCCCGCTCGAAAAAGTGAACAATCTTGAAAGAAAGAACAGGCCTGGTTTTTATTACTTCACTATATCGAGCGTCTACTGTAGTTGGTCAGTTTTTTGACAATTTCCTTTTGAAAAATGTTTATCTACTATCAAATTGATAATTGGCAATCATAATAAGAATGTGTAGTAACCCAAGCAGATGCTGAGAACAATTTATGTCACAATCCCAAAATCAACTTGTCCAAGTAAATTGATTTGATGTTGGAGATTTTCAACATGTTTTTTCATGAAACAAATAAAAGATATTATTTTGAATAACTTAAAACACTTATTTTATTGGATGCAACGATTGTAGAAAGGAATATCTAGGACAGACAAGAAGACCAATTTTGAAAAGGTTCAAAGAACATTTTGCCCATGTAAAATACAATGAACCTGAGAAGTCGAGTGTAGCACAACACATGCTGGATAATAACCATAATTTTAGCTTACAAAATTTGAAATTAATTCGAAATGTTAATAATCTTTTTGAATTAGATGCATATGAATCTCTTTACATTGTTAAAAATAGAAATAATTTAATGAATAATGACGATGGACCAATAAAAGATCCAATTTTCAAAAAAATTTTATAATAGATCCTAAATTCACTATAAATTTGTTTGTGTAGTTTGTTTTGTTTGTATTGAGTTATTTGTATTTAATATCAATCAAAAATTTTGTTTGTATTATTATTTATATAAAACTTACTGACGATGGAAGCATTGCTTCCGAAATGCATTTAAGTAAATAAATAAATAAAGTAAATGTTTTTAAGTTATTCAAAATAATATCTTTTATTTGTAGGCGATGCGTGTTTTAGAACAAATAGATATTACACGGAAACGGAAAAAGAACATTGTCTTCTCATTATTTGTAAAGAGTAGACATAGATTCGTTTGAATAAAACTTAAACTAAATAAAAGTTACGATTGGAAACTATTGTTTTTTTTTTTTAATCATTAAAGAAGAATTCAATTAATGTATTATATCTCAAGATTTATAAGTGATTATTTATTTTAAAATTACTTTTATAGACAATGTCATGATGCCAAGGCGAGCAGAAATCAAAAGCTATACAAAACAGTTTGATTTCTTTGAAATTACCGAATAGTACTAAAAAAGTATTGAAATTCGGGATTCAGTCCCAAACGTTTTCGGGATTTTTATGTAATTCGGGATTTTGTCAATACGGGATTTTGGCTTTCGGGATTTTGTCCGTTCGGGATTTTGGGTATTCGAAATTATGGCATTCGGGATTTTGGCATTCGGGATTTTTTGCTATTTCGGGATTTTGGCATTCGGGATTTCGTACCCGTCCCCATTTTCTTTCTTGAAAATATTCAATGCGTTTCATTTCTTGTGATTGCACAATAACCGAAGCTTAAAAAAATTATTTCTAACAATTTATTGAAAATTAGAAATATGAACATTTAGAATACTTTTTGTTTCATCCCATAATTTTTTTGACTAGCGTAATTTTGTTTTGACTAAACTGAAAATTACACCCACTTAAGGTCGTAAAATTAATGCTTTCGGGATTTTGGCATTCGGGATTTGGTACCCTTCCCAATAAATTGAAGTCGAATTTTCTTCAATTTTTTTTCTCGAGTGAATCAAATAAATTATTTGCTATAATTTCACAATTTTTTACTGTAGCATGATTTTTCTGATTGAAATTTTTGATATTGAATGAAAAAATAAAGGCTGGTGATTTTGATCACCAATATCTCGGCAGTTTCAAAAATTTAAATTAAATAAGGTACTTTTACAACTATTTCTCCAGTAACAGTAGCTCTGATTAATAAAAATTACGAACAAATATTTTAGTAGTCCATTTGCAAATTTTCAATTATTGAACAATCCTAATCTTAGGGCAAGTATGTTCACACCCCGTCAACTTTAATCAATGATTATTCTAGTTGATTATCATTCAATGCGTTTTTTCAGCAAAATTTTCAACAGAAAATCTATAATTTGAGCACTTTATTTGAGAAATCACTAATTCGCTGATTTTGCTTGATAAGTGGAATTTAATCAAAGATTTCCTGAAATTTCTTTTGCTCATCATTGGTTAAGACGATGTACTTTTTTGCAAAGGCCTTAGATAAAATTTATAGAAAAACCACAATTTGGACAAAATTTTATCACTAGGTATCACAAAATGCCAGCTTCACTTCTAACTGTCCGTGTTCTTTTACAAAAAAAAATGTACTTTCTAAAGCTCACTCACCATAAACAAACATCAACTTTGTTTATGGTGAGTGACTGATTACTTCTAACAATAATTGATTTGACAGATATACTGGAAAATGGGAAGATGATTATTTCAAAAACCATGTTCAAACTGAAATTAAAGTGAATAAACGCTCAATGATAATCACAGATTCATAACTATGGATTAAACAGAATCAGTGCTAATCTAGTTGCAGATCTTACCCACTGTGAACAAACTGGCCCTATGCTAGACCAAGAACCAAAGCAAAAAGAGCAAGTTCATAATGCAATCAACTACTTAATTGATTTTTGTTCGAAAATGTTGATGGGTGCCCCCCGAATGTTAATACAAGTTGGCGAGCATCAGCTGCCATTTTGGAAATCACGTTTTATCAAATATCTTTTGAATCGTGAATCGACAAAAGTAGTATTATTTTTCTCTTAGTTTTTGGGAAATAAAAAAAAACGAAAGGTACATACCTTCTCCCAAAAGAAGATTTAATTATATATCGTACTTCTTTGTCTTTGCCTATTATAAACTTAACAAAACAAACAAGAAATTAGAAAAAGTACCTTCTGTTATCTCTTTTTACTTTTCCAAAAACTTAGAAAAAGAATATACAAATTAAAAGTGGTGCTTAACTACACAAAATTTTGAAATAACAGTCAACTTGAAAAAAAAGTTCACATTTGTTTCAAAAATATTGACTTACAAATTTAATTTCTCGAAAACTTTCCACTAAAAAAAACTTGATTCAAAAAATAAATAAAAGAATAGAATATTAGTTTTCAAAAAAAAAAAAAAATAAGAAAATTGCAGAAAAAAAGGCTCTTGGCCTGTTAATTCATCATTTTATAAAACATCTACTTACTTAACAATCATTGACCAAAGACTTTAATATTTTTTTAACTAACTTTTCTTTTATATTCTAAGAAAAGCTTTTTGTACCTTTTTGCGTCAAAATAATATCGTCGCAAGACATTGAAGCAGCATTTTGCGCAATCTCCACAGTGTTTTTGTTTTTTCTTGTTTCTTTCTGTTTTTTAACGTTCGTCCTCTGCCTCATCATTAGCCGCATTTCATTATTCCCATGATCTGATCCGGATCCAGAATTGCAAAAGCAAAATGGGATCCTGTTTTTTATCTGGATCCTATTTCAGTGATCCAAAAATTGCTATGTGAATTATCTCAGTATAGCGCAAAGAAAAGAGGCAACAGATGCATGAAACATAAGCAAACTTAAGGCAAAAAGAGACGGGTATTTAACACTCATGTTTGTTTTATTTATCATGATCTGATCCGGATCAGATAAAATACGGCAATTTATTCTCATCTTTTGAATTCAGGTTATGCACCTAACTTTCAGATATTTTAAAGTAGGTACTCGTCATTGACAGCAATTTTTATTTATTTTTATTTTGCATATGTATTTAGTTTTTTGGAACTGAAAAATTTTTCTATCAACTTTTGAATAACTAAAGATCCGTAGAGGCCACCAACCGAGTTTTGGAGGAATCCAAAGGTTAATAGAGCCCACCAACCGATTTCTGGGGGCCTCCAGAGATCTGTAGAGGCCACCAACCGAGGTCTGGAGGCCTCCAGAGATCCGAAGAGATAACCAACCGAGTCATTGGGGCCTCCAGAGATCCGTAGAGGCCACCAACCGAGTTCTAGAGGTTTCCAAAGATTTATAGAGGCCACCAACCGAATTCTGGAGGCCTCCAGAGATCTGTAGAGGCCACCAACTGAGGTCTGGAGGCCTCCAGAGATCTGTAGAGGCCACCAAACGTGATCTGGGGCCTCCAAATATCCGTAGAGGCCACTAACCGAGTTCTGGTGGCCTCCAGAGATCCGAAGAGACAACCAACCGAGTCCTTGGGGCCTCCAGAGATCAATAGAGGCCACCAGCCAAGTTCTAGAGGTTTCCAAAGATTTAAAGAGGCCACCAACTGAATTCTGGGGGCCTCCAGAAATCTGCAGAGGCCACCAACCGAGGTCCGTGGAGGCCACCAAACGTGATCTGGGGCCTCCAAATATCCGTAGAGGCCACTAACCGAGTTCTGGTAGCCTCCAGAGATCCGTAGAGGCCACCAATCGAGGTCTGGGGGCCTCCAGAGATCTGTAGAGGCCACCAACCGAGGTCTGGAGGCCTCCAGATATCTGTAGAGGCCACCAACCGAGGTCTGGAGGCCTCCAGAGATCCGTAGAGGCCACCAACCAAGGTCTGGAGGCCTCCAACTGAGTTCTGGGGGCCTCCAAAGATCTTTAGAGGCCACCATCTGAGTTTTTGAGGCCATCAAAGATCCGTAGAGGCCACCAAGCGAGTTTTTGGGGGCTTCAAAATATCCATTTTGATCCACAAAAAGTCTATATTTAGTGTGAGTCCAATTTTGTTATGACAATTTTTTCTTAAAAAAAAAAACTTTTTGCATGCCCGGGGGCCCACCGGGCAAAATCCCGGTTGCCCGGTGGCCCAGTCCGCCCCTGGCACTGTTATTCGCAAAGGCCCTAGTTGCGGACTGTAAGACATTGATTTTTTTTGCTGCTGTGGGCTCTTAGTCTATTTATATTGTTCAACTTTTAAGTAAAAAAAAAATATTAATTTTTTTTAATAAATTGTGAGACCATTTTCTGAATCTTAAAATTTTGTACGTAGCACTGAACAAAAATTGAATAAAAATATGTGAGCTCCATTTTTTGCTTAAAATTGGTTATAGCTCTTTAAATATACAAAACATGAACAAATGTGGAATTTTTTACCAATTCATTAAACTTATTCTTCTTGTCAGGACTGCATTTGTATTTTGTCGATAAAATTAAAAATGCGGATTTTATTTGTGAAAAACAAGTTCACTCCTTAATTGAAGATAGCGGCAACCCTGAAAGGAGTTGATGGTCGAAAGTTTGGATTTGAGCTAGTCCTTCAACGAACACAAAAATAAAAAATTGTCTTTCCCGTTTCCATATTGAAAAAAACCCCACTCACACTTTTGAACACTTATAAAATTAGGGCTAGGATTTCCATGCAAATGCATGTTTTTTCTCACAACATTTAGAAGCCTTACACCAAATTATCTTTACGAATCATAAAATTTCTATTAAAATGGCATTCAATTGTTAGTGCATATTTTTCATATTTTATGCAAAATGCATATACTCAAAATAAATGCATTTTTTCATAATAAATGCATATTTTTAGTGCATATTTTCATATTTCGCGTGCATGTTTTTCAAGAAAACTGTCGAATCGAAATTTGAGATGAAAATCCTGGGTCGATTAGTTGGTTTAAGAAGTAATGCACTATGTGCCCCGACTCTACTCTAGCTCAAGAAAAATAACTGTTTTTGAAAAAACGAAGCCTTTTTTACAGTGAAAACCGTAAATAATGCATTCAATCTGAGCAACAATTACGAAAGCTGTTTCAATAGATGAAATTTGTTGAAAAACACTCATTTTACTCTGTCAATTGAAGTATAACCTTCTTTTCCTTTTAACAAAAGTTTTCAAAGGCCAAGTAGGTAAAGATTTGTTTTTGAAAACTTTAAACATAGTTTTCTTATTTACCTCTACGTATGTGAATAAAACATAGATGAAAAAGTGTAAGTTTAAGTTGATTTTTTTTATTTTTGGAAGATATATATTGTTAACGTTTCTAATAAAAATATTTAGTGTCTGCTTTCTATTTAACTTTCGATATTATCTTTATTTTGTTATTTAAGACTGAAAAAAATCTTATTAATAAAAACTAAAAGAAATATTATTTTTTCATTGTATTTTTTGGAAAGTGCATATTTTCCAATTTTTACTGCATATTTTCCATTTTTAATGGCATATTTTAAGCACATATTTCCGATTTTTAAGTGCATGAGAATCCTAGCCCTACGTTAAAATTATAATGATGTGCGGATACCTTTCAGGCAATACAGTTGGTAAGCAATAATTGCTTATAAAAATGTTAAGAACAAAACTGTAGTATAGTTACGGTGACCATCCGTCCCGGTTTTCCCGGGATTGTCCCGTATTTCTATAGCCTGCCCCGGTTTATTTTTTAAGAAACCCGGGACGTACAAGTGTCCCGTATTCAGGTACTTATAGATTATTTGTCCCGTATTTGCACATTCTCTATGCAACGTTACGTAAATCCTTATTCATAAAATATTTTCCGACTCATTTTATTTACAATACTCTTGTGTCAAAAAGAGCACGAAAAAGATAAATCTATTACGTTTAAATGTCTAACAAAAATATCAGTATGTAGTCACTATTCTATTTAACTCAGAGTTAACTCTGCACTGAAAAACTGGGCCTTATTTTAATAATGAAATTAAAAATGTTAAGTTTATTTTTTTTTAATTTTTAGTTTTGTTGTGAAGACATTATAATTTATGTAAATGTTCGTTTTTTTTTTCTGTTATTATGTTTTTCTTTAATATTTATTTTAGATATTACATACAAATTATTGAAAAGTCCAATAATTTTTTCACGTTTTTAAATTTTTACTTTTTTGTCCCGGGTTTTGTTCCCAGAAATATGGTCACCGTAAGTATAGTGATTACTAGAACTTTTGAAAGAAATTTTCGGTTAATACTGAAAGAAAAAAAATTGACTAAAAAAGTGTGAACTCCATTTTTATTGCTGATAATTGGTTATAACTCGTTAAAAGCACAAAATTTGAAAAATATCATATATTGAAATTTGTAGAAATGCATTTGTTAGGAATGCATTTTTATTTTTTTGATAAATTTAAAATTACGGATATTATTCGTTAAAAACGAATTTACTCTTTAAATCAATATAGCGGCAAACCTCCAAGGCGTTGATGGTCGAAAATTTTGACCTAAGCTTTCTGTATGGTACTTTAACGAAGTCAAGAAAAAAATTGCTTCCCCAATCTTTTGTTACAAAAAAGTCTAAATTGACTGGACTTTATTTTTTACATAATTTTGTAATAAACATAATATATGTAAATGTTCACTTCAGAAAATCTAGTTTTGGTATTAAATTTCTGTATAGGTACCTTTCCTACCTACATTCGAAGCATGGTAATTTAACTTGCCAATGCCAAGCAAATGAATTTGAAGCTAATTTGAAAGTAATTTTAAATAGGAATTCTAGAAACTAATGGCACATTCCAAGATCACGAATATGCATTTTATAAGTCGCTAGGACGCTTAGTTTAGCCGCAAATCAAGTTTAAAGATGTAAACTTTGATGCCTCTAGGACGCTTAGTTTAGCCGCAAATCGCGTTTAAAGATAAAAGTAGATTTTTCGTACGATTCGATGCATCAATTCAGCACCTGTGTCAAGTTTTCTTGAGAAACACTACCTTGGGTGGAAAATAAACCCGAATAAACAGTGAGGTATGTATGGGGGGGCATGTTGCCCCCCTGCAACCCCCCTGCTTGGGCTCATTATAGGATTTGGGGTGGGTGCGAGGTTGGGTGTATGTAAAGTTTCTTTTGCATTTAAAGTCGCTTGGACGGATAGTTACGCCGCAAATCAAGTTTAAAGATGTAAACTTTGATGCCTCTACGACGCTTAGTTTAGCCGCAAATCGCGTTTAAAGATAAAAGTAGATTTTTCGTACGATTCGATGCATCAATTCAGCGCCAGTGTCAAGTTTTATTGAGAAACACTACCTTGGGTGGAAAATAAACGCGAATAAACAGTGAGGTATGTACTGCAACCCCCCTGCTTGGGCTCATTATAGGATTTGGATTGGGTGCGAGGTTGGGTGTATGTAAAGTTTCTTTTGCATTTAAAGTTGCTTGGACGGATAGTTACGCCGCAAATCAAGTTTAAAGATGTAAATTTTGATGCCTCTAGGACGCTTAGTTTAGCCGCAAATCGCGTTTAAAGATGAAAGTTGATTTTTCGTATGATTCGATGCATCAACTCAGCGCCAGTGTCAAGTTTTCTTGAGAAACACTACCTTGGGTGGAAAATAAACGCGAATAAACAGTGAGGTATGTATGGGGAGGCATGCTGCCCCCCTGCAACCCCCCTACTTGGGCTCATTATAGGATTTGGGGTGGGTGCGAGGTTGGGTATATGTAAAGTTTCTTTTGCATTTAAAGTCGCTTGGACGGATAGTTACGCCGCAAATCAAGTTTAAAGATGTAAACTTTGATGCCTCTAGGACGCTTAGTTTAGCCGCAAATCGCGTTTAAAGATGAAAGTTGATTTTTCGTATGATTCGATGCATCAACTCAGCGCCAGTGTCAAGTTTTCTTGAGAAACACTACCTTGGGTGGAAAATAAACGCGAATAAACAGTGAGGTATGTATGGGGGGGCATGCTGCCCCCCTGCAACCCCCCTGCTTGGGCTCATTATAGGATTTGGGGTGGGTGCGAGGTTGGGTGTATGTAAAGTTTCTTTTGCATTTAAAGTCGCTTGGACGGATAGTTACGCCGCAAATCAAGTTTAAAGATGTAAACTTTGATGCCTCTAGGACGCTTAGTTTAGCCGCAAATCGCGTTTAAAGATGAATGTTGATTTTTCGTATGATTCGATGCATCAATTTCAATAAAAATAAATTCACTTATTAAAATAAAATATTGTTTCAAAAGTATCTAAAAAGTTGGGATTATTTTAAAAAAGTATTGAAAATCCCGCAAAATAGTAGCAGGCTACTGGCGGGATTCTTGCGGCGGGATTTTGACTGGCGGGATTCGTGTACATAATTAGTTATTTTATTTGGCGGGATTTCGACTTGCGGGATTTTGATCGGCGGGATTTTGACCTTTTCCCAAATTTACCAACACATACACCAAGTCACTGCGGAAATATCTAGCTAGTAATCTGACATTTCATTTCACTCGCTCACTCACTCCCTTTTGCTAACTGAATCGATTTTCGACGAAAAGTGACTCATCTCACTCATAGGCGCCCAGAGGGGGGGGGGCAAGGGAGGGCAGTTGCCCCCCCCTGGCTCTGGACAATACCACACAACTAAGAAATTTTTCATTTTTTTCTTTGAATTTTAACAAACACTTTGCCTTCTCTCCATGATTTGCCCCCCCCCCTGGTTCTGGATCATACCAAATGAACCTGAAAGTATCCTTCGATATTGTTGGCAAATATGGATATTTTCTTTACAGCTTCTTTATTGAAGTGATGGTTTGTCCCCCCCTGGCATTACCACATTTTTGCATGCATTTTTTGACTATGAATTTTAACAAGTACCTACTTGTCAAATAGTCTTACAAATAAAACTAACCTATTCTTATATTGAACTGAATGAAACAGTTCTTCATTCTTTGACACAAATTTAACATTCTATCACAACAAAAACATAAATGTTAAAAAAGGAGCCAAGTTCTTATGTGTACAAGAAATCTGTGCGTAAAAAGTCAGCCAAAAAAAGTAATGAGATCTAAAATATATGCCAAGTTTTAAGTTCATGAAGTTTAATATCAAATATCTTAAGTAGGGTAATATCGAAACAGTTCCAAATAATGACAGAAATTTGGTATTTAATGATTACTGATTAAAATTTGGTGGGTTCACTGGTCAAGTTTTCATACATTTTAAATTTGTGATTAAGTAAGTATTTAAGAGAAAACTTGTCAAGTAAATCCACCAAATTTTAATCAGTAATCATTAATTACCAAATTTCTGTCATGATTTGGAATTGTTTCGATATTACTCTACTTAAGATATTTGATATTAAACTTCATGAAATTAAAACTTGGCATATATTTTAGATCTCATTACTTTTTTGGCTGACTTTTTACGCACAGATTTCTTGTACACATAAGAACTTGGCTCCTTTTTTAACATTTATGTTTTTGTTGTGATTTCACTCCTTTTTGCAAAGATTTATTTTGCCAGGTGAAATCCAAGCCCTACCGTTCAAAAAGTTTCATAATTCTACGACAACAGAAAATGCTCCATACAAATAATAGCAAGTCTGATAAAGTAGGTGGATGGCACCCCCCCCCCTGAATGGACAATTCCAAATTTTCGATTTTTTTCCTTTCTAAGTACTTCAAGTCCTACCGACCTACCAATTTTCATCGTTCTACAACAATCGGAAGTGCTCCATATAATTTATAAGAATTTTTAAGAATGTGGGTGGATGCCACGCCCCCTGTATGGAAAATTCCAATTTTTCAATTTTTTTCTTTCTAAGTACCTCAAACCCTACCAACGTACCAATTTTCATTGTTCTACAACAATCGGAAAGGCTCCATATAATTTATAGAATATTTAAGAAAGTGGGTGGATGCCACGCCCCCTGAATGGAAAATTGCAGATTTTCGATTTTTTCCTTTGTATGTACCACAAGGCCTACCGTTGCGCGAAATTTCAAGTTTCTACGATGTCGGGAAGTGCTCCATAATTTTGATGATCTGTCAGTGAGTCAGTGAGTCAGTCAGTTACGGTTTTTGCGATTTTTGAAGTCCTATATCTTGGAAACTACTAATGCTATAGAGTTGAAATTTGGTGAGCCACCTGTGTTTGATCAGTTCAGCAAATACTCCGAATTTGAAGTTTCTGACTTTTTTGGTACTGAAGTTAGAGGGGGGTTGAAAATCGCCTGAGTTTGTTCCTGTAAAAAGGGTGTAGTGCCGCGAACTTGGCTGGGCACTACCGTGCCCTTTGATCTATAAAATGCACAACTGGATCACACGTATGGACTTGCTCTTATGTTCAAGACACTGCTGGTTTAAGAAAATTGTATATAAAAACATGGAAATTTTGAGAGAAGAATGTAGAGAAGCATGAAATACGACATTTAAATTGGCTAAAACAACTCTTTTGACAGTTTGAGGTGAAAAAAAAGATTGTCATTTTAATTCTTGATTGAATATGATTGTATGGAAAAAAAATCTAAAATAAAATTAGTTTTTTATACATACATATGTATATAAAATTCTTAAAACATTTTTAAGAGCAAATTTTGGTATGCAAATCTAAAGTATATATTTATGTGTATATGTAAAACCAAAATTTGAAAAAAAAAGTTATCAACCCATTTTTGAGATATCGTATTTTCAAAAACAAAATTGAAACTTTTTTTAAAAGTCCAAAATATTATTTAATCTTATCTGAAATCTGTATATAAAAAAAATTCATCTAAATCCGCTTAGCCGATAGCGAGAAAATTCAAAATAAAAAATTAGTTCTATGACAGGTACTATTAAAAGTTGGTAAGTCAAAATTTTTTAACCTTTGATAGTAGATCGTACTTATTTTAGTATATGAAAAAAGTTTAAAAAAATCGCAAGAGTCGTTTGAGCAAAAAAATATTTTCCATTGCGGGTTTTTAACTTTTGTATGGAAGGTACCGTTATTTTTTCATAAATGTAAAATTTTTTATAAAAATATTTTAGAAAGTACTATAAAGCTCTTAAATATCGAGTTTCAAAAAAATCGATCATGTTGCTTTCGAAATATTTGATTTTCCAAATAAAAATTTTGAAGCATTTTTTAAAAATCTAAAAAACATTTTTTCAAAAATGGTGGTACACAAAACTATTTATATTTTCTGAAAGCTTTTGTATACAAAAAATAATTGAAATCGTTCGCACTGTTTTGAAGAAAGTTAAAAATTAAAAAATGGTTCTTTGGGAGGTACTATATTAATAGCCATTTTTGAAAAATATGGTTTTCTACCCAAAAGAAGCCTTTACTAAAATAAATTAATTGATTTTTTTTTAAGAAATTTTGTCGAGCCGTTTTAGAGAAAAGTACGATTATGTAAAATTGCTAAAAATAAATTGTATGGCAGGCACCGTTATTTTTGGTTCTTAAAAAAAAATGAAAAAAACGTGTGCGCATAAACCAAAAATAAATATATGTAACAAGTTTGAAGAAAATCGTTCGAGCCGTTTAGGCTGTAGACGAACAGACAGACAGACAGACCGAATTGTGCCAACCAAATTTTTGGTGTTCTCTATCATCGTAATATCATGTTTGATTGTTATCTCAAAATTTTTGTTTTGCACGAATCCAAAACTTGCCTTCTATCGCAAGTAGAAATGAAACCCCGTTTCTTTAAGAAATGAACAAGGCAGAGATATATTATGCCTGTTTGGTAATGTGAAATTTTCACCAAGTTTTCCAAACTTGGGTTTTTTGCTCCTATGGTTTTTGACAGCAAATGTAAGTAGTAAGTAAGTAGGAAATTTTTTGAAATTTCCTTTGAAAGCCTATTGGTTGTACTCAACTAACCTAGGTGTGAAAGGAAATGTCAAAAAAATATCTTCAAATATTCGACGGGGGAGATTTTGTTCACCCATCCTTTCTCCTGCCCTTCTCACCAAAAAATATCAAATAAAGAAGCCAATCCTAGCTGTCAATTTGATTTGCCTACAAGCTGAAGCGAACAGCTGATGTATTAAGGTAGAACTAGAATAGGCGGAAGCTGTCGGAAGCTTATGTCAAAACCGACCGAAAAGTAGCTTTCCGAAACTTCAATTTCACAAGTGACCCATAATTTACTGAAGTGGTTGGAAGTGAAAAAAAAAAAAAAATAAATAATTGTTTATTCAATGTTTATTTTCTCATACTTATTCACAGCACAGAGTGATAATACTTTTAATTATTTATTTTGCGAAACCACTATTCGATGTGATATAAATTAACTAAAAGGAAATTGATTTGACTTCACTCATTCATTCATCAAACAGAAAAAAAAAAAAGTTGAAAACTATGTACCAAGCGCCAAGTCCTTGTTAGTTTGCTTCCACCATTTTGATTTTGCATTCGCCCACTTACGAAAGAGCGGTCGTTGAGCGCTCTCACTTCCGACGGCAAAAGTTAACGAAAACTAAACGAAAAGTTCCACCTCGCAATTATGTGCGCGTCATATAAATTTCTTGTTTTCGCTCGGTTTCGTACGACCACTTAAGTTGGCTTCCGACTATTCTAGTTCTACCTTTAGATTTGCAAAGTATTAATGAAAAGCAGTGACAAAACGCACACATCGAATCAACTCGTCATTCAGCACATCATTCAGCACAGGCTTGTTGTTAGGCGTTTTCTTTTGGAGATGGCGAAGTACTTTGCTGTAGCTTTTTTCAATGGAACACATCAAACTGCTTTCCCATGTAAAAGGTATCTACTCGCACATTAGAGCATGTGCAGTTGGTAGTACTAGATTAGGGTTTTCATCTACTCACAAGTACTTTGCCACCTCCAAAGGAAAACGGCTGTTGATGCAATTCACATCTATTCTTCGACACGAAATGAAATTACAAATACAACAATGTACACAAATGGGCTTTGGAGGGTGAAACGTGCGAAGGATTGGCTTCTTTACCTATTTGATATTCTCTGCTTCTTACCTTGGAACTGAAAGTTGCTTGCAACTCAGTTTTCTCGTGTGAAAGGGGCCTACAGTGCCGAAGAATTTATTTTTTTTGTTATGGTTGGCTTACACTTAAAAAAAAATACATTTAATTTTAATTTTTTTACCCCGAGGCCACACGGGCAAGTGCCCATACATACTCATTTGTTCACTAACACATACAAACCCAAGCAACTTGCTCATCAACTGGCCAACTTGCTTGCCAGTACTTGCCCGTGTGGCTCCGCGTAAATGTTCTAGGCAAACGCAAATATGGGTGAGTATGAGTAGGATATTAAGGTTATTCATAAACGTAGTAAAGTGTAAACTGTGTAAATCTGTCACATTTTCCATACAAGTTTTGACAGATGTATGAATACCCATTTTTTCTCAAGAAAATGGAAAAAAGCCTACTATATCTTCGTTGTTGTGTTGTGTTGTGTTGTGTTGAAAGATTTCAATGAAATTGACACAGGTGATGGCTTATACAGAATTAAAAAAGAAAAAATATTTTCAAAACAGGGTGCTTTAAAATATATCAACTTCGTTGTTGGTTGAGTGATTTCAATAAAATTGACAGGATAGCTGAGACAGAATTACATATAACAGAAACGAATATTTTCAAAAAGGTATTTGAAAAAATGGCACCATCATCACCATGACATGTAGCAATTTCATTGAAATCACTCAATTCGATTTCATTGAAATCTATCAAGGTCAAAGGATTTCGAAACTTTTTTTTTTTACTGTCCTTTTTCCCTTTGTAAAATTACATTTTTATTTCTTATTTTAAATATTCGTGAATGGATCTTCAATAACTCTCACATAATAAATTCGGAACGAACCATATTTTATAGATCCATATCCTAGCATTTTTGGTTCGATCGTGAAAATGAATTTTGTTTTAATCGAATCAAAAATAACATTCCCTTTTGATTTTTTCACGAGTGAGCGAATGATATTTTATTGTTCTATGAACCTTGCTTTTTATACAAAAACTTCCAAAATGCCTGTGTGGTTAAATGAGTGCGGTCTTCTATTTAATATAAAATAACTTTACGCTGGATCACTATTAACAGTACTTCCCATAGAAGATAGAACGCTATTTGGGATTTTTTCATTATTGACTGAAGGATTTAAATAAAATTATTTATAAAAACTTCCAAAAAGCTCAAATTATATTGCATATTAAAATTAAAAAAAAAATTTTTGAATACCCATTTTTTCGAAAATTCGATATGTATCTCAAAATTGGTTTGGTGTCTGCCCCCCCCTGGACAAAATCCTGCGGGCGCCTATGATCTCACTCACTCCCTTCAAATTAGCTGAATCTCGGCACTGGATATGATTATTTGTGCTATATAGTTGTTGAAAGCCCTATACGAACGCTTAGATTCATAATTGACTGTGATGCAGAATACAGTATAATAAATAAAAATGTGTGTAACCCTAAGTGGCAAGTTCCATCCAAAAGTCATATTTTAAAAGTACTTGACCGATATATTAACACTAGCGTAGAATTTAGAATACCTCTTTTTAAAGAATTTAACGAAAATAATGATTATTATGTAAATTTTTTGGAATATCAATTTCACGACCGCTTTGACGGTTTAATTGGAAATAATATTCTTCTTGGTCTCAATTCCATAATTAACTACAACACTAGATCATTAATTACAGAAAACGCTTCGATTCAAATATATTTCAACGAGGAAGAAGAAATGTATGCAAATCATGTACACCAAAACGAAGAAGTTTTGAGTGTATGCAGTGAAAGTGTCAAGTCTGAAATTCCGAATGATCTCTTTGCGAATCATTTGAGTCATGTTGATATCACGAAATTAAAATCTTAGCTTAATTCTTTTAAATCGATTATTTACAAAGAAGTAAATCCTTTATCGTTTACCAATCAAATAAAATACCAAATTATTACAAACAACGAAATCCCTATTTATAGTAAGCTTTATCGTTATCCTGAGATTCATTCAAACGAGGTAGACAAACAAATATCTGAAATGTTGAAGCAAAAAATCATAATACCAGTAGTAGTCCTTACAATTAACCCATCTGGGTAGTCCCTAAAAAGGACGATAAAAGCGGGAAAAAACAGTGGAGAATTGTAATAGACTACAAGAAACTGAACTCCGAAACATTTGAGGATAGATTTCCTGCCTAACATGGACGATTTGTTCGACAAACTTGAAAAATGTAATTATTTTTCAACCATTGATCTTGTGAAAGGTTTTCACTAGATTGAACTTGATCCACGTGATACAGCTAAAACTGCTTTCTCAACAAAAACTGGTCATTATGAGTTTCTGAGAATGCCATTTGGACTAAAGAATGCCCCGGCGACGTTCCAGAGACTCATGAACTACGTTCTGAGAGACTACATCAACAAGATTTGCGTAGTCTACTTAGATGATATCCTTGTGTTCTCCACCAGTTTTGAGGAACCTTTACAGTCTCTGAAGAAAATTTTTCAAAAATTAAAAGAAAGCAATTTTAAAATCCAAATGAACAAATTTATTTTTGCTGATCTATCCACAAACTATTTAGGCCATATAGTCGTTAATAATGGTATACAACCAGACGACAAAAAAGTAAAAACAATAACAGAAATGAAACTGCCAACTACCCAAACGGGTATTGCACAGTTTCTCGGTATTACGGGATACTACCGCAAATTCGTAAGGAATTATGTCAAAGTGGCATATCCCATGGTTAAATATTTAAAAAAATCTGCTAAAATACAAGTATCTGATCCTTGTTATGCGAAATCATTCAAGACTTTAAAAACTTTACTTACCTTAGAACCTATTTTAAAAAGTCCTGATTTCACAAAAAAGTTCATCTTCACTACAGACGCATCTGGCTATGCATTAGGACGGCTTTAATCCTACAGAAAGATTTAAGGTAGTTTTAGAATTGATAAACGAAATTCCTGAATTTAATGGAAATGCCAACTGTTTAGTTGAGTTTTTAGACAGGGTTGATTCAATAGCACCCATTCTTACAACTTTTGATGAACCCACTGTAACAATGCTGTCCGGGTATATTAGAGATAAAATAGTAGGGAAAGCTAGGTGTGAGCTTCAGAAGCATGGGAGAATAAATGATTGGGCACAATTAAAAGAAATTTTAAAAAATAGCTTTGGTGAAAGAATTTCCGCTCATAAGTTGTTAGATCTAATAAGAACCACAAGAGTAAAAACAAACATAGGCGATTATTATAACAGTCTTAGTTTTTTTTTATTAAGTAGAATAAATAACTTGTTTTTACTCAGTAATAATCGAAATGACCAATCAGTTATTTCATCCAATAACAGAATATCTCTTGGTGCGTTTAAAAATAACCTTCCCGAACCTACGAAACCCATTATTTTGAGTAGAAATCTGAATTCATTTAATGAAGCATATACAAGATTATTCTTGAAATTAATCACCAATCCTTTGGACCTAATGGCCATTCTGAATATTTTGGACCTGTAAACCGTTCTTCCAATTTCAAAGCTAGATAAGAAAATAATAATCTACTATCTAATAATAACAGCCATAGCAATCCTAATGCTAGAAATTTCAACAACTCAAACAATTCTCATTCTAATTATTATAATAAGTTCTTATCCTAGAAACTTAAACAACTCAACCTATTCTTATTCTCCAAACACGTTACACGACTCATAATCAAAACACAAGTAATAACCAATATTTAAATAATAATAACACACAAAGTGGCCAATCGAGAAGGTCAAGCAGATATGGTTCGCGAAATTACAGTAATGAACCAATGGATGCAACACTTAATGAACAAAGTAACACGAACTATGAAAACCCAAATCAAATTTTCAATCAAACCATCAAAAAAACTACCCTATATAGTTTTTGAAAGCCCTATACGAACGCTTAGATTCATAATTGACTGCAATGCAGAATACAGTATAATAAATAAAAATGTGTGTAACCCTAAGTGGGAAGTTCCATCCAAAAGTCATATTTTAAAAGTACTTGACCAATATATTAACCCTAGCATAGAATTTAGAATACCTCTTTTTAAAGAATTTAACGAAAATAATGATTATTATGTAAATTTTTTGGAATATCAATTTCACGACCGCTTTGACGGTTTAATTGGAAACAATATTCTTCTAGGTCTCAATTCCATAATTAACTACAAAACTAGATAATTAATTACAGAAAACGCTTCGATTCAAATATATTTCAACGAGGAAGAAGAAATTTATGCAATTCATGTACACCAAAACGAAGAAGTTTTGAGTTTATTTTGCAGTGAAAGTGTCAAGTCTGAAATTCCGAATGATCTCTTTGCGAATCATTTGAGTCATGTTGATATCACGAAATTAAAATCTTAGCTTAATTCTTTTAAATCGATTATTTACAAAGAAGTAAATCCTTTATCGTTTACCAATCAAATAAAATACCAAATTATTACAAACAACGAAATCCCTATTTATAGTAAGCTTTATCGTTATCCTGAGATTCATTCAAACGAGGTAGACAAACAAATATCTGAAATGTTGAAGCAAAAAATCATAATACCAGTAGTAGTCCTTACAATTAACCCATCTGGGTAGTCCCTAAAAAGGACGATAAAAGCGGGAAAAAACAGTGGAGAATTGTAATAGACTACAAGAAACTGAACTCCGAAACATTTGAGGATAGATTTCCTGCCTAACATGGACGATTTGTTCGACAAACTTGAAAAATGTAATTATTTTTCAACCATTGATCTTGTGAAAGGTTTTCACTAGATTGAACTTGATCCACGTGATACAGCTAAAACTGCTTTCTCAACAAAAACTGGTCATTATGAGTTTCTGAGAATGCCATTTGGACTAAAGAATGCCCCGGCGACGTTCCAGAGACTCATGAACTACGTTCTGAGAGACTACATCAACAAGATTTGCGTAGTCTACTTAGATGATATCCTTGTGTTCTCCACCAGTTTTGAGGAACCTTTACAGTCTCTGAAGAAAATTTTTCAAAAATTAAAAGAAAGCAATTTTAAAATCCAAATGAACAAATTTATTTTTGCTGATCTATCCACAAACTATTTAGGCCATATAGTCGTTAATAATGGTATACAACCAGACGACAAAAAAGTAAAAACAATAACAGAAATGAAACTGCCAACTACCCAAACGGGTATTGCACAGTTTCTCGGTATTACGGGATACTACCGCAAATTCGTAAGGAATTATGTCAAAGTGGCATATCCCATGGTTAAATATTTAAAAAAATCTGCTAAAATACAAGTATCTGATCCTTGTTATGCGAAATCATTCAAGACTTTAAAAACTTTACTTACCTTAGAACCTATTTTAAAAAGTCCTGATTTCACAAAAAAGTTCATCTTCACTACAGACGCATCTGGCTATGCATTAGGACGGCTTTAATCCTACAGAAAGATTTAAGGTAGTTTTAGAATTGATAAACGAAATTCCTGAATTTAATGGAAATGCCAACTGTTTAGTTGAGTTTTTAGACAGGGTTGATTCAATAGCACCCATTCTTACAACTTTTGATGAACCCACTGTAACAATGCTGTCCGGGTATATTAGAGATAAAATAGTAGGGAAAGCTAGGTGTGAGCTTCAGAAGCATGGGAGAATAAATGATTGGGCACAATTAAAAGAAATTTTAAAAAATAGCTTTGGTGAAAGAATTTCCGCTCATAAGTTGTTAGATCTAATAAGAACCACAAGAGTAAAAACAAACATAGGCGATTATTATAACAGTCTTAGTTTTTTTTATTAAGTAGAATAAATAACTTGTTTTTACTCAGTAATAATCGAAATGACCAATCAGTTATTTCATCCAATAACAGAATATCTCTTGGTGCGTTTAAAAATAACCTTCCCGAACCTACGAAACCCATTATTTTGAGTAGAAATCTGAATTCATTTAATGAAGCATATACAAGATTATTCTTGAAATTAATCACCAATCCTTTGGACCTAATGGCCATTCTGAATATTTTGGACCTGTAAACCGTTCTTCCAATTTCAAAGCTAGATAAGAAAATAATAATCTACTATCTAATAATAACAGCCATAGCAATCCTAATGCTAGAAATTTCAACAACTCAAACAATTCTCATTCTAATTATTATAATAAGTTCTTATCCTAGAAACTTAAACAACTCAACCTATTCTTATTCTCCAAACACGTTACACGACTCATAATCAAAACACAAGTAATAACCAATATTTAAATAATAATAACACACAAAGTGGCCAATCGAGAAGGTCAAGCAGATATGGTTCGCGAAATTACAGTAATGAACCAATGGATGCAACACTTAATGAACAAAGTAACACGAACTATGAAAACCCAAATCAAATTTTCAATCAAACCATCAAAAAAACTACCCTATATAGTTTTTGAAAGCCCTATACGAACGCTTAGATTCATAATTGACTGCAATGCAGAATACAGTATAATAAATAAAAATGTGTGTAACCCTAAGTGGGAAGTTCCATCCAAAAGTCATATTTTAAAAGTACTTGACCAATATATTAACCCTAGCATAGAATTTAGAATACCTCTTTTTAAAGAATTTAACGAAAATAATGATTATTATGTAAATTTTTTGGAATATCAATTTCACGACCGCTTTGACGGTTTAATTGGAAACAATATTCTTCTAGGTCTCAATTCCATAATTAACTACAAAACTAGATAATTAATTACAGAAAACGCTTCGATTCAAATATATTTCAACGAGGAAGAAGAAATTTATGCAATTCATGTACACCAAAACGAAGAAGTTTTGAGTTTATTTTGCAGTGAAAGTGTCAAGTCTGAAATTCCGAATGATCTCTTTGCGAATCATTTGAGTCATGTTGATATCACGAAATTAAAATCTTTGCTTAATTCTTTTAAATCGATTATTTACAAAGAAGTAAATCCTTTATCGTTTACCAATCAAATAAAACACCAAATTATTACAAACAACGCAATCCCTATTTATAGTAAGCTTTATCGTTATCCTGAGATTCATTCAAACGAGGTAGACAAACAAATATCTGAAATGTTGAAGCAAAAAATCATAATTCCCAGTAGTAGTCCTTCCAATTCACCCATCTGGGTCAGTGTTGTCACTTCCAGGTTTAAAAAAGTGGTAGATAAGTCTAAAAAATAGTGGTAGATCCAGATTTTTAGTGGTAGATTTTAATTTCCAAAAATTAGATAAGCACAAATATTTTTGTTTCTAAGTTTTATTTTAGTCAAAGAGAACCATTTTATTCATAGAAGTATATGGGTGATTCTTCAAAATGTTGAATACATTTTTTGAAAATACATATGTGTCTAGGGGACTAAGATTTTTTATTTTTTCTTAAGTCATTTTTTTGAAAATATGTGTCTAGGGGACTAAGATTTTTTATTTTTTTTTCTTTATTTTAAGTCAATTTTTTAGAAAATCGTACCCCTTGCCTAATAGTCACCTGTATAAATATCCTTTTGAAAATCTTAGCCACATTGATAATAAAATCAAGTTTGTATTAACAAGTATTTACAAGGAAAAGTAGCATTAACTGAACACTTTTGCGGTCTCTTGATAGACAGTCAGCCGTTAAAGTGCAAGGGGACTGAGGTGAGGAGACTTAGTGTTTTCATAGTTTTTGCCCCAAAAACATAGTTACGCATTGTACGAAAAAATAAAAAGATTTAATTATTAAGGTTTTGCTTAGCCAATATAATAATGCTAAAAAATATGCCTTCTTAGATAGACATTTAGCCTAAATACTCTTCAGAGGACTGAGAAACTGAACGGACAATCCATGACCTGTAGCACAATTGCCTTCTTAACAAATAAAATAGCAAATGGACGTGAGACACAGATACCGTTTTATTTTCACCAGACTTAAAGCTTCACGCTGCCAAATCTGAAACCTCGATAGTTTTCAAAGTTAACGATATTTTTGCCTGTATCTACATTCAATAATTTTTTTTTTTTTTAAATGAAGTGGTACTAAAAATGTTTTTGTATCATAAAAAGATTTCTTATTTAACGTCATAATTGGGTTTATATTGGTTTTGGAACTAAAATAAGAGAACTGCAATAATGTGTCCACTCGAAAACGGGCAGGGCACTGAAAATCAGACACTTTGAATAATTTTTTGAGTAATGAAAATATATCAGATCTTTATAATTTTGTCTGGGATATCAACAAGAATTATAATTATAAAAATATATATCTTTTAAAAATTTTAATATTATCAATAGATTTAGAGTTATTCACTTGGTTGAAATTAATCTTAGACATTTAAAAAAGATTTAAGAAAATATACTTGTTTTTTCACAAATTTAATAATTTGATGAATAAGTTTTGTGAACGCGTTTCGTTTCAGTTAAGACAGAAGTGCCCTGATGATGTCCTAACTTAGACGAAACGCATTGGCAAAATTTATTAATAAAATAATTATTAAATTTGTGGAAAAAACAAGTGTTTCTTAAAATCTTTTTTAAAATGTCTTTTAAAAATATTAAAAAGACAGATTTTCTTTTATTATTAAAATTTAAATCATGTTTTGTGTAAGCATTTTTAAGCAACTTGACAAAGAATATTTAATTCATTAGTTTATGTACCTATTTGGTAAGATCAAAGAAAAACAATTTTTAGAAACTTATGTTCTATTATTTCTGAATCTATTTCTTCACTGAAGTTTTTGTGGTGATCAAAATTCAAGCCAAAAAACATATCAGGAAAGCGTTTATGAATTGCTCGTAGGGCACAGCGCACACGTTACATTGTCGTCGAGGAGGGTAGCCATAGAAGTTTCCCCTTTTTCCCATATTTTATAAACAAAGTTGTAGGACACACGCTTTGAAAAAATCTACAAGATTTCTATTTCTAACATGCCAGCTCTACTGAGCATGAGCCATGCTTAGACTATGAACATGTCTTGAAGAAGAGCCAGCACGTAAAAGAAATCAGTTCTAAATAATTTCAATGGCAGCATTCAGTTAAGTACATAGAGATAAAAACTAACAGTAATTTTTTTTCTATTGAAAAATTTCTACTGAAAAATTTTGTTTTTTTGATTAATGATCGGATTATCTTTGAATTTCAAATTTTGTTTGTGGATGAGCAAAAGTGGTAGAATTTTTGACTTCAGTGGTAGAAGTGGTAGATTATCAAAATCTTGGAAAAAAGTGGTAGATCTACCACAATTGTGGTAAAGTGACAACACTGATCTGGGTAGTCCCTAAAAAGGAAAGGTTTTCACTAGATTGAACTTATCCACGCGATACAGCTAAAACTGCTTTCTCAACAAAAACTGGTCATTATGAGTTTCTGAGAATGCCATTTGGACTAAAGAATGCCCCGGCGACGTTTTCGAGAGTCATGAACTACGTTCCGACAGACTACATCAACAAGATTTGCGTAGTCTACTTAGATGATATCCTCGTGTTCTCCACCAGTTTTGAGGAACCTTTACAGTCTCTTAAGAAAATTTTTCAAAAATTAAAAGAAAGCAATCTTAAAATCCAAATTTTTTTTTTTTATCCGATGGAAATCTTCAAAGGACACTCGGTAAGAATCGGTACTAAGTAGTGTGGGACTCTTACCGCACTAAAACCACCGGTGAATCAGGACCAATCTATGAAAGATCGACAAATGATTTTTATTTCTTAATTTTTAAATCGCATTGGGGGAAGTTTAAAGTTATAACACGTTCCCATAGCTTTTAGACCATCAGCTCATGAGGCTTGGTTCTTCTTAATCTTCGAACATTGTTTCGTACATTTAGGACGGTCTCCATTTCAGAGTTTGTATGACTTTGCAGTCGCTGGTTGTGTGATACAGCGTGTTTTTTAACCACTTCTGTAACCATTTCAATTTGAAGGTCACGATGTAGATCGCTATTTCTTATATACCAAGGGGCATCAATTATTCCACGAAGGACCTTGCTTTGGAATTTTTGGATGGGTTCAGCATTTGTTTTCTTTGTACAGCCCCATAATTGGATGCCATGTGTCCAAACAGGTTTCAATACTTGCTTATATAACATTAGATTGTTCTGGATAGATAGGTCAGAGTTCTTTCCTATAGTAACCAGTACATTTTTCTGTACTTCAAGTTTAGTTCTTCTCTTTTCTTTTTGATGTGCTGGGGAGTACGATAACTCAGGCGCCAAGAAATTATAACGGTTTTTTGTAGAACTGTTTAATACAAGCATTTTTTACTATGGGAGGGGGGTCTATCTCACCCCGTTTGGGCGGGAGAAATGTAAAAAAATATTAAAAAATAACGGTAATACTTACAACAAAGTTTTATACCTTTATTTAAAGCAAATGCTCTGTTCTACTAGCCAGTTTTTGAATCAAGTGAAATTTATGCATGGTTTTTGATAAAATGAATTTTAAACTCAAAAAGCATTAAAAATAGGTTTAAAGTGTAATTTCTCAAAACTGTAAAATTATGTTTCATTTTTTTTCTGAAATTAATTGCTCTAATTGATTCTCAATCAAAAACTGAAAACTAGATGATTCTATGTCTTCTAGTTTTTGAGAAAATTGAAAATGACTTAAACTACTACCGTACAAAATTCGAATGTTTGCTCGTTTTTTTTATGATCTAAGTAGTCTAGTCAAATGGTGTTCGAAAGGGACTTGAAGTGGAAAGTTCTGGTGTAACTATTTTTAGTGGCCCCCTTTATGCTTTTGGGGTCGCTGAACACGAATCTGTAGTTGTCCAACAAAATTTTTCACAGCAAATATGAGGATTCGTCAAAAAACGTCGAAAATTTCGACATTTTTTGTCTTTTTTCCTTATTGCTCAAAAATTATTTTTCTTTTGCAAGAAGCGCTTATGCAAAAATAATAAAAACAATAAGATTACCTACAATCTACGCTTGTATCATTTTTTTGTACGACTTATGGTTTCTGCGGAAACAGTCGTTGAAAAACAGCCAAAAATCCGTCATTTTTAAAAAATTGCATAAACGATTTTTTTTGTATTGTTTTCTTCATTACATGAAAAGTAGGCCATGAGTTATTATGTTATTTGCATTTTCTAATTGTAGTTGTCTAAAAGTCTCTATATAAGAAGGTTTTATAATACAAATTCTATATACTACTGAAATAAATCAGCCAAGTACAGGGGCGGACTGGGGGTCAAAGGGCGTACCGGGACTTTAAGAAAAAGGGCCACAGAATACAATAAATCTTTAAATGGTTAAAAATAAAAATTAATATTCCAGACATTTCTCGAAAGTAATTTTTTTATATTTATTGATTTTTTAATTAACATAGGTATTGACTGATATATATTGGATTTAAGTAAAAGGTATAGTTTTGAATTCTAAGGTTAGAATTGAATTTAGTTGAAACAGCTTTTTTTAGTTTATGGCTGCGTCACCTGGCAGTAATTAATTTGACTTTTTATTCAAGCAAGCATACAAAATTGCAAAGATGTTCTTGTGGGTCTCATGCAGTAATATAACATTAATTTTACGACCTTTAGTGGGTGTTACTTTCAGTTTAGTCAAAACAAAATTACGCTAGTCAAAAAAATTATGGGATTTAAGGGAGATATGAAACAAAAAGTATTCTAAATGTTCATATTTCTAATTTTCAATAGTTTGTTAGGAATAATTGTTTTAAGCTACGGTTATTGTGCAATCACAAGTAATGAAACGCATCAAATATTTTCAAAAATAAATTGGGGTTGGCTACGAAATCCCGAATTCCAAAACCCCGGAATGGCAAAAAATCCCGAATGCCAAAATCCCGAAAGACAAAATCCCAAATGGGCAAAATTCCGAATGGCTAAAATCCCGAATGCCAGAATCCCGAATGACATAATCCCGAATGCCATAATCCCGAATGCTAAAATCCCAGTTGGCTTAGTACATTTTTTGGTATTAAAAATCGGGCGCGCGATTCTAGCCTTCATACATATTTTGTAATGTTTTGTAAGAATATTATTTATCTTCAATGAATAAAGTAGACGCTCGATTTAGTGAATCTCAAAATAGTGAACTATCCAAAATAGTGAACACACAAAATTTTATATACAAATGTATTTTGTATGAAAATGTCTCGGAAGTATTTAGGATTGCCTGAGAGCACTGAGGAATTGTCTCTGTTTTTTTATTAAAGCTTAAAGAACGCTTCGTTTAACGCTTAAATAAATGTTAAAACATTCGCATCGAACAAAATGTGCATTTTCGATCAAATTCTCCATTAGAAAGCTTTTAAAAACTCCCGCTCGAAAAAGTGAACAATCTTGAAAGAAAGAACAGGCCTGGTTTTTATTACTTCACTATATCGAGCGTCTACTGTAGTTGGTCAGTTTTTTGACAATTTCCCTTTGAAAAATGTTTATCTACTATCAAATTGATAATTGGCAATCATAATAAGAATGTGTAGTAACCCAAGCAGATGCTGAGAACAATTTATGTCACAATCCCAAAATCAACTTGTCCAAGTAAATTGATTTGATGTTGGAGATTTTCAACATGTTTTTTCATGAAACAAATAAAAGATATTATTTTGAATAACTTAAAACACTTATTTTATTGGATGCAACGATTGTAGAAAGGAATATCTAGGACAGACAAGAAGACCAATTTTGAAAAGGTTCAAAGAACATTTTGCCCATGTAAAATACAATGAACCTGAGAAGTCGAGTGTAGCACAACACATGCTGGATAATAACCATAATTTTAGCTTACAAAATTTGAAATTAATTCGAAATGTTAATAATCTTTTTGAATTAGATGCATATGAATCTCTTTACATTGTTAAAAATAGAAATAATTTAATGAATAATGACGATGGACCAATAAAAGATCCAATTTTCAAAAAAAATTTATAATAGATCCTAAATTCACTATAAATTTGTTTGTGTAGTTTGTTTTGTTTGTATTGAGTTATTTGTATTTAATATCAATCAAAAATTTTGTTTGTATTATTATTTATATAAAACTTACTGACGATGGAAGCATTGCTTCCGAAATGCATTTAAGTAAATAAATAAATAAAGTAAATGTTTTTAAGTTATTCAAAATAATATCTTTTATTTGTAGGCGATGCGTGTTTTAGAACAAATAGATATTACACGGAAACGGAAAAAGAACATTGTCTTCTCATTATTTGTAAAGAGTAGACATAGATTCGTTTGAATAAAACTTAAACTAAATAAAAGTTACGATTGGAAACTATTGTTTTTTTTTTTTAATCATTAAAGAAGAATTCAATTAATGTATTATATCTCAAGATTTATAAGTGATTATTTATTTTAAAATTACTTTTATAGACAATGTCATGATGCCAAGGCGAGCAGAAATCAAAAGCTATACAAAACAGTTTGATTTCTTTGAAATTACTGAATAGTACTAAAAAAGTATTGAAATTCGGGATTCAGTCCCAAACGTTTTCGGGATTTTTATGTAATTCGGGATTTTGTCAATACGGGATTTTGGCTTTCGGGATTTTGTCCGTTCGGGATTTTGGGTATTCGAAATTATGGCATTCGGGATTTTGGCATTCGGGATTTTTTGCTATTTCGGGATTTTGGCATTCGGGATTTCGTACCCGTCCCCATTTTCTTTCTTGAAAATATTCAATGCGTTTCATTTCTTGTGATTGCACAATAACCGAAGCTTAAAAAAATTATTTCTAACAATTTATTGAAAATTAGAAATATGAACATTTAGAATACTTTTTGTTTCATCCCATAATTTTTTTGACTAGCGTAATTTTGTTTTGACTAAACTGAAAATTACACCCACTTAAGGTCGTAAAATTAATGCTTTCGGGATTTTGGCATTCGGGATTTGGTACCCTTCCCAATAAATTGAAGTCGAATTTTCTTCAATTTTTTTTCTCGAGTGAATCAAATAAATTATTTGCTATAATTTCACAATTTTTTACTGTAGCATGATTTTTCTGATTGAAATTTTTGATATTGAATGAAAAAATAAAGGCTGGTGATTTTGATCACCAATATCTCAGCAGTTTCAAAAATTTAAATTAAATAAGGTACTTTTACAACTATTTCTCCAGTAACAGTAGCTCTGATTAATAAAAATTACGAACAAATATTTTAGTAGTCCATTTGCAAATTTTCAATTATTGAACAATCCTAATCTTAGGGCAAGTATGTTCACACCCCGTCAACTTTAATCAATGATTATTCTAGTTGATTATCATTCAATGCGTTTTTTCAGCAAAATTTTCAACAGAAAATCTATAATTTGAGCACTTTATTTGAGAAATCACTAATTCGCTGATTTTGCTTGATAAGTGGAATTTAATCAAAGATTTCCTGAAATTTCTTTTGCTCATCATTGGTTAAGACGATGTACTTTTTTGCAAAGGCCTTAGATAAAATTTATAGAAAAACCACAATTTGGACAAAATTTTATCACTAGGTATCACAAAATGCCAGCTTCACTTCTAACTGTCCGTGTTCTTTTACAAAAAAAAATGTACTTTCTAAAGCTCACTCACCATAAACAAACATCAACTTTGTTTATGGTGAGTGACTGATTACTTCTAACAATAATTGATTTGACAGATATACTGGAAAATGGGAAGATGATTATTTCAAAAACCATGTTCAAACTGAAATTAAAGTGAATAAACGCTCAATGATAATCACAGATTCATAACTATGGATTAAACAGAATCAGTGCTAATCTAGTTGCAGATCTTACCCACTGTGAACAAACTGGCCCTATGCTAGACCAAGAACCAAAGCAAAAAGAGCAAGTTCATAATGCAATCAACTACTTAATTGATTTTTGTTCGAAAATGTTGATGGGTGCCCCCCGAATGTTAATACAAGTTGGCGAGCATCAGCTGCCATTTTGGAAATCACGTTTTATCAAATATCTTTTGAATCGTGAATCGACAAAAGTAGTATTATTTTTCTCTTAGTTTTTGGGAAATAAAAAAAACGAAAGGTACATACCTTCTCCCAAAAGAAGATTTAATAATATATCGTACTTCTTTGTCCTTGCCTATTATAAACTTAACAAAACAAACAAGAAATTAGAAAAAGTACCTTCTGTTATCTCTTTTTACTTTTCCAAAAACTTAGAAAAAGAATATACAAATTAAAAGTGGTGCTTAACTACACAAAATTTTGAAATAACAGTCAACTTGAAAAAAAAGTTCACATTTGTTTCAAAAATATTGACTTACAAATTTAATTTCTCAAAAACTTTCCACTAAAAAAAACTTGATTCAAAAAATAAATAAAAGAATAGAATATTAGTTTTCAAAAAAAAAAAAAATAAGAAAATTGCAGAAAAAAAGGCTCTTGGCCTGTTAATTCATCATTTTATAAAACATCTACTTACTTAACAATCATTGACCAAAGACTTTAATATTTTAAATATTTTTTTAACTAACTTTTCTTTTATATTCTAAGAAAAGCTTTTTGTACCTTTTTGCGTCAAAATAATATCGTCGCAAGACATTGAAGCAGCATTTTGCGCAATCTCCACAGTGTTTTTGTTTTTTCTTGTTTCTTTCTGTTTTTTAACGTTCGTCCTCTGCCTCATCATTAGCCGCATTTCATTATTCCCATGATCTGATCCGGATCCAGAATTGCAAAAGCAAAATGGGATCCTGTTTTTTATCTGGATCCTATTTCAGTGATCCAAAAATTGCTATGTGAATTATCTCAGTATAGCGCAAAGAAAAGAGGCAACAGATGCATGAAACATAAGCAAACTTAAGGCAAAAAGAGACGGGTATTTAACACTCATGTTTGTTTTATTTATCATGATCTGATCCGGATCAGATAAAATACGGCAATTTATTCTCATCTTTTGAATTCAGGTTATGCACCTAACTTTCAGATATTTTAAAGTAGGTACTCGTCATTGACAGCAATTTTTATTTATTTTTATTTTGCATATGTATTTAGTTTTTTGGAACTGAAAAATTTTTCTATCAACTTTTGAATAACTAAAGATCCGTAGAGGCCACCACCCGAGTATTGGAGGAATCCAAAGGTTAATAGAGCCCACCAACCGATTTCTGGGGGCCTCCAGAGATCTGTAGAGGCCACCAACCGAGGTCTGGAGGCCTCCAGAGATCCGAAGAGATAACCAACCGAGTCATTGGGGCCTCCAGAGATCCGTAGAGGCCACCAACCGAGTTCTAGAGGTTTCCAAAGATTTATAGAGGCCACCAACCGAATTCTGGAGGCCTCCAGAGATCTGTAGAGGCCACCAACTGAGGTCTGGAGGCCTCCAGAGATCTGTAGAGGCCACCAAACGTGATCTGGGGCCTCCAAATATCCGTAGAGGCCACTAACCGAGTTCTGGTGGCCTCCAGAGATCCGAAGAGACAACCAACCGAGTCCTTGGGGCCTCCAGAGATCAATAGAGGCCACCAGCCAAGTTCTAGAGGTTTCCAAAGATTTAAAGAGGCCACCAACTGAATTCTGGGGGCCTCCAGAAATCTGCAGAGGCCACCAACCGAGGTCCGTGGAGGCCACCAAACGTGATCTGGGGCCTCCAAATATCCGTAGAGGCCACTAACCGAGTTCTGGTAGCCTCCAGAGATCCGTAGAGGCCACCAATCGAGGTCTGGGGGCCTCCAGAGATCTGTAGAGGCCACCAACCGAGGTCTGGAGGCCTCCAGATATCTGTAGAGGCCACCAACCGAGGTCTGGAGGCCTCCAGAGATCCGTAGAGGCCACCAACCAAGGTCTGGAGGCCTCCAACTGAGTTCTGGGGGCCTCCAAAGATCTTTAGAGGCCACCATCTGAGTTTTTGAGGCCATCAAAGATCCGTAGAGGCCACGAAGCGAGTTTTTGGGGGCTTCAAAATATCCATTTTGATCCACAAAAAGTCTATATTTAGTGTGAGTCCAATTTTGTTATGACAATTTTTTCTTAAAAAAAAAACTTTTTGCATGCCCGGGGGCCCACCGGGCAAAATCCCGGTTGCCCGGTGGCCCAGTCCGCCCCTGGCCAAGTAGAAGACTTAGCATTAAGGATTGGACTTGTTGAATTATTGATTCAAAATAGCTTTTTATGGCCTTTAGTCCTATAAATTGGCGTTTCGTTCGGCTTACTCACTTGAACTCATCAGTGACATAGTGAGGGCTTTGTAATTCGCAATTTATATTAATTTCAGTTCAACTTACATGAATTTTTCAACGAAAATCCACTGTAAACTATATCCAACAAGATTAGAATTCCTAATCATTAAGCTGGAAGTTTTTTTGCCCTGGGCCAGGCATAGCCAATTTATAGGACTAAAGGCCATAAAAAGCTATTTTGAATCAATAATTCAACAAGTCCAATCCTTAATGCTAAGTCTTCTACTTGGCTGATTTATTTCAGTAGTATATAGAATTTGTATTATAAAACCTTCTTATATAGAAACTATGCCTGGCCCAGGGCAAAAAAACTTCCAGCTTAATGATTAGGAATTCTAATCTTGTTGGATATAGTTTACAGTGGATTTTCGTTGAAAAATTCATGTAAGTTGAACTGAAATTAATATAAATTGCGTATGACAAAGCCCTCACTATGTCACTGATGAGTTCAAGTGAGTAAGCCGAACGAAACGCCAATTTATAGGACTAAAGGCCATAAAAAGCAATTTTGAATCAAGTTGTCTAAAAGTATTATATTGCAGTGGTTAAGTGTCTAAGTTTCAGTATTCCAAACAGTCAAAATGTCCGTTCAAAAGTGTTTTATTTGTGACAAAGATTGGAGTATGGTGCAGTGAAAGTGGTGAATGAAAAATCAATTGAAACGCTCCTTCAAGCCAGCACAAGGGCGTACGCAGGATTTTGATCAGGGGGGGGGGGGGGCAAACTAATTCGAGAACTAATTAAGTTGAATTTTTGTTAATTTTTTTATATATGTATAAACAGGTTAAAAATTTATATATTGAATCATTATATTCATATGAAGGCCAAGCGGCGTGGGTCCTCAGCAAATCTGTTGAGTACACCTTCTATGATTTCCTCCTCTCTTTCCGAAACCATTTTTCGGTGTACACGCAACGTACATTATCCTGCAAATTAAAACATTCAAACAGATGTCTACAAACTATGATTTTGAGATTATTCAATTATACCATTCAAACAATCTTCGATCATGGTTGATCTTAGCTGTGTTTTGACTTTCTCAACGTGCTAAAAGTTCTTTCAACCGAGCTGGTGGTTCAAGGTAAAGAAAGGGCAATATGAAGAGCAAGCTTCGTTGTCGGGAAAAAATCGTCTGCTTCTTGTACGATATCGCATAAGTCGAGTTTTTGGAGATCTTCTGAAAATAATTTTTTATCTTTCGAAAGATTGTACCACAACTCAGCCTCTCCAACAAAATTTTGTAATCCGGGGTGGTAAAACTCGACACAAATTTTTGATTTTAGCTTAAAATCATTTAAGGTAAACTTCAACATATTTACTGGATGCAAAATAAAAAGGGAATATGCTGGTAAGTTTTCATCTTCGTTCAAGTGAAGAAATCAACGAATCTAAATATGGAATTAGGAGCGATCTCTTCAAAAACTCAACTGCGCTCGATGAAGGATAATTTGAATGATGTGCTTCGCGCAGGCGCGGATCCAGGATTTCATTCAGGGGGGGGGGGCAGTTTTCGTGAATTTCCAAAATCTTCATGAGATCTACAGCAAATTTGAGTACACTTCGTACCGCTCTACAAGCAGGCGCGGATCCAGGATTTCGTTCAGGGGGGGGCAATTTTTGTGAGAATCCAAAATCTTGATGAGGTGTAAAGAAAATTAAGTACACTTAATACTGCTCTACACGCCTGCGGTCACACAAAGCAATGTGAATTGATGAGTTTGAAATTTGAAGAAAGCAATTAAGTCTTTCATAACTGCCACAGTGCCTCGAACAGCGGGTACTTTCAACTTTCTGAAATGAAGTTTTGCAGTTTGCTGCTTTAGCATGGTGTTTTTACAGCGTTTTTGAGTTCCCTCTGGGTCTGCGTAACTCCACAATTATGCTCGGAAAATATAATGGCACAGTTGTATGTTCCTATTCAGACACATGAGACATGAGACATGACGTTCGAGTTCGAATGAAATTTCCAGCCTTTTTTTTAGCTGGGACAATCTAACGTAACTTTACCAGTAAAAGGCCGTTTTCGAGAATGTCATCAGCGTCAAAAATACATTTTGCGGAATGCTATCAAACGCAAACTGCAAAAGTTTTCTGTTCAAAATGGCAAATAAAAGTTTTACTGCATAAGCATTGTGTTCGATAATACAGTTGTCTAAAGGCACATTTTCGAAAACATCAGTGTGGTGCAATTCTGCAGTACCTACAAACATCGAGTTGGCAACCAAAATATTGAGAAGCCGGAGAACGTGTTCATAAACTTCAAATTCGTTTGCAAGAAAATTGAAGGAAATTGTTAAAAAAGACTTTGTGCAAACAAAACCATTGCATTAATTTGGCAAAAGCTGTATTTTAGCAAAACTAAATTCACAGATCAAAACCAAGATGAACCTTATCGTTTCCTCAGGTGTCTTCGTTCATCGACACAAAACCAAACTTTCCGACATTGAAATAATACACAATGATTATAGTGGACAATAGAAAGAAAAAAACAATCCTTATCAAACTTTTCCGTCCGACCTTCTCGGTTCAGCCTTCGATTGTGACTAATTTTCGTTATACATTTCATTAACAATAACAATATACTTAGCCTTCGTTAAGTTATTAAAAATGTTTCATATAAGCTCAAAAGTCAAAACATCGTTTGCCGAGTTGCCAGACTCATGCTGATCGATTCAATATCAATATTCGCATTGAAAAATGACGATCATTTGACAATCGAATTGGCGTTGATGTTTTCAAAAACGGCCCATAACAACAATCCTTACGTGTAAAAGTTCCATCCAACTTCTCTTCGGCAGTGACTGCTGTGGTCGTTTCCTGGTTTCTCTCCAATCTTCTTCGTTAGATTCGTACTCTTCGCTAGTTTAATAATATGGAACACGGAAGTTCCTAAAACGCATCCACGAAAGTGAAAGAATGCTCACGAAAACTAACAAATTTCAAAAACGTATCTTATGGCTAAAACAGATGTGCAGCACGTCTGCACGCATCACTGTGTACAACGCCAAACTCGAAGCACATGAGCATACTCTTAAGGTGCGTATCCTTTTCAGAGTAAAAAGACGGTGAGCATCTCTGAAGAAGTTCTAGAGCGTTAAACTCGAAAGTGCACACAGACAAAATCATAAAATAAGCTCACCAGAGGAGAGGGGAAGACAGATATCCGAGAGTCACTCTCGAGAGTTTTCTAGTGGAAGTACTCCCCCAATGGAAACGCACATTTAAATATTTATCATAAACAGAACTCTATCACCCTTTTCGTATGAAGTTTTTTGGTATTTTTCAGTAACTTTTATAAACAAATGTAGTTTATTATTTTAAAATTAATTAGATGTCTTTATCCAGTAGATCCGAGCATTTTAAGCAATGTTAGAAATTTTTGAAGTTATTTAAATCGACGTAATTTAAAGATTTAATTTTTATTTTTAAATTAAAATCAACTTTAAGGTTGAAAAGTTAGATAAGTGCCCCTAACACCTCTCTCGTTACATTTAAATATAAGGTGGAGCAATAACTTTTTAAATCATAGTTTGTCAAATTGTAAAATTTTTCATTCACAGCATTTTGAAAAGTGAAAATCAAATCGATTTGGGATTCAATCTGCTTCCTAGTATGAAATAAATTGACTTTTCTCATAAAATGTTATACAGTAATGTAGCCGCACATATATCTTTTAATGAAAGGCCTTAACTATAAAGATCGGACATCTAAAACCGAAGTTATAAGTTTTCCACTCAGTCGATTTGAAGGCTATTTCTGCATAGTGGAACTTTTCTTAACTGAACTTGGTCAGCCATCGGCCAACGCACAACTACTCATTGCTGAAACGCTGCGCTGCCAAGAAAAAATTTTATAAACGTGTAACAAAATGACCTTTTTTTGATAAAATTTTATTAAATTCATATATATGCTAGAATAAATCTTGCCCAGGGGGGGGCAATTGCACCCATTGCCCCCCCCCTGTATCCGCGCCTGTACTACAAGCCTGATTACACAAAGCAATGCGAATTGATGAGTTTAAAATTTGAAGAAAGCAATTAACTCTTTCATAGCTGCCACAATATCTCGAACAGCGGGTAATTTGAACTTTGTGAAATGAAGTTTTGCAGTTTGTAGGTATAGCATGGTGTCTTTAAGGCGTTTTTGAGCTCCTTGTGGATCTGCGTAACTCCACAATTATGCTTGGAAAACAAAATGGCACAGTGGTATGTTCCTATTCAGACACATGACGTTCGAGTTTGAGTGAAATTTCTAGCCTCTTCTTTAGCTGGGACAATCTAACCTAACCTTGCCAATAAAAGGCTATTTTCGGCAACGTCATCAGCATCAAAAATACATTTTGTGGAATGTTCTCGAACGCAAACTGCAAAAGTGAAATACAAGTTTTACTGCATAAGCATTGTGTAGTGTTCGATAATGCAGTTTCCTAAAGTCAAATGTTCGAAAACATCATATCGTCACCTGATTGCAAGAACTAGGTAACTCAATTTCATAATTTTTGGATATAGCAGCCTTTATAGAATCAAAGCATGTGGAGAACGATGGAAAGTTTAATTTTTATGTTCCTGAAACTTCACAATTATCCTATATTGTCTGTGATAGAAAAATATTAGACAAATAGCCTTTAAAACTCTACAAAATAATACCGTTTTTGCCGATATATTATTAAGATATAAAATTGATTTACCTAGTTCTTGCAATCAGGGGACGATATGTGGTGCAACTCTGCAGTAAAAAATCGAGTTGGCAACAAAAATGTTGAGAAGCTGGAGGACGTGTTCATTAACGTCAAATGCGTTTGCAAGAAAATTGAAGGATCGAAACCGAGATAAACTGTATCGTGTGCTCAGATGCCTTCGTCCATCGACACAAAACCAAGCTTTCCGACATTGAATTAAGACACAATGATTATAGTGGAAAATACAAAGAAAAAACAACTTTAAATTAAACCTTTCTGTCAGACCTTCTCGATTCATCCTTCGATTGTGACTAACTTTCGTTTTACATTTCGTTTACAATTATATTACGTTTCCATTGGAGCCGAAATGAGGTAATTTTGCAAATCACAGAAAAAGTGTTTTCATTTGTAATTTGGTAATTTCGTTTGATAGCTCATTTCATTTTTGAATTTCAGCTAGTTGTTAATTGCTTTTTGTTGCTGTTTTTGTCTGTCTCCTTCCATTGTGCTTTGACATTTTCATACAAAACCTTCTCAGATCTCTTCAAAATGTGGCCGAATGGGTGTGTTCGTTAGGTTTTGACTTAATTTCCAACCTAATTTCCAGCAAATTTTGTTGAAATTATCTCATTTCTAAATGTGAATTTGTATGGGAAATGAGATGATTTCGTATAAAATTTGGAATCTTTCAACGAAATTACCTCATTTAGTCTAATGAAAACGTAGTATTGGCCGTAGTTAAGTTTTAATAAAAATGTTTCAAATAATCTCAAACCATCGTTTGCAGAGCTGCCGCAGTTCGATACAATAGTAATATGACGATAAGTTGACAATCGAATTAACATTGAATTGACGTTTTCAAAAACGGCCAAAAACACCTATCCTTAGGTGTAAAAGTTCCATCCAATTTCTCTTCGGCAGTGACTGCTGTAATCGTTCCTGGTTTCTCTCCAATCTTCTTCGTTGGATTCGTACTCTCCTAATAATATGGAAAATGGAAGTTCCTAAAACGCCGAGCTCGAAACACAGGTGCATTTGCATATTCTTAAGGTGTATAACCATTTTAGAGTAAAAAGACGGTGAGCAGCTCTGAAGAAGTTCTCGAGGGTAAAACACGAAAGTGGACACAAACACAGTCATAAAATAAGCTCACCAGAGGGGAAGAATGATATCCGAGATTCGCTCTCGAGAGTTTTCTCTAGTGAAAGTACTCCCGCAATGCTCATTTAAATATTTATCATAAAAAGAACTCTTTGTATGAAATTTTTGGTATTTCTCAATAAATTTTATACACAAATGTAGTTTATTATTTTAACTTGAATTTGATATCTTAGGCCCATTTGCTGATACAAAACTCAAATATCGTCAGTTCAAAGGTAAAACGTACTAACTTTTTTGAAAAGTGAAAATCAAATCGATTTGGCATTCAATAGTATGAAATAAATAGACTTTTCTCATTCAATGTTAAAGGTACAGAAATGTAGCTGGATATCTATCTTTTAATTAAAGACCTTAACTATGAAGATCGGACATCTAAAACCGAAGTTATAAGCTTTCCACTCAGTCGATTTGAAGGCAATTTGCGATAGCGGAACTGAACCTGGTCAGCCAACCGGCAACGCACAACCACTCATTGCTGCAACGCTGCTCTACCAAGAAAAAAATTTAAAAATAAGCTTTTTTTATTAAATTCATATTTTATGCTTCGTTCGTTCTTGCCCAGGGGGGGGGGCAATTGCACCCATTGCCCTCCCCCTGTATCCGCGCCTGGCCTCGCGTTTGATTATTCTTGGTGTTTGCAGTTCTACTTCAACTTCTTCAGCCACCAATTTCAAATCAGTCATGAGTCCTTCCACTCCTGATTGTGTGTGATAATTGTGTGAATATGTTTGGTGCATGCGAGGAGGTCTAATTTTTTTGACTGCAGAATATTCACAACTGGTTCCAGACAAGCTGAATATTTTGCTATAAGGACTAGGCATATAATAAATGACGATTGTGTAATAGCACAATGGAGTTGAAAAGCTGTTGTTTTTGTTGAAGAGTTTCATACAACAGAAAGCTCTTTAAGTCCATTCACTATACCACGAAAGAGTTCCTTGAAGATGGCTATACTTTTGTATTTTTCAGACCATCGAGTTTCGCAGATCGCTGGAATGCTTGGAACATATTTCCTTCGTGAAAACGAATTTCGGTAGAAAGTAATTACGTCTTTTATTGTCCCTATTGTGTTTCGAGTTTCCAGAACTTCATTTAGGTAATTTATTACATAATTTAACTTATGGCTTGCACAATGAAACTACATAGCATAAGGATACTTTTTCCTCGAAATTGCCTGAACATCGTTATCTTTTCCCGACATGGTTAAAAAACGATCATATTCTTGCCCATTAAGTTTCAGTGGATCAAATCCTGCTTCTTCAACGAATCGATCTAATGCAGAGGCGATGGTCTTTCCATCCATGGCATCCACTTCAATGAATCCAACAAACTCTTGTAGGAAACGGACCTATGATCTATTTCAACATCTCGAATTTATTTATGACAAGTAGTTCCAAGTCTGAACATGGAGTAACAAATTTCAATTTTAACTGCTAGTAAAAATGAATCAAAAAAAAAAAACTCTTCTTGTAAAATTTATTTTTATTTGAAAACCATATCCCTTTAATATTTTTGTACAAAGTAATCCATATAAGAATTGTAAAAGTTGGGCGATTCAACTCGCGAAATATAAATGGAAACGATCCTGAAGTCTAAGCGTCTACACGAGAGGCCAATTGCACATTCGTGTGCATCTATCTTCAAACATTGTGGTAAAAGCTTAAATAACTCAGGGGGCGCAACGATCGGAATGTGTGGTCCTTCTCGTTTCGAGCCGTCCCGTTCCGATCGACTACTTCCTGTTTTGCTTCATTCCATTCGACCCCATTTAACAAAAACCTTAATCGTATTTGGCTTCCTCGTGATTTCGGTCGTCTAGTCTCGTACTTTTTATTATAAACCTCCGGACAATTCACCTCTTTTCCGGCACTGGTGGTTCTACTCTTAAAAGAAGAATCAAAAAAGAAGGAAAAAGTGAGCGAAACATTTTCACCACACGAGGGCTGCCGCGTTATGGTTTGGAGCACAAGCAGCAGCGTAGGAGTATTCCTTTAACCATTTTGTTTTTGGGAATACTATTTAGGGTGGGTATAGACTAGCTCCGAGGGCACGAACATCTATGTCCTCCTCGAAGTGAAACAAAAAGCGATGTAAACGGTAACTAACTTTCGGGCCTCGCGTCTTTTATAGATGGAACTAAACTAGTCAAATCCAACTCCGACTTAGGCTTGTAAAAAAGTAACACTGTCCTATTGCTAGTAACAAGATCCCCCCCCCCATCGACGAGCTGAGCGTGGCAACTAGCAAGCCTACGGTTACGAAAGCGACTGGACACTCCTCTCGACCCCCGCCTGGACGGGCCGATGGGTCTGTAGGCATCGGTCCTAAAGGTGGGGTAAGTAGTTAGGAAGGAACTTTGAGGAGTAAGAAGAGTTATTGAAGACTGACTTAGTTTCTTTTTTGGAATCATTTTTGATTCCCAACTGAAGTTAAAGTTTAGTTTTGTATATTTTTTTTTGATTAAGTAGTTACAGTGACTCACGTGCCTCTCCTCAGCAGACACAAGGTGAAAGGGAACGTGAATTAAGAAGAAAATTTCCGGGTGGCGGTTTGTGCTCGTGGGGTTCCTTTCTCATCCAGTTGTTGAAGAGGGGTTAGGTATGCGAGTGGGCATACCATGACAACACATGATAGGTTCCAAAGTTTTTTAATACATATATATATATATAGCACGTTACAGATGGCGCCCAACGTGGGGCCCGAATTTAGTTACCGATCCTTTTTGTTTATATTGTCCAGCTTTGAACTGAGAAAATTTATTCAAATTTTTAAATTTTTTTTTTGAAAAACTAAAATCTTTTTGCTCGTTTTTGTATTGAGATTCTTTTAGAAAGTTGGAAGTTCGCTTCCTTGGGTAAATAACACCATTGCGTAAGAAGTAACCACAGATGTCCGGAGGGTTGAGATTTTGTTTTTCCAACTCTTGTCGTTGCGATGTGAAGTACTTTTATGCTCAATACCCAAGATAACTTGCGTCTCTCAGAGTCCGTACTCGGAGTGAATTTCTTTCGAGCAGCTGATAGCTTTGAGCAGAATATTTAAGTTTTGGTTATGGAAGTGTCGTTAAATTTTTTTTTCGGTCTTTGGTTGGTTTCAAGATTCTGTCCGGTAGATTAAGGATATAATTTACCTGATCTATGACTGATGCGGAAGCCTGAAACTTAATTAGGAAACGAAAATGTTCTTCCATTGACCTTCGTAAATAAAATCTCATTAATAACGTAAAAGTTTTCAAGGTATACTCGTCCATGTAACATCGAAGAACTCTACCGTCATCCAGTAAGCTAAGGCATTAATTCATGGTTTTCAATAGATGTGACGTTAAGAGGGAGTAAGTGTTATTTTTGGGCGATGTTTTAGCGCAGGGTTTTACTTAGAGTTTAAACGTATTTATTTAAAACAATTTTTTTTTGGAACCCCAGTCCTTTTTTTTTAGGAAAAGGTACCAATATATTTTTTTTATGGGACAACTCCTCTCACTCCCCCTCATTCACTTCCCAGAATCGTACATGTAATAGATTGAAGACAAATTACGTTTTTGAAAAATAGTTTTGTTGAGACAAAGTTTTTTAAAAGTATTTCCCTTTTTGGCAAACAGTTTTTTTTGTGGATTTTTTTTTTTGAAGATTTTTCTTTTGATTTCAAGCAGCCTTTATATTAGCGTTCCTTAGGGAGGAAAGCGAGATAAATTGAATTAGTTAATCAAGTAAACATTTCACCCAAAATAAATTTAAGTTTATATTGGGAACATTTATAGGTAAAACCTAGATTTGTGCAATCAATTTGCATTTCGGAAAATATAATAGAACTGGCCTAGACCACTTGAATGGGTGGAAGAGGGCGTGGCAAGTCTTCAGCTTTTACCGTCTTCCTAAATACACGAAGTAAACGGGGAAATATCAGAGCGCAAACACCTACGCCAGACGATAGTATGGCCGATCAATATGAAGGAGGTAACGAACCATTGGCTCCTGGATCAGGCACTGCTGCCATCCGTAACCATGACGAGTCAGATGGGCGAAACTTTGGAGCGAGTTCGAGCCCAAGGGAAGACGATGCTTCTAAGGCCTCGGCCACGCAGTAAGCGGCTGAGCGGCTAAGCGGCTGAGCGGCAAGCGGCTGAGCGGCAGCTCTAAGCGACGTATGGCCAGGCACTGAGCGACTGCTTTTGAGCGATTAGTAGTTAAAATGTAGATTGCACACACGAAATTAACAACTCAATGTTTACTTTGGCCATCTTTACTTCTTGCCGCTCAGAACATTACTAAAAATTAAAACAGGTTTGGTTGCTGAGCGGCGCCGCTTAGCCGCTCAGAATTTTGTTTCGCCGCTCGCTCATAGCGTGGCCGCTTCTATGTGATTTCATATGTTTTATAATTTTTTTTCCGCTCAGCCGCTCAGCCGCTTACTGCGTGGCCGCGGCCTAAGGAGGCAGAACATTTTGAAACTTACGTCCAAGAGGTCGTTACGGCCACGGTAGGTCTTAAACGGACCGAGGACCAACGTTTTATTCGCGAGGAGTTGGAACGGAGTTATGCTGAGTTGTTAGGGCAGGTAAGAGCTATAGTGAGGGATACTCTCGCTAATGTTACTCCCGCTCCACCTCAAAACACGCAAAATACTCGGAGAGTATACAACACGGCAACTCCTATAGAACGTCCATCGGAGTATCCCTCGCAGCAACAGAATGCAAACAATCAGACCGCAAACACTTACCCAATTATTTAACAAGGTGTTCACCCCATAGACATGGCTCGCGGTTCCAACGTCGACAATTTCTTAGCTCAATTGAGCAATTTAAACATTAACGTTTCGCCTCCGGTATCAAACCAAACCAATCCAGCACCGTCTCCGTCCAATTCAGTACTGCGTTTCCCACATTATCACAAGTGGGGAATCAAATTTGATACGAAGACCATGTCCATTGATGACTTTCTGTTTCGCCTTGAACGGGTGAAAGACAGCTACAATGTGACATGGATAGATATTGTACAGAATTTTCACCACTTTATTAGTGGTCGTGTGGAAACGTGGTACTGGATGTTCTTGAAGAACAATCCGCGAGCTAACTGGCCCACTTTGCGGTTAGCACTCATCGAACAGTACAGAAGCCTCGAAACAGATTCTGAATTGTCCCGGAAGATGTCCGACCGTAAACAATTACCAAACGAGAGCTTCGACGATTTTTACGACGACCTAATTCAGTTTAACTCGAGATTGCGGGTACCGAAACCTGTAAAAGAAATTATTGAGCTTATTAAGCAAAATGTGCGTCGTCGAATGGGAGAACTTCTCGTTACTTTCAGTACGCACAGTCTACCAGAGATGGTATATGTGTGCCGTACAATTGAGAAGTTCTTGAACGCAAATGAGCCAGCCACCACAAGATTCAAGTATCCATCCAACAACGCCGTTCAAACTCCACGTCGTCAGGTTAGTGAGTTAGATAATCCTCGAGAGGACTCTGACTTTGCAATTCCCGCTACAGTTGAGGCCTACCAAAGGGAAGCCAATATACTCAAATGTTGGAATTGCAAAGCAGAGGGGCATATATTTCGAGAATGCGATAGTCCTAAACGGAATCTCTTTTGCTTTCGCTGTGGACGCGAGAACGTGATATCACCTAAATGCGATAGATGTTCGGGAAACCGACCATCGGGCCATCCGTCGACCGGGGGGAAGTGCTCGAAGGTGGAGAACTCGGAGAATTAGAAAAATCAGAAACCTTTTTAACTAAAGTTACCTTACTTCGACATTCACCAGAAGAGACAAAACTCAGGGAAGAATCCCGAGGTAACCCCGCAAAATCCAAAACAGAAAGACCAATCAAATCGATTCACCAACGTTTAAGAGAATATTACGAGGCAAGAAAAAGAATAGTGACATTTCCAACCACCTCCGAAAAAGTCAAAAAGTTGCGAGATAGGATGAAGAAAAAGAAAGAAATTTACAAATCAGTGGCAGCCACAACATTGAATTGTTCGGCGGACGACCCTCGTCCATATGTGACAGTAGAAGTCTTTGGGAAAAAACTTCTGGGCTTACTCGATTCAGGGGCAAGTGTGAGTTGCCTAGGAGCTGATTCTCTTGAATTTCTTAAAGAAAACCAGATTAAGTTTAAGAATTTTTCTTCTTCCATCTCTACCGCAGATGGGCAGAAACAAACGATTGTTGGTATGGTAACGGCGCAGATCCATTACCGAGGTAAAGTCAACGTTATGGATTTGTTCGTCGTTCCATCACTGACACAACAATTATATCTAGGCGTTGATTTTTGGCAGGTTTTTCAACTAGCACCTCATATAATTTCCGAAATCTCATTGAACCACGAAACATCCAGTAAGATAGAGAGCGCCATCGAGTGTGATCTGAACGATCGTGAACGCGAAACTCTTCGCGAAACTATTAAACAATTTCCGTCTTTCACGATGAAAGGCTTAGGGAGGACCCACTTGGTGGAGCATTATATTGATACGGGGGATGCGGTGCCCATAAAGCAACGTCATTATCCCATTTCTCCAGCGATACAAGCCCTGGTGTATGAGGAATTGGATCGCATGCTTGCTTTGGGGGTCATCGAAGAAAGTTCCAGCGCATGGTCTTCTCCGGTCGTATTTGTACGAAAACCTGGGAAAAATCGCCTGTGCTTGGACTTTCGGAAGGTGAACTCAGTAACAAAGAAGAATGCGAGCCCAATTGCTCATATAGAGGGATTGTTAGCACGGCTTTCAGAGACACACTTCATCTCGAGTGTGGACCTGAAAGATGCGTACTGGCAGATACCGCTGGAGCAAAGTTCACGGGAGAAGACGGCTTTTACGGTGCCTGGTAGGCCCCTGTATCAATTTAAGGTGATGCCATTTGGACTTTCCAACGCGGCTCAAAGTCTTACTTACTTAATGAACCTAGTGGTGCCGTCGGAATTACGAGACCAAGTCTTCGTCTACCTGGACGACCTACTCGTCATATCGAGGAGTTTCGAAGAACACGTGCGTATTCTTGGCGTGATTGGGAAAAAGTTACTTGAAGCAGGTTTGACGATAAACGTCGAAAAGTCGAAGTTCTGCTTCAAGGAACTCCAGTACCTGGGTTATGTGGTAGGGCAGGGTTGTTTGAAGCCGGATCCGGCGAAAGTCGCCGCAATCCTTGACTTCCCCGTACCGAAAACGGTGAAACAAGTTCGGAGATTTCTCGGTATGGCGGGTTGGTACCGTAGATTTGTGGGTAATTTCTCAACCCTGGCCGCTCCTATGACGGACACTTTAAAAAAAGGAAAAAAATTTGAGTTCGGAAAAGACGCAGTTGAGGCATTCGAAGCAATCAAGTCAGCATTGACTTCGGATCTTGTTCTTATCAATCCAAACTTTTCTAAAGAGTTTATTATTCTTTGCGATGCTTCCGCGTCAGGGATAGGGTGTGTGTTGTGTCAAAAAGACGAGAATGGAGCCGAAAGGCCCATTTATTACTACTCTCAAAAGTTAAATTCGGCTCAGCGCAACTACTCTGTTACTGAGCGTGAATGTTTAGCGGCAGTCAGAGGAATACAGAAATTTCGACCATACGTTGAGGGGTACCGATTTACTGTAGTAACAGACCACTCTAGCCTGAAGTGGCTGATGAGTCTGCGAGATCCAACGGGGAGGTTAGCGTGCTGGAGTCTCAAACTACAAGGGTTCGATTTTGGGATCGAACACCGGAAGGGTACCTTGAATGTAGTGCCAGATGCTCTATCTCGAGTTTATGATGTAGAGGCACTGCATTCAACGGTATGTCCACCGGAGTCGATGTCAATGAGCCCTACCGATGTTCTTCATGTTGATTTGGAAGATCCGAGTTTCAATTCGGAAGAATATCTTCAAATCATCGAGCACATCGGACAGAATAAAGATCAGCTTCCTGACCTTCGAGTTTCGGACGGTTTCGTATACAAGAAGGTCAGACACTGCACAGGGAATCCGCTCCAGGACGATTTTGTCTGGAAATTGTGGATTCCAGCTGCGCTGACAAACCGTTTGATCTCGTTGGCTCATTGCCCACCTAGAGCTTCCCACGGTGGCATTACTAAGACTCTCTATAAACTGCGACAGCAATTTTTTTGGCCAAATATGGCATCACAGCTAAAACTTTTTCTTGAAAATTGTGAGGTTTGTAAAACCACAAAAGCCTCTAACTGTGTCCTCAGAGCGGAGATGGGAAAGTCCTTTTCTGTAGATAGGCCCTTCCAGCACTTATATATAGACTTTTTGGGCCCATACCCGCGGTCAAAAATAGGAAACACGCAAATAGTCATCGCTCTCAACCAGTTGACAAAATTTGTTCTTATCAAACCTCTGCGAAGAGCCAATGCTCAATCGGTGATAAAGTTCTTGGAAGAAGAAATTTTCCTCATGTTTGGTGTTCCTGAAAGCATTCTTTCAGATAACGGCTGTCAACCCGTTTATAACGGGTGATTTTTTAAGAGGTTTAGAACTTAAAAAAAAAAAAAAACACAAAAAATTCGAAAAAATGAATGAAATATTTATTTGAATCGATAGTTTGAACCTTGCAATTTAATGTTTAAAGATAATTTCATGCAAATGTTGACCGCGGCTGCGTCTCAGGTAGCCCATCCGCTGAGTCCAATTTTGGCATACTCTTTCACACATATCGGCCGGTATCTCACGAATGAATGCATGGATGTTGGCTTCCAGTGCGTCAATCGAAGCGGGCTTGTCCCTATAGACATTAGCTTTGACATACCTCCACAAAAAATAATCTAATGGTGTCAAATCGCACGATCTAGGCGGCCAATTGACCGGCCCGAAACGTGAAATTAACTGTTCACCAAACTCGCCTCGCAATTGCGCCATTGTTTCGCGTGCTGTGTGGCATGTGGCACCGTCTTGTTGAAACCACATATCATGCAAGTCAAGAACTTCCATTTCGGGCAAAAAAAAGTTTGTTATCATCGCTCGGTAGCGTTCACGTAGTGCTGTAACAAAGGCCTAACTGCTGGGAACGGCGCCGAATCGACATTTCGCGGTCTTCTGTCACACTAGCTGATACGGCTGCAATATTTTCTTCACTACGCACAGTACGTAAACGTGTTGGTGGTTTAATGTCCAACAAAGTAAATTTGGTGCGAAATTTGGTCACAATCTTCCGAATAGACTGCTCAGAAGGTCGAGAATGCCGACCATAAAATGGAAGCAGCGCGCGATGAACATTTCGAACCGAGCACGAATTTTGATAGTAAAATTCAATAATTTGCAAGCGTTGTTCATTTGTAAGACGATCCATGGTTAAATTGCAAACCAAACTGAAGCTGTTTGACAGTGACACAAGGTACTAAACACACGTCAGCTGTCAAAACCAGTGTTGCCAAAACCAAACCAGCTAAAAAATCACCCTTTACTTGCCCTCAATCGGAAGTGCATTACGTTCCACTGTGCATTCCGCAATCAACATGTCCCCCTTCGAAGCTTTATTTGGACATCGCATCATAGAGCATGGGGCGGACTATAAGCTTTTGCGTGGGTTGGGAGAATTGAACCACTCTGAAATAGATTGGCTTCCTAAATCCGCTAAAATGAATGTTCTTCACAACTATTTAAAGTCAGCATTAGAACGGACTCATGAGTCTTATCAACGAGCGTACAATTTGAGAAGTAGGATCGTATCATATGAGGTGGGTGATGTGCTTTACAAACGCAATTTCGTTTTAAGCGACGCAGCCAAACACCTTAACGCCAAATTGTGCCCAAAATTTGTAAGAGTCACTGTCTGCAAAAAAATAGGTAATAACTTATATGAAGTTGTAGACGACAAAGGTCGCAAAACTGTAACTCATTCGAAAGATCTTAAAAGGTGACGCGACCAATATACGAGACGAAATACGTGAACTTATTGCCCGGCTCACTCAGCTGCGCATGAGACCCTTTTTTTTGGAACAACAAATAAAAGTTCTTTTCCATTTCCTTTTTGTACAGGAAGCCTGAACAAAAAGGATATGTTTTGTAGGAAACGGACCTATGATCTATTTCAACATCTCGAATTTATTTATGACAAGTAGTTCCAAGTCTGAACATGGAGTAACAAATTTCAATTTTAACTGCTAGTAAAAATGAATCAAAAAAAAAAACTCTTCTTGTAAAATTTATTTTTATTTGAAAACCATATCCCTTTAATATTTTTGTACAAAGTAATCCATATAAGAGTTGTAAAAGTTGGGCGATTCAACTCGCGAAATATAAATGGAAACGATCCTGAAGTCTAAGCGTCTACACGAGAGGCCAATTGCACATTCGTGTGCATCTATCTTCAAACATTGTGGTAAAAGCTTAAATAACTCAGGGGGCGCAACGATCGGAATGTGTGGTCCTTCTCGTTTCGAGCCGTCCCGTTCCGATCGACTACTTCCTGTTTTGCTTCATTCCATTCGACCCCATTTAACAAAAACCTTAATCGTATTTGGCTTCCTCGTGATTTCGGTCGTCTAGTCTCGTACTTTTTATTATAAACCTCCGGACAATTCACCTCTTTTCCGGCACTGGTGGTTCTACTCTTAAAAGAAGAATCAAAAAAGAAGGAAAAAGTGAGCGAAACATTTTCACCACACGAGGGCTGCCGCGTTATGGTTTGGAGCACAAGCAGCAGCGTAGGAGTATTCCTTTAACCATTTTGTTTTTGGGAATACTATTTAGGGTGGGTATAGACTAGCTCCGAGGGCACGAACATCTATGTCCTCCTCGAAGTGAAACAAAAAGCGATGTAAACGGTAACTAACTTTCGGGCCTCGCGTCTTTTATAGATGGAACTAAACTAGTCAAATACCAACTCCGACTTAGGCTTGTAAAAAAGTAACACTGTCCTATTGCTAGTAACAAGATCCCCCCCCCCATCGACGAGCTGAGCGTGGCAACTAGCAAGCCTACGGTTACGAAAGCGACTGGACACTCCTCTCGACCCCCGCCTGGACGGGCCGATGGGTCTGTAGGCATCGGTCCTAAAGGTGGGGTAAGTAGTTAGGAAGGAACTTTGAGGAGTAAGAAGAGTTATTGAAGACTGACTTAGTTTCTTTTTTGGAATCATTTTTGATTCCCAACTGAAGTTAAAGTTTGGTTTTGTATATTTTTTTTGATTAAGTAGTTACAGTGACTCAGGTGCCTCTCCTCAGCAGACACAAGGTGAAAGGGAACGTGAATTAAGAAGAAAATTTCCGGGTGGCGGTTTGTGCTCGTGGGGTTCCTTTCTCATCCAGTTGTTGAAGAGGGGTTAGGTATGCGAGTGGGCATACCATGACAACACATGATAGGTTCCAAAGTTTTTTAGTATATATATATATATATAGCACGTTACACTCTTCGCAAATCACTTTAATATTTTGATTGTAGAACCGAATTCCTGTTTGAAAAAAAATCAGTTCGTATAAAAGATGGTGTGTGTATGTACTTGTGTGTATCTCACAATCGAAAAAAATCGAAAAGACCAGTATTAGAATAGTAATAGTAATAGTAGTATTTAAATATTTTGTTTCTAATTATACTGGATTTTGAGAAACTCTGCCTAAAAATCATACATTATTCAAATCATTATCTAGGTAATAATTTTTTTTTCAATCGATCAAAAATTTCCCTCCCCTGCGTACGCCCTTGAGCCAGCAAGAAGAGAAAAGACGGAAAGGGAGCTTCTTTGGCAGGTAAGAAATCAGTGAAAGTGCATACAACCTGCCAAAAAAGCTATATAAATGGTAAATGGTAGGTAGAAATGGTGACAAGAGCGTAACACTCGCTCTTTGCCCAATTAGCACTGGATTGCGCCGTTTTGATACCATAACTCGTTTGACCTGTGTATGAAAGCAGTCTTAAGTGAGGATTTGTGGGTTTATTCTCTGAGGGGCTTATTCCTCAGGTGTCCCGTTCCCTGGGTTGGATGTGAGATTTCCTCCAGTGCGGGTTGGAGATCATCTTTCCAAAAAACCAGAAAAGCGTTCCTTGCTTTGAAATAGGACGGCTGTGAAGTATGGTTGAGGTACCTTGTGACTCAGTAGAAAAGACAGGAGTTGGGTCATAGGACACACACTCGATTGGATCGCATCTCTATTAGATCGCATCTCGCCCAAGCTTGCTACATTATGCCGAGCTCGGTAGGTTGTAAAATAGCAACGAAGCGCGATCGATCCGACCGTGTGATCATCATTGCCATTGAGCATCATGAAGCCCCGCAGAAACCCTGGTTCCTGTTACTCACGGTCTTTGGATCTGGGGGGGAACATGATGCAGAACGCAACCGATTTTCGTCTCAGATCCATTTCGTGGCGTTTAGAAAAGACATCAAGTCTTTGATCTTTATTTCGGAAAGTTCGTTTAGGTCCTCAATAGCAGCCATTCCAAACGATTGTGCCTCTCATGCTGGCTAGAGCTGAACATTTACAGAGAAAATGAAGGACTGTTTCCTTTACTTGCTGGTCTCCACATCTGTGACAGTGAGTATTGTAAGGAATAGGTACCCAGCCTCGCCGCATGTTCTCCAATTGACCAGTGTCCAGTGCAGGTTGCTACGACCCTCGCTATGTCCCGCTTGTGTCTACACATGAGATCAATTGTTCGGGATTTATTAAAGGCGGGCTAGATCGTTCTGGATATTTTGCTGTTGGTTAAACTGCTCCACTTAAGGTTGGATTCCCTAAGGAAAATTGACAATATATTGCCCTTCACAACTCAAAGGGGAATGTTGACTCTTTCCGCAAGTGAGATGTGAAGGGCTGATCCTTGCCTGGCTAGTTCATCTGCCCATTCATTTCCCTCAATGCCACTGTGACCAGGAACCCAGATAAGAGTGACCTTGAGGTTAATATTTAGACTTGCGAGCTCATCAGTAGCCGAATCAATGGCTTTCACAGCCGGCTGACTGTCTGTAAGGATGGCTGTATTACTATTTTGGTTTGGTATCTTGCATACCTCCCTAATTGCCAGTATTTCAGCATGAAATACACTAGCAAAATTCGGTAGCCGAAATGACTTAGAGATGTTGAAAGACTCAGAGAAGACTCCTGGGCCAACACCGCACTCCATCTTTGAGCCATCAGTATAGATAGTTGTGTCTAAGTCTCTTATCACGGTGTTATCATCTCAGTCCCGTCTGGATGGGAATAAGACTTTAAAATCTTTACTGAGGCTCATTCTAGGAGCACGGTAGTCAGTGGGAGTCCAAAATATATCAGTGGTAATCAAATTAGTGATATTGCTGGGACCATAAGGTTTAGCAACCCAAGAATTTGATTCTTTATGTCTTAAGGCACTGTAAGATACTAAATATTTTATGTGTAGATCAAGTGGTAGGAGGTGCAGAAAAACGCTTAAGGCATCCGTTGGGCAATACCTGTGGTACCAAAACTAACTGTTCTTTGAACCTTTTTGAGTTTGTCGATGTTATATGCCTTGTTAGGTGCGGGCCACCAGACAATCGAACCATATGTTAGAATCGGCCGTATCCATCCATAAGATCATCTTCACTGCACCATACTCCAATCTTTGTCACAAATAAAACACTTTTGAATGGGCATTTTGACTGTTTGGAATACTGAAACTTAGGCACTTAACCACTGCAATATAATACTTTAAGACAACTACAATTAGAAAATGCAAATAACATAATAACTCATGGCCTACTTTTCATGTAATGAAGAAAACAATACAAAAAAAATCATTTATGCAATTTTTTAAAAATGACGGATTTTTGGCTGTTTTTCAACGACTGTTTCCGCAGAAACCATAAGTCGTACAAAAAAATGATACAAGTGTAGATTGTAGGTAATCTTATTGTCTTTATTTTTGCATAAACGCTTTTTGCAAAAGAAAAATAATTTTTGAGCAATAAGGAAAAAAGACAAAAAATGTCGAAATTTTCGACGTTTTTTGACGAATTTTCATATTTGCCGTGAAAAGTTTTGTTGGAAAACTTAAGATTCGTGTTCAGCGACCACAAAAACGTAAAGGGAGCCACTTAAAATAATTGCACCAGAACTTTCCACTTCAAACTGCCATTTGACCTGACTAAAGTGGGTATGCATACTTTGAACATTTCAACTGCTTTGTATATGTTTCCTTAATCCAGATTCCTTAAATGCAAAAGAAGCTTTGCATACACCCAACCTCGCACCTATCCCAAATCCTATAATGTGTCCAAGCAGGGGGGTTGCATACATACCTCACTGTTTATACGCCAGCCGTAATACGTAAGCAAGCAAAAAACAAACATCCAATACAAAAGTAGTTATAGTAATTATCGATTTTTTCAAAAACTATAAGACATAAAATCAGTTTTCAGTTTTTGATCAAGAATTAATTAGAGCAACGAATTTCAGAAAAAAAAATGACACATAACCTTACAGTTTTGAGAAATTACACTTTAAACCTATTTTTTATGATTTTTTCTCGCAAATTTTGAGTTTAAAATTCATTTTTTCAAAAACCATGCATAGATTTCACTTAATTCAAAAACTGGCTAATAGAACAGAGTATTAGCTTTAAATAAAAATATAATTCTTTGTTTTAAGTATTACCGTAATTTTTTAATATTTTTTTTTTCATTTTTGGTACTGTTTATATGAAATTCCCCCACCCACCCAAACGGGGTGAGATAGACCCCCCCATCCCATAGAAAAAATGCTTGTATTAAACTGTTCTACAAAAAACCGTTATTATTTCTTGGCGCCTGAGTTATCGTACTCGTGCCGATGTGCTCTTTCCATTTAAGCTTTGCATCCAAAGTCATTCCAAGGTATTTGGCGGTATTGGAGTAAGGTACTGCTGTACTGTTTATATAAATTGGAACATTGTTTATGTTTTTATTTGTAAAGTATATATGCGTCGATTTTGTTTCGTTTAGTTTGATGCGCCATATCTGCGTCCAATCACTAACTTTATCGACTGCATTTTGCAATTTTTGTGTAGCCTTCGTGACGGATTTATTCGGCACCAATATTGCAGTATCATCAGCAAAGGTGGCCATGATAGCGTTGATGTCCACTGGAATATCCCTTGTATATAACAGATACAGGGTTGGTCCTAGGACACTTCCTTGTGGTACACCGGCTTCAATTTTCTTTAGTTCCGAGTAATTTTGGTCGAACCGTACTCTAAAGAGTCGGTTCGTAACGTAGGATTTCAGTATTTCGTAGTACTGCCTGGGAAGGTCCCTATGCAGTTTGTACTCAAGTCCCAAGTGCCAAACATTGTCAAAGGCTTGAGCAACATCTAAGAATATAGCCGAGCATACTTGTTTTTCTTCAAGTTCCTTTTCCACAACATCCGTAATTCGATGCACTTGGTCTATAGTGGAATGTTTATTTCTAAATCCAAACTGATGGCTCGGAATTAGTCTTCTTTCTTCTATTATTTTACTAAGCCTTTTCAGTAGCAGTTTTTCAAAAACTTTTGCCATGATTGGTATAAGCGATATTGGTCTGTAAGATGTTACTTCTGTTGGTGGCTTACCTTGTTTAGGTATAACAATGACTTCTGCAATTTTCCAGTGATGTGGCACATTTCTTAGTTTAAGGCATGCATTTATTATAAATTGAAGTTTCTTGAAGGCTATTAAAGGCATTTCTTTCAAAACCTGAGCAGTTATGAGATCGTACCCTGGTGATTTTTTGTTAGACAACTTATGCTGACACATGCTTCTTACTTTTTTGAGCGTGACAAAAGGTATTTCGCATTCGTCATTTCTATCAACAAACTGTAAGGGATCTGTAGCTGTGTTTGCTGGCAATGGCTTAAAAACATTCGCTAGATGTTCAGCGAAGAGATCAGCCTTTTGTTTTGGATTTCCGACCCATTTACCATTTTGAGATTTTATTGGCGGGTTTTGTGTCTGTGGTCTTTTTAAGCGCTTAGCTGCTTTCCATAAGGAGTATTCTGTAGAAGGATCCGCCGTAAGACTATTCAGGAATCTACTCAGTGAATCGTTTTTAAACTCACAGATTCTTTTCTTTAGTTCATTGTTAAGACGGTTAAAAACTGCCTTATCACCTGGAAATCTCGTAACTTGCCATTTTCTTCGAGCTCTTCTTTTTTCTAATATCAGCTCCTTTATTTCGACAGGATATTTTATTTCTTTTTCTCTTGAGTTCGAAATAGTTGGAGTACTTTCTTCTGCAGCCTGTTGTACATCAGCAATAAATTGTTCTACTTCATGGTCAATTTGTTCAATTGTTTGCATAGGGGATCTGAGGTTTATAAAACTTTCAAGTTTATAAACAAATTTATTTTGCTGATCTATCCACAAACTATTTAGGCCATATAATCGTTAATAATGGTATACAACCAGACGACGAAAAAGTAAAAACAATAACAGAAATGAAACTGCCAACTACCCAAACGGGTATTGAACAGTTTCTCGGCATTACGGGATACTACCGCAAATTCGTAAAGAATTATGCCAAAGTGGCATATCCCATGATTAAATATTTAAAAAAATCTGCTAAAATACAAGTATCTGATGATCTGTATGCGAAATCATTCAAGACTTTAAAAACTTTACTTACCTCAGTCCTGATTTCACAAAAAAGTTCATCTTCACTACAGACGCATCTGGCTTTGCATTAGGAGCCGTGGTTAGCCAAGAAAACCGCCTTATTTGCTATGCATCGCGAACACTCAACAAACATGAGCTTCACTACTCTCCAATATAGAAGGAACTCCTTGCCATTGTCTGGGCCGTAAATTATTTTAGAACTTATGTTTACGGTAGAAAATTTGTTTTCTGAACAGATCATAAGCATAAATCAATAAATTACCTTAAGTGACCACAACATTTCAGTGATAGAACAACTTTGTGTTTTACATTCGATTTTCTCCAAAACGGTAAGAGCGGTGTTGATAGTTTTTCTATGCAGAAGTTTACAAAAAGTTTGAGTACTGGTTTTTAAGAAATATTTTTTTTTTTTGGAAAATTCGATATATTATAATCTTCTAAGACTATTATTAAACTTTATTTGTAACTTAGTGTGTAACGATTTCTTAACACCCTTTAAAATATAAAAAAATATTTCATTTTTATGCAAACATAACAAAAATCTCATTTTGATAACAAAAAATTCCGTCTGCTAAAATAAGTGTACGGCCTACTATTGAGGCCGTGAGTGCAAAAGTGGTGTAACCCATTTTTTGGCATTTTTCATATTTTTGTCTCGTATTTTTACATTTATACATCAAAAGTCATCAAAGCTAAAATTTTAATTTCTAAAATATCTAAGATTTCCAAAAATGTGACGTATACTACTTGAGTCTTAGTTAAAATAGTATTACAAATATGATAAAAAAAGTGGGTTACACCATTTTTGCACTCACAGCCTCAATAACCAATTCTACCTCCCATAGAAACTTATTTTGAATTTTCTCACAGTTGAATGGATTTAAATGAAATTATTTATAAGAAAACTTCCGAAAAGTTCAAATAATATTGCATTTCAAAACTTTCTAAAAAGTATTTTTCGTATTATACATTTTTTTTCTTTTTTTGTTTGAAAAGTCGATATCTAATTGTGTTGGTGTCTGACAAACACCTCCCCCCCCCCCTGGACAAAATCTTGCATGCGCCTATGTACGGCAGTGCTCATTCGCACGGATTTATACTGCAAAAAATCGTACGGTACAATCTTTTCTGAACCAGGCCGAAGACTACAGGTAACAGTGTTTTAGCGTCTGATTGTTGCGACTGGTGCTAGCCCATACGGCGGCGTGGGTGCGGTGCTTTCGCATTTGGTGATGGTGTAGAAAAACCGGTTTTATTTTCGTCGAGCTCTCTCTAGGCACCGGAAAAGAATAATTCACAGCTTCATCGTGAAGCTCTAGCAATAACTTTTGCAATCAGAAAATTTAACAGCTAAATTTTTGGTAAGAAGTTTAAAATTTGCACTGACCATCAAGCACTAATACTGTTGTTGTAGCAGCCAGTATAACCACGGTACCATTGGCGTAGGAAGGAATTTGTTATATGGTGGGCAAACAGTCAGGTCGTTGCAACAACAACCAAATTTGTTTATCAAAATCGAATTTTTCGGTGCAAATGATCCATTAACACTTATGTACTTGGGCTTCAGCATTTATTTAATTCCCAAATTTGTTGAAAAGAGGACTAATGAATGAAGCCGACAACGATGGCAATAGTACTACTTCTACTACACATCGCGTCACTGAATAAGCCACATGGCTAGATCAATCTCAATTCAGGTTTCGGTGCTTACCAATTACAACAAAGACTAGCATTTTTATAACCACACCCAAGCTTGTTGTTGTTCAGTTGGTTTCTTTCTGTTGAAAAATTGTATTTCGATCAAATGGTAACCTTGACCTACAATCATTTTTTTCCGGAGCATTAAAGAAACTAAAAATATCAGATTTTTTGAGTTTAATTCATCCAAATTGTGCTGTTCCCCATCAAACACTGGCGATAGGTGAAGAGAACTCGGTATAGATTTTTAAAAAATTCCTCTTATTCGATTTGGTTCGACTGCTACAGAATAAACAGTACGTTCAGACTACTGAGTCGATGCCAAACTGAGTTAAATCGACAATCGGTTTAGCGAGGTAACCAAAAAAGGCGATATTTTGAAATTTTGGCGGTTATAATTTTTTGAATCGAAATCCCTGTATTTTTTCTTGTTTGTAATTTTTACTAAAACCTTACATTCTTTTTTATTTCTCTTTGCTAAATGGAGCCATTGAAGTACTAAATCTGAACGCACTCCAAAACTGAAAATCGATTTTTTCCCATTCCTAAACTTATTTTCTTTTGTCTAAATACAGACAAAATGAAGGTGGACAAAAATTGATTTTGTGTGATGATGATGACCACATGTAACTGGAGGCAAAATATAAATTTTGGTGTCTGAAACTTCCTTCACAGTTCTTCAATCTTGCTTTTTCGGTGTGTTAGAACCAGAAAAGTTTTACTGTCGACTTTTCTAAGGTGGGCAGTTACCTTTTTAAGGCTGGGTCCAACTCTGCTCTCCTCCCTTTCCTACGCCTATGCGCAGTACATGCGTTTTTGTTAAATTCTGCGCATCTATCAAAATATATAAGTGTTAAAATTAACCTCAACCATAGTCGTATCAATTGTTCAAAAATGTGGGGTAAAATTTATTTTCTTTGAACTCTCAAACTGGAACTTCTTTCAACTAGGTGGTGGTTTATTTTTTTTTCTTACATTTATGTACATTATAAATGCACGAGTCACAAACGCGTATACTCGCTCGTGACGCCTCAATGTAAAATGAAAACTAATTTTCAGAATGTTCTTATAATGGTCCGAAAAGTGGAGAAAAGTAACCCCGGTTAACGGTTTAAAAGATCTTGAAAGTGAAGAACAAGTTCTTGTGACCCAGTCGTGCATTTAATTGTAATAATAAATTCCTCATCAATCAAAATTTGAAAATATTGACGATGATGGCATGTCAAAACAAGGTAAATTTTTGTAACTAATAGATTATGGAATATTTGTATGTGCATAGTGAAATCGCATTTGGGTTGCCTCTTACAATAATTTTTCCATTTCATACCTACCTCTGATTCTATTTAAATCAATCACTTATCTTTCCCAAATCTCATTTTAATAGTTGTCACTCAAACAGAATGAATACGCGAGAATACGCTCTGGAAATGTTTGTCCGGATATTAAACGTGGATTTTGTAGAAGTCAGCCATAGCAAGTCAGCCTGTAGAAAATCCCCTATTTTCATTGCATTAAAATGAACCTTCTTCTTCGTGAAAATCTTAAATTAAGATTTGGGGTGATATTTCTTATTATTCCTCATATCCTTGCAAAAAAAAAGAAATGTATCTGCAACATAAAAACAACAAGAAACACCGCAAAAGGAAAAAGGACAAGTACGATGTAAATAAAATCGTGGTTTCAATTTTCCTGATTTCTCTAGTGATTTTCTAGCATAGTACAAATTAATTCAGAACTGGAACACATTTTTCATTTGCTAATAGTACCTGTGTAGTTGTATTAATATTCATGATACAGCCAAACAATATTGGAGAAAAGTACCTGTAGAAATGTGCGGACATACACACACACACTGCGCGTCACTGGTTTGAGGCCACTATTTTTTTTTTTTTTTTTTTTTTTTCAATAAATACCTGGTGAGAAATATTTTTCATGTAAATGTTTGATACCTTTAGGTAGGCATACATATTTTCCAATAAAAAAGGATAACGTTGAAGCGGTAGCTTGGAAAATGCATAGGAATTTCACAAGTTACATATATGAATGCATTACAAAAAATGGTTTAAGAAATTGCGTTACTTCATTGAGGGAAAGAATCTTTTCAAAAATTAACCAAAATACCCGCATGTTAACTTTTTTTGTTTTCAAATATTTATTTATTATGTTTTTTGTCAATAAATAATGAGTATGCCCACTATTCTTTGTAATTAGGGCCTCAAGATGGTTTGAAATTGAGACAGTAGTTACGTACAAACATACCTACAGTTTTTTTTTTATCAAGCGAAATAACATAATTTGGTATGATAATTAAGAATAGAGAATAGAACATAGTTGAAGGAGAACTACGAAGAAACCTTCATTTAACAAAATTTTTTAAGCTAAGGATTTCTTTTGTTAGAAATCTGTTGACTAGATACGACTGTGAATATTCTCGTCAAAATAAGTTCCCTTCTCTTAAAATTCTTAAATCATAAAAATAAAGATTTTAACCATCGGATGCGTCAAAAAAGAACATTTTGTCATCCGAAAGAGACAACCCATTTCCAATCGTTGCTCCAAATTCATGTGAGTTTCCTTGTTTCGTCACTATTAAATGGGTTTCTTTTTTATTTTCTTACGCTGAGTGTTATTAGTGGCTAAAATTATCCTTAAACACGTCAAAATAGGGGCTAATATAGAATTTTTTACCAATAAAATAATAGTGCGGAGTTCGTAGTATTCTGCAGGATTCACCACTTTCCTCCAATGTTTTTGCTTTGCTTCTGCGTCCTTTTGATTTTTTACCATAGTATTTATTTTCTAATAATTTTTCAGAGCCGTATTACTACCCTTCATTCTCCATGCTATTCCACGGACTCAAAGTCTCAGATCCTTAAAATCACCTATTGTTCCTATTTCTTATACCGTCAAAGTGTTTTCTTAGCCCATTTGTACTTAAAATTTAAAATAAAAATTGTTTTCGACCTCTTATCAAATATTTTAAACTTTTGTTGAATATAAGTTTTTTATTAATCGGGTAGTTCTAAATTTTTGATATGTTATATAGTATGGTTGGTAGATGAAAATTCCAAAATTCCACAACCACGCCCCTCCGCCCCCTTCAAAATCCTGGAAAAACTACAAAAAAACGGCACTTTTTTCAGTTTTCTGCTTATAACTTTTTTCCGGGATATATTTTTGGAAAAACATATGACAGACATTTGTAGACAATAAAATATCCCACAAATATGGCTCCGAAAGTATTTTTGTACAACCACAACGGCACTATGGAGCTCCCAAAAAAGCCTAAAATTTCGTATTTTGTAAGATTTTCAGTTTCTTCCCTCTTTACAGCACAATAGCTCCTTAACCGTCAAGTTTAGGGCAACATTTTGCACGATCAATCTGGTAAATAATTTAATTGGCTACCAATTTCATGTAACTACAGTCGACGCATTTTAAGGTGAACTCCCCCTAAGTCGAATTTCACTTTAACAAGAATTTGTTCACCATGTTTATTGTATACTCCTCTCAAATTTCCAAACTTTTTTATTTCTCTCTATATCGAATTTTTGCAAAACTCTCTCTAACTCGAAATAATTTTGATATCCCTTGAGAGTTCGACTAAGAGGGAGTCGGCTGTATTTTCATTTTGTGACTAATACAATCGGTAAATGTATGCACATTTTGTCCACGTTGTTTATATACGGAGCAAGTCTTGTCAATAAAAATTTAAGTTAGTTATGATAAAGGACATTAAAACGAATGCCAGTAAAAGATCAAAAATCTAAACCCTGAGGAAAATTCTGGAAATGACCAATGAACTTCAAGTTGAGACACAAGGTTTCGGCATTGGCTTCAAGGCCGCTTATGGAAGCATGTTCATCGTAGATAGCTCCTTATGCGAACTTGGGATCCCGAGGAAAAAGATCCAGCTGTATCTCGTGACATTATAAACACAAGGTGGAATATGCCAAATGCAATGTGCACCTAGAGCCTAGCTTCTCCGAACTGTTCAAAACATGTAAAGTGCACTCGGCGAGGAAATGCGATAACATTTTTGTTTTTATTAATCTCCTTTTGGAACAGATAGTCTTAGAGCAGCTGTTAACACAGAATGCCCTATCTTGTGTTCCATTGTGTCTTTATAGAGTTCTTCATGGTGATTGAAGAACAGGTTAAATAGATTGGTTTTGAAGTAAACGGGCAAAAGTCCAACCAACTGCTGTCAAGAAAAAAGCATTATGCTTACAATCTAGGCCAAAACATCACTTTATTAGCAGCAGCTTCGATGTTGTTTAGAATTTCATTTACCTTGGAGTCAATATTCGTATTTACTCCACGGATGACATTGACACCTATGTATGTTAGGGTGGTCCTTATATTGGGTTTTTTTTGAAAATCCAACTTGGATAGGCATGAAATGACTCTAAATAAAGAAAAAAAAAATTTCCTAATTTTTTCAGATTTTTGTTTCAGCCCCCTGGTCACCCTTTTTCCACTTGAAGGTACAAATAATGGAGTTAGGGTGATTCTTATAACACGTGAAAAAAAATCAGAACTTATAGATTAGATTGAGACGAAAAAAAAATCGTATCGGAGGGGGGGTCTATTTCCCCCCCTTCAGGCAGGAGGGGTCATTTTCTAAAAATTTGACCCAAAATAGAAAAAAATTATTAAAAAACAACGGGACCACGTACAATGACATGCTATAGCTTTTTTTAAAGCCATGAATCCAGTCTCTTATATTTTTCTTAAATCAAGTTTTTATTATATATAATTTCTGAAAAAAATAATTTTCAAACGTACAGTACTATTATTTTTGTTTTTATTTTTAAGTTTGGAAATTATTTTTTCAAAAACTATTTACAATAAAAACTTGATTTAAAAAACATATTAGAGACTGGATTCATGACTTTAAAAAAAGCTATAGCATGCCATTGTAAGTGGTCCTGTTGTTTTTTAATAATTTTTTTCTATTTTGATTCAAATTTTTAGAAAATGACCCCTCCTGCCTGAAGGGGGGGAAATAGACCATTATTTGTCCCTTCAAGAGGAAAAAGGGAGACCAGGGGGGTGAAATAAAAATCTGAAAAAATTAGGGAAATTGTTTTTCAATGTTTTGAATCGAATGAAGGCTATCGAAGACAATGTCCAATTTAAGGACCACCCTAATGTGTATATTCAACGAACAAATTTTTTTGGAAACCACTGTTATTAATCAGTTTGTCAAACAATAACGTTCAACACTCTTCTTACGCTTAAGACGCTCCTACTCTCGGTAAGATGAAAATCAGAAATGAAAACTTATACTGGACTCTTTCGCAAGTAATACTCGTATTATTCGACAGAATTGTGGAGGAAAAGGCACAAATGTGAGTTCAATGAGCTGTTCAAAGACAATGTAGTCCAAAAAGTCAAAATACGTCGACTTGGCTAACCTAGATTGTGCGAATGGGAAACAATGCTCCAGCATTTTGAGTTTCTGAAATCCAAGTTGAGGCAATAAAGAAGATCAAACCTCTGGTTTAGAGGGTAAGCCATCACCAGAGCACTTGTGGTTTCGGCCCTTCTTTGGTCATCTGAACAACACCCGAATTTTTATAATTTTTTCCGAAAATATTATGTTTTAAACAAGTATGAGCGGCAGTGGGTGGAAATTAATTGTATTGGTTTTTCATCTGATTTATTATCATGTCTATACAATTCATCAAAACTGGTATCAATATTGGTTTAGTTTTTTATTGAGTTTTGTACACTATACCTAAAAAAAAGCGACTAAAACACTGGGTTCAGAATATCGTGATGTCTGTCCAAGTTTTCTGACTCTCCTATGTATACTTCAATCGATTCTGGTGGTTAGAAAAATCGGTAATAACATTTCTACGGGCCTCCAGTACACTGTATAAAACAGACAGAAAAGAAAGTGAGTTCGTTAAAACGTTTGAATAAAAAACACTTTCTCAAAATTCACCCGATTCCTGATTGTATTGGTCACAAAATGAAAATACAGTCGACTCCCTCTAAGTCGAGCTCTCAAGGGATATCAAAATTATTTCGAGTTGGAGAGAGTTTTGCAAAAATTCGATTTAGAGAGAAATAAATAAGTTTGGAAATTTGAGAGGAGTATACAAAAAACATGGTGAAAAAATTCTTGTTAGAGTGAAATTCGACTAAGGGGGAGTTCGACTTAGAGTGCGTCGACTGTAGTTACATGAAACTGGTATCCAATTAAATTATCTACCAGATTGACTATGCAAAATTTTGCCCTAAACTTGACGGTTAAGGAGTTATTGTGCTGTAAAGAGGGAAGATTTTTTGTAGTGTTTCCAGGATTTTGAAGGGGGCGGAGGGGGCGTGGTTGTAGAATTTTGGAATTTACATCTACCAACCATACCATATAACATATCAAAAATTTAGAGCTACCCGACCTTTTGTAGGGTAACCCCCCTATTTTTACCTCTATTTACTGGACTATGGCCTCAATCAAGTGAATCAAATTTAAATACCCATTTTTGGCAGTTCATTCATAGTACTTGTGAAAGTGCTATGGATGTTCCCAGTCACCCCTTCAACGTTTTCTATTTTTACTGGCCAATATGTGCATACCTATTCACAGGTATCAAAAATTTCCAGGAAAAATATTTCTCACAGGTATTTATTGCGAAAAAACGATTGCGAGAATAGTGGCCTAAAACAAGTGATTGGAAGTGTACCTACGGGCGCGGCGGAAAATTGGTTATTTATGAAAGTTTTTTATATGTACTTTTTACTATACTTAGCTTCCAGAATAATGTAAGATGTGATGTGACGGCATTATGGCATCAAGAAAACATTGAGAGAAAATGGTACGGTGGACATATTATTGTGAGCAGAATCGTAATGAGTTAACAGTATGAAACTATACTATCTTAAGACATATACCCCTATTACACGCCAGCATCGAAACACCTTACCGACAAAGCAACTCGATTCTGTATGGACATTTACACACCCATTGTGTCGATGTGGGGCTGTCAAAACACTCATTTCTGAATGAGCCCAGAAATTTATTGAAATCTAATACTTGGCAAATATTAAAATTTGGAAGTTAATACAAAATATATTAAAACTTAATAATATCAGATATTACAAAGGAATACGAAATCTGTATTATATTTTAATAATACAAAGGTATTATAATATAATACTTTATTTCTTGAAATTTAATTTTTAGATCCTTTTCATGAAAATTAATACAAAATATATTACAAAAATAATAGTAATGAAAGACATTTTTTCTAAGAGTATTTATCTTCTAAGTCAATTAATGGTGGTATTATTATATTTATTTTTTTGCACATATATGAGAACTAAAATCTCAATGCGATTGAAATTTTATCTACTGATTTGTATATTTTACCTCGAAATATTTCAACATACCTTCAAAATAATGCATATTTAAATTGTTTATTTTATATTATTATGCAGAAAAACGGTTGCCACTTTTGTACTTTGATATTAAAAACATATGCTTCATATTCATATTTAAATATGGCTGATGCTTGCTTGTAATGGCTTCCAGTTGTAATACACAGCGGCGTAGCTACCCAGGGGCAAACTGGGGCGGCGCCCCAGGGCCCCGAAGGTTTGGGGGCCCCAGAGACAGCCTGACGAAACAATTTTTCAAAGCGAAAATAAAAGTTCTTCTTATCTTTAAGAATGTTTTGGCTCAGTTTGTTTTGAATATTATGGGGGTGGGATGACATAACGTCCGCGGCCATAATGTCCATGGACCTTAAGTCCGTACAAACGGACATAAGGTCCATGGACATTATGTCTTCTCCATAAAGTCCATGGACTTTATATCTTTCTAAAAAGAAACAAAAATTACACAAAACTCCTCGGACTTTATGTCCATGAACTTAATGACTGCTTCTTACAGACATAATGTCCATGGACATTATATCTGTTTCAACAAGACATTATGTCCATGGACGATATGAACATTGTGTGCAGACAAAATGTCCATGGACATTATGTCTTATTTTGCTAATTAAATCCTAAATGGACATTATGTCCGTTAAAACAGACATAATGTCCACCAGTTTAAAGTCTATGTGTGCTCAAATATAAGAAAACTGTTATCCTTTTTTTATCAAAATTCATTTAAGTTTCTTTTAATTCATCATAAATACGTATCTTACAAAAGGAAAAGCAAAAATTTAAAGAAAAACTTTGGTGGAGTTTGTTTGCGGATGAAGATGTTTTAAAAACTTTTGGGACCTCAAAATATGCAAGTGGGGAAAAGTTTTATGCGGGAGCAATTAGTGAAAAAAAGTTTTCATATACAGTATTCGTTTCACCCACCATATCAAAACTCATAACGACTTCTCCTCAAATGTCAGAAAGGAACTATGTGCTCGATGGTACCTTCTCCGTTGTGCCTGCTTGTGGATATAAGCAGCTTTTGATTATATACATCCAATATAAAGATCATGTAAGTATCTTATTATAAAAGTTCAGTTTCATAGCTGCATTTGTTACTCGGGATTTGAAGTAGATATATAGAAATAAAGTATAAATTTGATAGACAATTTAGTGATGCGTGATAGCCGCGGGGGGGGGGGGGCGCGGCGGTGGCCGGCGCGGTGGCGAGCATGACAGCGAACGCGGCGCGGCGCGGTGGAGTTTGGCGCAGCGCGGCGGCCTCGCGTCGCGCCACGTCGCACCGCGCCACGACCCACCGCAAGCCCGTCGCGCCACCCTACGTTTGCGCCGTAGCGCGGCGGGCGGGTTCGCGGCGGGTCGCGGCGCGACGTGAGGCCGCCGCGCTGCGCCAAACTCCACCGCGCCGCGCCGCGTTCGCTGTCATGCTCGCCACCGCGCCCCGGCCGCCGCCGCCGCCGCGCCCCCCCCCCCCCCGCGGCTATCACGCATCACTAAATTGTCTATCAAATTTATACTTTATTTCTATACATATATCTACTTCAAATCCCGAGTAACAAATGCAGCCATGAAACTGAACTTTTATAATAAGATACTTACATGATCTTTATATTGGATGTATATAATCAAAAGCTGCTTATATCCACAAGCAGGCACAACGGAGAAGGTACCATCGAGCACATAGTTCCTTTCTGACATTTGAGGAGAAGTCGTTATGAGTTTTGATATGGTGGGTGAAACGAATACTGTATATGAAAACTTTTTTTTCAATTATTGCTCCCGCATAAAACTTTTCCCCACTTGCATATTTTGAGGTCCCAAAAGTTTTTAAAACATCTTCATCCGCAAACATTTTTTGAATTTGTATTGGAGATGAAGGGTTCTTTGGAATTATGGCCTGATTTAATTTTTCAGGTCATGCTGCGAAGATAAGCCACATATCATACATTTGACATTAAGTCAGTTTAAAAAAAAATTTACCGGATATAATGTCCATTTGAAGATACTCACTTTTGAGCTTATGGACATTATGTCAGTTTGAAAAAAACCTAACGGACATAAAGTCCATTCTTTGCTGTTTGGACAATATGTCTCTTGGTTTTTTCAAAAACAGACATAATGTCCATCTGGACTTTATGTCTGTTTCACATGGACTATAAGTCTATTTTAAACGGAAATATTGTCCAAATGGACATAATGTCATTTTTAAAAAGAAAATATGTCCAAATGAACATTATGTCTTTTTTGGACGGACATATTGTCCAAGTGGACGGTATGTCTTCTTCAAACGGACATAAAGTCTATCTGCACTTTGATCCGGTCATAATGTCCATGGACCTAATGACCGTTTGATATTGGACATTATTTTTTGACATAATGTCCATGGACTTTATGTCCGTTTGTACGGACTTAAGGTCCATGGACATTATGGCCGCGGACGTTATGTCATCCCACCATTATGGGTCAGTTACAAGACTTGTGGATAAAGTCTTGGATAGCATATCCGGACCTTTTTTGCCAGATAAATTTCTACTTTTGGCTCAAATATCTCTGACAATAATATCCAACAGAAACTGATAAAATCTTAGATAGCCTATCTGCCGGTCCAAGGAGCTGTTAAAGCTTTTATCTAGATGATGGCTAACTGCTATGAATTTCATTTTTGACTATGCTTTTGGTACTCTGTAATACGGCCGAGATTAGTTATTCTAGCAGATTATAGTAAAAATGTCAGAATTGAGTCTGATTCCCTCCGCAGCTCATTCATCGGATTCCGTTGTAGGGGTGATAATTATTAATTATGTACATACATATGTGAAGAAAATGGCTTTTTAGTTTTATTTGGGTTTGTTTTTGTCGTTTCTTTCTGTGATTTGTATATAGGAATTAAGGTATAATAATAACACTGGTCTACAAAAATCAACGTTTATTTTTCGCCTTCAAGTAATTTTTTAAGATAGATTTGACTTTTTAAAATCTAAATCTGGTTTCAGAAAAATTCTATCACGTCCAGTTTTTTTTTTAAATGATTTTTGAAAAATATGATTGATTTGTAAAAAAGAGCCCTCTAAGACTTGGTTGACCTGGTAAAAAAAAACTATTGGGCGTATTCTGCTCAAATTTGGAGGACTTACTCCACATAATATAAGCTTTCTCATAAAACCAGATTTGTCATCATCCATCAACCGTTATTTAAAAAAAACAACAGAAATTTGAAATTTCGTAGTTTTTATGATTTACGCTGTAAAAAACATATTTTTTTGGGAAATAATAGAATTCCCTATATAGGTAAGTATATTAAATAAATTTTAATAAAAGACTTTAAAAAAAGAAACCACTAAGCGTTTTAAAATCTCAAATACTTTTTTCTCATTAGTATATTTCACTGAGTGTTCTGTATAAAAAACTGGTAAAATATTTTACAATATAAAAAACACACCGATTCTACCAAATGACACCTAAAAAAAGTAGTTTTAAAAAATAAAATAAATTCAAAAATATAATAAACAACATTCGCTCCACTAAAACAAAAGAATATTATTTTTAATTTTCTTTAAAATCATAATTATAAACAATTTACTATAACTTTTTTTTCCATTATTTTGTAGCTTTTTTCTTTTCATATTTTCCATTGTCTGACGAAAAACAGCAAAAATCTGCCAGCGTTGCTTCTGACCAGGTCCTGTTATTATTTTGTCTGAATTTATTTTTTTTTTTCTCAAAAACTACTATACTTCAGTTTAAAATACCATCTCAAAATAGAAACAAAAAAGGAATTTCAAATGTTTCAAAGGGGGTAGGGGCATCTCACAAAGTTTGAGCAAAATCTGAGATGTGCTTGATGCTTTTTTGATAGACGTTTTTATATGGAATGACTCAAAAATAAAATTTTTGGGGCTAAAATTTTTTGTCGATCTTTTATCAAAATATTTTTACGGCCAAACTGAACTTTTAAATCAAGACCACTCAAATACATATATTGGCTCAGTAACGATTTTTGAAACATTCCACTAACTTTTCTGTTCTTACCACCAATTTTTTGCTGTTGTAACCAAACTGCATGCTAAGCTTTAAAAATTATATCCCTAAGAAATATCTTAGGCTGACAGTTTTTGTTAAAAATTCCTATAACATTACATACCTCTTCTAAAATTTCTCATTTTTTTTGTTAATCAAAAACCAAACCAATTTCTGTTAAGGGGCCCCATTTTATTTTCTGCCCCAGGGCCCTCGCCCATCTAGCTACGCTACTGGTAATACAATTTGTATTAAATTTTAATACTTTTTGTATTAAAAATACACGAGTCCCGAATATTTTAATACAATTTGTATTAAATTTTAATACTTTTTGTATTAAAAATACACGAATCCCGAATATTTTAATACAATTTGTATTACATTTTAATACATTTTGTACTAAAAATACACGAGGCCCGATATTTTTAATACAATTTGTATTACATTTTAATACATTTTGTATTAAAAAGATCAAGAATCATGTATTTTTAATACAAAATGTGGGACGCGTGTATTTTTAATACAAAAGGTATTAAAATTTAATACAAATTGCATTAAAAAGATCGGGAATCATGTATTTTAAATACAAAATTTATTCAAATTTAATACAAATTGTATTAAAATATTCGGGATGCGTGTATTTTTAATACACAATGTATTAAATTTAATACAAATTGTATTAAAATAGCTAGATGCTTATATTTTCAACACAAGAGTATTAAAACCTAACACAATTTGTATTACAACAGGAAGTCATTACAAGCAAGCATCAGCCAGGGGTGTCGGATTTTTTATATTTTTTATATTCAATATGGGTATGGTGGATCTTGTAAAGGGTTTTGAAAGACGAAATTTTTGTTCTGGCACATTTTCCAACTTGGAATTTTGAGACCCCGCTGCCGTTTTTAGTTAAAAAAACAGCACAGTTCGAAAAAGTGGTCTGGAAAACCAATAAAATTTGCGTCGATGTGCTCAAAATACTTACAATGTTTTTTTTTGGTTTTCTATATATTGACCGAACATCAATTTAAAAATGCCGTATAGTGTTAAGAAAGCAAGTCTCAACTAATTCGAGCATTCCATATAGAAAAAAAAATCGACAACATCTAAAAAATCTATCTGTTTTTTATGAATATTTAATGCAAAAAGTTGTGTCATGATATTTTGACAAGCAGATTTTAGTGCTATTTTCTTAGCAATAGATTACAAAAGCAAAAAAATCATTATAAGTTACTGTGACCTCATATAATATTGTTTTATCAGACCGCTTTTTCGAATTGAGGTTTTTTAACCTAAAAGCGGCCGCGGGGTCTCAAAATTCAGTTTAGCCAAATGTCCCAGAGCAAAAATTACTTCCTTCTAAGCCCTTTACAAGATCCACAATACCCATTTTGAATATAAAAATAAAAAAAAAATTCCGACCCCCTTAAGCCTCATTTAAATATGAATTTTTTTTTTTTTTTTTTTGTAATTCATTTTTATTTTTCAATCATCTTACAACTATCTTAAAGCTAGACACAAATTCATAAAAACTAGCCTACTTATCAATATCTTACAACTAACTTACTGGCTCCATTCGGGCGCTCTAAGTTAAACTAATAACTTAATGCTAATGCCTTTCGGCCTAAGAACTATCTTAAAACTAGGAATCATTTCGGTTTTATTTTTCACCGAGAAGAATTTATGAAAAAACTCGGTATCTATGTCTTAATTTTTTTGTTTTATATAAAACTTACAAACTAAATAAAACTAATTTAAAACTAATTAAAACTAATTAAAACTAATTAAAACTACTATAAAACTACTTATAAACTACTTACAAACTAGAACAGCCACAGCAAGCATTTTCGGGTTATTCAATTTTTTTTTTTTTTATTTTTTTTTTTTTTTATTTAAATATGAATATGAAGCATATCGTCAGCTTAGAGTGAAAAGCAGCTTAGTCCTATTTTGCATTTTTTACAAAAAATAATTTAAAAAAAAGTGTTCGAATTATTTGAATAAAACCAAAATTACATTAAGTATTTTTCAACACTCTTTATTGCGAAATTCAGTAAAATTGAAAAGATTTGATAGATTTTTGTATTTTTTAGCAATTTTTGAAGTGGTCTATAATGATAAAAAAAAAAAAAAATGTGGAGTTAGCCGCTTTTCACTCTAAGCCGACGATATGTTTTAAATACCAAAGTATTAAAATTTAATACAGATTGTATTAAAACAGCAACCCTTACCCTTTTGCTGCTTAATAATATGAAATACACAATTTAAATATGCATTATTTTGAAGGCCCGCTGAAATATCTCGAGGTAAAATATACAAATTAGTAGATACAATTTCAATCGCATTAAGATTTTAGTTCTCATATATCGTCACCTGATTGCAAGAACTAGGTAACTCAATTTCATAAATTTTGGAGATAGCAAAGTTCATAGATACCTAGCTATTTGAGAATGTGAGAAAGTTTAATTCTTATGTTTCTTACACTTAACAAATATCTAATATTTGTCTACAGCAGAAAAAAATTTGACAAAAAGTCTTGAAAAGTGTACAAAATAATACCGGTTTTGCCAAGATATTGTAAAAATAGAAAATTGAGTTACATAGTTCTTGCAATCAGGGGACGATATGTGAAATACAATAAATAAAATACACCATTAGTTGACTTAGAAGATAAATACTCTTACAAAAAAAGTTTTGATTACTATTATTTTTGTAATATATTTTTTATTAATTTTCATGAAAAGGATCTATAAATTAAATTTCAAGAATTAAAGTATTATATCATCACCTGATTGCAAGAACTAGGTAAATCAATGTTATACATTTTGGAGATAGCAACCTTTATAGAAGCCTAGCTACTGGAGAACGATGGAAAGTTTAATTTGTATGTTCCTGAAACTTCACAAATATCCTATATTTGTCAATGGTTTAAGAAGATTTAACAAAAAAACTTTAAAACTGTGGAAAATAGTACCGTTTTTGCCGATATATTATAAAAATAGAAAATTGAGTTACCTATAATTCTTGCAATCAGGGGATGATATTATAATACCTTTGTATTATTAAAATATAATACAGATTTCGTACTCCTTTGCAATATCTGATATTATTAAGCTTTAATATTTTTTGAATTAACTTCCAAATTTTAATATTTGGCAAGTATTAAATTTCAATAAATTTTTGGTTGTTGTTATATATGTAACCCTGAAAATATTAAAAAGTACCCCAAAATTTTTAACCGTGTTCAAATGTGTATGTCAGCCGCGTTTTATTATCGCGCATAACCCATATGGTTCACCTCTTGAAAATAAAACGATGCGGGTTAGTGGAAAACAGTGCTGTATATCAGTCTCTTTTTTTCTTATGTTTATTTGTTTTTCATTTAAACACTTGTCTCTCTTCCTGTCTATTCCTAATACTGCTGACCCCGTTGTAATACAAATTGTGTTAGATTTTAATACTCTTGTGTTGAAAATATAAGCATCTAGCTATTTTAATACAATTTGTACTAAATTTAATACATTGTGTATTAAAAATACACGCATCCCGAATATTTTAATACAATTTGTATTAAATTTGAATAAATTTTGTATTTAAAATACATGATTCCCGATCTTTTTAATGCAATTTGTATTAAATTTTAATACCTTTTGTATTAAAAATACACGTGTCGCACATTTTGTATTAAAAATACATGACTCTTGATCTTTTAAATACAATTTGTATTAAATTTTAATACATTTTGTACTAAAAATACACGAGGCCCGATATTTTTAATACAATTTGTATTACATTTTAATACATTTTGTATTAAAAATATGCACGTCCCGATTCTTTTAATACAATTTGAATTAAATTTTAATACTTTTTGCCCTCTAAAAGTACTTGAGAGTGCTAGGACGCCATATGATAGGAAAATCCCTATGCACACCTCCGCGTGGTAGAGGGCGGCGTCTGTTTTCCCATAGTGGGCGGCCTCGAGCAGTTATGTGTATACAAAAGGCGGGTGTGGTCAAATCTGAGCTTATGTATGTTATTAATCATATCTCGGAAAACACCATGGTGGAAGGATATATGCAAATACATGGACTATGACAACAAATGGAAATGAGTCCCCAAGAGGTAATCTTTTTATGGAAAATCCTTCTGCAGCCTCGGTTGCAGTAAACCGCACATCGGATTTGGGGGTGCGGCATCTTTCATGTACGAGCGTCAATCAAGACGCCATAATAATAAATGAATCGTTGACAAATAGAAGAAATCTTTCAAGAAAGGCAAATGTTACTTTCGGCTACCGAATACGTACGAAAATCGGAGCATGGAACGTTCGATCCTTGTACAGCGATGGTAGATACGAGCAGGTTGAGCGTGAAATGCTTCGCCTAAGGATCAGTATCCTGGGCATATGCGAAACTAAGTGGAGAGGAAGAGCTGAATACAGATCAGACACTGGACAGACGAGAATGCTGTATTCCGGGGAAGATGAAAGAGAGGGTGGCCAAAGACTGCATGGTGTCGGAATTATGTTGAACGAAGAAGCGAGGCGTAGTTTGATCTCCTGGGCGCCCATTTCTGCGAGATTAATGACAGCAAGGTTTCGTTCAAAAATTCGTAACGTCACAATAATTCAGTGCTACGCCCCCACAAATGAAGCGACAGAGGAAGACAAAACCGCGTTCTACACTCATCTTAACTCGGTTTACAGTAGTGTTCCGAGAGCTGACCAAGGCGGTTCAGACAATTACGGACTGGAACGCGTGATGGGAAGAAATGGCTTGGGGTCACGGAATGAAAATGGTGACTTTCTTGTCGATTTTTGTAACGCGAATCGTCTTGTGATAGGTGGGACTGTATTTAAGCATAAGACGTGCAACAAAATTACCTGGGTGCATCCAGATGGTCAAACTGAAAACCAAATTGATCATATCATGATTCAGCAGCGATGGAGGAAGTCTATGTGTGATGTCCGGAGTATACAAAATGCCGTTGTGGGAAGCAACCACCATTTGGTTCTGATGAGTCTCAAACTACGAACCGCTGCCGTACAAAAACCAGCGCAGGATGCAGCAAGGAGCTCAAAATTCATTACTAATGCTTTGAATGACCCCAACATATGTCGAAACTATGTCACCACCCTTAACGACAGAGCCTCGTCATTAAATGGAATCGAGCATTCAACAATTGATGAGATGTGGGGTGAAATTAAAAGTGTTTTTATGGAGGCTGGATCCGAAACTGTACCCAAGCGAACGAGACGTAGAGACTCTTGAATATCCCAAGACACCTGGGATAAGATCGAACTTCGCAAATCGTTGAAAATCCAAACAAATGCCGAAGGATATATTCAGTCCAGTGCGCCAGTCCTATAGGGGTATTGACATCGAACCCCCGCACATAGGAGTATTTGTATGCAAAAAATGGACAAAATTATTTTTTGTCTTGATTGCAATATTTTCATCTTAAACCATGTAATAAATACCGTTTTTAATAAATTTACCCTCTTTTAAAACAAAAAAAAAATTCAAGTTTTTTTTTAATTTTTCAACTGGAAACAAGAAAAAATGCATACAATCGGATATACGATGTGACCAAAAAAGATAAAAAGGATCAAAGTTGCAGCCAATATTTTTTTTTTTAATCAATACTGGGAGCTTTGCTAAACCATATTTTATACAAATAATTACCAAATAACTTCAAAAAATAAAAAAAAATGAAATCCCAAAGAAAAAAAACAGCACAAATAGTCAGTTTGAATGGGCATAAAAGTGGGAATACGATATGACAAAAAACAACTACATCCGCAAAAATCCGCAGCCGATTCTTTTTGAAAATGAAGCTTGATGGTTTATTTTATCCACCCATATACAAATGAGAACCCAATTCCACCTACATCTATAAAAAAATTACTTCCCAATGAAAAAGAACCAACAAAAATAGTGTTTTTTTTTTGCATTTTTAGAACAAAAATTCGAAAAAAATATAAATATTAAAATATTTGTCGTAAAAATGGCTCAATATAATAGTGAACATCTGTAGTTGATTTTTATATACCAAAAATTTCATCAGACTACACAAAATTTTTAAGAAATAATTTAATTAAATGTTTCAAATTTTTTGAAGGTTGATTGCAAAAAGAAGTGACAAATTCTTAATCGAAAACTTTGAACTAATATCATAGCCAAAATATGTTGAGCAATAAAAAAAATATTTTAGCCTATTGTTCCATGGGATCTTAGCTATTGTCTGGAAAAAGTTCCCCTTTCAATTTTGACACTTGAAAAATCGAGTTTTGGCCGAGTTTTGTAGGCAAATACTCCTATGTGCCCCGTCAGAATCGGAAATCCTTACATCAATAAATCTCCTCAAAAACAACAAGGCAGCTGGACTGGACGGAATACCAACTGAATTCCTGAAAGCCGATCCGGTAACAGCGGCTAGTATTTTACATCCGTTGATACAAAGCATTTGGGAAAACGAATGCTATCCCAGGGTTTGGAAGGATGGTGTGATTGTTAAGTTGCCAAAGAAAGGTGACTTAAGGAATTTTAACAATTGGCGTGGTATCACCGTTTTGTCCGTTTTCCCAAAACTAATGGCAACCATCATTCTCGAGCGAGTAAGGGATAGAATCGAGTCTACACTCAAGAGGCATCAAGCTGGCTTCCGCAGTGGTCGATCGTGTGTCGACCATATCAACACCCTGCGTATCGTCCTCGAGCAGTCGATGGAATTTCAATCACCGCTTTACCTCATGTTCGTGGATTTTGAGAAGGCCTTTGATCGAGTTAACCGAGAATGTATATGGAGATCGTTGCTTGGTAGAGGAATTCCACCAAAAATTTTTGCCATTATTAAAGAGTCCTACAACAACGCAAGGTGTTTTGTTTTGCACAATGGGCAGCTATCCGACTCATTCGTAGTGCAACAGGGTGTGAGACAAGGGGATGTTTTATCGCCAATTCTCTTCCTGCTGGCGATGGACGACGTATTGACGGCCAGTGTTGGTACAGCTGAGCGACAGGGCATTCAATGGAGACCGTTCGAAAGGCTCAGTTATTTAGACTATGCCGATGACATACGTCTACTGGCAAATAACATCAGTGGGCTGAACGGGATGTGCCAAACGCTGCAAGTGAAGGGAGAGTCGAGTGGTCTAAGAATAAACAGCAAAAAGACAAAAATAATGCTCACAGGCCGCTCCACACAGCAGCGTATTATTCTACAGGAGACGCCAGTTGAAGTAGTGGAACAGTTCAACTACCTTGGCAGTATTGTTTCTGCAAACGGTGGTACGGATCTGGACGTTAAAAGTAGAATGAATAAAGCTCGTGCTGCCTTCGGTACCCTGTCCCCAATTTGGAAATCCAGTCAAATCTCCTTACGCACTTAGTTGAGATTCTTCGAATCCAATGTCAAATCCGTGCTGTTATATGCTTGTGAAACCTGGAAAGTCACGTCTACTATTTCGAAGAAAATGCAGGCTTTTGTGAATCGCTGTCTTCGCCACATCCTAAAGATTCGCTGGCCACAAATAATATCAAATGAGGAATTGTGGCGCAGGACAAGTCAAGAGCGGCTGGACGTCGACATAAGAAAGCGTAAATGGCATTGGGTTGGTCACACACTGAGGAAACCAAACGATGAAATTGCAAGGCAGTCCTTTGAATGGAATCCTCAGGGTGCACGGCGGGTTGGAAGACCAAGAACAACATGGAAATCAACTGTCTTAGCGGAAGCAGAATCCCAGAGAAAGACGTGGCCACAGCTAAAGTACCTTGCAGCAGACCGTGAAGGATGGAGACGTTTTGTTGACGCCCTATGCCCCAGCCGGGGTTACAGGACACGATGATGATGATGACTTTTTGTATTAAAAATGTACGCGTATACTTAATTTGTTAAATTTTAATACCGAAAGATTATATTTTATTTCATTGAATTACTTTTTAATCTTTTTGGTATTACAAATAAAAATTTTAATACTAATCTATTAGAATGTAATACAAAGTTATCAGAAAATTTCTTAAATATTTACGGAATTTTAAAAAGGAATATTTTTGTATTGAATTCGGCTGTAATATAATGGCTGTATTAAAAACTACCCCCGATTTTTTTACGGTGTATCTATCACTAAGCAGGAACGCTGGTATTCTGCCTATTGAATGCTAAAGCTTCCTGAATACCTACTATTTTATCAATGAGCACGGTAAACGGTAGTGCTAATCATTTCCTCTATGTATGGAATATGAGAATCTTCAATCAAATGATATTCAGTCCTCGTGTGACCTTTTTCCTAAATTCTTTCAAACATCATATAATTCTGACGAAATAAGTAATATTGAAGGCTTATACCCTGATATTAGCCCTTTAGTAAATTTTTCGTTACGAAGTTTTTCAGAACATTGTAGATATTGTAGAAATCGATGCAACAAAAAAATCTGCCTTTAATATGATTCCTCCTATTTTCTTGTCAAAATGTTCTCCTTCACTTTGCAATGTTTTGACCATTACTTTTAATAATTCCCTAACTTCTGGTGTTTTCCTTGAAGAATGCAAAACATCGTTCATTGGTCCAATTATAAGAGTGGTCTCAAACACTTAGTAAAGAATTAAAGACCAATTTCTAACTCTCTGCTATTCCCAAACTTTTTGAAAAAAATGATCACTCAAAGACTTTATTTTGCTGTTAAGGAATCGTTATCCTCTAATCAGCATGGTTTTGTTAAAGGAGGGTCAACTTGTACAAAGTTAAGTTTATCACAACAAAAACATAAATGTTAGAAAAAGAGCCAAGTTCTTATATGTACAAAAAACCTGTGCGTATAAAGTCAGCCAAAAAAGTAATGAGATCTAAAATATGCCAAGTTTTAAGTTCATGAAGTTTAATATCAAACATCTGAATTAGAATAATATCGAAGTAACTGTAAATTATGACAGATATTGGTATTAAATGATGAATGATTAAAATTTGGTGGGTATACTGGTCAAGTTTTCATGCATTCTAAATTTGTGATTAAGTAAGTAATTAAGAGAAAACTTGCCAAGTAAATCCACCAAATTTTAATCATTCATTATTTAATACCAATTTCTGTTATAATTTGGAGTTTTTTTTTTCAATATTATTCTAATTCAGATATTTGATATTAAACTGCATGAACTTAAAACTTGGCATATATTTTAGATCTCATTACTTTTTTGGCTGACTTCCTACGCACAGGTTTCTTGTACATATAAGAACTTGGCTCTTTTTTTAACATTTATGTTTTTGTTGTGATTTCACTCCTTTTTGCAAAGATTCTATTTTTCCGGGTTAAAATCAAGCCCTACCGCTCTACAAATCTTAATAATTCTACGACAAACACAAGTGCTTCATAAAAATAATAGCAACTCTGAGAAAGTAGGTGGATGCCACACCCCTTGAATGGAAAATCTCAATTTTTATTTTTCTCTTATTTTGCTCTTCCAGCATACCGTTCTACCAATTTTCATCGTTCTACAACAATCGGAAGTGCATTATATAATTGATGCCAATTTTATAAAAAGTGGGTAGATGCCACGCCCCTTGGGGTGAAAATTATAAATTTCTGACTTCAATCTTTGTATGCACGTCAAACCCCACCGTTTTACCAATTTTCATCTTTCTACAACAATCGGAACTGCTCCATATAATTTATAAGAATTTTTAAGAAAGTGGGTGGATGCCATGCCCCTGAACGGACAATTCCAAATTTTCGATTTTTTTTTCTAATTAATAAAATAAATAAAATAAATTGGGTGGCGCAACAGCTCGAGGAGAACCAGGGCCTAGTGACTTACAACTCACAACCATTCCTGTGTGCGTGTTTGTTGGGCAGGAATGGAGGGGACCTACAGTTTTTTGCCGAGTCCAAATGGCTAAATGAGAAGCACTTTTTCATGACAAGTACCTATACTCTTGGAGGATTTGTCAGTTCCTCGCAAGAGGCAGTACCTCGAATAAAACATTTCTGTTTTTAGGTGGCACGGCTGGGAATCGAACCCACACCCCTTTCTAATTATTACCGATCTACCTATTTAAATCGTTCTACAACAACCGGAAGTGCTCAATATAGGTTATAAGAATTTTTAGGAATGTGGGTGGATGCCACAACCCCTGAATGTAAAATTCCAATTTTTCAATTTTTTTCTTTCTTAGTACTTTGAGCCCTACCGACCCATATATTTTCATCGTTCTACAACAATCGGAAGTGCTCCATATAATTTATAAGAATTTTTAAGGATGTGGGTGGATGCCACGCCCCCTGAATGGAAAATTCCAACTTTTCAATTTTCTTCTTTCTAAGTACTTCAAGGTCTACCGGCCTACCAATTTTCACCGTTCTACAATAATCGGAAGTGCCCCATATAATTTATAAGAATTTTTAAAAAAGTGGGTGGATGCCACGCCCCTGAATAGAAAACTGCAGATTTTAGATTTTGTCCTTTGTATGCACCACAAGGCCTACCGTTGTGCGAAATTTCAAGTTTCTACGGTGTCCGGAAGTGCTCCATAATTTTGATGATCTGTCAGTGAGTCAGTCAGTTATGGTTTTTGCGATTTTTGAAGTCTTATATCTCGGGAATTACTAATGCTAAAGAGTCACCTGTGTTTATTCAGCTCAGCAAATACTGCGAATTTGAAGTTTCTGTCTTTATTGGTACTGAAGTTATAGGGGGGTTGAAAATCGCCTGAGTTTGTTCCTGTAAAAAGGGTGTAGTGCCGCGAACTAGGCTGGGAATTACCGTGCCCTTTGATTTGCAATTTTTTGTATCAACCATATACAAAAGTGTAAGCAAGTTGATGTCTTGTATACTTATACTGATTTTATAAAAGCCTTTGATCAGGTACATCATGGTCTACTTTTGCAAAAGCTGAAAAAGCTGGGATTGAATGCAACTTTCTTACAATGGTTAGGTGCCAGTTATAGCTATCAGAACAAAAACATAAATGTTAAAAAAAGAGCCAAGTTCTTATTTGTACAAGAAACCTGTGCGTAGAAAGTCAGTCAAAAAAAGTAATGAGATCTAAAATATATGCCAAGTTTTAAGTTCATGAAGTTTAATATCAAATATCTTAAGTAGGGTAATATCGAAACAGTTCCAAATAATGACAGAAATTTGGTATTTAATGATTACTGATTAAAATTTGGTGGGTTCACTGGTCAAGTTTTCATACATTTTAAATTTGTAATTTAGTAAGTATTTAAGAGAAAACTTGCCAAGTAAATCCACAAAATTTTAATCAGTAATCATTAAATATAAATTTCTGTCATGATTTGGAATTGTTTTGAATATATAAAAAATCAATTTTTAAAAAACCGCTCCAACGATTTTTTCCCTATACAATCATATTCAATCAAGAATTAAGATGGCATTCTTTTTTTCCACCTCAAACTGTCAAAAGAGTTGTTTTAGCCAATTTAAATGTCGTATTTCATGCTTCTCTACATTTTTCTCTCATAATTTGCATGTTTTTATATACAATTTTCTTAAGCCCACAGTGTCTTGAACATAAGAGCAAGTACGTGCGACCCAGTCCTGATTTTTATTTCCTTTGTATGCACCACAAGGCCTACCGTTGTGCGAAATTTCAAGTTTCTACGATGTCGGGAAGTGCTCCATAATTTTGATGATCTGTCAGTGAGTCAGTGAGTCAGTGAATCAGTGAGTAAGTGAGTGAGTCAGTTACGGTTTTTGCGATTTTTGAAGTCCTATATCTCGGGAATTACTAATGCTTAACCCGCCAACGGTGACGTCAATTTGACTTACATCTTCGGTGACGCCCGGTCTCATAGACCGGGGTTTTCAATTGAAGTTTTTTTTCAAATCGTGTTATTAATATTAATTTTTTTTTTAATATGACATTTGACAATAAAACAAAGATATGTTATCAACCAAGGCCATAGGCGCCCGGAGGCGGGGGCAAGGGGGGCAGTTGCCCCCCCTGGCTCTGGACAATACCGCACAACTAAGAAATATTTCATTTTTTTCTTTGAATTTTAGCAAATACTTTGCCTTCTCTCCTTGATTTGCCCCCCCTGGCTCTGGATCATACTAAATGTATCTGAAAATATCCTTAGTTTCGATATTGTTGGAAAATATGGATATTTTTTTACAGCTTCTTTATTGAGTTCATGGTTTGCCCCCCCCCCCCCCCCTGGCATTACCACATTTTTGCATGCATTTTTTTACTATGAATTTCAACAACAACCTACTTGTCTTTTTTGTCAGGGTTCATGATTTGCCCCCTCCTGGCTCTGGATCATGCCAAATGTATCTGAAATTATCCTTAGTTTTGATAAATTTGGATATTAAAGCTTGTTATTGAGTTCTTGATTTGCCCCCCCCCCCTGGCATTACCACGCAACTTGCATTTTTTACATTGAATTTTAACAAATACCTTCTTGCTTTTTTTGTCTGAAGATTAGAAATTAATCTAGTTAAATCTTCCTAGGACAAATAGTTTTACAAATCAAACTAACCTTTATTCTTATATTGAACTGAATGAAACAGTTCTTCATTCTTTGACACAAATTTAACATTCTATCTCACTGCCACTCCAAAAGAAATAAAATGCATGACTGGATCAACGTTCTTGCTCTTATGTTCAAGACACTGCGGGTTTAAGAAAATTGTGTATAAAAACATTTAAATTATGAGAGAAAAATGTAGAGAAGCATGAAATACGATATTTAAATTAGCTAAAACAACTCCTTTGACACTTTGAGCCTTTGAGGTGGAAAAAAAGAATGCCATTTTAATTCTTGATTGAGTATGATTGTATGGGGAAAAAAATAAAATTGTTGGAGCGGTTTTTTAAAATATAATTTTTTATACATATATAAAATTCTTAAAACATTTTAAAGAACAAATTTTGGTATGCAAATCTACAGTATATATGTATTTATGTGTTTTTAAAAACAATATTAAAACAAAAATTGAAACTTTTTTTAAATTCCAAAAACTTTTTTTTTGAAAATTTTGATATGCAATATTATTTAATTTTATCTAAAATTTGTACATAAAAAATTCATTTAAATCCGTTTAGCCGATAACGAGAAATTCAAAATAGAAAATACTTTCTATGACAGGTACTATTAATAGTTGCTAAGTGCAAAATTTTGTAATTTTTGATTGTAGATCGTACTAATTTTAGTACATGAAAAAAGTTTAATCAAAATCGTAGGAGTTGTTTGAGCAAACAAATATTTTCTATTGCGGTTTTTGAACGTTTGTATGGAAGATACCGTTATTTTTTCATAAATGTAAAATTTTTTATACAAATATTTTAGAAAGTACTAAAAAACTCTTAAATATCGAGTTTCAAAAAAAATAGATTATATTGTTTTGGAAATATTTGATTTTCCAAAAAAAATGTTGAAATATTTTTAAAAATCCAAAAAATATTTTTTCAAAAATGTTGGTACATAAAACTATTTATATTTTTTGGAAGCTTTTGTATAAAAACAATAATTGAAATCGGTCGTACTGTTTTTTTTTTTTTTTATTTTTTTTTTTTTTGTTTTGAAGAAAATCAAAAATTAAAAAAAAATGGTTCTTTGGGAGGTACCACTAATAGCCATTTTTGAAAAATGGTTTTTCACCCAAAGGAAGCCTTTACTAATATAAATTAATTGAATTTTTTTAAGAAATTTTGTTGAGCCGTTTTAGAGAAAAATACGATTATGTAAAATTGCTAAAAAAAATGTATGGCAGGTACCGGTTCTAAAAAAAAAATTAAAAAAACGTGTGGGCATAACCACCAAAAACCAATATGTACCAAGTTTGAAGAAAATTGATCGAGCCACTTAGGCTGTAGACGAACAGACAGACAGAATTGTGCCACCCACTTTTTTGATGTTCTCTATCATCGTAATATCATGTTTGATGTTATCTCAAATCTTTTTTTCACGAATCCAAAACTTGAAACCCCGTTTCTTTAAGAAATGAACGATGCAGATATATATATATTATGCCTGTTTGGTAATGTGAAATTTTCACCAAGTTTCCCAAACTTGGGCTTTTTGCTCCTATGGTTTTTGACAGCAAATGTAAGTAGTAAGTAAGTAGGAAATTTTTGAAATTTCCTTTGAAAGCCTATTGGTTGTAATGTCGAAAAAATATCTTCAAATGCTCGACCGGAGAGATTTTGTTCACCCATCTTTTCTCCTGCCCTTCTCACCAAAAAATATCAAATAAAGAAGCCAATCCTCAGCTGTCAACTTGATTTTCCTACAAGCTGAAGCGAACAGCTGATGTATTAGATTTGCATAGTATTAGTAAAAAGCAATGACAAAACGCACACATCGAATCAAATTGTCATTCAGCACAGGTCTTGTTGTTAGGCGTTTTCCTTTGGAGGTCGCGAAGTACTTTGTACTTTGTACTTTGTACTTTGAAAGCCTATTGGTTGTAATGTCGAAAAAATATCTTCAAATGCTCGACCGGAGAGATTTTGTTCACCCATCTTTTCTCCTGCCCTTCTCACCAAAAAATATCAAATAAAGAAGCCAATCCTCAGCTGTCAACTTGATTTTCCTACAAGCTGAAGCGAACAGCTGATGTATTAGATTTGCATAGTATTAGTAAAAAGCAATGACAAAACGCACACATCGAATCAAATTGTCATTCAGCACAGGTCTTGTTGTTAGGCGTTTTCCTTTGGAGGTCGCGAAGTACTTTGCTAGCTTTTTTCAATGAAACACATCAAACTGCTTTCCCATGTAAAATGTATCTACTCGCACATTAGAGCATGTGCTGTTGGTAGTACTAGATTAGGGTTTGCATCTACTTACTCACAAGTACATTGCCACCTCCAAAGGAAAACGGCTGTTGTTGAATTTCACATCTATTCTTCAACACGAAATGAAATTACCAATACAACAATGTACACAATTGGGTTTTGGAGGGTGAAACGTACAAAAGATTGGCTTCTCACCCTGGAACTGAAAGTTGCTAGCAACTCAGTTTCCTCGTGTGAAAGGGGCCTATAGTGCCGGAGAGTTTATAATTTTTTTTTTATGGTCGGCTTACAATTTAAAAATAAAAATATATATTTACCTAAGCATTAATTTTAATTTTTTTAACCCCGAGGCCACACGGGCAAGTACTCATACATACTCATTTGTTCACTAACACATAAACCCAAGCAACTTGCTCATCAACTGGCATAGAATTTTTGAAGCCAGTAGTGAAGTAAGTTGAGATTTGAGAAGCAAGTTGGGAGACAAGCAAGTGGAATGCAAGTGGAAGGCAAGAGGGAGGCAAGTGGAAAGCAAATTACGAATTTGACAAGCAGTGTATGTAGTCAACTTGCTTGCCAGTACTTGCCTCCGGGTAAATGTTCTAGGTTATTCATAAACGTAGTAAAGTTGTAAACTGGGTAAATCTGTCAAATTTTTTATACAAGTTTTGACAGATGTATGAATACCCATTTTTGCTCAAGAAAATGGAAAAGTACCTACTATATCTTCGTTGTTGTGTTGTTTTGAAAGATTTCAATTAAGTTGAGGTGATGGCTTATACAGAATTAAAAAAGAAAAAATATTTTCAAAAAGGGTGCTTAAAAAAATGTCAACTTCGTTGTTCGTTGAGTGATTTCAATAAGATTGACAGGATAGCTGAGACATAATTATAACAGAAACGAATATTTTCAGAACGGTGTCTCAAAAAATGGCACCATCATCACCATGACATGTGGCAATTTCGTTGAAATCACTCAATTAGATTTCATTGAAATCTATTAAGGTCAAAGGAAACTGTCCTTTTTCCTTTTGTAAAATTACATTTTTATTTCTTATTTCAAAGATTCGGGAATGGATCTTCAATAACTCTGCGCATAATAAGCTCGCAACGAACCATTTTTTATAGATCCACATCCTAGCATTTTTGGTTCGATCGTGAAAATGAATTTTGTTTTACATAAGAAGGTTTTATAATACAATTTCTATATACTACTAAAATAAATCAGCCAAGTAGAAGACTTAGCATTAAGGATTGGACTTGTTGAATTATTGATTCAAAATAGCTTTTTATGGCCTTTACCTAGTCCTACAAATTTGCGTTTCGTTCGGCTTACTCACTTGAACTCATCAGTGACATAGTGAGCGCTTTGTGATACGCAATTTGTATTAAGTTCAGTTCAACTTACATGAATTTTTCAACGAAAATCCACTGTAAACTATATCCAACAAGATTATAATTCCTAATCATTAAGCTGGAAGTTTTGTTTGCCCGGGGCCGGGCATAGTTTCTATATAAGAAGGTTTTATAATACAAATTCTATATACTACTGAAATAAACTTTGTTTTAATCGAATCAAAAATAACATTCCCTTTTGATTTTTTCACAAAAACTTCCAAAAAAATGGCTGTGTGGTTAAATCAGTGCGGTCTACAATTAAATATAAAATAATTTTACGCTGGATAACTTTTAACAGTACCTCCAATAGAAGATAGAACGTTATTTTAGATTTGTTCATTATTGACTGAAGGATTTAAATTAAATTATTTATAAAAACTTCCAAAAAGCTCAAATTATATTGCATATTAAAATTTAAAAAAAAAAATTCTTTTGTATAGGTACCCATTTTTTTGAAAATTCGATATGTATCTCAAAATTGGTTTGGTGTTTGCCCCCCCTGGACAAAATCCTACGGGCGCCTATGACCAAGGCCCGTTCATTTCAATTCTAATAGTTCATAAATTATTTTGCCTTGAGCATTTCAAATAACGATGATTTTAAACATAACTTTTTGAAAATTAAAAAAAAAAATAAAAAATCATATATTTTTGTAATTAAATTACTTCAGGGAGTCTTTCGATAATATAAACTTTTAAAAAATAAATAAAAACTGTTATCCTTCCATATAAAAAATAACAAAAAAATCGATTCCAAAAATGACTATAATTCATACAAAAATGGTTGTTTTTTTTAAATAAAAAATATTTGTTTTATAAAATATTGATACAATGTTGTATATTATCTCACTGATCCTAGAGGAAATCACGGCCGTAGCTAGGCCTACGCTAGGGTGAGCTCAGCTCACACAAAAAAATGTTGAGCTCACCCAAACAATTTTTTAAGATCTTGGACATCTTTTACATGAATCAAAATATTGCTTCAAAATTATATTTAAAATGTGCACCAACTGAAAAATATTGATCAATTACTTAATTATTCGAAGAAGATTAAGAATGCATTAAAAACAACCTTAATGCAGTATAGTGGTATACATAATTAAGAACAATTTTGTAGCTTGAACTTTTCTTTAATCATTGCAAATCAAAAAAATAACAGAGTTAGAAAACAACTTCAAATGTTGTATTTTTTCGACACATTAAAGCTAGTTTTTGAAGCAATCGATACATTAGGGATCAGATCGGCACGTCTACGAAATGAGACATCATTTTCAGCACTTTCGCAAATAGAAGCTATACGATGGTCATCACTGACCGATCAAAGCCTGTGCAGTCTTCTTGCATTGAATTTATGAAAATGGATTATATTTTGGGTAGATTTGACGAAAAAAACACTGAGCCCAACTTTTTTAAATACTTTTTGGTCATATTTGTGATTTTATGTATATTTGTAATCAGGTACATTAGTGCAGGCTTTTTACACATTTCTAAAAAAAATTGTTAACAGCAGTTTAACGACTGAAAATGGTGGAGGGGGTAATAGGGAATGTAAAAAAATCTATTTCTCAGCAGTGGAATTGGAGGGGTGATTTGGGGAGGTGAAAAAGGGGGGGGCATTGCATAATTGCGTTTTCCGAGTAAGGTTGACCCTAAAATGAAAGTTCTCAAAAGAAATGTTGTAGATCACGCACAAATCTACAACTTAAATAGTTGAATTTAAATGAAACTTTGTGAAAATATATCTTGTTGTATCCTTAATAACCACAATTTTTTTCAAGCAAAACCATTGATTAGTTTTTGAGATAGGTATTCAATTTTGTTTGGAAAAAAATACTTTTTTTCAAATGAAAAATGTACTTCAGAAAATCATCGTACAGAGTTCATTTAAGGATCATTAGTTTTGTTTAAAATTAACTTTTATGAAAAATAATCAATTATAACAGTCTGATGCATAAAACTCAAGATATAACCATTTAATGCGGACTTTATCACCCCTTTTTTTCAAATATTTCAAATAAAACAAAAATCAACAAAATAAAGTCTCAAAAAAAAAAGCCGATAAGGTTTGCTTAAAACGCTAATATTATGGGTCCTATTGATTGGATCATCAAGGTAAAAGTCTTCAGACTAAGGTAAAATGACAGAGCATCATTTCCTTTTGACCATAATATTAAAATAGGAAACCAAGTTGGTTTTGAACCTCCATCCCCACCAAAGGCTGAGAAAAAAAACTGCCAAACTTTGGTATTTGATATCGGAATACATGTACCTATAAACTTTCATACTCAGATTCTGGTTAAAAATCCACTCCAAGATTTGGTGTCGGCTCTTGTTATGTACTATTATTTTAGTTTTTCATTTAAAACTGTATGTACTGAAATGAATATTTCTAGCAATATCGTTGCGGCATCGCCAGGAACTTGAGGAGGATTCAATGTTAGGGCTGGAAAATTCTCGGATAAAGGTTGAACTATAACGGATTGGTTCCATGATGCGGTGAGTTGCTTAGAAAGGATGTTCAAGGCACACGTTTGGTGAAGTCGCTCTCCTTGCTCATCACAATATATTGACAAATGCAACTGAGGATTTCTCAAAAAGTAAAAAAGATATTGGGACGATTAAAGCTGAATTTTGAAGATTAAAATTAGTACTTTCAGAAATCTGTACAATTAAGAAAATAGAAATCAATTCGCATAGTTACATAACCCCAAAAATGGCGAAAAAAGGGAAGGGTTTTTGACACTTTCTTACGGTAATATCTCGAAAACCAAAGCTGATAGCGAAAAACGGATGACGGATTTGAGTTCAGCGTAAAAAATTACCCTTAGAACAACTCTTACTTTCACGTGTCGAAAAGTAAACCGATATTTGTAAACCTCTGTTATTAATAACTAGCCTTTACCCGCGGCTTCGCACGCGCTAAAGTTTATTTTGTCCACCGATTCTGATTGTCGATCGATACAGAAATCAATAACGAAAAATTAATTATTTATTTATTTCAGGTTATTGGGTATGGTTAGTACCTACAGATAGATATAAAATTATAACAAAGAGACAAATATTTACTGCAGAGTCATAGGTTCTACCTCGCTGCGAACTGAATATCCCACTATTAGTCCAATAGCTGGCAGCAAATTTTGTAGGTGAACGCATAACCAAAATATGAGTTAGAGAAAGTCTGTAAAGATTTTTTCGACATCCGTGTTGGGGACGGGGTGTTGAAAGTAAGTAGCTGTTTTCCAAATTTTGTGACAGGGTTACAACCACATCTATTCATTTTCAAATAAACAGGAAATAATCCTTTGTCATTTTCCCTAAGTCCATAGTCTTTAATTTTTGACGATCTGGTTAAAAGAACTTGAGATATAACCATTTTAGGTGCACCATATCCAGAAATATTTGGAGATTCAAAAAATCAAACAAAAATAAGGCCCATTAGCTTTGCATTAGAGGGTCATATCTTGAGTTCTATTGCTCAGATCATACAATTAAAGTTTGTGGACTTAGGAAAAATTACAGAGCACAATTTCTCATTTTAAATAAATGCATTGAAGTGGTTGTACCTACCCCTGACACAAAAATTTGAAAAGTGTTATTTTCAACCCCTGCCTCGTCCCGAACACGGGCTGCTAAAAAATTCTGCCAGACTTTTGCATTCGATATCAAGACGCGTGAACCTACAAATCCTCATATGCACTCATATTTTGGCTATGCGTTCACCCACAGAATTTTCTGCCGACTCTTACACTATATACATACATATGTATGTAGTGAGAAAGCTTCTGTATACTATACATAATAGCCCTGTTTTTTAGTGTATTTTTATATTCGCTTCGAAAAAAGTAGCATGTTAAATACAACAACAATACGGAATTATACCGGTTTGTTCTTGTAATTAACATGCTACTTTTTTCTAAGCGAAGATAAAAATGCACTAAAAAACAGGTCTAATGTATGTTCTTCCACGCGAATATGCTACATACATATATGTAGGTACATATTTAGCTGGCCATGGGACTTTTCGCATGATATTTTTGAGAAAGTGTCTTACGAGTTCTCAAGGCAGCGTCCTTAATTCGGCATGAATGGATCTCTTTTCAATCGAGCAACTTTTACTGCCCGGGCTTGCGATGAGCTCCGGTTTTATTTAAACCAACGTTTGTGAAGCAAATAGTAAAAGAAAACTTCAAAATATGTAATAAAAAAACAAACTATCGCTCAAACGAAATATCAACATTGATTTTTTTTGTCAAACTTTATTGATTTATGTTTCTACATACATACATATATAAAATGAAGTTGTTTTGGTACCAAATATTTTTTTTCTTTTTTTGTCTCATATGGTAAAAAAAAGTATCCTATTGACGCTTCCAGTGTCCCATCTATCTCTATATTAAAATTAATCATAATTGATTCAGTGGTTTAGGCGTGAAAGCGTAACAAACAAACAAACAAACTCACTTTCACATTTATAAATTATAATATTAGTAGGATAGGATTCATCTGTATCATCAATTTTTTCATGAATAGTTTCTTAGCAGACAAAAAGTTTATTATAAACGTAATTGTTCGAAGAGGGTGGGATGTAACAGGCAACCAAATATAAGTGACCAAGTGGGATTTTTATTTTCACACACAGAACTTCTATATCGGAATCCAAAAACTCATCGACAAGACTACACAGGAGGTGATTACGAACAGCTATAATCAAACCACCACCAACAGTTGCAATTGAATCATAATGACGATCACGACGGTAAATTCGAAAGCTGGAGTCAAAAAGTTCTGTATCAGTAAAAGACGAGTTTAACCAAATTTTGGTGACCATAAGTAGGTATACATCGTGAGGAATGTTGCTTATATTTTTGTAGACCTCATTAGTCTTTGTCCGAAGGCCGTTTAAATTTTGATAGTAAATTAATTAATACTTGTTGAAGCCTCTCTGTTTGAGGTATGGATGGCGTTGTCAGGTGTTGTTGAAAATGGTGAGAACTATCTAGTTACGTCCTCTTTTGATATTCATGTAAAATAATTCCTTTTGGCCAAAACGATACGTTGAGATGAGAAGATGGAATATTGAATCTGGTATTTCAATCTTGAACGAAGAGTATTTTGAGTAATTACGATGAATCATTTTCTCGACGTGGGTTAAACGTAGCGTCCCAGTTTTCGTTTTAGCACAAATAATCATATACAGATGTCTCAGCCCCATAGAAAATAAAATGCACGACTGGATCGCACGTACTTGCTCTTATGTTCAAGTTGTGTGGGACTTAAGAACTTTAAAAAATATTCAAGTAATTATAGAAAAAGTATAAAAAGCATATTTAAATCGTTCTTTTTATTGCATAAACAGTCTGATAAATAACTTAGAGCTCAAAAAAAAGTATGCCATTTGATTACTTGAAAAAATATGAATATATGCAAAAAAAAATTAAAAACGTTGGAGCCGTTTTCTTAAAAATTAATTTTTTATATATAAAATTTTTGTAACATTTAAAAAAAAAAAATTGGTATGCCAATTTTGAGTATATATTAATATACATTTAAAACTGAAATTTCAAAATAATTCATCAACCCGTTTTTGAAATATTGAATTTTCAAAAAAAAATTTTGAATCTTTTTTTAAAAATCCAAAATTTATTTTTTCAAAACTTTTGGTATGCAGTATTATTTATTTTCTTACAAAGCTTTTGTGCAAAAAAATTTATTGAAATCGGATTAATGAGAAAACCAAAAATCAAAAAAACCGTTATATGGCAGGTACCGTTGATAAATGTTTTTGGTGATTTTTTTTCTTACTGAAAGGTACATCATATCTACAATAATACACTGATTTTTTTTCATCAAAATCGTTGGAGCCATTTTTGATATAAATAAGCTTTTCCTTAACGGTTGTATGGCAAGTACCGTTATTTTTTGAGCTAAGAAAAAAATTTCAATTTCCCCTCTGGAGAGTTATAAAAAAACCTTAAGTTCAAAATTTGATGAAAATCGCTGTAGGTTGAGGTACATACAGACAGACAGACAGACAGACAGACAGAATTGTGCCACCCACTTTTTTCGTGTTCTCTATCATCGTAATGTCATGTTTGATTGTTATCTCGAATTTTTTTTTTGCACGAATCCAAAACTTGCCCTATAGTACCTATATCGCAAGTAAAAAGTGTCTTAAGAAATTGCCTTACCTGACATCGTCTTACCTGACAAAGATACAAAACCCAACAGCTTTACCAAACAAAGATACAAAAGCCAGCAGGCAGTGATGCCAGACTTTGGAGGCAGGTTATCCCACGGTAATACCCAACAAATCCCTTTTATCCCTCGCCAAAATTAAAAAAAACCACATTTATCCCACTAAATAAAAATCAAAAAACCATTTATTTCATTAAATTCAGTCTTTTTTATTACGAACAAATACAAATTAAATTGATTATTCAACAAGGTATACAAATAAATAGAAATTAATATTACGATAGGTTTGTATATAATACACAAGAAGAAATGTTAGCATGTACATCTTATACATTTTTAAAGCGTTAAAAAAAGGAACATAATATTCAACATACGATTTATTTGAAAATGACTGCAATAAACTTTATTTCGGTCTCAAGTCTCATTATTCTCGATATTTCATACAAAAATGACACAGCAAAGAGATTTAAGACTGAAGTAAAGCTTTTTGCATGCCTTCCAATGTTTTCAAAATAAATAATTTTTTTATTTTTAAAATATTCCACATTGATTTGTAATAAAATAATAGGTAAATAAATACTCGTGAATTCATCTTATTAATTATATACATTTTTCGAATTGTTTAGGGAGAAATGCTTTTGATTGAAAACAGGACCTCAACAAACAAATTGAATTCATCATTTCTTTTCCCAACCGGAAAGAATTTTTTCGATTATAACCGATGTTAAATCGAAAAAATTCTTTTTTTTTTCTTATGCCCTTGTTCTGATATTAATCTGGAACAAATATTTTATAAATTCAATTTTTAATTCTAAAAACAATCAAAACAGATTACCTTAATTAATACAAACCACACACATAAATTCACGAAATCGAGTAGTGTCAAATTGTTATTATACATAGAATTTGAAATTTCATCTCATCAGTATGGTGAGTTGAGATTTTCACTACAGATATGTCAGTTTGTGAAGCAGTTTAGGGTAGTAAAAAAAGAAAATGAACACATTCAGATAAGTTAGAATGATTTTTTTCTAAACATGAAAAAATTTTATTTGATCGTAGGTTGACAAATTTTTGTATTCTTAATGAAACTAACAAAGGAGAATGGGCATTTTTGGGCGTAAGCGGCCATTAATGAAATTAGTGTCAAATGAAAGGTATGCTACTCAGGAACAACTTTCAATATGGACGTTACATTGCATTTCATTTAGAAAAGAAGATATTTCAATGTTTATATAATGCAATTGCATTGAGCAATATTGCATAGTGATTATTAGGTATATTTTAGTGGGTGTAATGCTTTATTCTAACTTCATAACGTCTACTGACACTGTATTAATGTGTTTAACGGCGTTTCAGAATATCCCAAGGACGCATTACGGGTCTAAACAGACCCAGTACCTATACGTATTTCAACAACTTTGTAATTTTTTTAAACATTTTATTTTACTCAGGATTTTTTAATATTGTGAGGATTGTAATATTATAGTTTTATGATAAATGTTCTTATAAATGATGTTATATGGCCATTTTTATATACAAAATATTCTTAAGACTGTCTAGATTTCTTGTTCCACTTTCTTTTTCTATTTTTGAATTGGTCAGAAGCCAGAAACTTAGTAAAACTTTATTAAAGTCATAGAATAAAAATGCATTTTTTTCGGTTTTGAAGTACACCACAATGAAAAAATTTCTGCACGGTGATTGTAGGACTAAAACACATCCAAAAATAACAAAACCATTCTTGGCCGCTCACGCCCATGTTTCATACAAATTTGCCCATTCTCCTTTAGAGCAAAAAGTGACCAAATAGTAAAATCCCATTTTTTTGCACTATGAAGTTTGAAAAATCCCTTTAACCCTTTTAGCCTATTTTATGTGAGAAAATCCCACAAAAAGGGATAAATCCCTCGATCTGACACCACTGAGCAGGGGTAGGTGACAAAGATACAAAATCTAGAAAAAATAATCATTCTCATTAAAACAAGTAGGTAAGGTACACGCATGTCTTTCTCTCTGTTGTCATTTTTGTGCGTGAACTCTATTTCCCCTTGATTTACATATTTTATTTTTATTTGTTGGGTTTCGTGGACTACCTCAATTCTCATGTTGTGTTTGTGTTGTTTTTTTTTTTTATTGCTGGCTGCTGTTTCTGTGTGCATTGGTTTGGCAGGCGTCTATGTGGCTGGTGGTTGTTTTGTTTTTGTATTTCATTTTTTAGTAGGAGTTTGCGGGTTGTGATTTCGTAAAGATCTTTTTGTTTTGAATTGGAACTTTCTTTGGTAAAGAGTAAAAAGTGATTTGATGAATGATTTTCTTGTAGGGAAATTTTGATTCGCTTATAACTTTGGATCTACTGATCGGATCTTGATGGTTAATCCCTTTAAATAAAGCAAAAATAACAAACAATATTTAGGAAGGTATATTATGTATTTATATGGATTTTTATACATACATATAAACAGTTATTATGTATACAATAAGAAAATGAACTAAGGGTGAGGTGGACACAAGGTAAGCTGTATTTTTTTTGTGATTAGGTAGGAAGGAATAGGTAGATGTAGATAGGTTTTCAGGTACATTGAAGGTATTTATCTACTTTATTTAAAATATAAAAGCTTATGAAAAATGTCAATATTTTGATAAGCTAGTTATTTAGGTAGATACTAAAATAATAGGTGGTATCGACAAGCAAATTAATGCAACATGACAGTTATCGGATTTCCTTTTATTAAAATTAAGATATTTTAGTAATAAGATAGTAAAATAATTCAAAAAAGTTAAAAAAAAAACAGATTACTCTATGGTTTTAATACAATAAGTAAGCTGGGATCGTATTCCATTCGCTACGAAAAAAATAATTTTACTCGTAGATTGAAATCTAAATTTATAAAAAAAAACTATTTTTGAGATTTTAATTTTTTGGAAAATATAGTCTTACATACATTACATATGTACCTACCGTTCTTAAGAAAAAGCTGTATTTTTTTCGTAAGAATTAATCAAAATATACACCCCGATTACAGAATCCGACGAATGAGCTGCGGAGGGAATCTGACTCAATTTTGACATTTGGCTCATAGTAAAAATGTCCAAATTGAGTCTGATTCCCTCCGCAATTCATTCGTCGGATTCTGTAATCGGGTGATAAATTGATATCGATTTTAACGTTTATTTACCGTGAAATAAATTAAACGCATGATAACCCTCTAAACCACCCCTAAATATACATAATTACTATAAAGTTTTCTACTCGGTTTTCACAGTTGAAGCAGCAGTTCGTATATTGGGAAAATATTTTGTATCTAAACCAATAAAAAAAATGTGGAAACAATGGATTTTTGTGTACCTTTAGGCTAAGAGGAAGAGCAGAAACTATGAGCAGTGCTTTTTTTTTTTAATAAACGAACAAAAACTCTTTATTAAGAAATTTCATTGTGATCGAAAGACCACAGCTCACAAAATGCTCTGATTGGGCAAATTTTTGTAAAAATTTAATTTTAAAATTAAATCGTTTGAAATGTGTTAAGATAATTATTCCAAAGATTTTTGGTTTCTCCAGCTTGTGGCCTTATCTTTTAGACCGAGAACCCACAGCAGATTTTGGGTGTTAGTGATAGCAAACAAAGAAGTATAGGCGTCGAAAGCTTCATTAAGGGCTATTCAAAAAATCAAAGTCTTGCAGTCCGCAACTGGGGCCTTTGCGATTAACAGTGCATTGAAAAAAAATATGAATTTGGTTTTCACCTCTCCCTAGATAAGCTTCTCTGGTCACATATCACGGAATCTGAAACCATTTGAGTATATAGTACGCTCTACCAGACCGTTTAAAAAATTCAAAATTCTAAGTGAAGAAAGGTTTTTTTTAAACAGTCTGGCAGGGCGAACTTAACACTCAAATGATCTCAGATTCCGTTATATGGGAACCGCGGAATAACATGAACACATGTGACATTTTTTACAAATTCTTTAAACTTATTCTTCTTGTCAGGACTGCATTTGTATGTTGTCGATAAAATTAAAAATATGGATTTTATTTGTGAAAAACAAGTTCACTCCTTAATTGAAGATAGCGGCAACCCTGAAAGGAGTTGATGGTCGAAAGTTTGGATTTGAGCTAGTCCTTCAACGAACTCAAAAATAAAAAATGTCTTTCCCGTTTCCATATTGAAAAAACCCCACTCACACTTTTGAAACTATTAGATAATGAATTAGAACTTACATATATTACAACTTTGGCAACACAGTACCTTTTGCTTTAATTATGTAAAGTTTTTTCTTACTTTGGAATAGTTGTTATATTGCTTATATTCAATTTTTATGTTAAGTGTTTAGTTACTTAATAAAATCTTGTTGAACTGGATGTGTTCCGAGTTATTTATTGCTTTTTTCCAGCAAAAACACTTATAATTATAATGATGTGCGGATACCTTTCAGGCAATGCAGTTGGTAAGCAATTGCTTATAAAAAGAAAATGTTAAAAACAAAACTGTAGGATATAGTGATTACTAGAACTTTTGAAAGAAATTTTCTGTTAATACTGAAAGAAAAAAAATTGACTTAAAAAGTGTGAACTCCATTTTTATTGCTTATAATTGGTTATAACTCGTTAAATGCACTGAAAAAATACCATACATTGAAATTTGTAGAAATGCATTTGTTAGGAATGCATTTTTATTTGTTCGATAAATTTAGAATTACGGATATTATTCGTTAAAAACGAATTCACTGTTTAAATCAATATAGCGGCAACATTTCAAGGCGTTGATGGTCGAAAATTTTGATTTAAGCTTTCTGTATGGTACTTTAACGAAGTCAAGAAAAAAACTCCTTCCCCAATCTTTTGTTACAATAAAGTCTTAATTGACTGGACTATTTTGTTTACATAATTTTTTAATAAACATAATATATGTAGATGTTCACTTCAGAAAATCTAGTTTTGGTATTAAATTTTTGTATAGGTACCTTTCCTCCCTACATTCGAAGCATGGTAGTTTAACTTGCCAAGCAAATGAATTTGAAGTTAATTTGAAAGTTATTTTAAATGGGAATTCTAGAAACTAATTTTGTATATGTTTTAAGAACCACTCGTGTTCTGAGTCTATCCGCACGAAATTTTCTTTTGTTATAATTTGTTTGGGGCAAAACCATAGATTTACTTGACTAAAATAATAAGATTTTATTGATTTTTTATCCTGAATTTGTTTAAATCATACAGATACGAATTTTTTTGTCATACCTACATATCTTAAGTGAATCATCCTATATTAAACAATACAAAAAAAAAGAGGTGTAAAATTTAACGCTAACAAAACCAGTGGTACATATACCTACAATTAATCATAAAAACACCTAAAAAATGTCCTTAAAAGCTACCCACCTGACCTATGTATCTCAAATAATCATATACAGATGTCTCAGCCCCATAGAAAAAAATGTCTTAAGAAATTGCCTTACCTGACATCGTCTTACCTGACAAAGATACAAAGATACAAAAGCCACCAGCGGTAGGTGACAAAGATACAAAATCTAGAAAAAAAATTCGTTTCTCATTCTCATTAGGTAAGGTACACGCATCTCTCTCTCTCTGTTGTCATTTTTGTTCGTGAACTCTATTTCCCCTTGATATATTTTTTTTATTTGTTGGGTTTCGTGGACTACCTCAATTCTCATGTTGTGTGTGTGTGTTGTTTTTTTTTATTGCTGGCTGCTGTTTCTGTGTGCATTGGTTTGGCTGGCGTCTATGTGGCTGGTGGTTGTTTTGTTTTTGTATTAGGAGTTTGCGGGTTTTGACTTTTGAATGTGATTTCGTAAAGATCTTTTTGTTTTGAATTGGAACTTTCTTTGGTAAAGGAAATGTGATTTGATGAATGATTTTCCTGTAGGGAAATTTTGATTTGCTTATAACTTTGTAACAATATTTAGGAAGGTTTATTATGTATTTATATGGATTTTTATGCATACATATAAACAGTTATTATGTATACAATAAGTAAATGAACTAAGGGTGAGGTGGACACAAGGTAAATTGTATTTTTTTGTAAGTAGGTATGAGGGAATAGGTAGATGTAGATAGGTACGCAGGTACATTGTAGGTATTTATCTACTTTATTTTAAATATAAAAGCTTATGAAAAGCAAAGTAAAACAAAAAAATAGCACTGCCTTGATCGTTGCTTAAGGGGCAAAGCTAGCATTGCAGAAACAAAAATGAAATCGACAGAGAAGAAGAGATAGACATAGATATTTTTCAACAGAGTCAAAGATACAAAATTCTAGGAAAAGTTCTTTCATTTTTGTAGTAAAACTCGCTTTTTAAAAGCTTTGAAGAATATAGCTTTTTCAATTTCATAGGTCATTTTGCTCCATAGGCGTGAGACATCTGGATATGATTATTTGTGATTATATTTTGTTGGACTTTTATGATGATTATCATAATACACTTTACTTCGCGTTTGCTCTCTTTCAATTTTTTCTTGAGCTTTTTCCCCTACATTTTCTATATTTGTTCCTACAGAGCCTACGGTGTTGGTGAGAAATTCCTTGACCTATCACAAAACTGCCCTCTCTGATCTCTACCAAATAGTAGGGTGCTGGGAGTAAAACTAGTACTTCGGTTAACACTGTTATTAATCGCAAACTCTACCTTTTCTAAATGCTTGTCCCATCTACCTGTGGTAAAAGCTTCACACTCTTTTGCAAGCATTGGTGTTATCATCCGATTCAACCGTTCCACCTGACCATTAGACTGTGGGGAGTGTGTTGCCACCTTGACATGCTGAATATTATTATCTTTCAAAAACTCGGCAAATTATTTCGAGGTGAAACAAGTCCCACGGTCAGATATTATACGGTTGGGCCTGGAAAAATTTGCAAAATTTGTTTCTAAGCAACTTCTTTGCTTTGCGTACTTTTAGTCGCATATAACTTGGTACCTAAGCTTGGTAAAACTATCAAAAACTACAAGAATATGTTTTTACTAGAGGATGAATTAGGAAAAGGACCAAGATGGTCAATGTGAAGTGTATCAAAAGGTAACTTTCCTTTTGGAATAGGATGTAGGGTTCCTTCAGTTTTTCCTGATTCAGGAGAGAAAAAGATACACTTCAGACACCCTTTGATAAAAGTTCTTATCTTGTCCTTCATCTTCGGAAACCAATAAATCGCAGACAGGTGTTCGAAACATTTTTCGACTCCCAAATGACAAAGGCTTTCATGATGGGTTCTGATAACCTGTTCCTCCATTTGCGATGGAACGTAAAACATAATCTTTTCTTTTGTTTTCCGATAAATCAACCCATTAACCATTTCAAAATGAGGGCTTTCGGCCTTACTCAACTCTGAGGCAATTGCAATTATCTTTGGATCAAGTTTCTGGGCAGCTGACAAAACAAATTCAAAGGATTCATCGTCAATATGCAGGATACTAAAAGATCTGCTAAAGGAATCCACATGTGACATAAGCTCACTTTTCCTGTGTTCAATATACTTATATGCTTGCAGCTCTAATGCCCACCTTGAAATACTAGGGTTCAAAGATTTTTTGTTCAACGTCTGTAATAATCTTGAATGGAATTCCGAGTAAGTATATCCTAAACCGTTTTAGTGCATAAATTATAGACATTGTTTCCAGTTCGTAACTATGGTATTTACTTTCAGCACCTGTCGCACGCTTGGAAAAGTAAAACACCGGATGAAATTTACCATCACTTTGTTTTTGAAGCAGTACTGCTGCAAAGCCGAGCGTACTAGCATCACAATGCAGCTCTGTAAATTGAGTTATTCGCCCGAAGATGGAGGTACACTCCGAAACGCGTCGCTGATTATTTATTAAATTTAAATAAAATATATTAAAAAATAATTTGACATATGTATGTATTAAAATTTAAACAAAAAAATTTACAAAATATTGTGTTTTATTTGTTTATTTATTTCAGCTCTGTAGCATTAAAGGGACTATAGATGGACAAAACAGGAGCTGAAATTAATTTGTCCTTCAAAGATTCAAAGACTTCGATTGCTTTTGACCCAAAGACAAACGGAGTATCTTTTTTTAGTAAGTCATAAAGAGGCTTTGCAATGTTTGCAAATTGATAGATAAATTTCATAAGGTAGGAACAAAGTCCCAAAAAGCTATGAACGTCTTTAGTGCAGGTAGGTAGTGGAAAATTTTGAATAGCTTTGAGGTTTGCATCACTCGTGCTGACACCAGCTTCGGATATCCTATAACCCAAATAGGTTATTTCTTTTTGTAAGAAAAGACATTTGTCTAACCTGAGCTGCAGTCCCTTTTAACGACGATATTGATAACTTCTTGAAGTATTTCAAGGTGTTCTTCAATTGTTTCGGTAGCAATGAGGGTATCATCCAAATAAGTAAGAATTTTTGATTGTGAAATCATTTTACCAAACAAATGTTTCATATATCGTTCGAAAACAGAAGGATAATTTCTCAGCCCGAACGGCATCCTAGTAAACTCATATTGACCAATGGGGATAATAAAAGATGTGTACTTCATCGAATCTTCTTCAAGTGGAACGTGATAAAATCCGTTCCTTAAATAAAGTGTCGTATAGAACTTTTTGTTTTTAAGTCGGCCAATATTATCTTCAATGAGAGGTAGTGGATATTTGTCACGCAAAGTTATTTTGATTAGCTCCCTGAAATCTACACAAAGTCTAAACTCCTTATTTTTCTTCTCAACAAGAACGATTGGTGACGCGTATTGTGATTTGTGAACTAGACTCTCTTATTATACCCTTGCTCAACAGATCGACGAGAATTTTCTCTAATTCTAGTTTATGTGCGTATGGCAATATTCTTGGAGGACAATGAAATGGAACATCTTTTGAAAAAACTATCCTCATCTTGAATTGACTTTCTTCCAAATTAACTTTATCGATATCACAGCTTAAAGTTGGTCTCACTACCTCCCCTACAAGTTTTTGAATATGAAATGGTATATCCTCACTGACTTTTATATCTAATTCAAATTTTCCATCACTATTGTCAATACTAAACATTTCTTGTTCAACTAAATTTATTTCTGTATTTAATGTACTTACGGGTTCATGCAATTGAGGACATTCACATTGGCTTTTGGACGGTACAAACTTGTTCACAGTGGTATGCATTCGTGGAAACAGACATGATGACGATAACAACAAACAAATTCTGGCCGTTGACAGACTCTTGTGGCATTTTATTTTCCTGCATTTCAGCTATCTTAGTGGTTCTCTGCAGCACCATACCAATCTTCTCAATAAAGTTTCTACCAAGCACAACAGGATAACTCATTGAATGATTTTTAACTACAAATAAATTTAAATTAGTTGGTAAACTATTATCAAAAAATAAAAATGAATTAACACTTCCCAAAGCATAAGGCGGACTACTGTTGACGCCACAATAAGACTGACTGTTCACTTCCAACGGTGTAATCACAAATAATCATATCCAGATGTCTCACGCCTATGGAGCAAAATGACCAATGAAATTGAAAAAGCTATATTTTTCAAAGCTTATAAAAAGCGAGTTTTACCATTGTATATCCACTCTATAGTATTCTCATGAAACACGATTTTGTAGGTTGACATTTGGTCGATAGGTTCGCTGTGATCGCCTTACCGAGATCCCTTAACAAAAATTAGTATTACATTTGGACGCATAGATGGCCACGAGCTTTTTTTCTTCATGAGAATACTATAGAATTTATACATACACAATGGTTTTACTACAAAAATGAAAGCACCTTCCCCAGAATTTTGTATCTTTGACTCTGTTGGAAAATATCTATGTCTATCTCTTCTTCTCTGTTGATTTCATTTTTGTTTATGCAATGCTAGCTTGCCCCTTAAGCAACGATCAAGGCAGTGCTATTTTTTGTTTTACTTTGCTTTACCGGTTGTTGAGTAGGTATCTACGTTTTTTTTGACTAAGGCTTGCAACGATGAGCAAAAAGTATGAACTCATTTCTCCATTGTAATTGTGTGCATGTATAGGATATAATTTGTGGCCTTGAGGGTAGGTAGAGAAAGATTTTTTTTGTGGCGGAGATATTTCTGATGGTGGAAAAAATATGTGATGTAATTGTATCCATGTATAGGATATAATTTGTGACCTTGTGGGTAGGTAGAGAAAGATTTTTTTGTGGCGGAGATATTTCGGATGGTGGAAAAAATAATTGATGTTTTTTGGTTGTCTGAGCATGTAATTTTTGATGTTTTCGTATTTTTTTCGAGCTGAAAGTTTTTTGATAATATCTGTAGGTATGTATGTATGCATGTAATTTTTTCGCAGCATCTTTATTCTAAAAGCACATAGCATAAAATAATCATATGTTTATTTGTGCTAAAACTTAAAAACTTGCGATTATAATAACTTTAACGTTAAACATTTTGAAGCTGAATTTGTTGAATAGCAAAAGGAAACAAATAGAATAAAAAGGTTTATGTATATGTTCATATGTACCTATATATGTACCTATAATCAAAACATAAAAAGAACTACATACCTACGTTAGGTGGGTAGCTTTTAAGGACATTTTTTAGATGTTTTTATGATTAATTTTATACCACTGGTTTTGTTAGCGTTAAATTTTATACCTCTTTTTTTTTGTATTGTTTAATATAGGATGATTCACTTAAGATATGTAGGTACGACAAAAAATTCGTATCTGTATGATTAAAACAAATTCAGGATAAAAAATTAATAAATTCTTATTCTTTTAGTCAAGTTAATCTATGGCTTAGCCCCAAACAAATTATAATAAAAGAAAGTTTCGTGCGGATGGACTCAGAACACTGGTGAGTGGTTCTTAAAACATATCCAAAACTAGATTCTAGAATTCCCATTTAAAATTACTTTCAAATTAACTTCAAATTCATTTGCTTGGCATTGGCAAGTTAAATTACCATGCTTCGAATGTAGGGAGGAAAGGTACCTATACAGAAATTAAATACCAAAACTAGATTTTCTGAAGTGAACATTTATATATTATATTGTGTTTATTAAAAAATTATATAAAAAATATCGTCGTTGTTCTATCAGAACTCCCTAAGTCCATTTCTCTCGAAACGAGAAATCTCTCTTGGTTACGATGTATTTACTAAAATATAAACATTTTAGCTCTGTAAAAAATCCCTAAATGTTATGTTGGTCTATTTATAGATTTTAAAAATCCTAAAATCGAACATATTTTAATTCTGGTTAGTACAAATTTGTTAAAAGTACCGATGTCTCAAAATAAATAAAAATGGACTTAGGGTAGGGTGTCCATAACGCGTTCGAAAAAAAGAGGACATTTTCGAAACTCCAAACTTCTACCGTTAATTGATAAATATGACCAAAAGTTAACTTTAAATTGAATTTATAAATATGTATATTTATACAAGTATTGTACACAAGAAGCAGTTTATTTTAACATCTTTTTCAAGAAAACATATCAGAATATTTTATAAGCACTTTTTTGGGGTTCAAAGTAATAAAACTAAAATACATAAACACCTGATTGAATTCAAAATACCGCAGAACTTTAGTGAAATTTAGGCAAAATAGACATTAATTTTCTTTCTCATCCGAAGTGTCATATTTTGGGACCATCAACTCCTTTCAGGGTTGCCGCTATCTTCAATTCAGGAATGAACTTGTTTTTCAGAAATTAATGTTTTTTTTTTTTACTTAAAAGTTGAACAATATAAAAAGACTAAGAGCCCACAGCAGATTTTAGGTGTGAGTGATAGCAAAAAAAGAAGTATAGGGGTCGAAAGCTTCATTAAAGGCTATTCAAAAAATCAAAGTCTTACATTCCGCAACTGGGGCCTTTGCGATTAACAGTGCATTGAAAAAAAATATGAATGCAACTTCGAAGGTAATCGTGTAAGCCGAACTTGGTTTTCACCCCTCCCTAGATGTGCTGTGGGCTCTCGGTCTAAAAGATAAGGCCCCAACCTGGAGAAACCAAAAATCGTTGGAATAATTATTTTAACACATTTCTAACGATTTTATTTTAAAATTAAATTTAACAAAATCAAGCCTAATCAGAGCATTTTATGATCTGTGATCTTTCGATCACAATGAAATTTCTTAATAAAGATTTTTTGTTCGTTTTGAGGGTTATCGATATCAATTTATCACCCCGATTACAGAATCTGACGAATGAATTGCGGAGGGAATCAGACTCAATTTGGACATTTTTACTATGAGCCAAATGTCAAAATTGAGTCAGATTCCCTCCGCAGCTCATCCGTCAGATTTTGTAATTAGGGTATATATTTTGATTAATTCCTACGAAAAAATACATGTTTTTTTTAAAAACCAGTAGGTACATAGGTAATGTATGTAGGACTTTATTTTCAAAAAATTAAAAACTCAAAAAATAGTTTTTTTTTTAATTTAGATTTCAATCCACGAGTAAAATGATTTTTTCCGTAGAGAATGGAATACGATCTCAGCTTACTTATTGTATTTAAACCATAGATAAATCTGTTTTTTTAAACCTTTTTAGAATTATTTAATTATCTTATTATTTAAATATCTTAATTTTGGTAAAAGGAAATCCGCTAACTGTCATGTTGCATTAATTTGCTTGTCGATACCACACATTATTTTAGTATCTACCTAAATAACTAGCTTATCAAAATATTGACATTTTTCATAAGCTTTTATATTTAAAATAAAGTAGATAAATACCTATAATGTACTTGAGTAACTATCTACATCTACCTATTCCTTCATACCTACTCACAAAAAAATACAATTTACCTTGTGTCCACCTCACCCTTAGTTCATTTTCTTATTGTATACATAATAACTGTTTATATGTATGTATAAAAATCCATATAAATACATAATATACCTTCCTAAATATTGTTTGTTATTTTTCCTTTATTTAAAGGGATTAACCATCAGGATCCGATCAGTAGATCCAAAGTTATAAGCGAATCAAAATTTCTCTACAAGAAAATCATTCATCAAATCACATTTCCTTTACCAAAGAAAGTTCCAATTCAAAACAAAAAGATCCTCACGAAATCACAACCCGCAAACTCCTTACAAAAACAAAACAACCACCAGCCACATAGACGCCAGCCAAACCAATGCACACAGAAATAGCAGCCAGCAATAACAAAAAACGACACACACAACATGAGAATTGAGGTAGTCCACGAAACCCAACAAATAAAAATAAAATAAATCAAGGGGAAATAGAGTTCACGAACAAAAATGACAACAGAGAGAAAGAGATGCGTGTACCTTACCTAATGAGAATGAGAAACAAATTTTTTTTTCTAGATTTTGTATCCTTGTCACCTACCGCTGTTGGCTTTTGTATCTTTGTTTGTTAAAGCTGTTGGGTTTTGTATCTTTGTCAGGTAAGGCAAATTCTTAAGACATTTTTTTCTATGGGGCTGAGACATCTGTATATGATTATCTGTGGTGTTATCATAAACGGCGGTAGAAACTTCTCTTGGATAAAGCTGATTGGGCTACCTGAGTCCAATAGAGATGTAAGAGTGATAGAACTGTTTGCATAGCCATCAACAAACTTATAAAAGACATCCTTCTCAAAATCGTTAGCTGCTGACGATCGCTGTTTCTTGAAGCTGCTATTTTCTTCACCAGAAACGTTGCTGATAACCTCCGAATATACTTTTTCCACGTTTGTGCTGCTGTTATCTTGAAGTGTCAGAATAGGTTTACTGCTAGGACAGTTTTTGGCGATGTGTCCTTGGGAACCACACTTGAAACATGTAAACTCTTTTCTCTGATAAGAACCACTAGCAGGTGCTCCATTTGCGTCTCGTTCATTAGGGCGATCTTTTGTCCGGAATGGATTGTTTGGATTGTGTTGAGGTTTGTTGCGACTATACACTTGAGATGTGCTAGGCTTTGCTGGAAAATTTTCACAACTGTTGGTTTTGTATTTTTCATACTTTTTTGGCGCAAGTTTTAGCTGTTCAATGTTGTTGGCGTTGTACACAGTGTTCCCAGATTGGTGGTTTTTCCAGCCAAAATGGTTGGAAAAAATGCCTTTTGTGGGAAAATATTCATAGTGGGATTTATGGTGGGAAAATATTTCAATGGTCTCTTTTTTGGTGTGAAAACCATAATTCACTACAGCGTTGCCGCCAAAAAAAAAATGTCCGTGCCACATTTTTTGAAAAACGTGCCATTTATGAAATTTTCGTGCCATATGAAAAAAAACTCAATTTGTTCTTTAAAAATAAATTTTAATTCAATACTATTACAAAAACAAAAATCACTTCCTCTATTCGTGTAGGCATTTTGTCCAGAAACAGCAGTTTTTGGCAAGTTCATAACTACCTACTTCACATCACATTATGAGTATTATTATTATTTAAAAATATAAAGACGTAATAAAGCTTTGTATGACAACTGAATATTGAAAGATCTACGCTCTACTACATTGTAATGAAATAAGTGTGTTCATGCTATGAGTTAGAATGGATGCATCCAGTTCTGTTGAGGTGATAAAGTAGACACGTCCAGTTCTTTTGATGAATATTGACACTGTGTTTACACTATGAGTTTAAATTTATGTAAGATAATGAAAATAAAAAAAACGTGCCATATTGAAAAAAATTTCCGTGTCAAAATGGCACGCTCGTGCCACATCGGCAACGCTGATTCACTATACCTGCCTATCTTCGAATTTTATGACCTATAATGATTTGGCACAAAAAAAAAACAGAAACTTAAATTTTTTTTTTTTTTGTGAATACCACACAAATTAGGTTCCAAAAATCACTGACCTTGAAAAAATTAAAAAATATCTCAAAATTCATAAGAATTAATGGCTGACCAATTACTAAAACTTACTAGCCGACCTTATATAACCGTTAACTGACCTTTCAAATGAGATGCCAACATTTTGGTGAAACGAACTTTAAAAATTCATAAGAAAAACTTTGGCTGACCAATTATTTAAAATATTTGATCTTATCATAATCTAGTGATCTTTCGGATCGGTATACATTTTTTGTGTATATATCACAAATGAGGTGGCAAAAATCGTACGTGACCTTAAGAAACTTTAAGTCTTGATTACAAGTTTTCTAGGGCCGACTTATTTCTAGGACAAGTTGAATTTCTTCACCAATAAATTACTGACCAATTAGATGACATACTTTTTTTTGAGAATATGAAGTACCAGGAGTGCAGAGCCAACATTCTTCTTTTTTATATCTAGGAAATATTTGTAGCAGAAAAGGTTATGGTGTTTTTTTTTACTTCCAGTACAGAAATGGTGGGATTTTTTTGGAATTCGGTGGGATTCTATAAATCTCATCTGGCATCACTGGTTGTACAGTATACTCTTGTTGACTTCGGAGTCGGAAATACCTTTGATAATAAACTGGATCAGGTCTTCTTCTTCAACGGGATTGTGTGACGCAATTTCTTGTATGGACAAAACATATTGTCGTATGGTTTCATCACGTCGTCTCTCAATTCAACCCAATTCCTTAGTTTCAAAGTTCTCACGAACAACTTTGCTGTACCACTCTCTTTCCAAATATGAACTTCCCGCGACCATCTATCTATACAAAGGATTTCCGACTACTCGGCGAAATGTTCTACCCAACGATCTATGGGAAAATTATCGTCTCCACTAAATGGGCAAAACAAGTCTTCCATATCCTTAAAAACTGCAACTCCCTGAGTTTGCGCTTCAGGAGAATGACTTCTTCTTACATTCTTTTCGAAGACGGTGTAGCTCCTTATCGATGTCATTGCTGTTCAAAAGAAATTCATCATTGTGCTCTGACTCAGACACGTGCTCCGCCGGCATATTGCTGGCCTCATCAGACGCAAATTCCTGAACAATCTTTTGAAGTTCATCGTCTGCATAATCTTCGACTGCGTTCTCTAAACGTAATCCAAGCACCGCTTTACTGCCATTAGTTTGCATCTTTAGATAACGCAAAACATCTTTTAGAGTAGCGACAGTTGCTACTTCCAGAAACTGGTTAAACTCTTCGGACATATTATTCACTTTAAATATTCACGAAATTTAACATTTAACACAATGCAATATTTAACACCTTTTCCAGATCCAACTTCTGAAAATCTGTTGTGAATAATCCAAAACGAAAGCAATAAAACGCAGAGCAATTGTATTTTTCCAACTTTAGCTTATGACAGTTTATTACCAAGTGAAGTTAACTATGAAGCTAAACAGTAATCGAAACCCATATAATAATCCAAAACGAAAGCAATTAAACGCAGAGCAATTGTATTTTTCCAACTTTAGCTGATGACAGTTTATTACCAAGTGAAGTTAACTATGAAGCTAAACAGTAATCGAAACCCATATACTTAACACACAAGATATAACAAAATACGGGATATATTTATTACGGGAGAATCACACGATCATGAAAGAATGAATACATTCAAAGTGAATGTATTGCATCCCGTCAACAGCACACGTCTTGTGAGAGTTTCGTACAAGTACAAGTCCCCTCGTTATCGTGAAATCTGTTCTTTTGTCCATTTGTTCCTATTACTTGTTTTATAAAAAATTAATTAAATGCCATTAAATCCACCTACAATTAAATAGTATAAAAAAATATCATCATTAACAAAACCCAAATAAATCTCTTTCTCGTGCCGCGCAACACCTAAATCAGTGCCAGTGATTGTGCATACATTCTACAACAACAACAACACCATAGTTATTCGTCAATCTTAAAGCAAAAATAAAGCAAACAAAAATCCATAGACAAAAAAAAAAATCATAATAAGTGCCAGTGCAAGTGCAAAATATCATCAAAATGCAACACAACGGAGCACAACGAGTGTCTATTCCTTTCTTTTCCTTTCCCCTTCTTCTCTCACAGTCGTGTTAGCTTAATAGCTGTTACATTGTGTGTGGACTATGAAGCTCTCCACATAGTGTAGCGGGATTAGGCTAACGATTTCAGATGTATGGTTAATTGTCTTTTTTGGGTAACCAGGGGCGGATCGATACAATTCTGTCACTAAGGCATAACACTTGTGATAGATTGTTATTGAAAAGTTCAAATTGGGATTCAAATTAGAGATTTAATTTAGATAGTTGTCTGAATTGGTTTTGATCTAGTTTTGCATTTCCAAATGGCTGGTAAGTTTAGAGTCGATTTTTCCAACATTCGTGGGTTGAGAAAAAATTTCTGTGCCGTGTACGTTTATACTGTACAAAACAGGCCAGCTGTTTTGGCACTAAGTGAAACTCAAATAGGGGAAAATTCTGATTTTTCAGAATTCAATCTATATGGGTATAGCTTAGTGCCATTATTCTTTTCCCATCATGGTCTCGCCGTCTACATAAGAAATGATGTTGCGTACCAACTCCAACCACAATATGGTTTGTGCTCAAACACAAATTTCAACTTTGTGTGGTTAAAATTCTCGGTCAATAAGCGCATCATTCATACCTGCTTCATTTATCGGAGCCCAAATTTGGACAGAAATTCAACTTTTAACGAATTTGATTCTCTGTCCGACTCCATTCAAAGAATTGTCGCCCATTATCCTCACACTGAAATCGTCATTGCGGGCGATTTCAATGTACACAATTCTTCGTGGCTTCGCTTTTCTGGCCAGACAACACCCGAAGGAAGGTATGTTGAGGTCTTTGCAGAGTTAAACCAACTAACTCAGCTTGTTGACGAGCCAACTCGTATCCCTGACGTTTCAGGTCAATCCGCCAACACTTTAGACTTGTTTCTTACCTCTGACCCTGATAAATACACTATTAGTGTACTATCGCCTCTAGGCACATCGGACCATTGTGTCATATCTGCTAATTTCTCGTGCCAAATCAATCCAGTTAGAGAGATAACGCCTATGAGAACTGTTTGGCAATACGAGAAAGCCAACTGGGACGGTCTCAATAATTTCTTCAGGAACTTTAACTGGTCACTATGCTTCCTCGGTAGTGACGTTGACTCCAGCGCAGATATGATTACAAATTTAATTCTTCACGGTATGAGAAATTTTATTCCGAACAGGATAAAATCCATCAAACCCAAAGAGAATTCATGGTTCGATTCGAGCTGTAAGGAGGTTATCAGGGTTAGAGAAGTAAGTTTCCGAAGATACAAAGCCAACCCCACTGAGGAAAACCGGAATAAGTTCAAACAAGCTCGAAAGACCTGTAACGTTCATATTCGAAGAACCAAATTTTTGCATGATCAGAAATTAAGGCAAAAAATACTACAATGTCCCAAAGGTAGTAAAAATTTCTGGTCATTTGTAAAAAACGTACGTAATCCTACCTCGTCTTCGGTTCCAACGCTCGTCTTCAATGATACTCCTGCTGTCAGCTCACTAGAAAAAGCCAATTTGCTTGCAGCACAGTTTGCTGTTAATTCGACGCTGCCAGAGAGTGTCATGACTCCACCTGTACTTGAGAGCGGTAATGATTTTATGGGACAAATCTTCTTTCGCACTCGTACAGTAGCTAGAGTTCTAAAAGATCTTGATGTACACAAATCCGCTGGCCCGGATAGTATCCCTCCTATTGTTCTGAAGAGGTGTTCTTCAACGCTGGCAAAGCCACTGCGTAAGCTTTTCCATCTGTCCTACTCTACTGGTCTCTTTCCGAGTGGATGGAAAACAGCATTTGTCCAGCCTGTCCCTAAAAAAGGTGAATCTTCGTCTCCCTCCAACTATCGACCAATTGCACTTACGTCCCTTCTTTCTAAGGTCATGGAAACGCTGATTAATTACCAGCTTAAGAAATATCATGAAGAACGGAAGCTTCTTAATGACCGGCAGTACGGCTTTCGTAGCAATAGGTCCACTGGTGATCTGATGGTATATCTCACCGAGCAGTGGAACAAATCTTTACATCGTTTTGGAGAAAGTAAGATTGTTGCACTTGATATTTCAAAAGCGTTTGATAGAGTTTGGCACCAAGCTCTCTTATCGAAAATGCGTGCATTTGGTTTTGATGAATCTCTTCTTCGTTGGATTAGAAATTACCTTTCGGACCGTTCAATACAAGTTGTGCTGGATGGTTTCAAGTCTGATATTCATAAAATAAATGCTGGTGTGCCCCAGGGCTCCGTTTTGTCTCCGACTCTCTTTCTCATTTTCATAAATGATCTCCTGTCTGAAACTTCTAATCCATTAAACTGTTTTGCTGATGACAGCACCCTCAGCTTTTCATATTCGTTTCTTGATTCACATCCTTGTCCTTCGGATGTGGAACATGAACGGCAGCGTATGATAAGCTCATTAAATTCTGATCTTGACAGCATTGTTCAGTGGGGAATAAGAAACCGTGTAGAATTTAATGCTTCAAAAACACAATGCTGTTTGCTGTCTCTAAAGCAGAACCCACCCCCTATGCCACTATCCATGGGTGGTACTTGCATCGATGAAACTGAACAGCTTTCAATTCTGGGTATGTGCATCTCAGATCACCTTCTGTGGAATGAACACATATTCAATGTCGCCAAAAACGCTGCTAAGTGTTTAGGTTTTCTTCGAAGATGCAAGAAATTTTTCTCCCCTTCTGATCTGGCTGTAATCTACAAAGCTTTCATTCGTCCAAAGCTTGAATATAATTCTCATATTTGGGCAGGTGCTCCAATAACTCATTTAAGCCTTTTAGATAGAATCCAAAAAAGAGCTCTTAAAATGATAGGTGACTGTAATATAACGGAAGCATTCGCATCTCTTGAACACCGTCGTAATGTTTCATGTCTCTCCTTATTCTATCGCTATTTTTATAAACAGTGTTCTTGTGAAATAGCCAGTTGCATTCCTCCCCTAAAACAATTCCACCGTAATACTCGCACTTCCAGGAATGCGCATCAGTTTACTCTTGAGCCCAATTTCGGACGTACTGTAAAGTACAGAGATTCTTTTTTCAGCCGAACAACACGAATGTGGAATGCTTTACCCGGCTCTATTTTTCCCCTCCATTTTGATATTCAGAACTTCAAAACTAATGTGCATCGGTATCTCCTTTCTAATCCTTCACTATTTTCCTAACGCTCGCACTGTGTTCAATCATTTTAAGGGTAGTCACAACCCCTTTAGTGCGCGTATATTATAAAAAAAAAAAAAAAAAAAATTGGTGTCTATTTACTTTAAATTAAGAAAAGTACAGTATGCTCAACAAGAACGATGGCACTGTTTTTTTTTTGATAAATTATTGCCTACAAAAAATACCCTTAAAACATGTGCCATATGCTTATATCATACCAAGATATATAATTAAGTTTGTTAATCTTTCATATCCCCCCTCCCCAGCACTTTGAAAGTGGCTTTAAAAAAAAACGAAGAAGGTTTTCAATCAACTTTGGATGAATTCAGTAGATTGTGAAATTTTGCGTCGACACTATCTTTAAATTTTGTTAATAAAAATATTTTCTAACTTTTCTTGGCTTTGCAAATTTTGTTTCCAAAACGACTTTTTTCCACCCCCTTCGTGCAAGGGGAGGGGTGGGAGAAAAAAAATTATGTGGTCCTATGGTTTCAAGGGTGCTGAATCCAACGGGAGTTCTCGGGTCATCGTCCGACCCTTGGTTTTCGATCTATTTCAACATTGGAGCCATATTGAAAGTTCCTAGCCACCTTGGCAACACTTCTTAAAAGTAATTTTAGGACATGCGCTATTAGTGTACTAAAGCTCAACCCATCAGGTCAAAATGAAAGGTATGCCCTCATATCGTGCACTAACGCCCTAACTATACAGCACAGGCACTCAATTATAGATTTTTTGTGGCATGGAATACAAACTAATGCCGGTAATGAGTAGCATCAACTATGCTTCAGAGGCAGACATTTTTTTACTTGAAACACACTAAAATTTGAGATCACAAGAACTGAGGCAGAATGTAACATATCTTAAGGTTGCAGCACAAATAATCAAATCCAGATGTCTCACGCCTATGGAGCAAAATGACCAATGAAACTGAAAAAGCTATATTTTGCAAAGCTTTTAAAAAGCGAGTTTTACTACAAAAATGAAAGCATCTTCCCCAGAATTTTGTATCTTTGACTCTGTTGGAAAATATCTATGTCTATCTCTTCTTCTCTGTCGATTTTGTTTTTGTTTCTGCAATGCTAGCTTTGCCCCTTAAGCACCGATCAAGGCAGTGCTATTTTTTTGTTTTACTTTGCTTTGCCGGTTGTTGAGTAGGTATCTACGTTTTATTGTCTGAGGCGTGCAACGATGAGCAAAAAGTATGAACTCATTTCTCCATTGTAATTGTATGCATGTATAGGATATAATTTGTGGCCTTGTGGAGAAAGATTTTTTTTTGTGGCGTAGATTTTTCTGATGGTCGAAAAAATATGTGATGTAATTGTATCAATGTATAGGATATAATGGTGCCGTGACATAAGGCCAAGTGACATAAGGCCAAATTTGAATATTTGGCCTTATGTCACTTAACAAAAGTGACATAAAGCCATTGTGTCACTTTTAATACTAGCGTACCTGTTATTTTTTTCATTTTTTATTGAAAAATTTCATTATATCCAGTTTCTTTAAATGCCTAAGAAACTTTGCATACACCCAAATTTGCACCCACCCCAGTGAGGTATGTATGGGGGGGGGGGGGCATGCTGCCCCCCTGCAACCCCCCTGCTTGGACTCAATATAGGATTTGGGGTGGGTGCGAGGTTGGGTGTATGCGAAGAACCGGCTGAAAGTCTTCTCAAAACATCGATAATCACTCGATTTGCTCTCTCAGCTTGTCCGTTACTCCTTGGCATTCCTGTGGTGATAAGAACATGTTTTATATTTTCATTATCACAGAACTTACGAAATGTTTCTGAAATGAAAGCACCACCGCAATCAGTTATGATTCGGCGAGGATTTCCAAGTAGTTGCTGTTGTCCATGGAGACGTTGCACAACTTCTTCAGCACTTAAAGTCTTCGTCAGATATATCCAAGAATATTTTGAAAAACCATCCGCAACGGTTAAGATATATTTGTATTGTTTTTGAGTCACATCGATAGGGCCTATGTGATCTAGGTGCAAGGTGTCAAGTGGTTGATCCCCTTTATCGAGCTGCTCAATAAATCCTTCCTGTTTGCCTCCTTTCCGATTAGCTAAAATACATTTAATGCAATTTGTTATACAGCTTTGGATTTTGTCTTTAACTTTAGGAATATAAAACTCTTGCATAATGGAACTTAATGTTTTTTGAAGTCCAAAGTGTCCCTCTTCGTGTTTAAGCCTGATTATTTCTTTTTCCATGCTTCTCGGAACCACAAATAATTCAAATCCATCTACAAATTTGCATAAAAACTCACCCTTCATAAGAAAATTTTCATACTTTCCCTGCTTCAATACTTCCTTTATAGATGTAATGAATTCGTCTTCCTCTTGCAGCTTCTTCAACCGAACCAATAGCTCTGGCTGCAGTGCATACACAGCGGGATATCTGCTCAGCGTATCAACCATCCTGGTTCCCGGCCGATGTTCAACAGTGTAGTTAAAGTCCTGTAGATACATAATCCATCTCTTTACAGCATTTGGCAGCTCTGTTTTTCCAATTGTTTGACGAAATGCTATACAATCTGTGACGACTTTGAATTTTGTTCCAAGGAGATAGATGCGAAATCTGTACAAAGCCTTATAAACAGCTAAAACTTCCAAAGCATAGCTGTGCATCTTTTGTTCAGATGGGCTATTTTTGCGGCTATAATAAAAAATTGGATGAAGATTTTTGTCATCACCTTGCTGCAGCATGATCGCTCCAATTCCTTGTTGACATGCATCCGTGTGAGCTTCTGTAATTGCATTCTGTCTGTAAATAGTTAACACAGGGTTTTTTATTAAAGCATCTTTAAGATCCATAAAGGCTTTACGCTGTAGGGAGGAGAATTGAAATTTAGTATCTTTTTTGGTCAAATCCGAGAGAGGTTTGCTATCTGAGAATAAATAAATAAATAAAAATAAATTGGGTGGCGCAACAGCTCATGGAGAACCAGGGCCTAGTGACTTACAACTCACAACCATTCCTGTGTGCGTGTTTGTTGGCAGGAATGGAGGGGACCTACAGTTTTTTGCCGAGTCCGAACGGCTAAATGAGAAGCACTTTTTCATGACAAGTATACTCTTGGAGGATTTGTCAGTTCCTCGCAAGAGGCAGTACCTCGAATAAAACATTTCTGTTTTTAGGTGGCACGGCTGGGAATCGAACCCACACCTTCGGCATGACAGTCCTACGCACTAACCATCAAGCCACGAGGTACTACTGAGAATAGTTTCTTATATATTTCCTGAAGAAACCGCTTAAACCAAGGAAAGCTTGTATATTCTTCACATTTTTAGGTTCTGGAAAGTGTTTAACAGCATTTATCTTAGCGGGTGATGGGCTTATTTTTCCATCCTCAACTACGTGTCCTAGAAATTCGACCTTTCGCTGTAAAAATCTGCATTTGGACCAATTAATCTGTAAATTATATTCGGCAGCAGTATCCAGGACTATTTTCAGCTTTTCCAGATTTTCCTCTTCAGTTGGTGCCCAAACAATTAAATCATCTACATAGATATCAACGATACCTTTACTCACCAAAGAACGAAAAATGGACTTAATAAAATATATGAATGCTGCAGGTGAATTCGTCATCCCAAAAGGGGCATAGTTGAACTCATGGAGACCTTCACCTGTCACAAAAGCAGTGTATTTTTTGCTGGATTCTGCTACTGGCACGTGGAAATAACCATTTTTAAGATCAAGTGTTGAGTAGACCTTTGCTCCCTGTAAATTATCAATTATGTTTTCAGCTATAGGATGAGGAAATCGAATTTTAATGGTTTTTGAATTTAATCGGCGATAATCAATACAAACTCTTGGGCTTCCATCTTTTTTTTACCACTACTACTGGGCTACAGAAGGTAGAGGATGATGGTCTCACAATTCCTTCTTCGAGCCATTTTTCAGCTTGCTGCTTGACCACTTGTTTTTCGCTAATTGGAAGTCGGCGAGGTTGACAATAAACAAGCGTTTCATCTTCCAGTGTTACAGTCATTTCAGTTGGAAATTTTTTTGATAGGATTTGGCTTATAATTTTGAACCAAGCGTTTAACATCAGCTATATATTTGTATGGTGCATCAACTTCAGCATTCTCATTGATATCAATCTGCATAATGAAATTAAAACTATCTTGTTTGTAAAAAATAGGCCCATTTTTGTCGAATATAACCCTAGCTTTGGAAATTATATCATTGCCTATTATAACCTCAAAATTTATTGCTGATGTTGGCACTACTAATATCGACGACTCTAAACTGACACCATCAATAATTACCATACCGCTGAAACTACCAATTGTTCTGACTTTTGCTGATGCCAATCCAACAAGTCCTATTTGGTTTGCGGCCAAAGAAGTCTCGTCTAATTTGAGGAACGCATCTTCTCGCATTAGGGATACCTGAGCACCAGTATCTTTTAGCGCCTGAAACGAAAAATTATTAATTAGCACGTTTTTACTATTTAGTACGGAGATTATGTTTGTTGCTTTCGGTTTATTTTTGTTCGGACATGTTGATGACATGTGTCCATTTTCATTGCATGAAAAACATTTTGTTTCAGCTTTACAATCTTTTCGTTGGTGCTCCGGTGATCCACAATTGAAACAACGATTATATTGGACGAATATTCGGAGACTTTTTTATTTGAATTTGTCGGCTCCCACGTGTCTGCTGCTGCTGCTGCTGCCATTTAACTCTCCAAAACTACCGATGCCACTGGAACCACCAGCTTTGCAAACCCTCTCATATATTTTATACTGCTCCTTCAGCTCCGAAATAGTTTTGCAGTTGTACAAACGCATTTTGCCTTCTCCATTCCCCGGTGTACCGACCCGAAATCGTTCATTTTTACTCATTTTTCTGCTCTGCAATTTATTATAAATTTCTGCCTTACAAACAGGTTTCTCGAACTCTGTGCACAGCTTGATTTTAAAATCATCATACGAAGAGCAAGTGCATGTTCGGATGAAACTGCTGAACCTGTAAGTTTTTTCTTTGCAAAAATATATTTTTTTATGTTTGACCACTTCAGAAGAACTGCAAGCTCCTCAAATTCTACCAGCCACGTTTTAAAAGAAACGTCGCACAGTGGGGCCAAACCTACGATTTAGGGAAAAAACCTCTACCCGGTATCATTTCGTATGTATTTGCACCCGCTAAATTGAATGGTATCATCCGTTTTATGATCAGAGTTAAGGGGAAATTTTTAATTTTTCATAAAAGTGGGATATTCTGTATCAAGTACGTCAGGTGAAAACTAAAAAGTAAATAACGATATCTCAGAGAAGAAAAAGTGGATTGGAGGGATTTAAAGTTATTTTTAAAGAAGAATAATAGAATTTTCAAATTCCATTTTGACTTTTGTGAAAAAACAATCACATTTTTATTGAACCGGTTATATTCAATCAGAAATTATCTTATTTCTTAAATTGAATTTTTATTCACTGATCCCAAAACTGGTAGAATCTGGTGATGAAATTTTAATAGGATCTTCACTGCCATCAGGACTACCAGAAAAGAGCTGAAACAGACCCTAGGAAGGTGGAGCTTTTTGTGTATGGCTACTCAAGTCCGGAAGTTCACCCGATGTTCAAATTTTGGCAAGATTTTTCGATGTAATCGAAAAAATGGGGTAAATTATTTTCTCATCAGAAACATTAAGGTATATATTAACACAGTACATTCAAATAAAAATTAAAAAAATAATCCGTAAGATGGAGAAATCATGGAAAACATCAGTTTTAAAGGCTTAAAATTTCAATGGTCCGTTTTATCCCCCTTTTAGCCAAAAGCAAATTTTTACATAAAATCATTATAACAGCTGCATTCCGCATGAAAAATGCTGAAAGAAAAGTGTATCACGATGCCATATTAAACACTTTTGTATATGACGTTTTTTCCACCTCGGCCCCACTGTGCGTCGTCACCACTGAAAGTAGATAATAAATTTTCGATGTCTCTTACTTCGATACGACCCATTGATTCCCCAGCACCAGGTTGCTGATTTGCCGTTATCTCCGCTTGTTTTTGATTCTGCTCTTCCTGATCGTCACCGCTTTCAAACTCAGATCCGCTATTTTCCTCAAGAGCGTTCTCAATTCTGTCAATCAACACTGCTTTAAAACCTGTAGTGTCTAACCCAAGGCTTTTAAGTTTTTGTTTGAATTGATCGACCGACACGGTGAGGTTCTTGAGCATTATAAAAAAAAATATCAATCGCGAGTTTACTCAATTTATAACTCTCGTTGAGCCCCCAAATATGTAGGAATCAAATGGCCTCTTCTCAATTATTGATAATTGATTTATTTCAAATAGTTTAAGTTTATAAATTAGAAAATAGAAAATACAAAATTATGACTGTACAGCACTGCAGAGATAACAAAACGGCTTAAGTAGAATTACAGCCATAATCCCTCGTCTGATTTTGCGGATCTTTATATCATGTTGAAATGATAAATGATTATGATGATAATGATGATGTTCGATGGCAAGATGATGTATGATGATAAGATGATGTATGATGATACGATGAAGACGATAGCAACTGTGCAGTGGGTCAATGATGATAGTTAGAAGAAAATCTATTAGGAGGGTGGCTCTATTCAACGGTTGAGGCGGAAGAGACAATTCGCTAGAAAAAAGTATAGAGGATGGAAACAAAATCAATAAACATTAAGAAACAACGGCGGCAAATTACTTAAGTAGCTACGCTTTTCAAAGTCAGGAATCTTTTCCTTTTTTAAGTTATTTTCGATTAAAGTTCATTTAATGACTTTACCTGCATATATATTTTAAAGAAATCGTTTTCAAAAAAAAATTTAGAAAAGGTTAACTATAGAGATTACATTATTACCTATATGATTTTAACTTTACATTATGTTAATAAGTACCTTCTTATTTTGTTATAAATTCGTATCAGTATGATTAAAAAAAATTCAGGATAAAAAATCAATAAATTCTAGCCCCAAAGTTTAGCCCCAAACAAATTGTAACAAAAGAAAATTTCTTGCGGATAGACTCAGAACACTGGTGAGTGGTTCTTAAAACATATCCAAAATTAGTTTCTAGAATTCCCATTTAAAATTACTTTCAAATTAACTTCAAATTCATTTGCTTGGCAAGTTAAATTACCATGCTTCGAATGTAGGTTGGAAAGGTACCTATACAGAAATTTAATACCAAAACTAGAGTTTCTGAAGTCATTTACTTATATTATGTTTATTAAAAAATTATGTAAGAAATATAGTCCAGTCAATTTAGACTTTTTTGTAACAAAAGATTGGGGAAGCAATTTTTTTCTTGACGTCGTTAAAGTACCATACAGAAAGCTTAAGTCAAAATTTTCGACCATCAACGCATTGGAGGGTTGCCGCTATATTGATTTAAAGAGTGAGTTCGTTTTTAACGAATAATATCCGTAATTTTAAATTTATCGAAAAAATAAAAATGCATTCCTACAAATTTGAATATATGGTATTTTTTCAAATTTTGTGCATTCAACGAGTTAAAACAAATTATAAGCAATAAAAATGGAGTTCACACTTTCTTAAGTGTGAAAAGTTCAAGTAATCACTACTATATACTACAGTTTTGTTCTTAACATTTTCTTTTTATAAGCAATTGCCTACCAACTGTATTACCTGAAAGGTATTCGCACATCATTATAATTATAAGTGTTTCAAAAGTGTGAGTGGGGTTTTTTTCAATATGGAAACGGGAAAGATATTTTTGATTTTTGAGTTCGTTGAAGGACTAGCTCAAATTCAGGGTTGCCGCTATCTTCAATTAAGGAGCTAACTTGGCTTTCACAAAAAAATCAAATGCAGTCCTGACAAGAAGAATAAGTTTAATGAATTTGTAAAAAATGGCGCATTTGTTCATGTTTTGTGTATTTAAAGAGCTATAACCAATATGTTAATACAGGAGACGCCAGTTGAAGAGGTTGAACAATTTAACTACCTTGGAAGTATTGTTTCAGCAAATGGTGGTACTGATCTGGACGTTCAAAGTAGAATAAATAAAGCTCGCGCAGCCTTCGGTTCTCTCTCCCAAATTTGGAAATCATGTCAAATCTCCTTGCGCACAAAGTTGAGATTCTTCGAATCCAATGTCAAATCCGTGCTGTTATATGCTTGCGAAACCTGGAAAGTCACGACTACCATCTCAAAGAAATTGCAGGCTTTTGTGAACCGTTGTCTACGCCATATTCTAAAAATTCGCTGGCCACAAATTATATCAAACGAGGAATTGTGGCGCAGGACAAGTCAAGAGCGGCTGGACGTTGACATAAGAAAGCGTAAATGGCAATGGATTGGTTACACACTGAGGAAACCAAACGATGAAATTGCAAAGCAGTCATTTGAATGGAATCCTCAGGGTGCACGGCGGGTTGGAAGACCAAGAACAACATGGAAATCAACAGTTCTAGCAGAAGCAGACTCCCAGAGAAAGACGTGGCCACAGTTAAAATATCTATCTGCAGACCGTGAAGGATGGAAACGATTTGTTGGCGCCCTATGCCCCAACCGGGGTTACAGGACTTGATGATGATGATAACCAATTATAAGCAAAAAATGGAGCTCACATATCGTCGGTTCAAAGGTAAAACTCACTAAGTGCAGAAAAAAAAGTTCAAGAAAATGAGAATGAAATGCATTTTTTGAATGCAAAAAGCCTCATTTCGCACGTTTTTTATAAGGACATTGAAAGGTATACCCGAGAACTCTATTTAAAAATTTTGAAAATTGAATTTTCAGCTTCAAAAAGTATGTTTCAATTTAATTTCTTTCAAAAGTGTAAAATGTTAGTTAGTGAGTCTTACCTTTGAACCGACGATATTTGTATTCAATTTTTGTTCAGTATGCTACGTACAAAATTTTAAGATTCAGAAAATGGCTTATTAAAAAAATTAATGTTTTTTTTTTACTTAAAAGTTGAACAATATAAATAGACTAAGAGCCCACAGCAGATTTAGGGTGTGAGTGATAGCAAAAAAAAAGATGTTTAGACGTCGAAAGCTTCATTAAGGGCTATTCAAAAAATCAAAGTCTTGCAGTCCACAACTGGGGCCTTTGCGATTGACAGTGCATTGAAAAAAAAATATGAATGCAATTTCGAAGGTAATCGTGTTAGCCGAAATTGGTTTTCACCCCTCCCTAGATAAGCTCTGCGGTTCCCATATCACGGAATCTGAGATCATTTGAGTGTTTAATTCGCCCTGCCAGACTGTTTAAAAAAACCTTTTTTCACATAGAATTTTGAATTTTTTAAACGGTCCGGTAGAGCGTACTATACACTCAAATGGTTTCAGATTCCGTGATATGTGACCAGAGGAGCTTATCAAGGGAGAGGTGAAAACCAATTTCAGCTAACAAGATTACCTTCGAAGTTGCATTAATTTTTTTTTCAGTGCACTGTTAATCGCAAAGGCCCCAGTTGCGGACTGCAAGATAAAACGTTCGTTGGAAAGGTATTTTTATGAACTACAATAGTTACTATGAAGGCTTACATTTCAAATCGCTGTGTGAAAAAAAGTTATTCGCTAAATAGAATTGTGTTCTGGTGCATTCTAGTATGTATAAAATATATTTAGTATGGTCAAAATTTATGAAAACTGGTCTAAAAAATAACAACAATATATATGTCATTGGAAAGGTATTTCTATTACCTACACTACCTTTAGTAGCAGTTTATTTCAAATCACTGTGTGAAAAAAGTTACTCGAAAATTAATGAATTATTGTGGGTTATTTTATTGTGAAAAAATTCTTTCTTTTTAGTATGAGCAAAAAGTGTGAACGCAAGTTCATCCAATAACAACGGGACGTATGTCATCGGAAAGGAAATTTTATGTACTAAAATAGCTAATGAGGCAGCTTATTTCAAATCGCTGTGTGAAAAAAGTTATTCGCTACTTGTTACCCATGCAAATTTTATCTGTACCAAAATTCCCTAAAGCAGCGAATAACTTTTTCCACACAGTGATTTTAAATAAGTTGTTATGGAAACTATTATTTTTCATAAAAATTCCTTTTCAACGACATACATATTATTGGTATTGGTAAGACCAGTTTGTATAGATTTGTTCCGCACTGAAATGTACCAAAACAAAACCTTGGTTAGTAAATAACTCTTTTCACACAGTGATTTGAAATGAACTGCCATAGTGACTATTGTAGGGCATAAAATTACCTTTCCAACGACATTCGACTCGTTTTTATTGGTTCCTAGACCACCTTCCATACAGTTTTTCCGATTGTCCTTTAGATTTCAATCTACGAGTAAAATGATTTTTTTCGTAGCGAATGGAATACGATCTCAACTTACTTATTGTATTGAAACCATATAGACCGAGAGCCCACAGCAGATTTTGGGTGTGAGTGATAACAAAAAAAGAATAATAGGCGTCGAAAGCTTCTTTAAACGCTATTCAAAAAATCAAGGTCTTGCAGTCCACAACTGGGGCCTTTGCGAGAAACAGTGCATCGGAAACAAAAATATGAATGCAACTTCAAAGATAATCGTTTTAGTCGAAATTGGTTTTCACCCCTCCCTAGATAAGCTCCTCGGATCCCATATCACGGAGTCTGAGACCATTTGAGTGTATAGTTCGCTCTCCCGGACCGTTTAAAAATTCAAAATTCTAAGTGAAAAACGGTTGTTTTTTTTTAACAGTTTGGCAGGGTGAATTAAACACTCAAATGATCTCAGATAGGGAGGGGTGAAAACCAATTTCGGCTAACACGATTATCCTCGAAATTGCATTAATAGTTTTATTTCGATGCACTATTTCTCGGAAAGGCCCCAGTTGTGGACTGCAAGACTTTGATTTTTTGAATAGCCTTTAACAAAGCTTTCGACGCCTATACTTCTTTTTTTGCTATCAATCACACCCACAATCTGGTGTGGCCTCTTAGTCTAATAGATAAATCTGTTTTTTTTAACCCTTTTTGAATTATTTAATTATCTTATTATTTAAATATCTTAATATTAATAAAAGGAAATCTGTCTAACTGTCATGTTGCATTAATTTGCTTGTCGATACCACCCATTATTTTAGTATCTACCTAAATAACTAGCTTATCAAAATATTGACATTTTTCATAAGCTTTTATATTTTAAATAAAGTAGATAAATACCTACAATGTACCTGAGTACCTATCTACATCTACCTATTCCTTCATACCTACTCACAAAAAAATACAATTTACCTTGTGTCCACCTCACCCCTTGTTCATTTTCTTATTGTATACATAATAACTGAACATTTTAAAATAGATTCAATGAAACACTTGTTTTATTTTTCCACAAATTAAATTATTTTATTGATGAATATTGCCAACGCGTTTCGTCTTAGTTAGGACATCATCAGGGCACTAAATAATTACTTAGAATCATACAATCACAAAAGGTGAAACAAAATAAAGTGGTGAATAAAAGTATTCACACAAACAAATAAAGTTAATTAAAAATTAATTAAAATTACAAAAAGAATAAATAAATTATTTTTAAACATGAGTAAATGTAAAAACAAAATTTTGTATTTAAAAAACAACGATTTGTTAAGAAGTGGACTATTATTTATTAAGTCGATTTGACAATTTAAAATATTTAAGCGCTTGTGCTTATTTATTTCGAAAATTTCGTATTTATCCAATACACGTCCAGCAGGTAAGCAATGTAAAAGAGACACATCATCCAATGAGCATCCATGTCCGGAACTTTGTAAATGTTGAGCTAGTCCAGAGGAAGGTTCTTGGCGCACAGAAGATTTAATGTGTTCATCGAATCTTGTTGATAGGGATCTTGAGGTTTCACCTATGTAAATTCCATTACATTCTTTGCAGGTTACCTTGTATACGCCGCTTTTGGAATATTTTTTGCTTTTTCGATCTGATTTTATTGTGGCAGAGAGCATTTTTTAAGGTAAAATTGTTGAAAAAAGCCGGTTTTATATTTATTGTAGATAGTGGACTACACAATTTTTCAGAAACACCTGGAATGTAGGGTATCTTTCGCCAACTTTGAGTTTCCTTTTCGACTGAAATGGGAAAAATTGATCGTAGAGCCAGTTTTCTAGATTAAGACCGCAATAAATGGTAGATTTTTTTCCACTCTATGATCGATCGTCTTCTTAGAGTTCCTATGAGTAAAATTGGTTTTAATAATGAAATAAAAATAATTAAGGACATCGCTGCAAAGAATGGATACGATATCCATACAATCTACCATTTATTGCGGTCTTAATCTAGAAAACTGGCTCTACGATCAATTTTTCCCATTTCAGTCGAAAAGGAAACTCAAAGTTGGCGAAAGATACCCTACATTCCAGGTGTTTCTGAAAAATTGTGTAGTCCACTATCTACAATAAATATAAAACCGGCTTTTTTCAACAATTTTACCTTAAAAAATGCTCTCTGCCACAATAAAATCAGATCGAAAAAGCAAAAAATATTCCAAAAGCGGCGTATACAAGGTAACCTGCAAAGAATGTAATGGAATTTACATAGGTAAAACCTCAAGATCCCTATCAACAAGATTCAATGAACACATTAAATCTTCTGTGCGCCAAGAACCTTCCTCTGGACTAGCTCAACATTTACAAAGTTCCGGACATGGATGCTCATTGGATGATGTGTCTCTTTTACATTGCTTACCTGCTGGACGTGTATTGGATAAATACGAAATTTTCGAAATAAATAAGCACAAGCGCTTAAATATTTTAAATTGTCAAATCGACTTAATAAATAATAGTCCACTTCTTAACAAAAAGTTGTTTTTTAAATACAAAATTTTGTTTTTACATTTACTCATGTTTAAAAATAATTTATTTATTCTTTTTGTAATTTTAATTAATTTTTAATTAACTTTATTTGTTTGTGTGAATACTTTTATTCACCACTTTATTTTGTTTCACCTTTTGTGATTGTGTGATTCTAAGTAATTATTTAGTGCCCTGATGATGTCCTAACTAAGACGAAACGCGTTGGCAATATTCATCAATAAAATAATTTAATTTGTGGAAAAATAAAACAAGTGTTTCATTGAATCTATTTTAAAATGTCCAAGATTAATTTCCACCAAGTGTTAAACCCTCAATCTATTGATTATATTAAAACATAATAACTGTTTATATGTATGTATAAAAATCCATAAAAATACATAATATACCTTCCTAAATATTGTTTGTTATTTTTCCTTTATTTAAAGGGATTAACCATCAGGATCCAATCAGTAGATCCAAAGTTATAAGCGAATCAAAATTTCTCTACAGGAAGATCATTCATCAAATCACATTTCCTTTACCAAAGAAAGTTCCAATTTAAAACAAAAAGATCCTTACGAAATCACAATTCGCAACCCGCAAACTCCTAATACAAAAACAAAACAACCACCAGCCACATAGACGCCAGCCAAACCAATGCACACAGAAACAGCAGCCAGCAATAAAAAAAAAAACAACACACACACAACATGAGAATTGAGGAAGTCCATGAAACCCAACAAATAAAAATAAAATAAATCAAGGGGAAATAGAGTTCACGAACAAAAATGACAACAGAGAGAAAGAGATGCGTGTACCTTACCTAATGAGAATGAGAAACGAATTTTTTTTCTAGATTTCGTATCTTTGTCACCTACCGCTGCTGGCTTTTGTATCTTTGTTTGTTAAAGCTGTTGGGTTTTGTATCTTTGTCAGGTAATACGATGTCAGGTAAGGCAATTTCTTAAGACATTTTTTTCTATGGGGCTGAGACATCTGTATATGATTATTTGTGGTTGCAGTACAACAACCCCAATATTTCATTCATTCATTCAAGTTCCTTTCATGCTCGGTTCGTGAGATACACGATGTGACCTACATACTTCATATTGAGGTCAATGGGAAATTTTTGAGTTGAGAACTTCCAATTTTGAACATAGCCTATCGCAGAAATGCAAAAACACTGCAAACTTGGAGCTTAATTGCAAGTTCCTGGCATGCTTGGTTCCTGAGATACACCATGTGACCTGCTAACTTCACTGTGAAGTTAGCAAGTCAGTATACATTTTTTTTTTTTTTCAAATTGAGGACTTAAAATTTTGAACCTAGCCTATCTTTGAAATGTAAAAAAACTGCAAATTTGGAGCCTTACTACAGTTCTTAGCACGCTTGGTTCCTGAGATGAACCATGTGACCTGCTAACTTCACTGTGTAGTTAGCAGGTCACTCAATTACACCCTTATTTGGCGAACTGCAAAATCGGAAAAAAAAATGCAAAAAAACTGCAAATTCCCGTCAAGGTTGCTTTTCCGTGGGTGAAAGTTGCCATCTGCTTACTTCACAGACGTGTTTTCAACCCCATTTTATCTACGTTTAAATCAACTCAGGAAGCGTTTAAATTAAAAAGCTTACACATAACAACGGCTTAAAAGTTCATTTATTCCGTAGTTAGTTCGATGAAAATCGATGTGTAAAAGTTGGTGACGTGAAATAACACCAAACTAAATATAGCCAAATTTTGAATTTGGCCTTATTTCCACCTCAAAATCGAAATGACGCCAATGTGGTGTTATTTCTTATGCCCGATGGAAATAACACCAAAAAAATAATCGAAATAAAACCAAATCTATCTCAACCAGTTTTTAGGCTTTATTTCAATGCGAAAATAAAATAGAATTAAGGCCAAATATTTCTTGAGAATCGTTACTTCGGCTTGCTATATTATTCAAAGTTTCATTAAATATAGATTCTTTAAATGCAAAAAGAAATTTTGCATTCACCCAACCTCGCATCCACTCCAAATACTATAGCGAGCTCAAGCAGGGGGGTTGCCCCATACATACCTCACTGTTTATTTGTGAATTTTAAAATTTCACAAACCAAATAAAGGACTGGATTTATTAGGTTTGTGAAACTTAAAAATTCGCGAATAAACAGTGAGCTATGCAACCCCCCTGCTTGGGCTCACTATAGGATTTGGGGTGGGTGCGAGGTTGGGTGTTTGCAAAGTTTCTTTTGCATTTAAATAAAAATTAAATTAACCAAATCGCAAATAGGTTTAACCTAAACGCAAATAAGTTTCTCCCAAGCGCAAATAGATTTAACCCAAAAGCAAATAGAACTAAGCCAATCGCAATTCGATTTAAACAAAACGCAAATATAGTTAAACTATGCGCAAATAATTTAAACTATTAACAAATCATTTTAACCAAAACGCAAATTGAATTAACCCGGGCTCAACTTGTTGCTCCAGCTGTGTGGTGAAGAAATGGTAGGGATTTAACAGTGGAATTGTTCACCATAAGATTTTGACAAAACCGCCATTATAAATTAAACTAGTTCTGCGCATTTTTCCAAGAACTTACTGAAAAAATAAAAGACCACTCCCTTAATAATGGCTTTTTAACAATTGTGGATAATACCAAAATCCATTAGACCAAAAAAGTACAGTTGAAATAAGAACTCAAGCTCGGGTTAATTCAATTTGCGTTTTGGTTAAAATGATTTGTTAATAGTTTAAATTATTTGCGTATAGTTTAACTATATTTGCGTTTTGCTTAAATCGAATTGCGATTGGGTTAATTCTATTTGTGTTTGGGTTAAATCTATTTGCGCTTGGGTGAAACTTATTTGCGTTAAGGTTAAACTTATTTCCGATTTGGTTAATTTTATTTGCGAATGCTATATAAAGTTTGAACCTGCTGGATCCAATGTTCATATGGTTGGAGGTTGTATGGATCAGCCCAAGAGAGACCCTTCAGAACGAAGGGAATGAATTTATGTTGTATTGATTCAATACGACTTTTATGAATTTTATAGAGGGGAGACCAAACTTGAGAGGCATACTCAAGATGAGGTCGTACATACCAGTTATATAGAGAAAGAGTAACAAAAGGATCGTTAAATTCTTTGACCCAGCGTTTTATATATCCAAGCATAGAGCTTGCTTTTTTAACAATATAATTTATGTGTTCTGTGGATTCCAAATTAGTGCTAAACTGAACACCTGCGAAATAGAATAGGTAATTAAAAGCTCTTGCAACTCGTTTTCTTGAGACAGTAATTGTTTGGGATATAACAAGATTTAGGGAAAGACCTTGCAAGGGACTGGTCATGATCAGCTCTTATTGCTTGATAATCTTCATATCATCCACAAATATAATAATTTCACTAGAACGTATGCATGGAACAACATCATTAGTTTTAATAGCGAGAAAAATGATGATGTAAATAATATAGAGAAAAGGTCCCAGATGACTTCCCTGAGGTACAACCGAGTGAGAATTTAATAGGTTTGAAAGAGTGTCGAAATTATACCTGGTAGGATCTCCTTTCAAAGTACGATTTTATCCAATCTATAAGAAAGGCGGAAAGCCGAAAATAATAATTGAAACCAAAGGAGGATATTTTGTTAAAACATTTTTCACCATAACCAAAAAATGCAAACAATAAAAAAAATTTAAATAAACATAACAAAATAAATAAAAAAACATATTAAGGCATATTCATAAATGTTGTTAATGCTGTAGCTGGGCAAATCTGGAGTTGATCTTATTAAAATTTCATCAAGTAAACTTCATTTTTTCTACAAACAACTTAAACAACATCTATGAATATGTCCCATTATCATTACCATTAGTTAATTTAATTTTTTTCAAAAAAATATAAATGCGATTCCTCACTTTTGTTTCCAAAAAGTGAGACTAAAATTTTGTTAATTCACTTGCTCCATAGAAATAAAGAGTTTTTTTGACTTCTATGTGAGAGATCCTGTTTATATTTTACTCTTCTGCTCTGTTAAAGTGACGGGGGAAAATAACTGTGCTTTGAAATATAAACGGGCTAACTATCACCATGCTTGAGCTTAAAAGTGGTATGCTTTGTACCAGAAAAACGCATACCTATGTTAGGTTTTTACATTGGGAATTCACACGAGTATTCGATACATGCATTGACATTTTTATTATTATTATGAAATATTCTCAAGTTGATACGTTATAACTAAAATGTTGAAATCTAGTGCGTTTAGTTATTTTATTGAAAGTTAATGCGTGCAGCTATAAATGATCCTTATTTTTCAAAAGGAGGACATTTGTTAATGAAGGGAGGACAAATATAATTGGGAGGACTGTCCTCCCAAAAGGAGGACGGTTGGGAACCCTAGGTGAAACGTACACATATTATGTACTTACAGTATTTTACGATTATAGGTAAATTAAATATCAAATCGAGACCGTCTTTTTAAAAATTGTTATTTCGCATTTGATGTTCGTTACAACTTTTTTTTTGACAGAATTTCCCTAATGTATCTTTATAGCAAAATTATTTTGTTTTTCCAAAAAAAGAAAACAAGTTTTCTTAAACTTATCTTATGAGTTTCATGACAGTTGGGAAACATTTACATTCTATCATCTTGCCGGACGAAATACTTTTAAAGTGCAAACTTTTCAATGGATGGAAATGGATATTCCCTGATGTCACATTTGACTTTTCGACACAGTGTATGACAGGTTATTGTTCCCCCTAGAATTTATTTTTTTTTGTCCTCAATTATTTATTCACTAAGTCATGCTGTTGGGCAGAATCTAGGGCACTTGTTTGTATGCAATTGATACCAAAGTATACACAGGCTGAACTGAAACAATGTTAAGTAAACATGAAACTAAATAAAACATTGCTTTAGAATGTCTGGCATTTTCATTTAAGAAGCATCCAACCTTCAGCATCATATACCATACCTATGTAGATGTAGAAAATCCTGAGTCCATAGCTAGCGGGCGGGTGCGGGCGTGCCGCGCGAGTGGATATACTTATCTTGCTATTGGAAAATTCCAAATATATGTACCGACATAATATTTTAACCACCCCTAAATTAATATAAGGTTTCTTTGAGTTGTCGTGCTATTTGCTTTTTTTTTTTGCTGCATATGATATATTGTATTGTATATGATATATGCATATATATTTAGGCCCCGTTGCATCGTATTCAGTTTTCTCTAGGAATGACCCAAAGGACATTCCTGAGTTGTGCGTAGTTTGTTTAATTTTTTTCCTTCTTAAGTCTTTTGGAAAGTTTTTTTTTTGTTGATGTTGAAATGGATTTGTGAATTATGTAAATTTTGTTACCAAAATATTTCACACCTCAATTGTCACAAAAGCAGAAATTGGGTATTGTCAAGGGATTTATTTTGGAAAGAAATTTCTCAAAAGGGAATTTCTCTAACCAACCTTTTGAAGATGGGTGATACATTTTGCTAGGGGGTTTCTGCCTTGACCGCATATTTATCTGACTTAAATTTCGAATAAGAAATAAATTCAAATGCAAAAATAAAATGGGTTCTTCTTTGTTTCCTTTTCATAAATCGAATCTTGAAAGTACCTTTTTATATATGTTATCATAACTTTGTTTATGAAGTGAGGAAGACCTTATGTACAAAATGTACGAATGTACTTAGGTAGGTAAGGGATTAGGTATTTTTGTTTACATCATTTGTTTAGCCAGGGGGTTGGTTGGCTGATGGCTGGTTTTTGTTTGTATCTGTCCACAAATTCAATTGTGTTATTGGGTTGAAATTTGAGTAGATATTTCTAGGTATGAAGAAATAAAAAGGTTATACTAATGCCCGTACTTGTGTGAAATTACATTAAAATTCAACAAATAAAAAAAAGCGTAATACCTACACGCTAATATACTAGCACACTCAGGTCAATACCACCCAAATCTTTAAAGTAACCAAGTTATGAATACCTATAGGGCCTATATTGTAGGATAGGCTATCGCAATAGATAAGAAAGCATAACATAAGGAGCAGATAAGTACCTCGTGGCATAATGGTTAGTGCGGTGGGCTGTCATGCTGAAGGTCTGGGTTCGATTCCCAGCCGCTATCACCTAAGAACTGAAATATTTTTTCCGAGGAACTGCCTCTTGCGAGGAACTGACAAGAGCAACTTGTCATGAATAAGTGCTTCTCATCTAGCCGTTCGGACTCGACCAAAAATTGTAGATCCTGGGTAATATCATGCTACTTTCATATTTGTTTTCAATTTTAGTATGAATTTCAACAACGGAGTTCATGATTTGCCCCACTCTGCCTCTGGATCAGGCCGCATATATGCAGGGGCGTCTTTAGGCAATTAGGGGCCCTGGGCCCTTAAAGATATGGGGGCCTCTTGAAAAAATTTTATTGAAAACTATTTCAGATTATAAGTCTTACCATAAATTAATTAAAAATTTAATTACTACCAATTATCAGTTAACTATTTCAGGGGATATCAAAAGGATAGAAAATTTGTTTGCATTTTTCTCTTGAACAAATAGTTTTCCAGTTTGAGGGAAGTTTTTAACATTTTATATATCTATACATTGGTCCTTTAAGGTTTAAGGCTAATGCCCAATATATTATTTTTTAGGAATTCGTAAATTTTGTTTTTTAATTTCTAAAAATGCGTATTATTTTTGAAAATTAAACTTTCTATACCTATCGTTATCTTGTTATGAAAAAATTGGACAACATTTTGCAGTCGTAGAACTGCTTCCGCTGAGTAAATAAGTGTAACTGAGTCAATTTAAAAAAAAATGGACATTGGCCCTTTTAGAACAAAGGTTAAAAATTAGAATTCGATTAAATCAATGTAATCTGCATTTTTCAAATGACACTCAATACTTCTTTTTACGATAGTAGAAATGCGTTTTTGTATCCTAATCCCAATCCTTAATTGGCTTTCAAAGCAGTAATATGCAATGACGCGTTTGTTTGTTGATTATTGGACGATGTTTGAGTACTCAGCAATGGAAAAATTACGTTCCCATTTTTGCAAATAAAATCGATGAAATCTTAGAATAAAAAATATAAGGAAGCGCCATTTGCGGAAAAAAGTGAAGCATTTTTTATAATTGACGACTAGAAAAGTCAAAATGCGATACCTGGTGGCAGATAAAAACAACTGGATAACTACATTATGAGCTGGCCGCCATAACAAATGCATGTATTTACATTCAGGTAAAATAATTGTTTTATAAATAAAAATTGAGTTTATTTCAATCAAAATATACTTACATAAATGACTTTATTAACATATTTCGTTCTATTTTATTTCAGTTTTCGAAAGAAAAAAAAACCAACAGAAGAAAACAAGGACAAAAAGAAAACATTCATAACCAGCCGACAGCCGTAAGTAACTACAGTATTTTATCTAAAACAAAAATATATTTACAAATTCTTCTTATTTTAATCAAGTGTACAGCAGCGGTAGGTGCTCCTGAAATTATTCTCCGGGGTCCAAATTATTTCAACTGCGACAAAATGGAAAGATTTAAGTGCGATGTGCGTTGTGAAGTGTTGGAAATCAAAAAAGTTGTTGCTGGTGGATGATGTGTTGCCCTCAATTGCCACATCATTGTGTAACAGTTAAGGAAACAATTGGCCTAGACCTTCCTAGAGCACAAAAGCAATAAAAGATTCAACGGACAATCCCAACCGATTTCTTAAAAGCCAGTGAAATTCGTGCACTCAATCCAGATGTTGAATTCTATGTTACTTCAGTGACATTCAAAGTAATCAAGGGCAATAGATCTACATCCTTGGCCAGAATCTTAGGAATGACACGATCACCAAGGAGGAATAATCGTTAAATATTCCTAAATTATTAAATAAACACGAACAATTTACGGGCGAGAGCACCTACGAAATCGTTTTCACTTTGGTTATACTTTAGGAAACACTTGGTTTGATTTTCAGCACAAATTTATGTGTAATTGCAAGTTTTATTTTATTATTTAATAAAAATATAGTTTTTATATTTATAAGAATAGTTTTTCTTCTTTTAATAAATAATTTCGGAAAAACACTTCACAAATCACATCAAAGGGCACGGTAGTGCCCAGCCAAGTTCGCGGCACTACACCCTTTTTACAGAAAAAATCGAAAATATGCTATTTTCTATCCAGGGGGCGTGGCATCCACCCACTTTGTTAACAAATCTTATAAATTATATGGAGCACTTCTGATTGTTGTAGAACAATGAAAATTGGTGGGTCTGTAGGGCTTCAAGTACTTAGAAAGAAAAAAATTGAAAAAATTGGAATTTTCATTAAGGGGGCGTGGCATCCACCCACATTCTTTAAAATCCTTATAAATTATATGCAGCACTTCTGATTGTTGTAGAACGATGAAAATTGGTAAGTCGGTTGGGCTTGAAGTACTTAGAGAGAAAATAATTGAAAAATTGGAAATTTCCATTCAGGGGGCGTGGCATCCACCCACATTATTAAAAATTCTTATAAATTATATGGAGCACTTCTGATTGTTGTAGAACAATGAAAATTGGAAGGTTGGTAGGGCTTAAGGTACTTAGAAAGAACAAAATTGAAAAATTGGAATTTTCCATTCAGGGGGCGTGGCATACACCCATATTCTTAAATTTGTTTATAAATTATATGGAGCACTTCTGATTGTTGTAGAACGAGACAAATTGGTAAGTCGGTAGGGCTTGAAGTATTTAGAATGAAAAAAATTGAAGAATTGGAATTTTCCATTCAGGGGGCGTGGCATCCACCCACATTCTTAAAAATCCTTATAAATTATACGGAGCACTTCCGATTGTTGTAGAACGATGAAAATTGGTAAGTCGGTTGGGCTGAAGTACGTAGAAAGAAAAAAATTGGAATTTTCCCTTCAGGGGGCGTGGCATCCACCCACATTATTAAAAACTCTTATAAATTATATGGAGCACTTCTGATTGTTGTAGAACAATGAAAATTGGTAGGTCGGTAGGGCTTGAAGTACTTAGAAAGAAAAAAAAAAATTGAAAAATTGGAATTTTGCATTCGGGGGGCGCGCCATCCACCCACTTTATCAAAATTGCTATTATTTATATGGAGCGCTTTCGGTTGTCGTAGAATTATGCAACTTTGTAAGGCCCTTATGCTTGATTTTCACCTGGTAAAGTTAATCTTTGCAAAAAGGAGTGAAATCACAACAAAAACATAAATGTTAAAAAAAGAGCCAAGTTCTTATATGTACAAGAAACCTGTACGTAAAAAGTCAGCCAAAAAAAGTAATGAGATCTAAAATATATGCCAAGTTTTAAGTTCATAAAGCTCAATATCAAATATCATAAGTAGAGAAATATCAAAGCAATTCCAAATCATGACAGAAATTTGGTATTTAATGATTACTGATTAAAATTTGGTGGATTTACTTGGCAAGTTTTCTCTTAATTACTTACTTAATCACAATTTTAAAAGATATGAAAACTTGACCAGTGAACCCACCATATTTTAATCAGTAATCATTAAATACCAAATTTCTGTCATGATTTGGAATTGCTTTGATATTTCTCTACTTAAGATATTTGATATTGAGCTTTATGAACTTAAAACTTGGCATATATTTTAGATCTCATTACTTTTTTTGGCTGACTTTTTACGTACAGGTTTCTTGTACATATAAGAACTTGGCTCTTTTTTTAACATTTATGTTTTTGTTGTGATACGATTTACAACAAATTTTGACATCTTATGTAGTTATCCTGTTGCAAGTTTTGCCCGGTAGAGTACTGCCTCCAGTCGTCAATAGTGTTTGCTCTCACAAACACAAATACATTCCAACAGGGACGGAGTGATAATTAATGGCAACTTACTAGGGCGCCATAACAATCATTTGTTATTTTTGAATTAATTTTTCTTCTCAGTGGTATGTTAAAAAAAATACTTCCTTTTTTATGATAACCCTCTAAGGCACCGATAAAATGTTTAAGTATATATTTTCTTTAAAATGTTGTTGTTTCAGTGGAACATTATAAATTTACTTAGTTTAATTTACGCATTGTCATGAATGAATGCTCTCCAAAACCAACGCGAATCATAGCAAATCATTCGCAGCGATACAAAATATGGCAACCCGAATGTGGCTTTACTTCATCCACTTTCAGAATGGTCATCCTTTTACCACACGACTTTTGGAAACCTTTTAAATTTTGTACGAAATTATTTTAAATATTTTTTTTGAATGGACAAATTAATTAAGATTAAAAACATGAACTAATAACTTCACTACAAAGCAAATCGAGCAAAATTGAAAATGCACATGTTAACATAAATATACTAACTCCAAACGTACAAAATCTATTTAATAACAAAAATAATTTCTTGATATAAAGGGCGCTTAGCAAAAAGTTGCGCCTTACGATCACCAACAAAAAAAAGTACGTCGCTGTTTCACAGAATCGCAGTTTGACATTTCTACTATTCCAAATTATAACCGAAAAACCATGTGCAAGTTTTCAGTTAGTTAATTAATTTTCTTAGTGTATTTAGAGTTTAATCATTTAAAATGTGTTTCTTGATTGGTGATTAATTAAAATATGATCAATTCACATCACTTTTTTTGAGAAAAATATGATAAAACTCACTTGCGAAAGGAAATGATTCTTGTCCGCTTTATTCTGGCTTTTTTTACACAATATTACACTGTACTTCATATTTTTGTATTGTTATTAGTAAATATACATACATTTCTAAGTAAATCACTTCAAACCATTTGTTTTTTCTAACAATTAATGATTTATTAATGTTTTTATTCTTGTATCACTTTTTGTTAACTTTTTTTTTCTTCCATTCAGTCACCGATTTGACATTTCGAGTATCAATTTTCTGCTTCATTCACGTACACTGTATATGTGATATACACCAGTTCCTTTACTTCATCTTCTATGGATGAAATTAAGTTTTGACCCTGGTGCTCCTTAGAAAAGTATACAGAAGGTTTGAAGTTTGGAGTTTTGCGCTTAAAGCAAATTTTCCTTTCATTTTGGTATTTTCTCAATTGGAAGATAATTAAAAATGGTTATTACCACAAATTAAAAAAGTGAGGGGCAAAAATGTATTGTTTGCATTGTCTCATCGCTCGGTTGTGTGAAATTTAATATTCTAAAAAGTATCTAATCTAATCTACCCAAATTAAAAGGATAAGTCACTGGCTGAACACAATGAAGACGGAGCTGCAGCTAGAATAGCTGTCAAAATGTTGAATACACACAAATTCAATGATGCGAACACAGCCCAACACGGAGCTGGACAATTTGGCCAACTTTAAACTTGTGCTTGCAGCTTTTTTGTCGTTTTAAAATTGTGAACGAAACTGAGTGTTTACCCATGTAAACAAACACTCAGTTGCGTTCACAATTTTTTGTTGTTGAAGTGAGTTTCAAACTCTTTTTAATTTTCCATAAAGACGTAAATTCATTTTAGCTTCCATTTCATCATTATCCGTTTCTATTTTTGTTGTTATGTTTATTTTCGGTATTTCTTGTTGTTCCCACAGCTGACTTCAAATGACATCAAATGTCTGAAAGCAGTACAACGCATTGTGAGCGCCTAGAAAAATCACCTATAACATTTTTTTGACAGCTATTCCAGCTGTAGCTCCAGTTCCAGTTTCAGCACTCTATTCTGTCCAGGCGGTAACGCGGAATTTAAAAAATGTTTAAAGCATATCTTTCTTGAAACTTAAAACGGGATAGTTCTATGAAAAAAAAAATAGATATACTAGATCAGGGCTGTCCAGACAACGGCCAGCGGGCCGCGACGCATGTTTTAATCAGAAAATAGTTTTGGCATAAATAGTTTGGATAATAGAATTCTTTGTCAAAAAATATAATCAATATTTAGTATAATTTATATATTTTTATAGTTGTAACATTTCATTCGCATGACATCATTTAAAAGCAGAGATGGCAGGGTAGATTACTTCAGGTAATCTACTCGATTAACTTCGCGTAGTTAATCGGATAAATTACTCGTCGGATTTGTTTCAATTACTTCTAGCGTTCGAACCTTACTCCAATTTTGAGGAAGAAAACAAATCTACTCCGCTCTTTTTAGATATACTCCTTTTTTTCCACACTAAAAATTCCTTAGCCAAACCACATGAAATTAAATGACAACACTTTGTTATTCAATTTGCCAACCAACTCTGGCTCTGAAATCTTAATATTTGCATCTCAAAGTCAATAATATATGCTGAACGGAATCAATCAAAATAAACTGAAATTGTTCAAAACGTCACTGGAAAAAAATGATTTTCCTTTTTTTCCGAGTTTCAAAGAAAGACTTGTTTTTTATCATCGGGATCTGGATCTGGATTAACTTTTACACGTAAAACAAAAACAAAGTAATGGGAAATTTTCAAAATTGGTTTTGTAACACGTGTTAATCCAGATCCCGATGATAAAAAAAACATGCCTATTATACCGAAATGGGAAATTTTGAAGGATGCAAATTTTCTGACCACCTGAAGTATATCGACGAGGTAATTTTTTAATTTAAGCAGCGTTTCGCAGATTTCAAAGAATTAGAGAGCGATTTGTCCCTTTTTACGCATCCATTAACAATTCAAATCGTAAGCGTAAAGACTGATACCAGTTGGAACTATGTGACGGACAGTCAGATCCCTTTTTGCAAGGGTAGAACAGAAACTGGAATGGATTTTTTTAAGTTCCTTGGCGATCGTTTCCCCAAACTAGCAAATTTTGGCTTGAAAATGGGATCAATGATGGGCAGCACTTATTTATGTGAAAGTGCGGATTCAACAATGAACTTTATAAAATCTAAGTATAGATCTTCACTGTCAAATAAGTCACTTCTTCATGCAATGCGTCTGGCAACAACGAATGTTGACGTTGATATCGATATGATTGTTAAAGATAAATTAACGAAGAACCAATAAACGAATAAAAAATAATGATTACCCTGTATTTTTTTGCTTGAAAACTGGAAATATTTTTTTCTGCGGCCCTCCAGCTTTTGTAGTAAATTTTATTAGCCCGCGAAGGTAGGTAGTTTGGACAGCCCTGTACTAGATAAAGGCATGTTGGTATTTTAAAATATAATTATTTCAATTTAATTTTCTTGCTTCATAATATGCACATTGCACATGCTTACTCTCGATTGTGTCAGTGCCGTAAAAAAATATTATAGTACCTATGATGTTTTAAAATGTTCCAACAAAAAAATTGTCCAAGGGAAGATTGATCCGGAGTGTACACATTAAAAATTCAAGCTTTCTCGTTTTCGCTTTATTTTGGATGTTTCTTCGTTTGACTTTTGAATCAACGACGTTACCAAATTAGAACAGAACTATTCAAACAAAATTTTTTAACCTGATCTACAATTTGTTGTTGTGGGGATATCGGTTTTGCGAGAATTTTTTACCAAACAGCATTTTTAAAATTTTTGAGATTAATTCACTTGGATTTTACAAAAAAAAAAAAAACAAGTTATTGAGTACAATGTTTGTTTCGTTATTGTGAAAGCCCATACTCTTAAGGCTTTATGAATTTTTTAACAAAAAAAATCAAAAAAGATATTAACAAACTCAAAATACAAAATTATAAAACATTGTGATCAATTTTGTTTTTAACAGTTTAAATAATTTGTTTTTATATTGTTTTGTCTCTTTCTAACTTGTAAAAGCGTAGACGTAATTTTTATGCAATTGTATTTCATTTAAAAATTGAAATTTTCTTGGTACCAATAACTTAAAATATACTTTGTTTGTGGAAAATGTTTAAAAGTTTTAAGAGTATATTAATTGCCAATTAAATCAAAACTCAACTTTGCATACTTTCAAAAATGACAATCGGTTGGTATACTGGTGCGGTCCAGGGGGCCCCCTAAATCGTGGGGCCCCTGGTACTGGCCCACCGGGCCCATGCCTAAAGACGTCACTGCATATATGTATGTATATCTAAAAAATCCTTATTTTCGATATCTTCTATTTATATATTAAATACGCTTAGCAAAATGTATGGAAATTCTTTCAGTACACTTTTCTCCCTTAATACTTAACGCAAAAGCATGAATTAAGTACTATTTGAAAGGTTTTATCCCATAGATGTGCAGAATCTAAAAATTATTTGTCCATGTAGCCGTTAAGCTTGGTAATGGTAATTTGAATTTTTTTGAGGTTATTGAATTTTTTTTTCAAGGGTTGCGTTTAGAAGTATGAAATTTTGGGAGATGATGAAGATTATTGTTTGGGATTTTTGGTGAAGAAAAGGAAATCCTAATTTTTGTTCAAATATAACTCATATAAAAGAAATACATATTTTTTGTACAGTATACTTCGCTTTAAAAGCTATAGGGCCAGTTTCAAATGTTCCGGTTATAGTCTCGGATAGCCTAACCGGAACTTATCCGCAAGATAAACTTCAACTTTTGGTTTCAAATGTCTCGGATAGTGATATCCGACAGATAAAGTTTCGGATAGCCTAACCACCGGTGCATGTGGCTGTTAAAGCTTTTATCCAGAAGATAAGAAATATATTAGTTTGAAGCAATTGAAAAAATATAGTTTTAGACCATTTCTTCGATGAAGAGCACATTATATATTTATTGAAGAATATTTTAATTTATTACAGCTATTTATGTACAAACATACATACATCTTAACCATATTTAAATATTTTAAACCGCAATGCATTGTTGAAAGGATGTTTGTCCATAGTTGACACCTCTTCAGGGGCGGACTGGGGGTCAAAGGGCCTACCGGGACTTTAAGAAAAAGGGCCACAGAATACAATAAATCTTAAAATGGTTAAAAATAAAAATTAATATTCCAGACATTTCTCGAAAGTAATTTTTTTATATTTATTGATTTTTTAATTAACATAGGTATTGACTGATATATATTGGATTTAAGTAAAAGGTATAGTTGGCTACGAAATCCCGAATTCCAAAATCCCGGAATGGCAAAAAATCCCGAATGCCAAAATCCCGAAAGACAAAATCCCAAATGGGCAAAATTCCGAATGGCTAAAATCCCGAATGCCAGAATCCCGATTGCCATAATCCCGAATGCCATAATCCCGAATGCTAAAATCCCAGTTGGCTTAGTACATTTTTTGGTATTAAAAATCGGGCGCGCGATTCTAGCCTTCATACATATTTTGTAATGTTTTGTAAGAATATTATTTATCTTCAATGAATAAAGTAGACGCTCGATTTAGTGAATCTCAAAATAGTGAACTATCCAAAATAGTGAACACACAAAATTTTATATACAAATGTATTTTGTATGAAAATGTCTCGGAAGTATTTAGGATTGCCTGAGAGCACTGAGGAATTGTCTCTGTTTTTTTATTAAACCTTAAAGAACGCTTTGTTTAACGCTTAAATAAATGTTAAAACATTCGCATCCAACAAAATGTACATTTTCGATCAAATTCTCCATTAGAAAGCTTTTAAAAACTCCCGCTCGAAAAAGTGAACAATCTTGAAAGAAAGAACAGGCCTGGTTTTTATTACTTCACTATATCGAGCGTCTACTGTAGTTGGTCAGTTTTTTGACAATTTCCTTTTGAAAAATGTTTATCTACTATCAAATTGATAATTGGCAATCATAATAAGAATGTGTAGTAACCCAAGCAGATGCTGAGAACAATTTATGTCACAATCCCAAAATCAACTTGTCCAAGTAAATTGATTTGATGTTGGAGATTTTCAACATGTTTTTTCATGAAACAAATAAAAGATATTATTTTGAATAACTTAAAACACTTATTTTATTGGATGCAACGATTGTAGAAAGGAATATCTAGGACAGACAAGAAGACCAATTTTGAAAAGATTCAAAGAACATTTTGCCCATGTAAAATACAATGAACCTGAGAAGTCGAGTGTAGCACAACACATGCTGGATAATAACCATAATTTTAGCTTACAAAATTTGAAATTAATTCGAAATGTTAATAATCTTTTTGAATTAGATGCATATGAATCTCTTTACATTGTTAAAAATAGAAATAATTTAATGAATAATGACGATGGACCAATAAAAGATCCAATTTTCAAAAAATTTTTATAATAGATCCTAAATTCACTATAAATTTGTTTGTGTAGTTTGTTTTGTTTGTATTGAGTTATTTGTATTTAATATCAATCAAAAATTTTGTTTGTATTATTATTTATATAAAACTTACTGACGATGGAAGCATTGCTTCCGAAATGCATTTAAGTAAATAAATAAATAAAGTAAATGTTTTTAAGTTATTCAAAATAATATCTTTTATTTGTAGGCGATGCGTGTTTTAGAACAAATAGATAATAATAATAATAATAATTTTAACTATATGCCTGTAAGACCTAAGGTCTTTTAAATGCAACCTGAATTGCATGGCACTAGTTAGAAAGAGTAGGAAGATAGGAAAGATTTGGCACAGTGGATTGAGATCAAGGTGTTTATTATCTCATTAAATCTCACGGGTGGCGTCCAGTTAAGCTGGGAGAATATAGAAAAGAATGCTGCCTAGAATGGGGCTCGAACCCACACCTCTAAGCTAGCAGTCAAGCACTACATCCACTGCACCATTGCCACCCGCAATCGATATTACACGGAAACGGAAAAAGAACATTGTCTTCTCATTATTTGTAAAGAGTAGACATAGATTCGTTTGAATAAAACTTAAACTAAATAAAAGTTACGATTGGAAACTATTGTTTTTTTTTTTTAATCATTAAAGAAGAATTCAATTAATGTATCTCAAGATTTATAAGTGATTATTTATTTTAAAATTACTTTTATAGACAATGTCATGATGCCAAGGCGAGCAGAAATCAAAAGCTATACAAAACAGTTTGATTTCTTTGAAATTACTGAATAGTACTAAAAAAGTATTGAAATTCGGGATTCAGTCCCAAACGTTTTCGGGATTTTTTGTCATTCGGGATTTTGTCAATACGGGATTTTGGCTTTCGGGATTTTGTCCGTTCGGGATTTTGGGTATTCGAAATTATGGCATTCGGGATTTTGGCATTCGGGATTTTTTGCTATTTCGGGATTTTGGCATTCGGGATTTCGTACCCGTCCCCATTTTCTTTCTTGAAAATATTCAATGCGTTTCATTTCTTGTGATTGCACAATAACCGAAGCTTAAAAAAATTATTTCTAACAATTTATTGAAAATTAGAAATATGAACATTTAGAATACTTTTTGTTTCATCCCATAATTTTTTTGACTAGCGTAATTTTGTTTTGACTAAACTGAAAATTACACCCACTTAAGGTCGTAAAATTAATGCTTTCGGGATTTTGGCATTCGGGATTTGGTACCCTTCCCAATAAATTGAAGTCGAATTTTCTTCAATTTTTTTTCTCGAGTGAATCAAATAAATTATTTGCTATAATTTCACAATTTTTTACTGTAGCATGATTTTTCTGATTGAAATTTTTGATATTGAATGAAAAAATAAAGGCTGGTGATTTTGATCACCAATATCTCGGCAGTTTCAAAAATTTAAATTAAATAAGGTACTTTTACAACTATTTCTCCAGTAACAGTAGCTCTGATTAATAAAAATTACGAACAAATATTTTAGTAGACCATTTGCAAATTTTCAATTATTGAACAATCCTAATCTTAGGGCAAGTATGTTCACACCCCGTCAACTTTAATCAATGATTATTCTAGTTGATTATCATTCAATGCGTTTTTTCAGCAAAATTTTCAACAGAAAATCTATAATTTGAGCACTTTATTTGAGAAATCACTAATTCGCTGATTTTGCTTGATAAGTGGAATTTAATCAAAGATTTCCTGAAATTTCTTTTGCTCATCATTGGTTAAGACGATGTACTTTTTTGCAAAGGCCTTAGATAAAATTTATAGAAAAACCACAATTTGGACAAAATTTTATCACTAGGTATCACAAAATGCCAGCTTCACTTCTAACTGTCCGTGTTCTTTTACAAAAAAAAATGTACTTTCTAAAGCTCACTCACCATAAACAAACATCAACTTTGTTTATGGTGAGTGACTGATTACTTCTAACAATAATTGATTTGACAGATATACTGGAAAATGGGAAGATGATTATTTCAAAAACCATGTTCAAACTGAAATTAAAGTGAATAAACGCTCAATGATAATCACAGATTCGTTACTATGGATTAAACAGAATCAGTGCTAATCTAGTTGCAGATCTTACCCACTGTGAACAAACTGGCCCTATGCTAGACCAAGAACCAAAGCAAAAAGAGCAAGTTCATAATGCAATCAACTACTTAATTGATTTTTGTTCGAAAATGTTGATGGGTGACCCCCGAATGTTAATACAAGTTGGCGAGCATCAGCTGCCATTTTGGAAATCACGTTTTATCAAATATCTTTTGAATCGTGAATCGACAAAAGTAGTATTATTTTTCTCTTAGTTTTTGGGAAATAAAAAAAAACGAAAGGTACATACCTTCTCCCAAAAGAAGATTTAATAATATATCGTACTTCTTTGTCTTTGCCTATTATAAACTTAACAAAACAAACAAGAAATTAGAAAAAGTACCTTCTGTTATCTCTTTTTACTTTTCCAAAAACTTAGAAAAAGAATATACAAATTAAAAGTGGTGCTTAACTACACAAAATTTTGAAATAACAGTCAACTTGAAAAAAAAGTTCACATTTGTTTCAAAAATATTGACTTACAAATTTAATTTCTCAAAAACTTTCCACTAAAAAAAACTTGATTCAAAAAATAAATAAAAGAATAGAATATTAGTTTTCAAAAAAAAAAAAAATAAGAAAATTGCAGAAAAAAAGGCTCTTGGCCTGTTAATTCATCATTTTATAAAACATCTACTTACTTAACAATCATTTTTTTTAACTAACTTTTCTTTTATATTCTAAGAAAAGCTTTTTGTACCTTTTTGCGTCAAAATAATATCGTCGCAAGACATTGAAGCAGCATTTTGCGCAATCTCCACAGTGTTTTTGTTTTTTCTTGTTTCTTTCTGTTTTTTAACGTTCGTCCTCTGCCTCATCATTAGCCGCATTTCATTATTCCCATGATCTGATCCGGATCCAGAATTGCAAAAGCAAAATGGGATCCTGTTTTTTATCTGGATCCTATTTCAGTGATCCAAAAATTGCTATGTGAATTATCTCAGTATAGCGCAAAGAAAAGAGGCAACAGATGCATGAAACATAAGCAAACTTAAGGCAAAAGAGACGGGTATTTAACACTCATGTTTGTTTTATTTATCATGATCTGATCCGGATCAGATAAAATACGGCAATTTATTCTCATCTTTTGAATTCAGGTTATGCACCTAACTTTCAGATATTTTAAAGTAGGTACTCGTCATTGACAGCAATTTTTATTTATTTTTATTTTGCATATGTATTTAGTTTTTTGGAACTGAAAAATTTTTCTATCAACTTTTGAATAACTAAAGATCCGTAGAGGCCACCAACCGAGTTTTGGAGGAATCCAAAGGTTAATAGAGCCCACCAACCGATTTCTGGGGGCCTCCAGAGATCTGTAGAGGCCACCAACCGAGGTCTGGAGGCCTCCAGAGATCCGAAGAGATAACCAACCGAGTCATTGGGGCCTCCAGAGATCCGTAGAGGCCACCAACCGAGTTCTAGAGGTTTCCAAAGATTTATAGAGGCCACCAACCGAATTCTGGAGGCCTCCAGAGATCTGTAGAGGCCACCAACTGAGGTCTGGAGGCCTCCAGAGATCTGTAGAGGCCACCAAACGTGATCTGGGGCCTCCAAATATCCGTAGAGGCCACTAACCGAGTTCTGGTGGCCTCCAGAGATCCGAAGAGACAACCAACCGAGTCCTCGGGGCCTCCAGAGATCAATAGAGGCCACCAGCCAAGTTCTAGAGGTTTCCAAAGATTTAAAGAGGCCACCAACTGAATTCTGGGGGCCTCCAGAAATCTGCAGAGGCCACCAACCGAGGTCCGTGGAGGCCACCAAACGTGATCTGGGGCCTCCAAATATCCGTAGAGGCCACTAACCGTGTTCTGGTAGCCTCCAGAGATCCGTAGAGGCCACCAATCGAGGTCTGGGGGCCTCCAGAGATCTGTAGAGGCCACCAACCGAGGTCTGGAGGCCTCCAGATATCTGTAGAGGCCACCAACCGAGGTCTGGAGGCCTCCAGAGATCCGTAGAGGCCACCAACCAAGGTCTGGAGGCCTCCAACTGAGTTCTGGGGGCCTCCAAAGATCTTTAGAGGCCACCATCTGAGTTTTTGAGGCCATCAAAGATCCGTAGAGGCCACCAAGCGAGTTTTTGGGGGCTTCAAAATATCCATTTTGATCCACAAAAAGTCTATATTTAGTGTGAGTCCAATTTTGTTATGACAATTTTTTCTTAAAAAAAAAAACTTTTTGCATGCCCGGGGGCCCACCGGGCAAAATCCCGGTTGCCCGGTGGCCCAGTCCGCCCCTGCACCTCTTGTGGTCTCTTCTTTTCTTCTTTATTTTCGAATAGGGATATATTTTTCTTCTTGCTTGTAGGCCAAAATCCTGGCTCCAACGTTGATGATGGGTTACTGACACATGTATCCTTCGAAATATTGTGATTTCGCTTTAAATCAATCCGCCGCGGTTCGAACTGAATTCAAATCTTTAAAATGCTAAACTGCTACGAGTCTCCGTCGAAATATTGTGAATTTCGCTTTAAATCAATCCGTCACGGTTCTAATTAAATTCAAATCTTTGAAATCAATGACAATTTAAATCAAAACGACAATTTTGTTTTGTTTTGACAGCAAAAAATTTAATTTTCAGTATGTTTTTGATGTTTTATGTTGTTCTCAAACTGTAAGTGTCTAGTAAATTTATCCACCGGTTAGTTTATCCGAGACTTTGACGATGAAACAGAAAATAAAAAAAAATTGTCCAAGGGAAGATTGATCCGGAGTGTACACATTAAAAATTCAAGCTTTCTCGTTTTCGCTTTATTTTGGAAATATTTTAAATAAATAACAGCAACTTTTATCTACTGGATAGGGTTATGTGTCGGATATCTATCCGAAACTTTAACCGGAACATTTGAAACTGGCCCATAGAAAAATATTTTGTTGTTTAAGGGCCAGTTTCAAATGTTCCGGTTAAAGTTTTGGATAGATATCCGACACATAACCCTATCCAGCAGATAAAAGTTGCTGTTATTTATTTTCTGTTTCATCGTCAAAGTCTCGGATAAACTAACCGGTGGATAAATTTACCAGACATTTACAGTTTGAGAACAACATAAAACATCAAAAACATACTGAAAATTAAAGGGAAAAGGTCAAAATCCCGCCGATCAAAATCCCGCAAGTCGAAATCCCGCCAAATAAAATTACTAATTATGTACACGAATCCCGCCAGTCAAAATCCCGCCGATCTAAATCCCGCCGCAAGAATCCCGCCAGTAGCCTGCTACTATTTTGCGGGATTTTCAATACTTTTTTAAAATAATCCCAACTTTTTAGGTACTTTTTCATACTTTTGAAACAATATTTTATTTTAATTAGTGAATTTATTTTTATTGGAATAAAAAGTATATAAGCAGTTGTGTTTTGGCATTGGCAATTTGGCATTTATGTATCTTCTTCTTTAGTTCTTCTTAGAACTCCGTAGAGGTAAGACCTCGAGGTAATAAGAGAGATAGAAATTGTATTTTATTTTGGTTTTGTGGGGACGAAACGACCACGACTAGAAGGACGAGAACGGCGGTGACGACGACCACGACCACGGCGACGGCCACGATGCCGGCGATGTGATGGCCTTGACTTGCCGTCTCGGCATCAACTCGCTAAAGTCTTGCCTTGGTCGTGGTTCACAGAGCCGTGGATCTGGACGTAGGTGGATCTGGATCTGGATCTGGACAGAGGTGAGTCTGGATCTGGGCAGAGGTGGGTCGGGATCTGGGCATAGGTGGTTCTGGATCTGGGCATAGGTGGGTCTGGATTTGGAAGAAGGCGGGTCTGGATCTGGACATAGGTGGGTCTGGATTCTGGACAGATGTGGGAATTTTTTTCGGTTTGGGTGATGGGGAACGGAAGTCTAAAAGAAGACAGAGGTGGGTCTGGATTCTGGAAGCAGGTGGGATTTTTTTTTTTTTTTTTTTTGAAACAAAATTATATAGAAATATAAAATTTTTGGAAATTTTTTTTTTTTGAAAAATGTAAAAAAAAACAAGATTTTTTGAAGAAAATTTCAACTAAAAATTAAACTTTTCTCAATTTTTTTTCGGTTTTTAATTTTCTTCGAAATATGAATGATAGGTACAGTTGCTCAAGAAAACTTGACATTGGTGCTCAATTGATGCATCGCATTATACAAAAATTCGACTTATATCTTTAAAAGCGATTTGCGGCTAAACTAAGCGTCCTAGAGGCATCAAAGTTTGCATCTTTAAACTTGATTTGCAGCTAAACTATCCGTCCAAGCGACTTTAAATGCAAAAGAAACTTTACATACACCCAACTTCGCACCCACCCCAAATCCTATAATGAGCCCAAGCAGGGGGGTTGCAGGGGGGCAGCATGCCCCCCCATACATACCTCACTGTTTATTCGCGTTTATTTTCCACCCAAGGTAGTGTTTCTCAAGAAAACTTGACACTGGCGCTGAATTGATGCATCGAATCATACGAAAAATCAACTTTCATCTTTAAACGCGATTTGCGGCTAAACTAAACGTCCTAGAGGCATCAAAGTTTACATCTTTAAACTTGATTTGCGGCTAAACTATCCGTCCAAGCGACTCTATATGCAAAAGAAACCTTACATTCACCCAACCTCGCACCCACCCCAAATCCTATAATGAGCCCAAGCAGGAGGGTTGCAGGGGGGCAGCATGCCCCACCATACATACCTCACTGTTTTTTCTTGTTTATTTTCCACCCAAAGTAGTGTTTCTCAAGAAAACTTGACACTGGCGCTGAATTGATGCATCGAATCATACGAAAAATCAACTTTCATCTTTAAACTCGATTTGCGGCTAAACTAAGCGTCCGTCCTAGAGGCATCAAAGTTTGCATCTTTAAACTTGGTTTGCAGCTAAACTGTCCGTCCAAGCGACTTTAAATGCAAAAGAAACTTTACATACACCCAACCTCGCACCCACCCAAAATCCTATAATGAGCCCAAGCAGGGGGGTTGCAGGGGGGCAGCATGCCCCCCCATACATACCTCACTGTTTATTCTTGTTTATTTTCCACCCAAGGTAGTGTTTCTCAAGAAAACTTGACACTGGCGCTGAATTGATGCATCGAATCGCACGAAAAATCAACTTTTATCTTTAAACGCGATTTGCGGCTAGAGGCATCAAAGTTTACATCTTTAAACTTGATTTGCGACTAAACTAAGCGTCCTAGCGACTTATAAAATGCATATTCGTGATCTTGGAATGTCCCGTTCCCAAAAATCAAAATAAAATTGGTAAAAAAGTTTTTCCAAATCTTTCAAAAAAAATATTTTCAGTTTTTTTGGTTAAACTTTAGCGATTTTTGTTGTCTTTTTTAAATTTTTTTTCGAATTATGTGTGAATGATATTTTTTTCTTTAAATGCAAAAGGAACTTTGCATACACCCAACCTCGCACCCACCCCAAATCCTATAATGGCATGCCCCCCATACACACCTCGTTGTTTATTCGTGTGTATTTGCCATCCTCAACTAATGCATCGCATTATACGAAAAAATCGACTTCAATCTTTAAACGCAATTTGCAAATTGCATAAGAAACAAAAATATTAATGAGCTGTCGCAAAGTAGTAAACGGCGGGATTTTGATCGGCGGGATTTTGATCGGCGGGATTTTGATTTTCGGGATTTTGGTTTCCGGGATTTTGAAAAACGGGATTTTGATACGCGGGATTTCGACATACGGGATTTTGATTCGCGGGATTTCGACCCCAACCCCCTTCAACGAACTCAAAAATAAAAAATGTTTTTCCCGTTTCCATATTGAAAAAACCATACTCACACTTTCGAAACACTTATAATTATAATGATGTGCGGATACCTTTCGGGCAATACAGTTGGTAAGCAATAATTGCTTATAAAAAGAAAATGTTAAGAACAAAACCAAAGATAATATAACAAGTAAAGATGTCGCACGTAGAATAAAAATCTGTGCCCAAAAATATAAATCACCATGCTTACATCTGTTTTCCCTCATATTCTCTCTGCATTCTTTTGCTATTTTGTTGCTGGACCTATGCCTACCAAAGGAAAAAAATTCATTTAATGTTCAGAGTTTGGCTTCTGTCAGTAGGAAGAAAAGAGATGGGTACCTGAGTATGGACTATTTTAGTTTGTTCATTTTTTCTTTCCTACAGAAAGATCGAAAGAAAAATGTGTCGGAAATGAATTGCCTGTGTTTTGTTTTTTTTTTTTCTTCGAGAGATTTAGATTTTTTTCTTGGTTGGGTTCATCGTCCTTGTGTATTGTTGTTGTATGTTGTGCTTGGCAAATGCATTAAGAAAAAAAAAAGATAATGAATGAGAATGAAATATACCTACCTACCTACTTACATACAATATAGATTTTTTTTTATTTTCTGGACTCTGAAGTTTTGTCGATCAGAATCAAAACGAAAGAAATTTAAGTTTGAAAATAATAGGGAACGAATTAGGTATTTCAACTCTCATGTAAATCAATGATTTCTTGTAATTTCATTGGTTTGATCAAAATTATGATTACGATGATCTTACAAATTATGTATTTTCGTAAGGTAGGTATTTATGTACATACTTAGCTATATCGTCCTTCAATCTGTGAGGGGTGGGTGTTTTTGTGCCATTGTTTTCTCTAAGTAGGTAGTAGGTACGTCGTGGAATCTCCCTCTATACCTATTTAGTTTGCAGTTTTGCATTTAGGATTTTTTTACTGACAAGAGATTATAAAATATTTTGAATTAGGTTGGAAATTAATGTTTACTGTATGAAACTTGGAGACCTTTTACAGAAAATATACTTATGTTTTAATAAACAAAAATGGTCTGTATGTTGTTTTAGTCCAGTAACTATATACATTAGACCTTGCGTCAGGTCCGGTAGTTCTGATTTTTTGCTGAGTTGTTTATGATGTTGGCCTAGTATTAAATCTGATTTTTCGACCTCGAGCGCCGAACGCAACATTGGTAAAAATCCAAAAAACCGCGAATCTTTCGCGGTCTTTTCACTTATTGGCTATTTTAACCATTACGCCTAAACTTCCGAATAAAACATTGCTCTACGATTTCAACCTTACTAAATTTGCTTCAATTTGAGTCAAAAGCCGGTTCTGTAGACATAACGGTTTCCAAGGGACGGCATTTCAAAATATAGCAATAAAAAATTTAAAACAACAAGTAGTATATAAAACAGTATAATAACAAAAACATGGTCTTTGACCTATGCTGCATCAAAGCAATAGAGCGTGTAGATTGGGCCAAAAGAAGAAAACAATAGTACCGGATGGGGGGTATATATCCCCCCGTTTAGGCGGGAGGGGCAATTTTAAGAAAAGTTGACTTCAAATAGAAAAATAGCCCTAAAAATACAATGGTAATATCTGGACGAAAATCCATTCCTCATCTCAAAGCCAGAAATCCATTCTTTAATTTTTGTTTAAATAAAGTTTTTTTAGCTGATAGTTTTTGAAAAATTTACTTTCAAACTCAAAATTGAGAGAAAAAGACGATTTTTTTTTTTGTTAATCTATTTTTTTTTATGGTATTAAGTACTATTTTTGATTTTGATTTTCAATGCCCTTATTAATTCTTAGTTAAAAACTGAAAACCAAATGCTAAAATGACATCTAGTTTTTGAGAAAACTGAAATTAACATGATCAACTTCACTGTTTTCAGTCTAGTATCCTTTTTCTTCGGGGTGGGACAGCTCTGCCTCAGATGCGGTAGTTCTGATTTTTAGATGAGTTGTTTATGATGTTGGCCTTACCAATAATCCAAGTTTTCGACCTCGAGCGCCGAACGCAACTTTGTGAGATATGCATAAAACCGAGAAATTTTCGCGGTTTTTTCAGTTAATGGCTATTTTAACCTTTACGGCCTTGTTTGCGATCATAACTTTGCTCTACCATTTTAAACAAATTAAATGGGCTTCAATTTGAGCTAAAAATCAATTCAAATTGTGAAATTTTTCATCAACTTTTGTATTTAGAATGCTGCAAATCGAATTGAAGGGGGCTAATTCACCCCTTGTGTGAAATCGTTTGCCCCTTCTCAATGATTTTGTATAGCGTGTCATGTTGGCTTTATTTTAAGATCTTTATTATGAAGATCGGATGAGTAGAAACGGAGCCATGATTTTTTAAAGTCAACCATATAAATCTCGAACTAAAACATTCGCTTCAGATAACTCAGTGGTGGGTACTGAACTGAGTACTGTTTTAGTTCGAGTTTTATATGGTTGACTTTAAAAAATCATAACTCCGTTTCTACTCATCTAATGTTCATGATTAAGATCTTAAAATAAAGCCAACATGACACGCTACACAGTATAAGAAAATCATTGAAAAGGGGCAAACGATTTCACACAAGGGGTGAATTAGCCCCCTTCAATTCGATTTGCAGCATTCTAAATACAAAAGTTGATGAAAAATTTCACAATTTGAATTGAATTTTAGCTCAAATTGAAGCCCATTTAATTTTTTTGAAATGGTAGAGCAAAGTTATGATCGCAAACAAGGCCGTAAAGGTTAAAATAGCCATTAACTGAAAAAACCGCGAAAATTTCTCGGTTTTATGCATATCTCACAAAGTTGCGTTCGGCACTCGAGGTCGAAAACTTGGATTATTGGTAAGGCCAACATCATAAACAACTCATCTAAAAATCAGAACTACCGCATCTGAGGCAGAGCTGTCCCACCCCGAAGAAAAAGGATACTAGACTGAAAACAGTGAAGTTGATCATGTTAATTTCAGTTTTCTCAAAAACTAGATGTCATTTTAGCATTTGGTTTTCAGTTTTTAACTAAGAATTAATTAATAAGGGCATTGAAAATCAAAATCAAAAACAGTACTTAATACCATAAAAAAAAAAAATAGATTAACAAAAAAAAAATCGTCTTTTTCTCTCAATTTTGAGTTATAAAGTAAATTTTTCAAAAACTATCAGCTAAAAAAACTTTATTTAAACAAAAATTAAAGAATGGATTTCTGGCTTTGAGATGAGGAATGGATTTTCGTCCAGATATTACCATTGTATTTTTAGGGTTATTTTTTATTTGAAGTCAACTTTTCTTAAAATTGCCCCTCCCGCCTAAACGGGGGGATATATACCCCCCATCCGGTACTATTGTTTTCTTCTTTTGGCCCAATCTACACGCTCTATTGCTTTGATGCAGCATAGGTCAAAGACCATGTTTTTGTTATTATACTGTTTTATATACTACTTGTTGTTTTAAATTTTTTATTGCTATATTTTGAAATGCCGTCCCTTGGAAACCGTTATGTCTACAGAACCGGCTTTTGACTCAAATTGAAGCAAATTTAGTAAGGTTGAAATCGTAGAGCAATGTTTTATTCGGAAGTTAAGGCGTAATGGTTAAAATAGCCAATAAGTGAAAAAACCGCGAAAAATTCGCGGTTTTTTGGATTTTTACCAATGTTGCGTTCGGCGCTCGAGGTCGAAAAATCAGATTTAATACTAGGCCAACATCATAAACAACTCAGCAAAAAATCAGAACTACCGGACCTGACGCAAGGTCTCAGTACTATGAAACTACAAGGTTACTGGACTATTTATATAATGTAGGCATAGGCAGGTAAATACATACATACATATATAGATTTTTGTTTTGTTGTTTTTGAAAACGGCTAGGTAGGTAACAAAACTAAATAAATTAAGTTCAGTCAAGGAACCATGCTATTTTTGAGAAAAATTGTCGTCTTAGCACTTATTTTAAGAATACAAGGAGGTATTTGCAGATAGAAAAGCGGAAAGCGCTGCCAGAAGAGGAGATATCCGGGAATTGTACCAAATAGTCAAAGATGTTATCGGGAAAAAAAGCAACACCAATCATCCTGTAATGGATGTGGATGGCACACTTTTGGTATCAATTGAGGATCAGCTTCGTAGATGGAAGGACCATTTTTGTGCCCTGCTAAATGAGGATTCAGTTGAGCAGAGTGCTGAAGTGCCCCAACTAAACGAGATGCGCAGGTCCTATAGGGGTATTGACATCGAACCCCCGTCAGAATCGGAAATTCGTACATCAATAAATCTCCTCAAAAACAACAAGGCAGCTGGACTGGACGGAATACCAGCTGAATTCCTGAAAGCCGATCCCGTAGCAGCGGCTAGTATTTTACATCCGCTGATACAAAACATTTGGGAAAACGAAAGCTATCCCAGGGACTGGAAGGATGGTGTGATTGTTAAGTTGCCAAAGAAAGGTGACTTAAAGAATTGCAACAATTGGCGTGGTATCACCGTTTTGTCCGTTTTCCCAAAACTAATGGCAACAATCATACTCGAGCGAATAAAGGATAGAATCGAGTCTACACTCAAGAGGCATCAAGCTGGCTTCCGCAGTGGTCGATCGTGTGTCGACCATATCAACACCCTGCGTATCGTCCTCGAGCAGTCGATGGAATATCAATCACCGCTTTACCTCATGTTCGTGGATTTTGAAAAGGCCTTTGATCGAGTTAACCGAGAATGTATATGGAGATCGTTGCTTGGTAGAGGAATTCCACCAAAAATTGTTGCCATTATTAAAGAGTCCTACAACAACGCGAGGTGTTTTGTTTTGCACAATGGGCAGCTATCCGACTCCTTCGTAGTGCAACAGGGTGTGAGACAAGGGGATGTTCTATCGCCAATTCTCTTCCTGCTGGCGATGGACGACGTATTGACGGCCAGTGTAGGTACAGCTGAGCGACAGGGCATTCAATGGAGACCGTTCGAAAGGCTCAGTCATTTAGACTATGCCGATGACATATGTCTACTGGCAAATAACATCAGTGGGCTGAACGGGATGTGCCAAACACTGCAAGTGAAGGGAGAGTCGAGTGGTCTAAGAATAAACAGCAAAAAGACAAAAATAATGCTCACAGGCCGCTCCGTACAGCAGCGTATTATTCTACAGGAGACGCCAGTTGAAGTAGTCGAACAGTTCAACTACCTTGGCAGTATTGTTTCTGCAAACGGTGGTACGGATCTGGACGTTAAAAGTAGAATAAATAAAGCTCGTGCTGCCTTCGGTACTCTGTCCCCAATCTGGAAATCAAGTCAAATCTCCTTACGCACTAAGTTGAGATTCTTCGAATCCAATGTCAAATCCGTGCTGTTATATGCTTGTGAAACCTGGAAAGTCACGTCTATCATTTCGAAGAAATTGCAGGCTTTTGTGAATCGCTGTCTTCGCCACATCCTAAAGATTCGATGGCCACAAATAATATCAAATGAGGAATTGTGGCGCAGGACAAGTCAAGAGCGGCTGGACGTCGACATAAGAAAGCGTAAATGGCGTTGGATTGGTCACACACTGAGGAAACCAAACGATGAAATTGCAAAGCAGTCCTTTGAATGGAATCCTCAGGGTGCACGGCGGGTTGGAAGACCAAGAACAACATGGAAATCAACTGTCTTAGCGGAAGCAGAATCCCAGAGAAAGACGTGGCCACAGCTAAAGTACCTTGCAGCAGACCGTGAAGGATGGAGACGTTTTGTTGACGCCCTATGCCCCAGCCGGGGTTACAGGACACGATGATGATGATTTGCAGATATAAAAATAATCTAAAAGAGAGAAATACTTACTTACTTACTAGCTACTACTTACTATACGCAAGAAAAACATTCATCAACAAAAGAAACACGCGTTTATCTCAAAATGGCAAAAATACAGATAGGTAGGTATCTACTTTTTTCTTCTTAGCACGGCAGTATCTATATATTAATACGTAAACACTTTTCTATATCTCCCTTTTTAGCTGACTTAATGGCATCGTATTTTCATAATTTTTTTTTATTTGAAAGGTATAGCCAATCGCTCTGGCAGAATCTAATTTTTATATTCATATGTTGTCATTAAAACATTAATGGAGAAATGTCGAATTTCGACCATGGGGCGATACTAGTTAGAATAAAACTGCTAAGTAGATTTTTGGTAAGATTCTTACATCAAAAAATATAATTTACATAGGTTCATATGGAGGCCTCAGAGCCAGTAGCGGATCCAGGTTTTGGCTGTGGGGGGGGCTTGGAGTTCCCTTAGACACATCTTTTTAAAAAAATGCCCTACCGACCCAAATTTTCTTTTCTCAGAAAGTACGCTGGTCGGTAGGTTAGGTTAGGTTAGGTTGAAGTGGCTGCCAGTCGTGGGGACCGACACACTTAGACCATGAGTTGGTTCATTGTGATACCACAAGAATCCAGGAAACCCTTTTCCCTACTCGGTGAACCATTTGGAGCTTCTTATGAAGCGTAATAGACTGCCAATGTCTAAGTTTATCAGATCACTAGGATCATTGAAGTAGAACTCACCAAGGTGAAGTCTTCGTCTATGAGACAGAGCAGGGCACGTGCATAGAAGGTGAGGGATCGATTCTATCTCCTCCTCATCCATACAGCTTCTGCAAAAATCGTTAGCGAATACGCCAAGACGCGTTGCGTGCTTGCCTATGAGGCAGTGTCCGGTTATAACACCAAACATGGAGCTGATGTGCAATCTGCTTAGAGATATCAAACGCTTAGATCGTTTTAAATCCATTACTGGCCAGATTTGTTTTGTTGCCAAACAAGTGGTGATATCATACCACCTAAGATTTGTTCTCTCTAAGGCATCTTGCTTCAGCAAAAGTTTACATGTAGCAATGGGTATACCTATTTCTGCCTTACTAGGTAGAAGGGGTAAAGTTGTACCATTTTTAGCGAGTTCATCGGCCTTACAATTACCTGGGATGTCCCTATGCCCCGGCACCCAACACAGGTGAATATTAAACTGTTGTGCCATCTCCAACAGAGACGAACGGCAATTTAGGGCTGTTATAGAGTTAGTAGAGACCGATTCCAGGGATTTAATAGCTGCTTGACTATCCGAGAAGATGCGGATATCTGTAGTTGATATCACGTTTTCCTTCAGCCAAGATAAGGCTTCTTTAATCGCCATAAGTTCCGCCTGGAACACGCTACAATGATTAGGAAGACGGAATGAGAGACTTAATTTAAGTCTTTCTGAGTACACACCGCCACCCACCCCTTCATCAGTTTTCGATCCGTCCGTGTAGATATGAACCGATTCATCTTCCAAGAAAGCCATATCCTCCCAGAGGGTTCTAGAAGGAATGGTGACTTGAAAGTTTAAACCGAATTGTGGTTTTGGGATGGTGTAGTCAATGTGACTAGGTAGTGACCTGAATGAATTCAGAATGATGGAATGGCCAATATTATTGCTGTACCATTGTGAGGAAGCTTGTAGGCGTATGGCTGTATTTGCAGCCACCTGTTTGCTAAATATATCGAGGGGAGTCAGATATAGCAGAACGTCTAGAGCAGCAGAGGGTGTCGTGCGAAGCGCACCACTTATGCATAAACAAGCCGAACGTTGTACTTTGCTTAGTCTGTCGCAGTTTACCGCTTTATCTAGAGCAGTCCACCATACTGCAACACCATATGTGAGAATCGGTCTAATCACCGATGTGTATAGCCAATGAGTAATACGAGGTTGAAGGCCCCATTTGTTCCCAACGGCTTTTTTGCATGAGAAGAGTGCCACTGTGGCCTTCTTGACTCTTTCTTGTATATTAGGTTTCCAACTTAACTTTTTGTCTAAAATAAGACCCAAATATTTTGCCTGATCAGTAAATGTTAATGGAACACCTTTAATAGAGGGAGGATCTACATGAGGGATTTTATATTTCCTTGAGAATAGAACAAGTTCTGTTTTATGAGGGTTGACGCCCAGACCACACCGGTCTGCCCAATTGGTTAGCCTATTTAAAGCGTTTTGTAAGAGTTCTTTTAAGGTGGTAGGATGCTTTCCTGATACGGCAATAGCAACATCGTCCGCATAGGCAATCACTCTGTAACCCTCCTCTTCCAGGCATATTAGCAGCTCATTTACCACCAAGTTCCAAAGAAGGGGAGAAAGGACACCGCCTTGAGGCGTACCTCTACTAACATACCTTCTAGCAGAATAGCTACCTAGTTTTGAGTTGATAACCCTGCTCGTCAGCATTTGGTTAATCAATTCTCCAAGCGAACCATCTACCTTCAGAGATGTCAGCGCAGATGCGATTGCAGATGCGTCGACATTGTTAAAAGCGCCTTCTATATCTAAGAAAGCAACCATGGTGAACTCTTTATGATGGAGGGAATATTCAATGGTTCTTACTAAACTATGTAAGGCCGTTTCTACAGATTCCCTTTGCAGTAAGCATGTTGACTCGTAGACAAAAGTCGCGTGTCAATGCATGATCGTATGTGGATATCAATCAATCGTTCAAATGTTTTTAGAAGGAATGATGATAGACTAATAGGTCTGAGATCCTTTGGGTTTACTTGGGAGCACTTTCCAGCTTTGGGTATGAACACAACCCTAACCTCTCTCCAAGACAAGGGGATGTATACGAGTGCTAAGCAGCTTGTATAGATAGACTCCAGAATTGGCAGAATTAAATCTTTATTCATCTGGAGTTTGGCTGGTATTATGCCATCTGGTCCCGCAGACTTGTAAGGCTGAAAGCTGTTGAGCGCCCATTGCAGTTTTTCCCTTGTAATCAGACCTTGTGGATAGCTTGAATTCATATCAGACCTATTACGGTCGAAGCTATTGATGTTTTGGGAGCTACCAGGGAAGTGAGTATCCAATAGCAAGTTAAGCGATTCTTCGCAGGAATTTGTCCATGAGCCATCAGCATTTTTTAAGCAGCTTGGCATTACTGGATTAGTAGAGAGAATTTTTCTTAGTCTAGATGCCTCTGAAGTTTCTTCTATTTTTCCACAGAAATGTCTCCAAGAGGATCTCTTTGACTTTCTCAATGCTTTCTTATACAGTTTGAGGGTTATTTTATAAGATTCCCAATCTGACACTTCACGAGTGCTTTTAGCTCGATTGAAACACTTGCGACAGTCTTTCCTGAGCGGTTCAAGCCCAGAATCCCACCAATGTGGTTTCTTTTTCCCCCTAACTAGAGTAAGTGGGCAGGATGTAGCCATGGATTTGTTGAGGGCTAATGTGAGATCATTGACCTTACAGTCAAGTTCATTATTATTAGAAGGAGGATTTAAGAGATCTGGTTTTAAAAGCCCCTGGAGTGTAATCCTATATTTGAGCCAGTCGGTTTTCCGAGGGTTTCGAAATTCAACGCGGCAAGGAGGTTCATCGATGAGACTGAATTGAATGTATCTGTGATCGGAGAACGAGTGTTCATCCGACACTTTCCAATTCGAGATCTTATGATGAATGGTATCTGAGACAAGAGTAATATCTAATACTTCCTGTCGGTTTTTAGTGATGAAGGTAGGTTCATTACCCACATTACTTACTATAAGGTTAGTACTTAAGATAAAATCAAAAAGAGACTCACCTCTATCATTGATATCAGTACTTCCCCATACTGTATGATGGGAGTTCGCATCACTCCCAATGATGAGGCAAATCTTCTGCCGTTCTGCATGCGCAATCAGTCTCTCCAGTGTATGACCGGGGAGAGGGCCGAGGTGGTCATGGCCCAGATACGCCGACACTAGCCAGTACGTCTCATTGGCCGTTTCGAGCCTTGCGGCGGTGATATCTCTGTCGCTGAAATCAGGGAGTAAATATACATTAGTGCTACGCTTAACTAGTGTACAAGATCTAGGGTCACCTTTATCAGACGCATACAGTACGTAGTATCCAGGAGTCCTGAGTCCACTAACAATGGATTTAACAATCCACGGTTCTTGGATCAGGACAATATCCTCTCCATTCCTGGATAAACGGAGAAGAAGGGAGGCCGAAGCCTTAATGGAGTGTTGGAGATTAATCTGGACTAACTGCAGCATTTTGGCTACAATTAGGCAGATCAACCTCCACCACGGTTTCATTGAGTTCCTCCGAAGATGAGCCCAAAAGCTCATCCTCACCCAAGGGAACAAGGTTGATGAAGTCTTCAGTCTCCATATCGGTTAGACTATCGACATTAGTAGAAGACTGTACCGTGATCGAGGATGACCGGGATTCCTCATCACCAATCGATGGAAAGGTGATGGATGCACCAGGGTCCTCTACCACGGACACAGCTTCAGTGTTTAACAGAGGGACGCGTTCCGCGTCAACCTCATCTTTTGTATACACCTTCAGAGAGATCGAATCGAACCCATACCGAATCATGCCTTTGGTCTGCGCTAAGGGGGCAAGGGAATCCTTATTGATCACGATAATCGCGCTTCTATAAAGACCCCTTACCTCCTCAAGCTTTGCGACTTTCCAGTCATGAGTCGGTAATGAGGGGTTGCTCAACTTGACTATCTGGAGTATTTCCTCCATGCAAGAGGGCTCGGCTGGTATCCAGATGCGGGCTCTAGGTCTGCACGGGATGTCTTCCCTAGCAACAACTTCGAGCTTCGCACCTGGCCAGACCTCGTCCAACCTACTGACAGCAAGCTTATACAGATCGCACGATCTCAGATCCTCACAGACGATGAGTTTGACATGCCCTTGATGCCAACCGCCATCGCCTGTGAGAGGAGGTGGTCCCGGATTATCCCTCATGAGACTCAAGAAGCCTGCCGAGAGCTTCATTCTGACCACCTGCCATTGATCAGGAGAAATCGTACCATCAATATCGCTCCTGTCGATAACCGCAACCACGATCTTGTTCTTGTTTTTGAGAGCGTCGCTATAGGATCTGGATCCTCCGGAATGGAGAGTGCTGGCGTTATGCACTTTGGGACGCTTGGGCACCGGAACGGTTTCATCCAGAGACCTATTACGCTTCGACGTAGAGTCGTCGCTGGTCTGCGCATTCGCTAGAATGCTCTGGGCCCATTTGATCCTGGGGTCCTGCTCCAGCATCCCTTCGACCACCGGTTTATTACCGAGGGTCTTCAGGAGCCTAGCAGCTGACCGCCTGACCCTATAGCCGCCCTTCGACGGTCTATTTCGACGGCTCTCGCGCGATGGTCTCGGGAGAGAACCCAACCCAGCGGTAGTAGGACCGTTTTTCACAACCCTGGCACCACTAAGCCAGGCCCCCCCTCGAGACGTACTCGGGAGAGCTGTATTATCTCTGGTAGTGGTGGGATCGTTATTCACAACCCCCATCCCACTACTAAAATTAGGTATTACTACCACATCACTACTCTCACTGAGATTAGTATCAGATGAGGGGCCATGACATGCCACAGCCTCCCCACTGACACCAGCCCCAGGAGTAACAGCAAACAGCTTTGTCGCCGTACTGCTGCCCGGTTTAGAAGAGGAACCGGTCTTAAATTCTTTTTCTTCTTCTAATGTTTTTTGTTTGTTTGTTTTGTTTTTGTTTGACATAAAATTTTGGACCCACGAGTATCGAATAAAGGGTGGTCACTCTACACAGGGATTCGTGTATGCAGAGAAGGCAAGCTGATCCGAAAAGTGCCAAAAATCGGATACTCCGTTAACGACTGAGCTAGTATTTTTAATTGGGCCCCCAGCCAGGCTGATCATCGGCACGGGTCGTATAACACCTTAGATCCAGCCCAATAGGAAAGTTGGAGTGGGTGAGGAAGGGAATATGATAAGAAAGAGTGGCAGACAGCCATTCGCCGTACTGTCAAGGAAAGGATTAATGTGTTTAGGAAAACACGTCGAACAGCGATACGCCGTACCGACATGGAGGAAACCTCGATGAACAGCTTTTCGCCGTGCCTCCGAGGGGGATAACGTTGGACAGCTATTCGCCGTGCCGACGAGGGACAAGGATGGATAAGGATTGGGAAGGTTTAGGAAGTGAAGCGCCCTTTGGTTTCAGGACTCATCTGGAGTTAAACTCGAGAATCTTTGACCTTACTCAGCTTCTACAACTCGACAAGTTCGACGCTCAGGTAGAAGACGCTGGTCGGTAGCTGAATTAAAAAAAAAATTTGTATAGTGCAAAAATATAATGTACTTAATAGGAAAATTCTGCAAAATTGTATGATTGGAAATGGAGCATATAGAATTAGTGAGCTTCAGCTGCTATTTTAAAAAGACGCTTTAACCAGCTTCTAAACAAAGACACATCGTATATAAGAAAGTTGTTAGGATATGTTTATAGGAACTTTAAATAAGTAAGGTACCTTTCTTTAATTTGAATATTTCTTGTAGGATTTATAAATACTCATCCTACAGTACTTTGTCTAACTTTAGACAGCCGTATACGTCCGAATAGTTATTGATAAACTTTGTAAGTTACTGTTCTCCTTAAATTTTTTAACTTGGACAACGGAATTGGTTGTCCAAGATTTGATTAACAAGACTGTCTGTTTTTGACACTAACGTAAGATCCATGCGAAAATATATGGACAAAATTGAAACAAAAGGGCGTAACGCCAAGGAGGGCAGCTATATTTATATTCCATCTAAATGGCTTTAGTCTATCTGGATTGATATTTCGAACTTCGTGTTCAACATTCCGATCATTAACTATTTTCAGTGAATTCCCTTCATATTTTTTTGGCAATTGAAATCTTAAATAAAAATAAATAAATTGGGTGGCGCAACAGCTCATGGAGAACCAGGGCCTAGTGACTTACAACTCACAACCATTCCTGTGTGCGTGTTTGTTGGCAGGAATGGAGGGGACCTACAGTTTTTTGCCGAGTCCGAACGGCTAAATTGAGAAGCACTTTTTCATGACAAGTATACTCTTGGAGGATTTGTCAGTTCCTCGCAAGAGGCAGTACCTCGAATAAAACATTTCTGTTTTTAGGTGGCACGGCTGGGAATCGAACCCATACCTTCGGCATGACAGTCCTACGCACTAACCATCAAGCCACGAGGTACTACGGCAATTGAAATCTTACAGTATGACGAAGATTTGAAAAAAATTTGAGTCAAAATTTTAAAAAAAATTTTGTCTGCCCTTCAATTTCTATTTATTTATAGTTATACGAGTATTTGTTTCATATCAAAACAAACATGTATTTATATTACACTTTTTAAAGAAAAAACATTAACCGTTACAGCTGATTTTTTACATTTCGAAAACGAGTTCGAAGTGAATTGAAATTCTTTTTCATTTCATTTAATGAATATTGCTCGCGGGAAGAGCTCTCTAATCTATCGTTGGAGCACAAAGGAAATCACAAGAGAAACTAAGATCAAAAATTGCTTAATCTTAAAGCAGTCTTTGAAATCGTCAAAATATCCTTCGGCACACGAACACAATCTGATATAAAAACGTAAGTTTCATTTTCTAAAACAATAAGGGTAATCATGCAACAGTGTAAGTTTTAAACTTCGTAAATCTTTCAAATTTTCCATACAAATTGTGACAGAATTACGAAGTTTTACACTTTACAACGTTTACGACGACTTTACATTGTTGCATGAATACCCATAATATTTTGATGTTATCATGCAAACTATCTATATCATTACCTATAGCATCCGTCGAATGAGCTGTGGAGCGAATCAGACTGAATTTTGACATCTTTACTATGAGCCAAATGTCAAAATTGAGCCTGACTCATTCGTCGGATTCTGTTATCAGGGTGATTTTTTACACCGGAAGCTGAGTTTTTAAACTAAAGCCCCAAAAGTTATCTGGGCTCAGCTAAGTCCGAAAAATACCAAGAGAAGTTGAAGAAAAAGGAAGCATTGATTTATTTTGTCAAACTTCATTTGATCTTTAAGAAATATCGATACCCAAGGAAATCTAGGTAACAATAATAGCATGAAGGTCAACCTCACTAGTTTCAATATAAGGACTTGGACAAAAACACAGCATTAGGTATGCATACTTACTAGCCCCAAACTTGTTGTTTCTTTAGTCCGATTCCCTAGGGACTTGGAAAAAACATAGCTCACATACAATTTGTTAAGCGTAAGCCCCAACCTCCATTTATCCCAACAACAGCTTTCATGCTAATTTTTTAGCTCTTGCCTCTTATTTTCGTCGGATTTCTTTAATGCCTTTGTTAGCCCTATCAGTGTTATAGTTTTCATCAGATTCCTTTGCAGGCTTAGGAAAACGCTTCGTAAAGGTTTAGCCCCAAGCCTCAATTTTTCGTCTTTATACCTTTAGGGTTTGAAAAAAATAGAGTCATTTGATTTTTTTTATAATTTCATCCAATTCTCTTGGGGCCTCGAAAAAAACACAGTTGCATATAATATGGTTCAGCCCAACAATTCGTTCAATTTCCCTAGGGCTTGGAAAAACACAGCTCACATGTAAATTTTTAAGCCACAATCTTAGTTTTGCTTGTCTAACTCTCTCCTCAATCAGCCGTGGGGGGGGCTTCAGCCCCTATAGCCCCCCCTCTGGATCCGCCACTGCTCAGAGCTGTACCGAACCAAGTCATGTTTTGTTTTTTATTTTTTATTTAGGTATCTACCTACCTACATCAAATGTCTGTTAAGATGATAATCTTGCAATTTATGGATTTGTTTTAAATTTGGAAGACATTTATGCTACTAGACAATTATATTACATATATAATTATATATATTATAGATATATAAACTTACACGACAATTTTTTAAACTTTTCTAAGACCAAAATAATAGTTTTTGGCCAAACTGCCCATATTTTTTTACCTGTAACGAAAATTCAATTTTTCTGTTTTTTAACTTTTGTATGGAAGGATCTACTGTTATTTTTACACAAAAGAAAAAAATTTTTCTTAAAAATATTTAAGTGAGTATTAAGAAGCTTTTAAGTATCCAGCTTCAAAAAAATCTATTATGTCATTTTCGAAATACATATTTGATTAAAAAAAATGAAACATTTTTTAAAAGTCCAAAAAATGCGTTTTAAAAATTTTGGTACACAATACTATTTTTATTTTTTGAAAGCTTCTGTATAAACAAAATTATTGAAATCAGTTACACAGTTTTGAAGAAAATTGAAAATTAGAAAATGGTTCTTTGAGAGGTACCACTAAAAACCATTTGTTTGAAAAATGGTCTCTACCCAAAGGTAGCTTTTACTTAAAGTAACTTATTGAATTTTTTTTAAAGAAAAGTTGTGGAGCCGTTTTTATTAGTTTTTAGTATTATTTTTTTATTATTATTATTTAGTATAGCTTTTGAGTAATACCAAAAATAATGAAAATTGGCTAGTGTGACCATTCTCTCAGAAACGCATTTTTCAAACAAATGGTTATTAATGGTACCTCACAAAGAATCATTTTCTAATTTTCAATTTTCTTCAAAACTGTGTAAATGTTTTCAATAATTTTGTTTATACAGAAGCTTTCAAAAAATATAAATTGTTTTGTGTACCAAAATTTTTAAAACGCATTTTTTGGATTTTTAAAAGATGTTTCAATTTTTTTTAATCAAATATGTATTTCGAAAATGACAAAATGATTTTTTTGAAGCTCGATTCTTAAGCTTTTTAATACTCTCTTAAATATTTTTAAGAAAAATTTTTTCTTTTGTGTAAAAATAACAGTAGATCCTTCCATACAAAAGTTAAATAACAGAAAAATTGAATTTTCGTTACAGGTAAAAAAACATAGGCAGTTTGGCCAAAACCTATTATTTTGGTCTTAGATAAGTTTAAAAAGTTGTCGTGTAAGTTACTTACTTACTTACTTATCCGGCTCCCGATCCATGAAGGGTCTCTGCCTGAGATATTGCGGTCTTCCATCGGTTGCGGTCCCTCGCACGTTCCCTCCAGTCGTCGAGACCAAGCGCTCTTGCGTCTGTGACCGCCTGGTCCCTATAGCGGAGGTTCGGTCTTCCTGGTCGTCTCGAACCTGGGGGCTGGGATTCGAAGATTTTCTTGGCTGGAGCGTTGTTGTCCATTCGCTCGATGTGGCCGAGCCAATGTAGTCGACGTGTTTTGGCTCTTTGGACTACATCCACATCTTCGTACAGCTCGTACAGTTCACGATTGAATCTTCTCCTCCAATCGCCCTCTTCGCATATAGGACCAAATATCCGCCGTAGAATTTTTCTCTCGAAAGTGCCCAGGATCAATTCCCCTTTTTTACTTATCGTCCAGCACTCGGCACCGAAGAGTAGAACTGGTAAAATTAGAGTTTTGTATAGCGTGCACTTTGTCTTTCGAGATAGGAGTTTTGAACCCATTTGTTTGGCCAAACCGAAGTAGCAGCGGTTCGCTAGGGTAATTCTTCGTCGGATTTCCACTAAGGTGTCGTTCGTGGGATTGATGTTTGTTCCGAGGTAGGTGAACTCCTTGACTACCTCGAAATTACTGCTACCAACAGTGACGTTTTGTCCTAGGCGATGGACAGATGAGGCTTTGTTTGTTGATATCATATACTTTGTTTTGTCCTCATTCACTTCAAGACCAACGCGTTTCGCCTGTTCATCAATAGCTGTGAATGCTTCAAGTACAGCTCTCTTGGAACGGCCGATGATGTCGATGTCGTCCGCATAACCAAGCAGTTGAGAAGACCTGTTAAAGATAGTGCCTTCCATGTTAACACCACTCTTGCGCACTATCTGCTCCAGGACTAGGTTGAAGAAATCACATGATAGCGCATCTCCTTGTCTGAACCCTGTACACGTCTGGAATAACTCGGATGAGCTGTTACCCATTTGCACGTTGCACCGCGTATTTTGTAACGTCATGCGGCATAGCTGGATCAGTTTTTTCGGGATCCCGAGTTCCGACATCGCCAATAGAAGCTCTTGGCGACTTATGCTATCATATGCGGCTTTGAAGTCGATGAATAGGTGGTGGGTCTCGACTTGAAATTCGTTGGTCTTTTCCAGGATTTGCCTCAATGTGAAGATTTGGTCTATCGTTGATCTGACCAGTCGTCGGGCATACTTTCCTCCTCCCAAACTTGGTTGATGAGCTGGTGCATGCACCCTACCAGAACATCTCCTCCATACTTGAAGAGTTCCGCTGGTAGGCCATCCGAGCCGGCGGATTTGTTGTTCTTAAGCTTGTGGATGGCTTTCTTAACCTCTTCAGTACTGGGCGCTGGGACTGGATCTTCATTGACTGGTCTTATGCTTCTTTGTTCCTCTGTTGCCTCCTCTACATAATGCCCATTAAGCAGCTGCTGGAAATGCTGCTTAAAAACACGTCTACAATTCCCTGTGCTTCGGTGACTAGGTTACCTTCGCTGTTTCGAAGAGCTTGCGTGCCAGTCCTATAACCAGATACCAGTTGCTTGGCTGTTTTGTAGAACCGGCGGGTGTTGGTGGCGGTGCTAGACTCTTCGAGTTACTTGAGCTGAGAGGCTGCGGATGCTCTTTTCTTTCTACGCAGGGTTTTTTTCTCTTTCCTTCTCTTTTCACGGTACTCCTCTCTTGCTTCTCTTGTTTTCCGTTGCAGCATTTGCATTCGTGCATTTTCCGTCTCCTGCTTCAATACCGCGCATTCATCGTCATACCACGGGTTCTTTTTTCTGGGTGGTTGATAGCTTATGGTGGTCTCGGCTGTCTCCTTAATGATGTCGCGATATTGGATCCACTGGTTGTTGACGCTTGTGGCTGGGCTTACGGCAGAGAGTTTCCCGGTCAATTGCTCACTGTAGTCTCTGGCTTTCTCAGATGTGCTAAGGCATGCAATGTTGAATTTCTTCCTTTGGGTGGTCTTCGTTTTCTTTTCGTTGGACAGTCGGGCTCTCAACTTTGTCACAACAAGAAAGTGGTCAGAGTCCACGTTTGCGCCTCGGAAAGTTCGCACGTCCAAGATGTTCGATGCATACCTTGCGCCAATTAGCACTAGGTCGATTTGGATGGCGGTTCGACCATCTGGAGATCGCCAGGTTGCTGTGTGTATCCTTCGCCTGGGGAACCTATTGCTACTTATCACCGTATTACGACCTGCAGCAAAGTCGATTAATCGGAAGCCGTTATCTTTTGTCGTTTCGTGGAGGCTGTGCTTTCCAACTAATCCGCCAAAGATGTTTTCCTTTCCGACTTTAGCATTTAAGTCTCCGAGCACGACTTTGACATCGTACTCCGGACAGGCTCCGTAGGCTCCGTCCAGGAGGACGTAAGACTCCTCCTTGTTAGACTCCTCAGCTTCATCGGTAGGGGCGTGTGCACATATTAGGCTGATGTTTTGGAAGGTAGCTTTGATGCGGATCACAGCCAGGCGATCGCTTATCGGCTTAAAATCGATGACTTTTGATCTGAGTCGATTTCCCACGACGAATCCGCATCCTAGCATGTGCAGTCTTTGGTGACAGCTGTAATAAATGTCGCAATCTTTTCTTGTCGTGTAAGTTTATATATCTATAATATATATATAATAATATATGTAGTATAATAATTGTCTAGTAGCATAAATGTCTTCCAAATTTAAAACAAATTCATAAATTGCAAGATTATCATCTTAACAGACATTTGATGTAGGTAGGTAGATACCTATGTAACTACCTATTTTTTTAATAAGAAATCTACACCATATATCTACATTATGTACCTTTATAAGAAGTAGAAGGTACATGGAGGGCTCACAGCTGTACCGAACCAAGTACGAAAAAGAAAATTCAAAGATATTAAGAGGTTTATTAAATAAACTGCTATAAATTAATGAATATTTTACTCGTAAAAAGGAAAAGTCTAAAGTTTATTCTCTAAATTAAATTATTTTTATAACTCTCTTATTTAAACTCTATTTTAAACTTGAGTTGAAAAGTATCCACAAAAATCTGCAAAATAAAAAACAAAACATGACTTGGTTTGGTACAGCTCTGAGCCCTCCATTTGTATGTAAATTATATTTTTTGATGTAAGAATCTTACCAAAAATCTACTAACCTAGCAGTTTTGTTCTAATATTGCCGTGCTAAGAAGAAAAAAGTATCTGTCTTTTTGGAATTTTGAGATAAACGCGTTTTTTTTTTGTTGATGAATGTTTTTCTGGCGTAGGTATCTACTAGTAAGTATTTCTCTCTTTTGGATTATTTTTATATCTGCAAAAATTTTAAAATATATTTATATCTTCTGTAAAAGGTCCCCAAGTTTCATACAGTAAATATTAATTTCCTACCTAATCTCTTGTCAGTAAAAAAAATCCTAAATACAAAACTGCAAACCAAATATAAATGGAGATTCCACGACGTACTTAGAGAACACAGTCGCAGATTGAAGGACGATATAGATAAGTATGTAGGTACATAAATACCTACCTTACGAAAATACATAATTTGTAAGATCATCGTAATCATAATTTTGATCAAACCAATGAAATTACAAGAAATCACTAATTTACATGAGAGTTGAAATACCTACTTCGTTCCCTAATATTTTCAAACTTAAATTTCTTTCGTTTTGATTCTGATCGACAAAACTTCAGATTCCAGAAAATAAAATAAAATCTAAATTGTATGTAAGTAGGTAAGTAGGTATATTTCATTCTCATTCATTATGGTTTTTTGATGTGTAAACATCTTAGCGCTGGATATGGCGCAGAGATATTTGACATACATTTTGCCAGGTGAAGATTTTGTTGCTTTTTTTTTCTAGAAATTTAATTTTTTATTTCATTATTTTGTATACATTGCTGCTTTTGATGTTAATCTCTGCAATCGCGGGTGGCAATTTTGGTTTGTGATATTAAGGGCGGTATTCACCGACGCACAGTGGAACGAAAAGCTGAAAAAGTGGACATCGGCCTGTAACTTCTGAATTAGTGGATGGATTTGGATGATTTTTTCGCCATTTTGTTTTAAATATATAAAAGATTAATAAAATGTTAATAGAAAGTTTTTTAGACAGTTGGTTATATTTAAATATAGGTAATAATATGAAAAAGAAAAAAAAGTAAATTTTTTTTTGCTATTTTTGAGGTAGTGTAGGATACTGAGGTTATTTTTTGTACATATTTTCTGCTTTTGAAATCAGTTTAAATCTTTCCAATATTTTCTTACTTTTCGAAAAGTTATATGATTCCAAAAAAAAATCTGAAAGATAAATTTTTTACCATCCAAAGAAAAAGCAATACTGTTTGTGTTTTCTGTCATTTTTGTCGGTTTATTTCAAAGTTAAATACTATGAAATATTAAACATTTTGTGTAAATTTTCTGGTTTGAAAGTAAACAGGAAATGAAAAAATAAATGAAAAGAAAATATTATTCAAAATCAAAACTATTTAAAAAGATAAACTTATGAAAAAAATTTGGAAAATAAAATTAAATAAATTGATAGTTTTAAATGAAAAAAAGTTTTTGCTACATAAATAAAATTAAAATAGTATTGTATTCAATATCAAATATATCAATTTTAAAGTTTAAAGCTTCGATTTGGAAAAGAAATAATAACTTAAAAAGTCACACAATATGCTGATTTTCCACGATTCACAAAATTAATAAATTATTAAGAAATACTGTCACTCACCATTTTAAAAAGTAAAGAGAACAAAAGATCAGGATTGTACTGTTACTTTGAGTGATTGCTCTTTTTGTTATAGTTAATATTGTATGTGAATGTTTACTGCATAGGTATTGTATATGTACAGTTGCGGTCAAAATAATAGTAGTACAAGTAAAAGAATTACATTACCTTAGTTTTGTAAGTTTTATATTGCGTTGATAGTAAAAAACTATTACATTTTGACTAAATACCATTTTCTTAATGATCGGGTACAAATACATTTTTTGTTGCAATGGTAATATGACAAATAAGCAACCGTTATAAATCAAAGCTACGAATTCTTCTGGTCAAAATAATAGTAGTGCACCGGTTTATGCGAAGAAATATTATTTTTCTCTTTTATTTCTAAAATTGAACATCTAAAAAAACGTTGGTTTTTGTTTATCCATTACACCTTTATAGTTTTTATTGAAAAATTGGTCATATTTTTGCCAGCAATGGGCAGAGGCAAACACTAAACACCTAAATAGCGTGTCCTAGTTAGAAGACTGATATCGGAAGGCAAAACTTATGCGCTGGTTCAATGCCAAGTTGAATGCTCACCAACAATGGTAATAAAAGCCATTATTTAACTGCCAAAGTCAGAAAATGGCGGGTGGGAGCCGGTTTTGCCAACAAAGTTGATAAAACGAGTCATCAGGCATTTCAAAATCAATCCCTTTAAGCCAGCTTCTGAAATAAATGGCATATTTTATGTTGATGCCATCAATAAAACGGTTCGTAGAAAGTCACGAGAACATGTTCAAGCTGCCCACAGCCCTAGAGGGGTACCATTGTTGACAAAAAACAATGTAACAAAAAGATTTAAATTCGCAAGGGAACCACTTTGACTGGCCTGCATGAAACTGGAGTAATATACTGTGGTCAGACGAGTCCAAGATTGTTTTATATGATGGAAACTGACCTCATCAATATGTAAGAAGGCCTCCAAACACAGAATATAATCCATGTTTCAAAGCAAAAACAATTAAACACGGAGGACTCAGCATAATGGTTCGGGCATGTTTTTCCTTCTATGGTGCTTTTCCAATACACCAAATTGAAGGTATCATGGATTAGCAAATCTGTGTTAAGATCATGCAGGAAGTGATGCTACCCTATGCTGAAGATGAAAAACCACTGAAATGGGTTTTTCAGTGTGACAATGACCCAAAGCCGACTAGAAAACTTGCGAAGCAATGATTCCAATCAAATATAGTTGATTGGATGGACTGGCCGCACAGTCTCTGGACTTAAATCCCAGAACTTGTTTGTGCGATACAAAGAAATATGTTGCTAGTTGCCAGCCATCTAACAATAAAGCCCTTAGGGAAGCTATACAGCACTCATGGAGTTCGATAAGCGTAGAAAGGTGTGAAAGCCTAATAAGCCCGATACAACGCCGCCGTTGTGCTACTGTTATTTCCAATGGGGGACATGCAACTAAATGTAAGATTAAGGTTCAAGCCCTCAACTACATCTTATGATAAAATTTTTGTCCTAACTTTGCTTTTATGTAATAGTTAAATGTGGCTTATCTTCGCACTACTATTTTTTTGACCGCTGTTTTTCAAAAGTTCTTCAATAAATTTGAAAATATGGGATCAAATATTAAATTTGAAATTTTATTTTTGTTTGAAAATAAAAGCTTAAAAACACCAATTTGAAAATCCAATGGGTATTAATTTGTTTAAAATTAAGGGATCAACTTTTTTTCATTATTAATTTTTTGATAAGGAGTACTACTATTATTTTGACCGCAGCTGTATATAGGTAGGTAGGTACTTGTGGAAGAGTATAGGTTTGGAATTTAAATATTCATATATAAGTTTTAATAAAACATAATCAATCAAATCATACCTACATGTCATATATGTTTTAATTCCAAACCGAAAATTCGAGACAGAAAGTTATTGAAACGCATAATTTGGCTAACCTGAAACAAAAGCTTTACGCATTGAGTACCTACGAATGCATGTTAAATAAATCACAAATCATCTTAGTATTTGCATTTTAAGCTATGTATATATATGATTCATACATATTAATCTAATCATAAGAATTAATAAAAAGTTCATAATAACCATAGAAATTTCGTGAAAGCTATGCTTTTTTCAATCTTAAATAATTTTTGTTGCTTAGTTTTAAAAACTTATTTAATATTTTAACATATTTTGGAAAAATATTTTTTCTATACACTTACTTTGCACATACCTTATTATATATGTAAATAAAAAAGCATACAAATTTCCAGAAAAAATGCTTTTCAAAAATAGACATTTTTTAAACCTCATAGAAAAGCTGGGTCGGATCGGGTCGGATCCAATTTTTTTTGAATAATTTATAGAAAAAGTTCAAGAATCTGATAAAGTGAGTCAGAACGCTTGCATATGTTAGCATTTTTTTAAAACTCTATCGAACCCTAAGGTTCGCGTTTTTTAAAAGAACAAGTATAAAATCGTGTGTTTTCAAATTGAAAACTAACTTTTTTGGTTGGGTTTTTGATGTTATTCAGTTAAATGAATTGTTTTTGACCTTACACAATTTATTTCTAAGAGATGCATTAAGAATTGACTGAGAAAAATGGAAAACAAATAAGGTCTAATATTTCATTTTTATATAGAACTAAAAAAAAATGTGTGTTTGAACCGTTATTTCCAATGAACCGTTATGTTTACAGAAAAAATTCTATTTGATTATGAAAGAAGAGACAATTTTCTTTATACCACAAAAAAAACAAACAAATCAAACCAAAAAAAAAAAATTACCCCATGACCGGAAATTTGTACTGGTCGTTCCACTGTGCGACGACGGCTCATAAACCTATTCACCAAGCAATAATAGTGAATATTTATGAGCGCTCATAAAACTTATGAGTGGTCTCAACCACTCTTAAGTTATGAGCGCTCTCTCCGAAAACTTGTTCGAAATCATTCGAAATAAAATGTCACTTCCAAACTTTCTGTCACTACTGTCACAGGTTTTTATTCGTGTTTTGTTTTTTTTTTGGTTTATTCAATTGTTGAAATAAACATTTCCTTTTCCAAATTAATGTTTCAATCATGTATTAAATTTATTTACATACATAATGTACCTCTACACAAATTGTGTATTTACCGATATTTTTTAAGATCTGACCTACAGTAATGATTATGCTCAAGCATCTATGGTCAGACGGACATAAGAAATACGAAAAGAAATACGAAACAAAAATTAATTTATCATTTATTCTGCCGTGTTAAGAAGAAAAAACGTAAGTGTATTTTTGACATTTCGAGATAAACACGTTTTTCTGTTTTTATCTCTATCTTTTTTGATTTGCTGTTGAGTGTTTTTCTGTCGTATTTACAAGTAAATCATTTTTTTTTGCCTTGATTATTTATCAGATGTACAAATGCTTGTATGGTAGTCACTTTTTTTTTTTCTTAAATACTAAAACGTCAATTTTTCCTAAAAAACGCATGGTTCTTTGAACGAACGTCATTTTTCTTAAGCGTTTTAAGCCATTACAAAAGCAAGTAAGGGCTTTTATTTTTTAAGAATAAAATAGCAAACATATCAAAGATGTCAAAACTGGCCCTAACTCAAAACAGCCAAAATGTCAGTTACGTTTTTTCTTCTTAACACGGCAGTATTGTTCTAGGATGACGAAGACGAAACAGAAAACGATAAATATAAATAAATTGCCGCCGCCGTAGTTCCACATGAAGACATACGTTACTGTCCTACAGCAGTTGAAGTCAAGGTCCCGATGAAGAGACGATTGTCCAAGAAGATGCCCGAAGCCCGACCTAACATAATCAAAATAATATATCCGCAAAACAAAAGCTGATGTTGGAGAAGAAATTCACAAATTTGAATCGTTAGCTGTAAGCTGCATTGAATCTTCGATGGTTAAAACGAGAGTAGTGGCTGAGTTTGTTTGGTAACGCATTAATATTTTTACTGATTGCGCTGACGATCCTTCGTTCACAGAATTCAGAGTGAAAAATTCTCATGAACCATATGAAGGAGTACGATGAGAATTATACTTTCCACAAGTGGTTGGAAATCATTCGTCGAACGACCCATTAAGGTGCACCATGGTTTTCGATGGATTGTAGTGAAACGTAATATAAATTCCGTCTTTGAAGCATTCATTTTTTTTTAAAGATCATATATTTTATTTTTTAGGTCTTTTGACTTAGATGATACGGAGGGACCTTCTAGAGTTCATACAGGCTTGCGACGTTGTCATTATCTCATATCCAGCTATAATCAGCACCACAATATTTCGCTTAACTCTCAAATTCTTTACAACTTCTCTGCCAAATATCTACCGGAAGATGCGGAAATAGATGGAGAAATAATCATAACCGATCATAAATGGTAGGTTCTTCATAGCAACCTATCGATGCAAATATTTGTATGTCAGCTGTGGTGTTGAAAATATTACTGAGATCTGGCTCAAACGCTACCAACATCAAGAGAAAGCTTTTGAAATATTCCTTGAGACCAATAAATCATATATTTTCATTGCAAAATCAAGAGGAAAATTCGGAGGAATTCTTTGGCAAGCTGGATGGTGTAGCCAATGCCCTGGATAATGTTGACGCTCGCATTTACATGGACCGTAAGTGCGTGTTCAATCGCATACCATTGGTTGATTCTGGAACTTTGGGCACAATGGGTAATATGCAAGTAATTGTGCCATTTCAAACGGAATCCTACAGCTCATCTCAGAATTGAAGAATTTTTTGAACATACTTTGCAATGGGCTCGTGATACATTCGAAGGAGTTTTCCGCCAGGCAGCCGAAAATGCTTCACAATATATTTCCGATCCTGGTTGTATTGAAAGAATCGTTAAATTAAATATTCAGCCATTGGATACTTTGGAATCTGTTAAGGTTGCTCTAATCGATGACAAACCAAAAACAAACCTCCCAGTGCTCGCCTGCACTGGGAGGAGCAGTACTCCAATCAAATTAAGCAGCTTCTGTTTAACTTCCCGCCGGATCAAGTCACTTCAAGCGGGCAACCCTTCTGGTCCGGTCCAAAACGTTGTTCAGAACCACTAACATTCGATGTAAATGAACCATTGCATTTAGATTACATTTATGCAGGAGCAAATCTCAGAGGTGAAGTATGCGGTATATCTACCCCAAGTTCGTGATAGACAAGCAATAGCAGAACTGGTTTCAAAAGTCCACGTTCCCGAATTCAAACCTCAGTGTGGGGTCAATATTATTAATTTCTTTTGGATAACCTACCTGAGAGAATTTTAAATGATCATTGAGGAAGAAAACGCATAATGTTTTTATTCTGTTGTCTTTAACTAAAAAAAAACGCTTAACTTTTAGTTGAATCGAAAACGAAAATGTAATACAAAATATTCTCCAAAAATAAGTTTACATAAATAAATCTTAAATCTTCTCCTAAGAATTTTCATGGAATATCTACATACAGGTATATTTAATTTTGGATGAGAGGAGGTTTGTTTCAGTATTGGTGTATAATTTAGGTATAATGTTAGTTTTGTATTGTTATTGTTTAATAATCTTATGCATATTCATAGTTATCTACCTCGTACAGATGCATATCGAGTTCATTCACAAGGTCGTATTATATGGTATTTTTTTTTCTACCTACGATCTTACCCTAGGGTTGCACTTGTCTTTTATATTTTCCGATAGATGTGGGTACTCTTTCTTTGTACTTTGAATCGTAAGAAATAGTCAAATAAAAGTTTAAAAAGCGCAGCATAATTCACGCCAATGGTTATTTCTGTGTGAAAAGACACTGACCTATTCACACTATTGGTAGTTTTTCTACCGTAGCTCCTTATAAACTAGATTACCGAATTTAATTTAGTGACAACGATAATGGTCATTTTTAATTTAATTTGTGTCTATCAATCTTGAGAATAGTTCTCTTACCTTTCGAGTCTCTGGAATTCAAAATAAATTAATTTGGTGGAGGAACAGCTCGTGGTGAACCAGGGTCTAGTGACTTACAACACTCAACCATTCTTTATGCGGCTTGTTTGAACGGCTAAGATGATACTGATTGATACTGCTTCTTCCATTGTAATTATTTCGTTAAAACCAGCTTGTGTTTTTATTTGTCACAGCTTTCTAATTTTTGTTTGTTTTCTTTTAAAACAATAATAAACTATTTAATTTATTTGGTTAAATTTAAATTCATTTATTGTATTTTAATTAAGGTTGCCTGTACTAATTGGAGTCTTATGGAGAGTCTTAATGATACTCACTGGAAATTGGCAAAATGGAACTGATCCTTTACAAATTCCAGCCTCACTCCCGCACTCACCTAACATGTTTAAAAAACTCAGCTCTCTAAATGAAGACGAGCGCAATACAGTTCTATCTGAGTACACTCGATTTGTATTGGTGCGACATCCTTTTGAAAGATTATTATCAGACTATAGAAATAAATTAGAAGGAACATCACCAAGTGCCAAATATTTCCAAACGGAGAATTTGTCCAATATCTCTTGACACCTGATGTGAGTTTATTCAATCAATCCTTCAATGAGCATTGGGAACCGATTTCGAAGCTTTGCCATCCATGTACCATAAAATACAATGTAATTGGTAAGATAATGATGAAAACCTTCAATTTCAGATAAGATATTTAATTAAGGCGTTTCTCTTCCATAGGCAAATATGAAACTCTTCTAAATGACTCAGCATTGGCATTGTACTTAACAGGTGACAATAATCTAACATTCCCCACTGGACACAAGTCATCGGGTACCCCAAACCATCTGCGTGAATATTTTGAACCTTTACCCATTGGTGCTATTCGAAGGCTCTACGAGATATACTTAGAGGATTTTCGTTTATTCGATTATGGAGTCGAACACGTTCTAGGGTTTGAATTTGGATAGATTATGTGTGTCTGTATTTATTTTTTTATAAATATAGAAACTGTACAAAAGAACTTTTGCTCGTAAAAAAGAAACTCTGGGGTCAAAAAGAGAATGCAGCTGCGAACAATCAATTCAACAATGACGAAAATGATCAATATCGTGTCAACAAGATTCTCACTGTGCTAACATCTTTGGGTAAATTGAACTTTAAAATAACACCCCTTGAATTTGAAAAGGATGACGACAACAACTTGCAAATGGACTTTATTGTGGCATCGTCTAATCTTCGTGCTGCCAACTAAAATATTCCACCAGCCGATCGACACAAGTCCAAGCTGATTGCTGGAAAAATTATTCCAGCCATTGCCGCTACGACATCTGTGCTTTCTGGATTTGTTGTACTGGAAGTTTTTAAGCTTTTGCATGGTCAGAAGCCACTGTCTAAGTTCAAGAACGGTTTTATCAACCTCGCATTGCCCTTATTTGGTTTCTCTGAGCTTAAAAGAATACTTACTATTTGTCCAGTCATTAGGTCATTTGACCTTGCGCGCAGAGGCACTGTCTGATTTTTTTTCATGGATCGATAGAGGCTCATTTAAAAAGCTTAAATCCAAATTTGCACCACCTGACAACTTTTTTTACCAAAGTTATTGGTAAAAATGTGTTTTTTGCCATTTTTTCGTCTTTTGTGAATATCTCGGCTGCAGTATGTCGCACAGAAAAAAATAAAGTATGGATTTATTTATAATAAGATTTGCTATTATATTAAAAAAATTAATTTGTTTAAACAAATAAAAAAAAGTTATAGTAAGTTGAAGTAAGTTTTTATTGTTTGAAAATCACTCTTTCTTGATTATTAAGAAAAAAGCTCATTTAACGATGAGGTTTTTATTTTTTACTTTTAAAGTCTTTGTAATTACCTACAATTTAAAAAAAAATTCAGCCCTTAACTACTAACACAAGCCGAGAAATAAATTTATGAACATAGGTAAGTCGGCGCCCCACGCAATTTTATGTTTTTAGGTTTTATTTTATATCTCAGCCCCAGTATGTCGCAAAGTTAAATTAAAAAAATGTATTGTTTATAATAATTCTTTCTATCAACTTGCGTTAAATTCAATTTGTTTAAACAAATAGAAAAAAAGTTGCAGTCCATTAATAGGTTTTTTTGTGTTGATTTTATACCTTTTTTCATAACTATTGAGAAAAAAACTGTATTTAACGGTACTTTTTTTCAGGTTTACTTTTTTTTGTAGTCCTATAAATTTTCTATAAATTAAAAAAAATTAGTCCATTACGACAAACAGGAGCCAAGTTATTCATGAATTAAAAATGACGCGTCAGTTTACTAACGCATAACAATTTTCTTTCTTTTTTTTTTGTGAATATCTCGACCTCTGTGTATGCTTGGTATGGAATGAAACTGTATTATTTTTAATAATATTCATTATGGACTTAAAGGAATTTTATTTTCTCCAAGTAGATATCTACATACCTACAAAAGTTAAAGTTAGTAGTAACTAAGTTAATTTTTTCTTATTCCGCCCACGCTAACTCTTTTCCGCACCATTAATCCACTGCAAAGATCAATTAAATTGGTCTTATTCTCAACCGTTTTGGGCGTGAGTGCATTTTGTATTATAAAGATGTCTGCATCTTCTAAGGCCTGGGAGACTGAAAAGCCACGATTTCGAAGATATTTTTCAAGAAGAACGATAAAGGTATACGGTTTTCCCCGTTTGATTGCACCTCGCTTATTTGATTTTCCCGCTTAATTGATCTCAAAAAAACCATAGCTAAGAAACTAAAAACATGTTAATGTTTCGGTCAATTGAACTGCCCGGTTAATTGTTCAAAAAATTAGACAAAATGGTCGGTGCAATTAAGCGGGGAGTACTCTACCTTCTATCTTCCAAAAATTGAGCCTTGTAAGATTCATGAGAGTCGAGCAATCCATAAAAGAACATACATATGTACATTAGAGTGGTCGTTAAAAAAAAGGTTATCCCAGATGGACCCAAATCGGCTCTAATTGAAGAAACGAAAATTCCCTAATTTTTTCTGATTTTTATTTTCATCCCCTATAGTCATGTAGGGGTAAATTAAATTTCCCCTTTTTTTCTGCATACTAGAAAATTCGCGTAAGATCTGCCAAACAATTCAGAGCATGTAGGTGGGAACCATACAAGAAAAAAAATCCGATGGGAGGGGGGTATTATCTCCCCCCGGTTGGGCGGGAGGGGTAATTTAATAAAATATTTGCATAAAATAGAAAAAAATAGTTAAAAAACAACGGCAGAAGTCCATTCTTACGGCTTGTTTTTAAATTAAGTTTTTTTTTGTGAACAGTTTTGGCAAAAAATTGTTTCAAACTCAACATTTTAAAGAAAACTTATTATTTTTTTTTTATTATAGGTTTGAAAACAGAATTTGCTGAAATTGTTTATTCAACGAACTTTTTTTAATAATCATCTATTAAAATGGCTTTCCAAAAAGCTACAAAACATTATAGCCGGTATTGCCGTTGTTTATTAATTAGTTTTTTCTATTTATGCAATTATTTTATTAAATTGCCCTTCCGTCCAAGTAGTAGAAGATATTACCCCACTCCGGTACGATTTTTTTCTTGTCTACTTCTCACCTACATGCTCTGAAAAAGGGGAAATTTAATTAACCCCTACAGCGACTAAAGGGGATGAAAATAAAAATCTGAAAAATAAGGGAATTTTTTTTCTTCATTTAGAGCTGATTTAGGTCCATCCAAATAATAAAACTAAAAAAAAAAAACATTATAACGACCACTCTAATATGTACATACATAGCTGAATGGGTGCACACACACAAACACTTTTCCTCAGCCTTCAGCATTTGTACATGTCGCTGCTGTGACACAACCTCTGCTTTTTTTCAAATCTGGAAAAAGTAAGCTAATCTCTTCGCTGAAGAAAGCTCCAAACCTTTTGAAAGCCGTGAAGATTTTTAAATCCGAAGAAGCCGCGTCTGTGGGGAAAAATGTATTTACTTCACTATATGGAGGAAGCAGTTAGGAAACATCGCTGGACCATCTTTTCTCACGCGCGAGTGTTAAAATCAAGTCCGATCCTGCTTCTTTGCCACCTACAGAATCAGCAGCAACACTCATTCCGGACATTCCATCAAGTACAAGCTTGGTTGGGAAATACTGGAAACAAAGTTCAAGAGGATTGGAGCCGGATTGGCTTCAGGGCCGACGATCCCACCCACACTCATCGACATGATTTCCTGCACGTGTACGAAACAATGCGGTGCAACCTGCGGGTGTCGAAAATCCGGACTGAAATGTTCAGCCGTCTGCAAGATCTGCTGCGGGAAAAGCTGCTACAACGTAGCAGACGAGGAAAACTATGACCTTGTGCTCACGACAACAGCTTTTTCTAACGAAAATGAAACAGAGCAGAGACTTGCAGAGCAAACCTTGAATGTCATAACACTAATGAAGAGAGTGAAAACGAAATACCTTCACGCCCAAAACGGTTGAGAATAAGACCAATTTAATTATTGATCTTTGCAGTGGATTAGGCCTACAGGGGATACCACAAGATTTAAAAAAACGCGCCTCATACTCTACCCCTTGGGTGGTGCGGAAAATGGTGCGGAAAAGAGTTAGCGTGGGCGGAATAAGAAAAAATTAACTTAGTTACTACTAACTTTAACTTTTGTAGGTATGTAGATATCTACTTGGAGAAAATAAAATTCCTTTAAGTCCATAATGAATATTATTAAAAATAATACAGTTTCATTCCATACCATGCATACACAGAGGTCGAGATATTCACAAAAAAAAAAGAAAGAAAATTGTTATGCGTTAGTAAACTGACGCGTCATTTTTAATTCATGAATAACTTGGCTCCTGTTTGTCGTAATGGACTAATTTTTTTAATTTATAGAAAATTTATAGGACTACAAAAAAAAGTAAACCTGAAAAAAAGTACCGTTAAATACAGTTTTTTTCTCAATAGTTATGAAAAAAGGTATAAAATCAACACAAAAAACCTATTAATGGACTGCAACTTTTTTTCTATTTGTTTAAACAGATTGAATTTAACGCAAGTTGATAGAAAGAATTATTATAAACAATAAATTTTTTAAATTTTAACTTTGCGACATACTGGGGCTGAGATATAAAATAAAACCTAAAAACATAAAATTGCGTGGGGCGCCGACTTACCTATGTTCATAAATTTATCGGCTTGTGTTAGTAGTTAAGGGCTGAATTTTTTTTTAAATTGTAGGTAATTACAAAGACTTTAAAAGTAAAAAATAAAAACTTCATCGTTAAATGAGCTTTTTTCTTAATAATCAAGAAAGAGTGATTTTCAAACAATAAAAACTTACTTCAACTTACTATAACTTTTTTTATTTGTTTAAACAAATTATTTTTTTATAATATAATAGCAAATCTTATTATAAATAAATCCATACTTTATTTTTTTCTGTGCGACATACTGCAGCCGAGATATTCACAAAAGACGAAAAAATGACAAAAAACACATTTTTACCAATAACTTTGGTAAAAAAAGTTGTCAGGTGGTGCAAATTTGGATTTAAGCTTTTTAAATGAGCCTCTATCGATCCATGAAAAAAATCAGACAGTGCCTCTGCGCGCAAGGTCAGGCCCTTTTTCACGACGTGATGACTGGACTATATGGCATGGAGTGGAATTTGTGGGTTCGCTTTGAGGGCAAGGGTGAGATGTCTCTTCAAGAGACTATTTCGAACATGAGGAAAAACTCAAAATAACCATGCTATCACAAGGAGTATCAATGCTGTATTCGTTCTTCATGCCAAAGGCTAAATGTGCTGAGCGTATGCCTTTGCCAATGACCGAGGTGGTTCGTCGAGTTTCGAAAAAACGCATTGAGTCGCACGAGCGATCGCTTGTCTTTGAAATTTGTTGCAATGAGGTAATGATGTGTACCCTACGTGCGATACACTTTACCCTAAAGTAGCAAAATTTAGTGTGTTACGAAATCATAATATTATTTCTTGTCGCATATTTTAAGTTTTTCATATTAAAAATCTCTTAAAAGGGTAAATATAGTAAATATAAAATACAAAAAAAAAACAGTATCATGGAAACTCGGACAGAAGAAGCAAAAAAGCAAGATGAGTTAATAAAAAATACGTAACATATTCGATTGAACATTTAATTTTTTTATTATTACATCGCGTTCGATTTAACATAAACGAATTAAAGTAACATTAAAAATTGTTAACTTAACTATGGCTGATGTGAATTCAATAAAAAATATATATTTATACAAAAAAGATGACTGGAAGATCATGAAAGAAGTTTTTCTTGATAAGATTGTGATATGTGCAGATCAGAATAAAATCCTTCTCATAACACAACAATGGCGTGAGGGTCTTTTAACTAATTGGGAGTACATAATGACATTGAATGGAAACAATGAAAAAGACGATGTTAACTGGAACTTGGCTTCGGTAAAGTTTGTTATTCGAAGTGCCAAATATTTAAAAAGCATACAAAAGTCCAGAACAAATCACTGTTTAATGTCACTCGCAAAGAAATGCGCTTTCAATTCTATCGAAATAGTTTGTAGTGAAAAAATAATTATAGCTTTTCGTTTTGCTGGATCAAAACCAAGTGTTATCGGAATCAGGGGAGGCAGAATGATATAATTTCTCCTTTTTGCTTACAAGCTATACCCGCCTGCCCCCTCTGATTCCAAAAGCAATTAATTTTTATCCGACAAAATGTAACGTTATCAGTGGTTTGTTTTGGATTTTTGTATGCTTTTTCGCATCTCTGATGTTGGTTCATCTACTCGCCTTTGAAACCAGTGCGTACGGATTCCCTTTTATTCCTATAGCCTAGACTCATTTTGCAAGTTATTCCTTACCACTTTTTGGCTTCTTCCATATTTTTCTTGCGCTATCCCGATGTTTTAAAAACAATTCACTGCACGCTTTGCATTGCCCTTTATCTTCCTCAATCAAAGGCTTTCCGCAACCCATTTTAAAAACTAATAAACAAGTCTAGCTATCGATTGGCAAACAAAAAAGGGCGATTGGCGAACTCAGTTTGACCTGAACTTAAATCATTGGCAGTGAACCTATTCAAGTGGCACAAAATAATTTTTTTTAAGTAGTAGTTTTACAAGCCACTTTTAACAAAAACAAAAATTTCGAAAATTTTCGATATAAAACTAGTTTCGTCATTTTTTCATTGTTCAAGAAAATGATGAAACGTGTTCCGTATGAAAATTTTACGAAATTTTTGCTTTTGTTAGAAAAGGTTTGTAAAAGAACTTAGTATACATCAATTGAAACTTAAAACAGTTTCATTTATCAAAATCGAGCAAGAAGTGTTGATATAACAACGTTTAATATGAAACACTTACAAGAATTTCCCATGATTTTTCTTGAATTTCTTGTAACTGTTAGATACAAAACGTTGTCATATCGAAACTTCTTGCTTGATTTTGATGATTGAAACGGTTTTGAGTTTCAATTAAAGTATACTAAGTAATTTTCTAAACCATTTCTAACAAAAACACGAATTTCAAAAAAATTGCATACAGAACACGTTTCATCATTTTCTTGAACATTGAAAAAATGGCGAAACTAACAGGTGATTTTTTAAGAGGCTTAGAACTTAAAAAAAAAAAAAAACACAAAAAATTCGAAAAAATGAATGAAATATTTATTTGAATCGATAGTTTGAACCTTGCAATTTAATGTTTAAAGATAATTTCATGCAAATGTTGACCGCGGCTGCGTCTCAAGTAGCCCATCCGCTGAGTCCAATTTTGGCATACTCTTTCACACATATCGGCCGGTATCTCACGAATGAATGCATGGATGTTGGCTTCCAGTGCGTCAATCGAAGCGGGCTTGTCCCTATAGACATTAGCCTTGACATACCCCCACAAAAAATAATCTAATGGTGTCAAATCGCACGATCTAGGCGGCCAATTGACCGGCCCGAAACGTGAAATTAACTGTTCACCAAACTCGCCTCGCAATTGTGCCATTGTTTCGCGTGCTGTGTGGCATGTGGCACCGTCTTGTTGAAACCACATATCATGCAAGTCAAGAACTTCCATTTCGGGCAAATAAAAGTTTGTTATCATCGCTCGGTAGCGTTCACCATTGACAGTAACTGCTGGCAACGACGCCGAATCGACATTTCGCGGTCTTCTGTCACACTAGCTGATACGGCCGCAATATTTTCTTCACTACGCACAGTACGTAAACGTGTTGGTGGTTTAATGTCCAACAAAGTAAATTTGGTGCGAAATTTGGTCACAATCTTCCGAATAGACTGCTCAGAAGGTCGAGAATGCCGACCATAAAATGGAAGCAGCGCGCGATGAACATTTCGAACCGAGCACGAATTTTGATAGTAAAATTCAATAATTTGCAAGCGTTGTTCATTTGTAAGACGATCCATCGTTAAATTGCAAACCAAACTGAAGCTGTTTGACAGTGACACAAGGTACTAAACACACGTCAGCTGTCAAAACCAGTGTTGCCAAAACCAAACCAGCTAAAAAATCACCCGTTAGTTTTATACGGAAGATTTTCGAAATTTTTGTTTTTGTTAAAAATGGTTTGTAATACTACTTAGGACACTTTAATTGAAACTCAAAACCGTTTCGATCATCAAAATCGAGCAAGAAGTTTTGATATGACAACGTTTAGTATGAAACACTTACAAGAATTTCCCATGATTTTTCTTGAATTTCTTGTAACTGTTAGATACAAAACGTTGTCATATCGAAACTTCTTGCTTGATTTTGATGATCAAAATGGTTTTGAGTTTCAATTAAAGTGTCCTAAGTAGTATTACAAACCATTTTTAACAAAAACAAAAATTTCGAAAATCTTCCGTATAAAACTAGTTTCGCCATTTTTTCAATGTTCAAGAAAATGATGAAACGTGTTCCGTATGCAATTTTTTTGAAATTTGTGTTTTTGTTAAAAATGGTTTAGAAAATTACTTAGTATACTATAATCGAAACTCAAAACCGTTTCAATCATCAAAATCAAGCAAGAAGTTTCGATATGACAACGTTTTGTTTTAGATACAAAATTTTTGTGGGTCTAACTACCTAACTGCTTTGAAGAAAATAAATTATTGCTTTTATAGTGGTCAATCCAATAGCTTTACGGTATATTACAATTTTAAATAATTTCATAAATTTCTCAACTATAAACATATGCTCAAAATAAGTTTTTTTTTTTCATGCACATTTTTTACCTTCCAATTTCGTGTTCTGGGATGAATTAAAAAGAACCGGTTTTTCAAAAGTGTTTTTAAATTTTATTATTATTAAATTTATTTCAACGCCTTTAGCTGATGAGACCTCCCAGCTCTTAGCATCCTTGCATTTATCTGGAATGGCTTGTTGTGCCAATTCAGGCGCTCCGATATGTGTTTTGCTCAAATGTAAGATGATTTCTTCCATGTCTTCGAATTTATGTGAAGTGACTTCCTCCAGTTCTGAATACCACGTGGGGAAATGTAATATGTAACGGGTAAAAGCAAGCGCTGCCACTGAAACCAATGATGGCACAAAAACCAGTACGCGAAAGCTCTAAAATGTACATGGCAGGAATTTCACCTGATGTGGCATATCGTACAAAACTGCATATGCATTCAAAAATGCATACGATGTGGGTAGGCACAAATCAAAGGATATAATCTTCAAGATAATCTGCTCCATACGCAATACCTGACCTTTTGTGTATGCATCGTCGGTAATGAATACAAATTTACCAACATCTGGTGGATAGATTTCTGCATATTTTGATGCGATGCGTATTGCAGCTGTACCAACAAGATAGCTTTCCTCGTACTACAGACATTTGACTTAAGAATCTATCGATATAGGAAACGGTCAGGTACAGTGTGTCGGTGTCGAGCTTGTATTCTTCAGCAGTTGAGTGATCTTGAGCTGTACTCTGGCACGTGCAATCATCGATGATCTTGAATCTGTTGATTTTAATGTCACCAGGGCCAGTAACCAAAATGTTCATGGTTCCTTCTGGTCCAAGGTTAGTTCTCATCACATCCTGCAATCCTTTCGCGGCCGAAATGTTAATCGTCATAGCCTGAACAAATTCATCTTTAAGAGTCAATAAACTAATTGATGCCACTTTTAATTGAAGAAAGTTTTCACTTAAGTTAAAATAAATTGTTATAAAAACAAATTAAAAAATATAGATAAGCACAATAGATTGAATTTTTTTTTGACGTCAACTGTCATTCACGTTCGAAAACAGTTTGATTTCACAGTTTGGGTTTGTCTGAATAAGAGAGAGTGGCTCTCATTTTCGAACTTCGAAAAACACTTGTGAGTGGTTGGTGAATAGCACAAATAATATTTGAGTTATGAGCCTCATAAACTTAAGAGCCATTTATGAGCGGTCGGTGAATACCGCCCTAAGTGTTATTTGCAATTTCTTGATTTGAAATGCCATAACATGATTTGCCAAGTGGCGCATTCTTTTCTGTTTCTCTGGTTGGCTGTGATTAATGTGTCAAAAAGAAGTGTTGTTATGTCATATTTAAAAAGTTACTAAAAAATAAAAAGCTAAAAATATGGCTGATCTGTCAAAAAAATTGGGTACAAAAAGTCAAAATAAATTTGGAATTAAAAATCAAGAAGAAATTGTGATTTCATTATTGAAAAGAACTTTTATCAGCACTTCGAAAATGCATACATTTTTCAAATTAAATTTCATTGAACTTCATTCTAGCACAAAAGCAAAAATATTTCCATTTTTTTTATCATTCATTACATGCACAAATTTCTTTACTACAAATCGATCAAATCAGATAAAAATGTCACAAAACCTGGGAAAAATTTCCAAACTCACTATCGACGGTAAAATCAATAAAAATAAAAATATATTAGCTTTATATTTTCCCCCAGATATGATCTGGATTGTATATGCATACATGTATTACAAAAACAACACAAAATCCGACCTTGCTTTTGGATTTCGATTTGCAAATTAATTCTGACCATACACCCTTTGTACTTTTTTGCAAAAATGAGTTTTTTCTCTCACAGGTAGATGGCTTTTTGTGTTGAAGATAGGGAGAAAATAGAGAATAGAGTAGAGAGAAAATACAGAAACAAAAGGATAAACGGGGATCGGATAGGTATATAACACTGGGTTCCTGTTTGTTTTATTATGATAATCTAATCTGAATCAGATCTGGGGGATAATAAAATTAAACTACTACTTACATATAACAAAAATGAGATCAATTCCAAACCGAACGATCGAGAAGCAAACAAAAGATAACTCAAAATGAAAACATCGTGATTTCAGCTGCTTTTGACGGATTAACCATTACAACTCAGTATCAAAGAGATGAATTGGAAAAATGTACTCAAAGTTACTTTTTGACACTTTAACTTTGAATCCAGGAACAACTTTGTGACGTCATAAAGTTTTCTCGGAAGGTGTTTTTTAATGGGTAAATTCATTATAATTTGTGTCGTGCAACCTTTTTGCTTTATTTGTATTACAGATTCCTAATTTTTGCCATACGTGGTAATGACCCGATCCCTTACCTTCAGGTGAAAACGAATGTTTACACATCTTCCACGCGATTCTCGGTACTCACACATTTTTTTTTCTTTATGCACTTGCCAAGCACAAGATACAACAACAAAACACTAGGACGAAGAACCCAACCAAGAAAAAAATCTAAATCTCTCGAAGAAAAAAAAAACAAAGAAAAACAAAACACAGGCAATTTATTCATTTCCGACACATTTTTCTTTCGATCTTTCTGTAGGAAAGAAAAAATGAACAAACTAAAATAGTCCATACTCAGGTACCCATCTCTTTTCTTCCTACTGACAGAAGCCAAACTCTGAACATTTAATGAATTTTTTTCCTTTGTGCCCTTTCACACGAGGAAACTGAGTTGCCAGCAACTTTTAGTTCCATTGTGAGAAGGGTAGGAGGAAAGAGGGGCGAACAGAATCTCCCCGGTCGAGGATTTGAGGAGATTTTTTGACATTTCCTTTCACATCTAGGTTTAGGTGTGTTCAACCAATATACTTTCAAAGGAAATTTCAAAAATTGCCTGGAGATTTGTTTCCTCATGTGAAAGGTACAAGAGATTTTTAAGGAGATTAAAAGAAAACGTCAAAAAAATCTCCAGCAACTTGTTTCTTCGTGTGAAAGGGGACTTTGGTAGGCATAGGTCCAGCAACAAAATAGCAAAAGAATGCAGAGAGAATATGAGGGAAAACAGATGTAAGCAACTTTTGAGTGTTGCTTATGGCTTTCAAACCTTAGATACATGTTGGTGGACCCATGGTGATTTAGATTTTTGGGCACAGATTTTTGTTCTACGTGCGACATCTTTACTTGTTATATTATCTTTGACAAAAATGTAGGATATAGTGATTACTAGAACTTTTGAAAGAAATTTTCGGTTAATACTGAAAGAAAAAAAATTTACTAAAATTGTGCGAGCTCCATTTTTATTGCTGATAATTGGTTATAACTCGTTAAATGCACAAAATTTGAAAAAATATCATATATTGAAATTTGTAGAAATGCATTTGTTAGGAATGCATTTTTATTTTTCGATAAATTTATTTGTATTTGTATTTATTTTAAATTACGGATATTATTCGTTAAAAACGAATTCACTCTTTAAATCAATATAGCGGCAACCCTCCAAGGCGTTGATGGTCGAAAATTTTGACTTAAGCCTTTGTATATAAACTTTATAGTAATATCATCAGCATCGATGTTTCACAACAATCCGATGTTGAAGCCCCCGTGCTTGCCTCATGTTGAAACCCCATGCCTTTGTATATAAACTTCTACTTTTGTGTTTTCGTATTTATTTTATTATTATTGTCATTTGTCACAGTACACATATCTATCAGTATCAATATGTGTACTGTGGTCATTTGTCAGTTTCTTTCAGTTCAGTCGTAAAAATGCATGCGAGGAGGAAGTATCGTCACTCGGCGCTCCAAGAATGAAAAAATTATTGCTGGTTTTTCATGTTTTTTTAATTTTTTTTATATCCTCTTTGCTCTATCCTTTCTTTGTGCGCATGTTTTTGTTCATCTCGATCTTGGCAATAATTTTCGTTTTTATTTTTTTCTTATAGGATTTCAGTTTTCACTTTTTCAGTGTTTGGGGGTGCAGAATGCAGAATATCTATATATTTTTTTGTATTGTTTGCTCTCCGTCATACTTTTTTTTGTGCATATATGCGTGGTGTAAGCTTGTAGGTGGTTTAATTTTTCATTCTTCTCGATCTTTAAAATAATGTCAAATAAAAGGATTTTGTGTCATGAAAATAAATATGATTGTAAGTAGGTATAGCTATATTATGTAGGTATGAAGGAAAGGTAGAAATTGAATTTTATTTTGGTTTTGTGTGGACGGGTGACAACGGCTACGGCCACGATGCCGGCGATGTGATGGCTTTGACTTGCTGTCTCGGCATCAACTCGCTAAAGTCTTGCCTTGGTCGTGGTTCGTAGGTGGATCTGGATCTGGACAGAGGTGAGTCTGGATCTGGACAGAGGTGGGTCGGGATCTGGGCATAGGTGGGTCTGGATCTCTGGATCTGGATAGAGGTGGGTCTGGATCTGGACATGGTGGGTCCGGATTCTGGACAGAGGTGGGAATTTTTTTTCGATTTGGGTGATGGGGAACGGTGGGTCTGGATTCTGGAAGCAGGTGGGTTTTTTTTTTTTTTTTTTTTTTAAATATAGAAATATGTATAAACTTTTTGGACATTTTTTTTTTGAAAAATATAAAAAAAAACAAGATTTTTTGAAGAAAATTTCAATGAAAAATTAAACTTTTCTCAATTTTTTTTTCGGTTTTTAATTTTTCTTCGAAATATGAATGAAAATATTTTTTTTTGGAAAATTTCAATCAAAAATTGAACTTTTCTCAGTTTTTTTTTTTCGTTTTTTAATTTTTCTTCGAAATATGAATGATAGGTACTGTTGCTCAAGAAAACTTGGCATTGGCGCTCAATTGATGCATCGCATTATACGAAAATTCGACTTATATCTTTAAACGCGATTTGCGGCTAAACTAAGCGTCCTAGAGGCATCAAAGTGGACACCTTTAAACTTGATTTGCGGATAAACTAAGCATCCTAGCGACTTAAAAATCCAGATTCCTTAAATGCAAAAGAAACTTTGCATACACCCAACCTCGCAACCACCCCAATCCTATAATGAGCCCAAGCAGGGGGGTTGCATACACACCTCGCTGTTCATTCGCGTTTATTTGTCATTCAAGGTACTCTTGCTCAAGAGAACTCAATTAATGCATAACATTGTACGAAAAATCAACTTTTATCTTTAAATGCGATTTGCGGCTAAACTAAGCGTCAAAGTTGCCATCTTTAAACTTGATTTGTGTCTAAACTAAGCGTCTTAGGTACTTATAAAATGCATATTCGTGATCTTGGAATGTGCCCGTTCCCAAAAATCAGAATAAAATTGGTAAAATTTTTTTTTTCCAAAACTTTCAAAAAAAATATTTTCAGTTTTTTCGGCTAAACTTTAGTAATTTTTGTTGTCTTTTTTAATTTTTTTTGAATTAGCTATGTGTGAATGATATTTTTTTCTTTAAATGCAAAAGGAACTTTGCATACACCCAACCTCGCACTCACCCCAAATCCTATAATGGCCCCAATCAGGGGGGTTGCAGGGGGCAGCATGCCCCCCATACACACCTCGGTGTTTATTCATGTGTATTTGCCACCCAAGGTACTGTTGCTCAAGAAAACTTGACATTGGCGCTCAACTAATGCATCGCATTATACGAAAAAATCGACTTCAATCTTTAAACGCAATTTGCAAATTGCATAGGAAAGAAAAATATTAATGAGCTGTCGCATAGTAGTAGATACGGCGGGATTTTCATCGGCACTATAGGTACCTAGCCATTTTCAACAATAAAAATCTATTACCTACCTAGGTACCTATAATACATACTATAGGTACCTACATATATGTATGTAGTATAGGGTGATGTCTTTCTAGGTCAGCCTTCTCTAGTAGTCAGCCACCTCTTTATAAAAAACAGCACTAATAGTAACGGCTTTGTCTTACTTTCGGAAAAAAAAATATTATTAAAAAGCCTTACTATTCTTTCATATGTTAATGTAAATGTTGGTTAAATGCGGCTGATGGTTTTCTCTTTAAGAATTGAAGTTTGCAAAATGTTTGAATGTGATGGTTTTAACCAAAAAGTAAGTGGAAGTGCATCTTGTTAAGGTCTCCAACAACTAAAATACTGAAGAGAGGTCCATTATATTATTGTTTTTGTGTTTTTTAAAGACTATTTTACTTGTTTTTTGCAAGAAAATATGAAATATAGGGTGGTGGTTAAAAAAAGGTCATCCCGGATGGGCCCAAATCGTCCCTAAATGAAGAAAAAAAAAATTCCCTAATTTTTCAGATTTTTATTTTCATCCCCTATAGTCACTGTAGGGGTAAATTAAATTTCCCCTTTTTTTTTGCATACTAGAAAATTCCCGTAAGATCTTCCAAAAAAATTCAGGGCATGTAGGTGAGAAGTAGACAAGAAAAAAATCCTACTGAAGGGGGGTAATATCTCCCACCGCTTGGAAGGGAGGGGCAATTTAATAAAATATTTACATAAAATAGAAAAAAAATTAGTTAAAAAACAACGGCAACACTTGCAGTAATGTTTTGTAGCTTTTTGGAAAGCCAGAATTCCATTTTAATAGTTGATTATTAAATAAAGTTCTTTGAATAAACAATTTCAGCAAAATCTGTTTTCAAACCTATAATTAAAAAAATAAAATAATAATTTTTCTTCAAAATATTGAGTTTGAAACAATTTTTAACCAAAACAGTTCATCAAAAAAACTTAATTTAAAAACAAGCCATAAGAATGAACTTCTGGCTTTCCAAAAAGCTGCAAAACGGTACTGTAAGTATTTCCGGTGTTTTTTAACTATTTTTTTCTATTTTATTAAATTGCCCCTTCCGCCTAAGCGGGGGGAGATATTACCCCCCTCCTACAGTGACTATAGGGGATGAAAATAAAAATCTGAAAAATTAGGGAATTTTTTTTTCTTCATTTAGGGACGATTTGGGCCCATCCGGGATGACCTTTTTTTTTAACGACCACCCTAATGTATACCTACCAACCAACCATTATTGGGAACCGAGTTAGTAGGTACCATAATTGGAAACGTTAAATATTTTGTTATTTTTTTGTAAGGCTTAAAACGACTATTTCCAACTGCAAATGGCTTAAAATCACGATTTAATTTAATTAATTTAATTGAAGGTTTCAAGCAAGTTGCTTATGTGCCTATAATAAGCTTAAAAGTCGCAAGATAATTTTTCTAAGTCATCACCAAAATTTCTATAGCTTAAGCTAAAAAATTTTAAATTTCAAAATTATTTAATTTAAAGGTGAGAAAAGCAAAATCATTAAAATGAATTTATTTCAACATTACTAAAATGGAGATACGGCCTTTTATTGTATTGTATACATATATACACACATATGTATCAACTACATATTTCTTTAAATAAAATTCTTTAATTCAAACTATTATCATGAAGCTATTGCCAGTAAAAAATTCTTAATGCAAAACTGCAAACAAATTAGAAATTGAGATTCCACGACTGTGTACCTACAACAAGTCTTAAGCAAATATTATCCATACCTTTAGACTCTTGCTCCACGTGCCTACCCAGCAAACATTTTTGTGAACGTTCATTGAACATTCAGTGAAAATGAAGAATATATATTCGAGAAACACTCACTTCAGTGAATCAAATGTGAATATACTCAAATATCCCATCACTTTTACCTCATACGCGGGGAAGGGGATTTGTGTTGATTTTTTTCATAGTAAAAAATATCGAGATTCTTATTTCCTTCATATGATATGAATAAAAGTGAACGCGCACAAGCGATCCTCAAAAGAGGTATATCTTGGGTGCGTCCATTTTTATTCACATGAACTGAATGTCCCTTTCATTTTGTTTTGAAAAGCCATAACGGGACCTAGTCGCGCCAAAACTGAAACAAAAGTTATGCAAAGAGGAAATTCGTCATTTTCAGTAAATTTTGCGCATTGTTATTGTACGGACGGAACTACATATATCCATTGTGGCAGTGAAAAAAAAATATAAATTGAATAAATTAACAAATAAACATATAAGGTGATAAAAATAAATAAAATGATCGCTTAAAAGCAAAGAAACCTTCAAAATGATGGTACAAAGTATATATAAAGTTGTACATACATTTTTGCATGCTTCCAATCCATAAACTTACCTACGTATAACTAAGTATTTATTTCTTGACTTAAGTACATAAATTTTTGTATACCAACCTATCAATAAACTTACAAATAATTAAATATTTTTCTTTTTTTCTTGAGTTAGGTACATAAGTACATTAAACAATCGAAATTTGATGACGACGATACTGTTTGTTTTTTTTTTGCGTCTTTTTAGCATTTTGTATAACCACACTGAAATAATATTTACATTCTATGGTATACATTCGGATTATTAAAGAATCATTATAATGAACTAAATATAATTCAATTTATATTCACTAAACTGAATGAGGAAACCCCAATTTATATTCATATTAATGAATCAAATCTGTCTCATTTAAATGATTCAAAAAAGATTCATGAATTGTTCAGTGAAATGAATATATAAGCGTCCTATTTACATTCACTAAAACGAAGAATTACTCTATTATTAATGAAACATAAAAACGATTCGAATTCGAAGTAATGCTACCCAGTAAATTTGATCCAACCGGTTTATAAATGAATTCATAAATGAGGGTTTCTTTCACTTCTGTGAATTATTTATAAATCATTTCTGAAGGGAAATGTTTGCTGGGTACCTATAGATAGATAATTATCGCACAAACACACCCCACGGACTGACTGACGATATACATACTTACCTAACGAAAATAATTTGTAAAATCATCGTATTCATAGTTTTGATCAAAACAATGAAATTCCAGAAATCAATAATTTATATGTAAAAGAGTTTAAAATACCTACATCGCTATCTCATTTTTTCAACTTAATTTTTTTTTCGTTTTGATTCAGATCTTTAATATTGTAGAATCCAGAAAAATCAAATCTATTTTTTCTTAATGCACTTACAAAGCACAAGATACAACAACAAGATACAAGGACGAAGAACCCAAAAAAGACAAAAATCGAAATCTCTCGACAAAAAAATAAACAAACAAAAAAACCCTTACACATATAACTCTGGGAATTCAAGAAGAATGAAAAAAAACAGACGAACGCTCGGAAACAGAGGATAAAGCAAAAAAATAAGAAAAAAAAATGAAACATGTTGCACATTTTACTCTCAACATTGGTGTTCACTAGCGCCACCATCGATGGAATACCGCGTAAATTAAAACGACTCCATGATAATACTATAAAGTTTATATACAAAGCTTAAGCTTTCTGTATGGTACTTTAACGAAGTCAAGAAAAAATTCCTTTCCCAATCTTCTGTTACAAAAAAGTCTTAATTGACTGGACTATATCGTCGTCGTTCAGTGAAAACTTCCAGAACATCTCTTTTAAAGAGAACATGTTCTCTTTTTTGACTCTGATCTTTCTTATTCTTTCTGTTTTTCATCAAATTCTTTTTTTTTACTCTTTTTTATTTTGTACTCTTTTTATCTCTTTTTTCCCTAAGTAACCAAAATATTAATTTTCATTAATGTACTTTTGTATTGTCCCCTAAAATATAAAATAAAGCATTAATACCAGAGAATATCAAATAAAGAAGCAAATCCTTCATACGCTTCACCCTCCATTTTTTACATTGTTGTATTTTTAATTTCATTTCGTGTCGAAGAAAAAGAATAAATGTGAATTGCAACAATAATAAGACCTGTGCTGAATGATGTGCTGAATGAGGAGTTGATTCTATGTATGCGTTTTGTCACTGTTTTTCACTTCCTTTGCAAATCCTTCATCAGCTGTTCGCGTCAGCTTGTAGGCAAATCAAATTGGCAGCTGAGGATTGGCTTCTTTAGATGTGTTCAATGAATCTACTGTTCTATTAGGCTATTGATTATGTCATATAATAGCCGCGTTTTATTATCACTCATAACCCATATGGTTCACCTCGTGAAAATAAAACGATGTGGGTTAGTGCAAAAGCAGTGCTGTATATCAGTCTCTTTTTTTCTTATGTTTATTTGATTTTCATGTAAGCACTTGTCTCTTTTCCTCCCTATTCCTAATACTGCTGACAAATCGCTGACATCCATTCACAATGGTAAATAGCCCTCTGCCGATCAGAGTGAAAACCTCTATCTGGGTTATTGAAATTAACCTCGATTGAAACCTAGATCCCATGTTGTGTTTGTAATGCATGTTAAAAGATAACCTCGACCCAGACCCAGAGATAATAAAACGCAGTAAGACGTTCATGGAATTTTATTGTAAAAATCATCAAAGGGGTCATTGAAGATGAGAAAACCGCGGAGTGCTATTAAATTGGAGGGTGCATTTTTGAGAGGTGGGTGCAAAAGCACCCTTTTAGGTTTTTTGCATATAACTCGAAAACGAAGCAAAATTTCGAGATAATTCTCAAAATCTTTTTTGTAGAAAATAAAATTTTCCATCAAAATGGATTTTTGAAAAAAAATTTAAAAAATTTTAAGTTAGCTAATTTTTAAAAAATTCATTGTAAAAAAATGTGAAAAATCGCATTTTTTGTTTTTTTTTTACGTATTTGCTTATAACTTTCTTACCAGCAGAGATAGGTATAGGCATTGCTTCATATAAAAGAAAGATAATTAAATTTTCTTTAAAATAAATTTAAAAAAAAAACGGTTTGGATACAAATCGACCGAGAAATAGTCGTTCAAACTAGGCTGATGTTAAGTTCTTAAAGCTTTATAAATGGCATTTTTGGCTTTTTTGATGGACTTGTTAGATTATACACTCAAACTGGGTGTATTAAGGAGTCATGACTTTGTATATAAAGGCTTTGTATATAAACTTTATAGTATTATCATGGAGTCGTTTTTATTTACGCGGTATTCCATCGATGGTGGCGCTAGTGAACACCCATGTTGAGAGTAAAATGTGCAACATGTTTCAGTTTTTTTTTTCTTATTTTTTTGCTGTATCCTCTGTTTCCGAGCGTTCGTCTGTTTTTTTCATTCTTCTTGAATTCCCAGAGTTATAGTGTAAGGGTTTTTTTTTGTTTGTTTATTTTTTTGTCGAGAGATTTTGATTTTTGTCTTTTTTGGGTTCTTCGTCCTTGTGTCTTGTTGTTGTATCTTGTGCTTGAGAAGTGCATTAAGAAAAAATAGATTTAATTTTTCTGGATTCTACAATATTAAAGATCTGAATCAAAACGAAAAAAAAATTAAGTTGAAAAAATGAGGTAGCGATGTAGGTATTTAAACTCTTTTTCATATAAATGATTGATTTCTGGAAATCTCATTGTTTTGATCAAAATTATGATTACGATGATTTTACAAATTATTTTCGTTAGGTAAGTATGTATATCGTCAGTCAGTCCGTGGGGGTGTGTTTGTGCGATAATTATCTATCTATAGGTAGGCACGTGGAGGAAGAGTCTAAAGGTATGGATAATATTTGCTTAAGACTTGTTATAGGTACACCGTCGTGGAATCTCAATTTCTAATTTGTTTGCAGTTTTGCATTAAGAATATTTTACTGGCAATAGCTTCATGATAATAGTTTGAATTAAAGAATTTTATTTAAGGAAATATGAAGTTGGTACATATGTGTGTATATATGTATACAATACAATAAAAGGCCGTATCTCCATTTTAGTAATGATAAATGCATTTTAATGATTTTGCTTTTCTCACCTTTAAATTAAATAATTTTGAAATTAAAAATTTTTTAGCTTAAGCTATAGAAGTTTTGGTGATGACTTAGAAAAATTAACTTGCGACTTTTAAGCTTATTATAGGCACATAAGCAACTTGCTTGAAACCTTCAATTAAATTAGAGTTCGTGATTTTAAGCCATTTGTTGTTGGAAATAGTCGTTTTAAGCCTTACAAAAAAATAACAAACTTTTTAACGTTTCCAATTATGGTACCTACTAACTCGGTTCCCAATAATGGTTGGTTGGTAGGTATACATTAGGGTGGTCGTTAAAAAAAAGTCATCCCAAATCATCCCTAAATGAAGAAAAAAAAATTCTCTAAATTTTCAGATTTTTATTTTCATCCCATATAGTCACTGAAGAAGAAATTAAATTTCCCCTTTTTTTTTTGCATACTAGAAAATTCACGTAAGATCTTCCAAAAAAAACTCAGAGCATGTAGGAGAGAACTAGACAAGAAAAAAATCCTACTGGAGGGGGGTAATATCTCCCCCCGCTTAGGCAGAAGGGGAAATTTAATAAAATAGAAAAAAAAAATAGTTAAAAAACACCGGAAATACTTAAAGTAACGTTTTGCAGCTTTTTGGAGAGCCAGAAGTTCATTCTTATGGCTTGTTTTTAAATTAAGTTTTTTTGATGAACTGTTTTGGCTAAAAATTGTTTCAAACTCAATATTTTGAAGAAAAATTATTATTTTATTTTTTTAATTATAGGTTTGAAAACAGATTTTGCTGAAATTGTTTATTCAAAAAACTTTATTTAATAATCAACTATCAAAATGGAATTCTGGCTTTCCAAACAGCAACAAAACATTACTGCAAGTGTTGCCTTTGTTTTTTAACTAATTTTTTTCTATTTTATGTAAATATTTTATTAAATTGCCCCTCCCTTCCAAGCGGTGGGAGATATTACCCCCCTTCAGTAGGATTTTTTTCTTGTCTACTTCTCACCTACATGCCCTGAATTTTTCGGCAAATTTTATGCGAGTTTCCAAAAAAAAGGGGAATTTAATTTACCCCAACAGCGACTATAGGGGATGAAAATAAAAACCTGAAAAAATTAGGGATTTTTTTTTCTTCATGTAGAGCTGATTTAGGCCCATAAAACTTAAAAAAAAAAACCATTATTACGACCACCCTAGTATACATACATAGGTATATGTAGGTACCTATAGTATGTATTATACCTAAGTAAGTATGTATCTAATAGATTTAATGAAAAAATAAAAAAATGGTAGTCTTCAGTAGTCACCTGAGGGGGGGGGGGGGGGGGGGGGGGGGTGAGCTTAAAAGAATTGAACAAAATTCGTCTCCTAAGGCCAGCCCCCCTTCTAAATATTTATCTGTTAAAAAATTTCATATTTTCTTGCAAAAAAACAAGTAAAATAGTCTTTAAAAAGCACAAAAACAATAATATAATGGACCTCTCTTCAGTATTTTAGTTGTTGGAGACCTTAACAAGATGCACTTCCACTAACTTTTTTGTTAAAACCATCACATTCAAACATTTTGCAAACTTCAATTCTTAAAGAGAAAACCATCAGCCGCATTTAACCAACATTTACATTTATCCCCCTGATTGGGGCCATTATAGGATTTGGGGTAAGTGCGAGGTTGGGTGTATGCAAAGTTCCTTTTGCATTTAAAGAAAAAAATATCATTCACACATAGCTAATTCGAAAAAAAATTTAAAAAGACAACAAAAATTGCTAAAGTTTAGCCGAAAAAACTGAAAATATTTGTTTTGAAAGTTTTGGAAAAAAACTTTTTTTACCAATTTTATTTTAATTTTTGGGAACGGGCACATTCCAAGATCACGATTATGCATTTTATAAGTACCTAAGACGCTTAGTTTAGACACAAATCAAGTTTAAAGATGTCAACTTTGATGCTTCTAGGACGCTTAGTTTAGCCGCAAATCGCGTTTAAAGATAAAAGTTGATTTTTCGTACAATGCTATGCATTAATTGAGTTCTCTTGAGCAAGAGTACCTTGAATGACAAATAAACGCGAATGAACAGCGAGGTGTGTATGCAACCCCCCTGCTTGGGCTCATTATAGGATTGGGGTGGGTGCGAGGTTGGGTGTATGCAAAGTTTCTTTTGCATTTAAGGAATCTGGATTTTTAAGTCGCTAGGATGCTTAGTTTATCCGCAAATCAAGTTTAAAGGTGTCAACTTTGATGCCTCTAGGACGCTTAGTTTAGCCGCAAATCGCGTTTAAAGATATAAGTCGAATTTTCGTATAATGCGATGCATCAATTGAGCTCCAATGTCAAGCTTTCTTGAGCAACAGATCCTATCATTCATATTTCGAAGAAAAATTAAAAAACGAAAAAAAAAAACTGAGAAAAGTTTAATTTTTGATTGAAATTTTCCAAAAAAAAATATTTTCATTCATATTTCGAAGAAAAATTAAAAACCGAAAAAAAAAACTTGAGAAAAGTTTAATTTTTCATTGAAATTTTCTTCAAAAAATCTTGTTTTTTTTATATTTTTCAAAAAAAAAATGTCCAAAAAGTTTATGTTTCTATATAATTTTTTTTTCAAAAAAAAAAAATCCCACCAGCTTCCAGAATCCAGACCCACCGTTCCCCATCACCCAAACCGAAAAAAAATTCCCACCTCTGTCCAGAATCCAGACCCACCATGTCCAGATCCAGACCCACCTCTATCCAGATCCAGAGATCCAGACCCACCTATGCCCAGATCCCGACCCACCTCTGTCCAGATCCAGACTCACCTCTATCCAGATCCAGATCCACCTACGAACCACGACCAAGGCAAGACTTTAGCGAGTTGATGCCGAGACAGCAAGTCAAAGCCATCACATCGCCGGCATCGTGGCCGCAGCCGTTGTCACCCGTCCCCAAAGAACCAAAATAAAATCCAATTTCTACCTTTCCTTCATACCTACATAATATAGCTATACCTACTTACAATCATATTTATTTTCTGACACAAAATCCTTTTATTTGACATTATTTTAAAGATCGAGAACAATGAAAAATTAAACTACAAGCGTACACACGCATACATATATATGCACAAAAAAAGTATGACGGATAGCAAACAATAAAACAAATATATATGTAGATATTCTGCACCCCCAAACGTGAAAACTGAAATCCTATAAGAAGAAAATAAAAACGAAAATTATTGCCAAGATGCCAAGATCGAGATGAAGGAAAACAATAACATGCACACAAAGAAAGGATAGAGTAAAGAGGATATAAAAAAGTAAAAAAAATATGAAAAACCAGCAATATTTTTTTCATTTTTGGAGCACCGAGTGACGATACTTCGCCCTCGACTGCATTTTTGCGACTGAACTGAAAGAAACTGACAAACAGTGATGCCAGATGAGATTTCTAGAATCCCACCAAATTCCAAAAAAAATCCCACCATTTTTGTACTGGGAGGCAAAAAAAAACACCATAACCTTTTCTGCTACAAATATTTCCTAGATATAAAAAAGAAGAATTTTGGCGCTGCACTCTTGGTACTTCATATTCGCAAAAAAAAAGTATGTCATCTAATTAGTCAGTAATTGTTGAAGAAAGTCAACTTGTCCTAGAAATTAATCAGCCCTAGAAAACTCAAGAGTTAAAGTTTCTTAAGGTCATGCACGATTTTTGCCACCTCATTTGTGGAATATTCACAAAAAATGTATACCAATCCGAAAGATCACTAGATCATGACAAGATCAACTATTTTCAATAATTGCTCAGTTAAACTTCGTTCCAAGGTTACAAAAAAAATGTCGGCATCTCAGTTGAAAGGTCATTTAACGGTTATAAAAGGTCAGCTAGTAAGTTTCATTGATTTTTGGTACCTCATTTGTGTGGTATTCACAAAAAAAATTATTTTTGAAAGTTTCTGTTTTTTAGTGCCAAATCATTATATGTCATAAAACTCCAAGATAGGCAGGTAACAGTGAATTGTAGTTTTTCCCACCAAAAAAGAGACCATTGAAATATTTTCCCACCATAAATCCCACTATGAATATTTTCCCACCATTTTTCCCACCAAAGGCATTTTTTCCAACCATTTTGGTTGGAAAAACCACCAATCTGGGAACACTGCTGACAAATGACAATAATAATAAAATAAATACGAAAACACACAAGTAGAAGTTTATATACAAAGGCATGGGGTTTCAACATGAGGCAAGCACGGGGGCTTCAACATCAGATTGTTGTGAAACATCGATGCTCATGATATTACTATAAAGTTTATATACAAAGATAAAGGACAATCGGCAAAAATGTATGGAAGGTGGTCTAGGAACCAATAACAACGAGACGTATGTCGTTGGAAAGGTATTTTTATGAGCTACAATAGTCACTATGGCGGCTCATTTCAAATCACTGTGTGAAAAAAGTTATTCGTTAACCTAGGTTTTGTTTTGGTACCATTAAGTGTGGACAAAATGTATACAAACTGGTCTTACCAATACTAATAAGATGCATGTCGTTGAAAAGGTATTTTTACGAACAATAATAGTTACCATAGCAACTTATTTAAAATCCCTGTGTGAAAATAGTTATTCGCTGTTTTAGGGAATTTTAGCACAGATAAAATGTATGGAGCATGGGTAACAACCAGCGAATAACTTTTTTCACACAGTGATTTGAGTTAAGCGGCCGTATTGACTATTGTAGTACATAAAATTTCCTTTCCAACGACATACGTCCCATTGTTATTGGTTGAACTTGCCATCACACTTTTCGCCCATACTAAAAAAAAAACATTTTTTTCACACTAAAATGAACCACAATATTTGATTAGATAACGAATAACTTTTTTCACACAGTGATTCGAACTGAACTAATATTAAAGATATTGTAGGTAATGGAAATACCTTTTCAATGACATATATATTGTCGTTATTGGTTAGACCAGTTTTCATAAATTGTCCCCATACTAAATATACTTTTTTCATACTAGAATGCACCAGAGCACAATCCTATTTAGCGAATAACTTTTTTCACACAGTGATTTGAAGTAAGCCCCCATAGTAACTATTGTAGTACATAAAAATACCTTTCCGACGACATATGTCTCGTCGTTATTGGTCTTGTAGACCGTTTTGTCCTATTCTCCTTTTATAGTAATATCATGAAGATAAATGTTGACACACCTTCCGATGTTGACACACCCATGTTGACACACCCATGAATGTTGCTTGCCACATGTTGAAACACCATGCTTGCCTCCTTGTATATTTTTAGTTGTCATTTTCATTTTTACTTTTTAGTTGTGAAGATGCTTTGCTGGGGGAAGGTTGTCGTTCTCTTCCCTTAATAAGCAAAAAGAAAAAGAATGCGTTTGTTCGTGTTCTATTTATAGGTATGTATGATTGTAGGTAGATACGTTAGTATCAGGGTTGCCACTTCTCAGAAAAATGTTCGCAGTATATTTGGAAAAAAGTGCAGTAGATTAAATATTTTGTCCGTAAATATCTTTTTTTATTTATTTTTTCAAAAAACTAAGTATGTCATTCGAAAAAAACTGATAAATAAATAAAATACATATAAAATTTATTTATCTTCAAAACATAACAAGAACAAACAAAATAGTTATAAATTAAATATATCATATTATTAATAAGGCATGAAGTGTAATTTTTCAAGTGCAGTAGATTTTATTTTAAGGCAGCAGATTGATTTTGAGAAAAAAATGCAGTAGATCTACTGCAATTTCAGTAAAGTGGCAACTCTGGTAAGAATATGTTGTCATTTAGTTAGGCATGTATATTTTTTGGTTGTTTTTTTACTTTCGTGTTTCGTTATTCTTGTGTGTATTTTTTGGATTATACTCGGCTGCTGTGCTGCTGCTCCTGCTCGGCGAGCGATCGAAATATTTTATTGAAGGATGTACATATGTAGGTACGTATTTAAACTGGTTGCCTTTGGTGTTGGTGGGTTGACCGATATTGGGTTGGTTCTTGATTAAGGTCAGTTGGGCACAGTGATACCACTTTACTTCAATTGAAGTAGATCTACTTCTTTTTTTCCTATTTTTTAAAAATCTACTTCCTACTTCGCACCATCACTGAAATATGGGAATTTACTTCATTTTAAAATTCTCTGTTTTAACCTACTTCAATTTTACAAAAAAAGAGCCAAATCTAATTCCTTTTCCTTTATTTCATTGAATTCGCAGTTAATTCAGCCATATTGTGTTTTAACCATGCAAATTGTGGCATAGTTTTGATTTTTTCCCTACTTTATGTAGATTTGCGACTAAAATTTCCTGACGTATCATGCTTGGTAAGCACTGTTTTGAGCACAAATTGACTGGAATAAGTGGCGTTTACTGTTAGGAGCAAACAATAGATTCGTAAAAAAAATTCAGGGGTGCCCCAGACCCAGAATATAAATCCAAGTTGGCGGGACTGGGGAGCGCGAGCGTCAGCCGCCATCTTGGAAAACGCGTTTTATCAAATACCTCGTGAACCGTGCGTCGTACGAATATAACAGTTATTTTTTTTAGAGTAAATACTCCATTCTTTTGTTTGATTTTTCTTAAATCAAGTTTTTTTTCGTGAAAAGTTTTTAAGAAATAAAAATTAAGTCTATATTTTTGTAAAAATTGCAAATTTTTTTTTCAAGTTGATTGTTTTCAAAAATTTATTGACTTAAAAATTAAACTTCTCAAAAACTTTTCGCAACAACAACATGACTTAGAAAAACAAATAAAAGAATGGAATATTAGCTTTCAAAAAAAAATTACTATTATATTCGTACGATGCACGGTTCACGAGATATAAGATAAAACACGTTTTCCAAGATGGCGGCTAACGCTCGTGCCTCCCAGCCCCGCCAACTTGGATTTATATTCAGGGGCCCAGGGGACACCCCTGAACATATTCCATCAAGAAAATCAGTTCAGGAATAAATTGCAAGAAAAAAGTACCCGGCTCTTGGCCTAGTAAATGTTTGTACAAGAAAGTACATTTTGAAATCTACTTCGATTTTTCTCAATCTACTTCACATTTTTCTTCAAAACTACTTCGGCTTTTTTTTCGGAAGTGGTAACGCTGGTTGGGCATCGTGGGGTGGGTGTTTTTGTATTTGTTTTTGGTTATTTTTGTAGGTAGGTTTTTCAGTTATTCAAGAAAAAAAAATATTGTTGGATTTCGATATGGTCACAACCAGCGTTGCCCCCCTACTACAGTTGTAGTGTTTTTACTACATTTTATTTTCCCAAAAAGTCAAATGGTCTAAACGCATGTGTTATTATTTAAGGAAAAGTTAGAAAACTGCATCAAAGTTAAAAAATTGTTAGTTAATGTCATGTTTATGGCCTTAAAATAGTCTGTTTATAATTTTGCGCTACTAATTTTATAGATATGATACAAACTATTGTAATTTTGAGGTGATTTTATAGTTACATAGGTTACTAAATTAACAGTTTTGAATTATTTTTAAGTTATTTTTATCTAAAATACTAATTCAGTTAGTGTATTTTTTACGCTTACGAGTAAACTAAGTCCGCCACGCTCACGTTACATTTTCAACCAGTTGGGGGGGCAACACTGGTCACAACGTTGCATAGGCAGGCGATGGTTGTCATTGATTTAGATGAGCAGTGGGGTGGGTAAAAAAAAAAGAATTTTTGTCATGTCTCTATATCCACGCAACGGCAACGGGATTTTTGCTCACTTTTTTGCCCCCTGTCCCGCTCACGGAACTCCGTTGATCCGCTTAGGGGTGTGTAAAGTCGTCAGGCAGGTGCCAATGTCAACAGTATCTACGTAGTGTGGCTCAGATACGCAGAAAATTACCCTCATAGTAAAATATATTTTTTTGAAAGTTTTGGAAAAAACTTTTTTTGCCAACTTTTTTTTTATTTTATAGAACTGGCACTTCCTAGATCACGAATATGCATTTTATAAGTCGCTAGGACGCTTAGATTAGCCGCAAATCATGTTTGAAGGTGTCAACTTTGATGCCTCTAGGACAGCCATACTCAACCTTTTTTGAAGTAAAACTTCTTTTGCGGCATGGGGGTAAAAAATTTTTATATGGAGCTGTCAGTGACATGTCAAACCGACACCAAAAAATTGTATGGAGATTTGCAATACCGACAAATCAACGAAAAAACCTATTTCTGAACAAAAAAAGATAATTCTTTTAATGCAGAACTAATATTGAATATGGGGGAACACTTTTAGAAACAACTCTTCATTAAAAAGTTTCTAATTTATTTATTTTTTCAGACATTCAAAATGATGTCAATGATCGGAAACCAAAAAAATTCTAATCAATGAAAACACACAAAAACATATATTTTTTTCAACATTTTATTGATTATAATACAAATACACAGTATTCTTAAAACATTTATTTACATTTTTTCTTAAAATTACACTTATTATAACTCAAATTTACTAAATTATTTTGCACAAACTGAAAAAATTAAAAGTAAACAAAACATTTTCTCGGTAAATGTCAGATTCAGTATTGCCATATACGAAAAATCCTAATTTCCTTGTCAAGTTTGAAAGGCATTGCCATATATTAGTAAGAAGAATCTTAAAGGTTCGAACATAATGGATGTGATGGAGGAAAAGACGTGAGTGTGACGTCATCTCGCTGTTTTTGTTGAATTAGTTTCAAATAATGACGAGAATACTCACAATAAGGCATTTTACGTTGTTACGTTACGTTTAATTTATGGAATAAGTACTTGGAAATTAGTTTTTTTAGTATTATTTTGTTAAATCTCGTCGTGGGATATCTCGTCGCTTTGTGAATTCGGGAACGAATATACATATTATTAGAAAAAGCTATCTGTGAGTTATGTCACACCCTCGTCTCGTTTTTTCACGCAAAGTGAATCATTCTGTTAAATATCTGCTAAATCTTTTCGTGAAAATATCGTAGCATTTATTAAAAGCAGTGAATTTTAATAGTACAAAGAGCATTTCTTCCTCACTGCAATTTTTCTACACACATATTACAACTGCAATTGATTGGCAATCAAAAAAATATTTTCTGGTGCAAATTAAATCAGCTTGATAGAAATATTGTTAGTGGAGGCACACTGTAAATCTTGTTTTGATTTCGGAGATTTAACTGAGTTAAATCGGTGATATCAAATCGAAGAGTTAAATTCGGTGAGTTGAAATTTTTAACAATGGATTAAGATTTGAATCAACGTTGAATGTCCGTTCACTCCCCGAAATCAGTGAATTTATATTTCTGAAGTACACATCAAAATTTTAACGACGTTGTAAATATCTAAAGTCCGTGGCTCAGCAGTTTTAACTCATCTGCTATTTTATGAATTGATGGAAGTTTAATGATGGTTCAATTTAATCTGCTATCCTGTTTTTGATAATATGGAATTTTTATTTACTATATTTTTTCATGTGCGTTCTCATATTCTACCCTTTAATTTAAAAATTACAGGCAACCTCATTTGCTTTCTTTTTTCTAATTTATTGCCTCGACGATGGAAATCAATAATTCCATCTTCTAGGAAATATTGGCATTGCCATTGACAAAGCATCTCCATTTGCATTATATAAGGCTATAGCAATGAGTGAAGGCTTACGCTGTGGGTCCATTGGCAATTTTTGAGGCAATTGCAATTGGAATAGGAATGGCAATATATTGCTTTGGTGGGCATTTTCATTGCCAGGCAATTTCAATTATAAAATGTGTGTATAGAAATATTTGACAGCAAATGCAGTCAAATGCTGTTCAAATTCCCTGTTTTTAATAAAATTTATTTTTAATTCACTATATTTTGTCATGTGCGTTCTCATATTCTACGATTTAATTGAAAAAATCAATAAAGAAGTCATTCACAATTATAGGCCAGGAAAAATAGGTTCCGAGGTTGAAAAAATTAATTCATGAAATATTAAAATTGGAATCGACGCAGAATTGCAACCTCTATAACATATCCAAAGTCCCCCAAAATCCCCGCATTGGCTTTTTGTGTAGATGCATTTGAAGAGGTGCAGGCGGGGAGAATTTGGAGGTCTATCAAACTAAAATATTTGTTTGGGTAAAACCTGATCATATAATACATTCTTTAAGGGTAGTTTTTAACGCTGAATCTAATGAAACCAAATTCAAAATGATACAACCACCCAAGAAGAAGTTATAACCCTTTTTATGTAATGATGACTTTTTTTCAGGTACAACAGGTAAAATATTACCGAAAACCCTTTGACCTATGACAAATGAAACATTCATTCCAAGTTTCATTTACATATCGTTATTTTCGAAGGTTTTTCGGTAATATTTTACCTGTTGTACCTGAACAAAAAGTCATCGTTACATAAAAAAGACTATAACTTATTTTTGGGTGGTTGTATCATCTTGAATTTGATTTCATTAGATTCAGCGTTAAAAACTACCCTTAAAGCATGTATCATATGATCAGGTTTTACCCAATCAAATATTTTAGTTTGATAGACCTCCAAATTCTCCCCGTCTGCACCTCTTCAAATGCATCAACACAAAAAGCCAATGCGGGGATTTTGGGGGACTTTGGATATGTTATAGAGGTTGCAATTCTGCGTCGATTCCAATTTTAATATTTCATGAATTAATTTTTTCAAGGTTCCCTATACGATTTGTGCTATTTTTCCTGGTCTATTACGGGGAATCCCATTTTTCCTCAATTTATTGCCTTGACGATGGAAATCAATAATTGCCTTTCATCTTCCAGGCAATATTGCCATTGCCATTGACAAAGCGTCTCCATTTGCATTATTAAAGGCAATAGCAATGAGTGAGGCAATTTACTGTCTCAAATATTGCCAATGGAGCCGCTGGGTTAACTGCATTCAATTACTCTTTGAAAAACTGCTAAGTGAAAAATTACAAATTAGCTAGCTAGCGACACCTTTCTGCGAAAAATGGTACGAAATTCGTGTTGAGTTGAATGCTTTCAAACAAGAAATAGGCTAGTTCAGCAACAATTATCGATGCCAGCGACATCTATAGGTGTGTTTTTTTTGCAAGCCCATGGGAATCGGATGAAAAAAATGACATCGGGGCTAAGCGACGCCATTACAGAAAAAAAAATGGAGAGTCCATACAAACTATCGATAACATGTATGAAATTCATGCCGGTAACACAGTTTTTATCTGGGCTTAAGTTAAGCCCCGAAAATTCTCTGGGCTTAGCTAAGCCCAAAGGGGCTTAGTTGTTGTTGCTTTTAAAATGTAAAATGTAGTATTTTTGAGAAAACTAAAAGCCGCTGAAGAACGTGATAGCTTCTAGCAACTAGAAACTATCAAGTGTTTTTTCTCCAATATTCAGGGCTTATCAAATAATTATACTGGTCTACAAATAATTATAAATGAATTTAACTGTGATATAATCGTACTAACTGAGACTCATGTGACGAAAAACCATGATGTTAATGAAACGCAATTAGAGGGTTACTATATGTTCAATTGTGATTGTGAATCTAGTCATACCGGAGGGTTGGTTTTTTATGTCAAAAAAATGTTCAAGTGTTCTTTTGTTAGAAAATTTGTTTTAGCAATGAACTATTGGTGCCTTGTTATTAAAGTGCAATACGAAAATACATCTGCGATCTATCTAAGTGCAATATACCGATCTCATATCGCACCTCCGGTACAATAACGACGTAATTGCAGTTTTTTGTGAAATTGAGTTAAAAATGCCATAATGTCCCAAATTTCAAGTTTTATACGTGGTAAAATCGACGTACTTGTATCTTTGCTAGTGTCAAAAAGAGGCCACTTTTTTGTTTGACACAAAAGCTGAATCTATAAAACTTTTCGGAGCAAGAAAGACGTAATTGTACTTTGCGCGCCACACAAGCTGAAACAAAAAAACTTTTCAATGCAACAAAGACATAATTGTCAGTTGCGCGCGATACTTTGTAAATAGTAGTTGTGCAAAGTCATTAGAACGCCGGGCCGTAACGTACGAAAGGTCAGTAAATGAGTGTGTATTTTAGAGCAACAATGACACAACAGCACTTTGCGTCGTTGTTTCTGAGTTTTTTGTTTGTTTGTTTTAAGTGCTCTTTAATTTACAGTTTGTTTGTATATATCACGTATATATCATCGAAGTGCTCGGAAAAAGGGGCCTCCGTACCAAGTAATTGAAATGAGCTACAAGGACTTTGTAGACATAAAATTGTTGACCGATGAAATGTCCTTTAACCTAACAAAAAACTCGAACAACGACCAAATTAAAATTTCGGAGTTGAAAATGGTTACAGTTGAAAAAGGATAGGAAACCTAACAAATACAAGACTTCCTTCGAAGGAGAGATGATCCTTGCTCCTATTCGGGCCGTGGACGAGCTATAAACATCAAACCATTTGAAAATATTAAGCTAACGCCAGCCTACACATGCAAAATTCCAATTCCAAACAGAAAGAAGGAAGACCTCCTTTACTTAATAAAAACAAACATTGTTCCTCAATATTATGAGACATTTTACAACAGCCTTTTAAATAAACATACATTTTTGAATACATTAAAGAAGCGTGTTTCAATTCTAAAATGCCCATTAATTTAGAGTAAGAACGACTCAACTGTCAAAAAAAATTAATTCCTGGATCAAAAATGACACAATTGAGGTTCCTCAAACCCCCCAAAAGCTCAAAAAGAAGCTGGTGAAAGATATAAAAGGTAATAATATGAAATCTAACTCACTGAATAATCAGCTATTTTTAGGACTCATGAAGTCGATTCTGTAGGCCTATTTTATTGCGTTATTGTATTTTGAATAAGCACGCAAACTTTAAACGTGTTTCCTCAACATTTAAGAAAAGTGCAATTACGTCGTTATTGTACCGGAGGTGCGATATGTCAAGTAAAAATACGTTCTGTGATGCCCTTGAACAATGGGTTGACTTCTTACAACAGTGCAATAGTAATTTTATAATAATGGGTGATTTCAACATAGATTCGTTAGAGAGATCTGATACATATGCAAAACGCTTAAAACAAATAATGACTGATAACAACCTAACTCTATTAAACACAGAACCAACAAGAATAACACAAACATCAAGAACACTTATTGACTATGTTTTAACAAATAACAAAAACATTTGTAGTGCCAGTGTCGACCATAGCTTCAAAATAAGTGACCATGAAGCTTTAAAAGTCTTAATCAAATGCACAAAGCAAACTAAACTTAACAAAACTATCAAGTACTGTAAGTATAATAAAGAACATTTCATTAGTGAACTTGGATTGAACCAGTTTTTCAGTAATTTTGACCCAGAATACCCGCACAATGTTAATGTTTTAAGTGAAAAATTTGCAATTGAATTAAAAAAAGTAGTAGATAGCATGGTAGTTACTCGTGTTGTCCCCTATCAAAATGGTGAATGGTATAATGGTGAACTTAAAAGAGTTAAAACCATAAAAATAAATTTGTATAAAACAGCTGTATTATCTAACACATCAAATGATTGGCAAGCATATCATCAATACAGAAACTATTACAAACATCAAATTGAAAGTGCTAAATCAAAATTTATATCCGACAAAATAAATAAAGCAAATAATCAAAAAGATATGTGGCGACAGTTAAAAAGATATGTGCTAAAAACAAACAAAGATGAAATAACTGAAGTGCAATTTGAAAACTGTGATAAGGAAACTAATAGTGCAATAATAGCTGAAAAACTTAATAACTTTTTCATTAAGAGTGTGAATGAACTGAGCAATGCTGTGATATTTTCTGAATATATTAGTTTAGTAGAAGTGTGCAATATAGAATTTAAGTTTACTGAAGTAAATTCTATCGATATTATTAATACCCTTACTGTGACAAACCAAAAAAATGACTTTAACTTTATGAATGTAAAAATGTTGAAAGACTCTATCGAAATTGTTGGTCCTGTGCTTATGCGTATAATAAATAGTTCATTTAACTCTGGTGTGTTTCCCCAAACCTGGAAGGAATCGCTTATTGTTCCTAAAAAGAAAGTTTCTAACTCAGTCAAATGTATTGATTACCAACCCATAAATATGCTCTCATTATATGAAAAAATAATTGAAAAAATAGCAATGATCCAACTTCAAGAGCATCTTAACAACAATAACGTTATAAGTTTACACCAGTCAGGATTTCGCTCAAACCATTCATGTGAAACCTGCGTTAATTTTGTAATTAGCGATTGGAAAAGTGAAATTGATGATAAAAACTGTGTTGTCGCTGTGTTCTTAGACCTCAAACGCGCTTTTGAAACAGTGAATCATGCTATTTTATTAAATAAACTAGACAAATATGGCATAAAGGGTACGGAACTAAAGTGGTTTAAAACATTTTTACTCAATAGAACACAAAAAACTTCTGTGAATAACAATATATCGAATCCGGCAATAACATCAACAGGAGTTCCACAAGGAACAATTTTGGGTGTACTATTTTTCCTTTTATATATAAACGATATGGAAAAAGTGGTAAAGTTTAGTAAACTAGTACTTTTCGCAGATGATGGTTTACTGTATGTAACAGGAAAAGACTTAAAAACATTAATAGATAATATACAAAAAGACTTAGGTGCAATATATACTTGGTTAAATATGAATAAACTTATACTCAATACAAACAAAACCAAATTCATGACAATTAACAATCCCTCCCCACAACAGCAAATTAATATATCAATAAATAATATACCAATTGAACAAATAACATCAGTTAAATATCTCGGTATTCTCTTGGATAATAAACTATCGTTCAATGAACACATAGATTACATCTGTAAAAAAGTGTCAAAAAAATTGGGTGTGCTAAGAAGAATGCGACGAAACATTTCTAAAAATAGTGCAATAAAAGTATACAACGTAACCGTTAAACCCCATTTCGAATACTGTGCCAGTATACTTTATTTGTGTAACAACACTCAACAAAACAGACTCCAAAAACTGCAAAACAAAGCCATGCGCATTATCCTCAAATGTGATCGATTTACTTCTGTTTCGTTTATGCTTGAGTCATTAAAATGGTTAAACATAACTCAAAGACTTTTTATGATGGCAATGATATTTGTCTTCAAAATAAAACACAACTTGTGCCCCGAATACCTGCAATCTAGTGTTCCCGATAGAAGATTGGTAGAATATAACCTGAGAAACACCGAAGAGTTCAACATAACCCGGACCAGAACAACTAGAGCTCAAGCAAGCATATTCTACAAGGGACTTCAAGCATTCAACAATCTGCCTTCCAATATAAGAAATATAAATAATTTATGTCATTTCAAAAATTAAATATATTTATATGCAAAGAATTTTATTAATTTAAATTCCTAGACAAACGTTTGAATGTAAATTTAACTTAAACTCAAAAGGTAAATACCTAATTTATAAATTTTAATGGCCATTGAGCCAAATAAACTTTTAATCATCATCATCATCGTGTCCTGTAACCCCGGCTGGGGCATAGGGCGTCAACAAAACGTCTCCATCCTTCACGGTCTGCTGCAAGGTACTTAAGCTGTGACCACGTCTTTCTCTGGGATTCTGCTTCCGCTAAGACAGTTGATTTCCATGTTGTTCTTGGTCTTCCAACCCGCCGTGCACCCTGAGGATTCCATTCAAAGGACTGCTTTGCAATTTCATCGTTTGGTTTCCTCAGTGTGTGACCAATCCAACGCCATTTACGCTTTCTTATGTCGACGTCCAGCCGCTCTTGACTTGTCCTGCGCCACAATTCCTCATTTGATATTATTTGTGGCCAGCGAATCTTTAGGATGTGGTGAAGACAGCGATTCACAAAAGCCTGCAATTTCTTCGAAATGGTAGACGTGACTTTCCAGGTTTCACAAGCATATAACAGCACGGATTTGACATTGGATTCGAAGAATCTCAACTTAGTGCGTAAGGAGATTTGACTGGATTTCCAAATTGGGGACAGAGTACCGAAGGCAGCACGAGCTTTATTTATTCTACTTTTAACGTCCAGATCCGTACCACCGTTTGCAGAAACAATACTGCCAAGGTAGTTAAATTGTTCCACTACTTCAACTGGCGTCTCCTGTAAAATAATACGCTGCTGTGTGGAGCGGCCTGTGAGCATTATTTTTGTCTTTTTGCTGTTAATTCTTAGACCACTCGACTCTCCCTTCACTTGCAGTGTTTGGCACATCCCGTTCAGCCCACTGATGTTATTTGCCAGTAGACATATGTCATCGGCATAGTCTAAATGACTGAGCCTTTCGAACGGTCTCCATTGAATGCCCTGTCGCTCAGCTGTACCAACACTGGCCGTCAATACGTCGTCCATCGCCAGCAGGAAGAGAATTGGCGATAGAACATCCCCTTGTCTCACACCCTGTTGCACTACGAAGGAGTCGGATAGCTGCCCATTGTGCAAAACAAAACACCTCGCGTTGTTGTAGGACTCTTTAATAATGGCAACAATTTTTGGTGGAATTCCTCTACCAAGCAACGATCTCCATATACATTCTCGGTTAACTCGATCAAAGGCCTTTTCAAAATCCACGAACATGAGGTAAAGCGGTGATTGATATTCCATCGACTGCTCGAGGACGATACGCAGGGTGTTGATATGGTCGACACACGATCGACCACTGCGGAAGCCAGCTTGATGCCTCTTGAGTGTAGACTCGATTCTATCCTTTATTCGCTCGAGTATGATTGTTGCCATTAGTTTTGGGAAAACGGACAAAACGGTGATACCACGCCAATTGTTGCAATTCTTTAAGTCACCTTTCTTTGGCAGCTTAACAATCACACCATCCTTCCAGTCCCTGGGATAGCTTTCGTTTTCCCAAATGTTTTGTATCAGCGGATGTAAAATACTAGCCGCTGCTACGGGATCGGCTTTCAGGAATTCAGCTGGTATTCCGTCCAGTCCAGCTGCCTTGTTGTTTTTGAGGAGATTTATTGATGTACGAATTTCCGATTCTGACGGGGGTTCGATGTCAATACCCCTATAGGACCTGCGCATCTCGTTTAGTTGGGGCACTTCAGCACTCTGCTCAACTGAATCCTCATTTAGCAGGGCACAAAAATGGTCCTTCCATCTACGAAGCTGATCCTCAATTGATACCAAAAGTGTGCCATCCACATCCATTACAGGATGATTGGTGTTGCTTTTTTTCCCGATAACATCTTTGGCTATTTGGTACAATTCCCGGATATCTCCTCTTCTGGCAGCGCTTTCCGCATTATCTGCGAGTCCATCCAACTTCACCCTCTTGTCACGTCTCACACAGCGGTAGACCATCTTATGTGCAATGCGGTACTGTCTTCGCAAGTCAGCCTTTCGTTGAACATCAGCTTCGGCATTTATTTGGATTTTCAACGATTTGCGAAGTTCGATCTTATCCCAGGTGTCTTGGGATATCCAAGAGTCTCTACGTCTCGTTCGCTTGGGTACAGTTTCGGATCCAGCCTCCATAAAAACACTTTTAATTTCACCCCACATCTCATCAATTGTTGAATTCTGGATTCCATTTAATGACGAGGCTCTGTCGTTAAGGGTGGTGACATAGTTTCGACATATGTTGGGGTCATTTAAAGCATTAGTAATGAATTTTGTGCTCCTTGCTGCATCCTGCGCTGGTTTTTGTACGGCAGCGGTTCGTAATTTGAGACTCATCAGAACCAAATGGTGGTCGCTTCCCACATCGGCATTTCTTATACTCCGGACATCACACATAGACTTCCTCCATCGCTGCTGAATCATGATATGATCAATTTGGTTTTCGGTTTGACCATCCGGATGCACCCAGGTAATTTTGTTGCACGTCTTATGTTTAAATACAGTCCCACCTATCACAAGACGATTCGCGTTACAAAAGTCGACAAGCAAGTCACCATTTTCATTCCGTGACCCCACGCCATTTCTTCCCATCACGCGTTCCAGTCCGTAATTGTCTGAACCGACTTGGGCATTAAGGTCTCCCATAACAACTATGATGTCGGCTCTCGGAACACTACTGTAAACCGAGTAAAGATGAGTGTAGAACGCGGTTTTGTCTTCCTCGGTCGCTTCATTTGTGGGGGCGTAGCACTGAATAATTGTGACGTTACGAATTTTTGAACGAAACCTTGCTGTCATTAATCTCGCAGAAATGGGCGCCCATGAGATCAAACTACGCCTCGCTTCTTCGTTCAACATAATTCCGACACCATGCAGTCTTTGGCCACCCTCTCTTTCATCTTCGCCGGAATACAGCATTCTCGTCTGTCCAGTGTCTGATCTGTATTCAGCTCTTCCTCTCCACTTAGTTTCGCTTATGCCCAGGATACTGATCTTTAGGCGAAGCATTTCACGCTCAACCTGCTCGTATCTACCATCGCTGTACAAGGATCGAACGTTCCATGCTCCGATTTTCGTACGTATGCGGTAGCCAAAAGTAACATTTGCGCTTCTTGAAAGACTTCTTCTATTTGTCAACGATTCATTTATTATTATGGCGTCTTGATTGACGCTCGTACATGAAGGATGCCGCACCCCCAAATCCGATGTGCGGTTTACTGCAGCCGAAGCTACAGAAGGATTTTCTATAAAAAGATTACCTCTTGGGGACTCATTTCCATTTGTTGTCATAATTCATGTATTTGCATATATCCTTCCACCATGGTGTTTTCCGAGATATGATTAATAACATACATAAGCTCAGATTTGACAGGCACACCCGCCTTTTGTATGGTCAAACACATAACTGCTCGAGGCCGCCCACTATGGGAAAACAGACGCCTTTTGTAGCCGCCCAATATGGGTTACAGACGCTAACTGCTGCTGCCGTTGGCCTTTTACCAAAAAAAGCTCCTCCGCCACCAGACTATCATGCCGTTGACCGCCACCTGCAGTTCATCCGCCTTAAGGGGGCTTTTAACCATCCCGAGGACAAGTTTGTGCCCTGACCAGCATAGCTGGGTTGTCTGCTTATCCCGGCATCCATTCGGTCCCCCTGCACGTTAGCGTTACCCGCCCTCTACCACGCGGAGGTGTGCATAGGGATTTTCCTATCATTGAGCCTAGGGCCATATGGCGTCCTAGCACTCTCAAGTACTTTTAGAGGGCAACTTTTAAACTAAATGTAAATTGCTTAGCCCCGACGTCGTTTTTTTCGTCCAAGCCCATTCGGAAAGGGAAAAAACACAGCTTATGATTCAGCTTTTTATCTGTTTATTTAGATGTAGTAGTGTTTCACTTTTCTACAAAAGTTAAAGTAGGTACGCTCTAACTTTTACTTTAGCAAAACTTAAAATAAAAGATAGGATTGAGTAGTTTATTGAAAAAAGACAAAAATCGATTCGGATTGAATCCGATTATTTGATCCGCTCATGTAAACGTGGTATTAGATGGTTAAGTGGCGTTTTTAAAAAACTTGAATTTGCCGGCAAATAAGTTCTCTAAACATTGTTTCTTTGAATTTTTAATCATTTATGATTATAAATATATGTGAACAGGTAGACAATAATGTAACAATGAAAAATAAAATAGTCATAAAAGGGAACAAAAAACATAAATAACATGAAACTAAACTCTCGAAAGTTCTCTGTGTAGTGTAGCGGCAACATGCAAAAGCCATAAGTTAATTTAATTTGGTGGTTAATAATACTCTTAATAGTGAGTACGCTAATTTTCACGAAACTCACTTATTATCTACACGTCAATTGATATTGTGTATCATGCTTAACAATTCTTCCCGTCGACAAGAGTGCCATCTGGAGCTGTTCGCCATCCATTTTGGTATACCTTGGTCACAAAAAACAACAACAAGATGGAGAAAAAAACAAAACACAACAAGATTTGACATTTCTCTGGAGTTGAAAGTTTTGTTCTGCGGTGCTATAAAAATAAATAAATAAATAAATTGGGTGGCGCAACAGCTCATGGAGAACCAGGGCCTAGTGACTTACAACTCACAACCATTCCTGTGTGCGTGTTTGTTGGCAGGAATGGATGGGACCTACAGTTTTTTTACCGAGTCCGAACTGCTAAATGAGAAGCACTTTTTCATGACAAGTATACTCTTGGAGGATTTGTCAGTTCATCGCAAGAGGCAGTACCTCGAATAAAACATTTCTGTTTTTAGGTGGCACGGCTGGGAATCGAACCCACACCTTCGGCATGACAGTCCTACGCACTAACCATCAAGCCACGAGGTACTACTCTGCGGTGCTATACAAATACTCAAAAGTGTTTCTCGTTCGTTTAAATAAATTAAAAACAAATGTATCTCTTAAAAGTTTTTAATTAATCAAATGACAGTGCATAATTAATATGAAGTGATAAAAATATCAATTAACTTCGATTTCAAGTGTCCAAAGTCGATTAATGATATGAAGCGCGCGCTCGCTGACGACGACGTGTTCCTCATTTGATGTGTTTTTGATGGATTTTGGATTGTTTTTTTTTTAAGTTTAATGGACGCATAACAATTTTTGTCTATTTCTGCTGCTATTCCGGGAAATATATTTGTTTTTAATCGTATTAAATGACGCGTAAATCTGAATGCACTTTTGAGTATTTGTATGCCCATTAATTTGTTTACTTTTTGCCTCAAAATGTATGTCAATGGCCAACGCACACAATCACATACAAAATCGATTTTTTTTTATAAATTCTTTTCAACCCAAAAAAGAAATCGATCTCCAATGTTTGAAAGGAATTCGGGTGTTTTGCATATGATGTCGTCTCCCGTCTCCACTGTGCATGAACTATGGTTGGATTTTCAACATGTCGAGAAAAAATAAACTAATACGGCTACAGAAATACATTTTCAAAAAATAGTGAAATATGAAATATCTATATATTTTATTTTAGTTTCCAAGTTTAAAATTTGGTTCATGTCCAGTGGAGGCGGAATAGGTACATATGAAAAAAAGCTAGAGGGAGAGTGTTCAGAAAAGAAAACCACGCATTGGTAGCTGCCAAGATCCGAATATTTTTTTGATATTCGTGTTTTTTTTTAGATTTTATTAATTTTGAAGATTTATACACGGGGTGTTTTGCATATGATTTCATCGGCTGGATTTTGAGAAAAAAAATAGTACGACCACAGAAATTCATGTTCAAATAGTGACCTAAGCATATATTTTAGTTTCCAAGTTTGATATTTTGTTCATGTCCAGTGGAGGCAGAATATAGATAAGGAAAAAAGCTACAGGGAGAAGGTTCAGAAAAAAAATTATCGGATTGGAAGCTGCCAAAATCCGAAAATTTTTGGCATACATATTTTTTATGTTATTTCTTTTTTTTATAGATTTAATTAATTTAGGAGATTCTTGTACGGGGTGTTTTGCATATTTTTTCGTCTTCACTGTGCAGTTACTACTCTCGGATTTTGAGTATTCTTAGGAATTAAAATTAATGCGGCCATAAAAATCCATGTTCAAATAGTGACATATATATATATTTTATTTTGCGAGTTTAATATTTAGTTCATGCTCAGTGGAGGTGGAATATAGGTTGTTAAAAAAGCTACAGGGCGAAGGTTCAGAAAGGAAAAAAATTATCGCATTGGCAACTGCCAAAATCCGAGCATTGGCATACAGAAGTAATAATAAAACTTATTATACACAAAACTATCAGAAATTTGAATCCATGTCTCGTTGCAGGATTATTGCAAGTTCTATGTACAAAGCGCTGTCATTTCAAATAACGTACTTCATAAGGATTATTAAAACGGTTCTGAGTTTCCAAATAAGTCCTCGAAGTGCTTCTGAAAAAATTTTCAATTCCTTTAAAACTAATTTTGTAATTTTTCAAGAAACTAATGAATTTTGTAATATTAAATTTATAGAAAATTTTGTTACAACTAGAAATGGTTTTTAAAAGTTTATTATTGACGAATGCTTCAATCAATAAAATTAAGTAAAATGTTTTGAACATAAAAGTTACAAAAATTTCCAAAGAATCTTACGATTTCTTGTAGTGTTATATGCAAAACGCTGTCATTTGAAAACAACTTGAGTGATTTGGGTTATTAAAACGGTTCTGTTTTTCAAATTAAGTGCTCTAAGTGGTGGGAATTGTAAAATACTTGCCCTGTTGTCGTGAAAGAAGTTTTACTTCTAGCGCGTGTACATAAGTACGCACACTGTTTTTTTCATAAGGGCCACAAACTCGTTTTAGTTATGTGGCCTCGGGCCGCAACATGAAATATTTTTTGCACTTAGATGTTAAGTACTTTAGATTGAATGGTTTGTTATTCATTTAAAAATGATTTTGATTTCTGAAACTTATGCTATGTTTCCACCAAAGGTTTATCCCAGTTCAGATTTAATAAATCTATTTGGTGTTTCCACCGCACAAAAAGATTTAAAAAAGATTTACTTTGACAGTAGATTTAAAAATGCAAATGGTGTTTCATTTTTTCTTATGAAGAGGAAGTGAGATAGAATGTTTCATTTGTGAAGAACTGAATTCAGCCATGAATGAATCCTTCAGCGCCATACAAGAATACGCTAGTTTGATTTGTAAAAGTATTTGTCCTAGGAAGATTTAACAAGATTAATTTCTAATCTTCAAGATTTACGAAATATATTTGTATGGTAAATCTTCGAGATTTAAAGAAGATTTGAGGTAAATCTTATTGAATCTCAGATTAGCGTTAGGTGGAAATGTAGCATTAGGGTAATTTTTTAAAATCTGGCTTGTTCCTGCATGCTTACCTTATTCGTTTATTTCTTTACACATTTTTTGTAGGACAGAAAACGATGATTCCCAAACGTATGTTAATCCAAGATATGTTAATTTTTCAATCCAACGTCGACTTTTTGATTTTTATTCTGTCACGAACATTATCTATTACCTGAAGTAGAAGGAGGAAAATTTATCTTGTGGTCGCTCACAGTCTTATTGTTTTTTTTTTTAGTATGTGTCTTCACTTTTAAGAGCAAAACTGGTCAAACTTCTCAAAATTACTTGCGATTTGAGTTGAATCAGCTGCAAAATCAGTGCTTTTCACACGTTAGCAAAATATTTGCTTTGTCATAACATTTTCGTTTGGTAATCCGGAATACTCTCCTGAGTTCTCCGATCCAGATTCCAGAATGCCAAACGAACCTTTTTCTTGACTCTGAAGTTTGGTTGTATTTGTGCACTGGGTTGTTGCATTTGGGTGATGAATCGTTCACAGAGCTGTTTTCTGAATATTGATATACCTTAATAACGTCAACGAATGTCTGCCCCTTGGGTTTTTATTTTGCGTAAACCCCTTACTTAAGCAAAAATTCTACTGCAAGGTATGAAGATGACAATAATGGAGAGGATGAAATGTTTGGCCTATCCATTCTTTTCATAATTGTTTCATTTTAACTCCAAATTTAAGTATAACGAAAATGCACATTGGCTATTCTAAAATTAAAAAAACAAATAACATTTGAGAATTTTGACGCTCCAATTGAGCGCATGTATTCGTGCTTCTGGTTTTTATTCTTTCTTCAAATCCAGAATCGTTGCTCTCTTCTTTTCAGAAGAAGAACTGTCTTCTAGTCCAAATGAAGTATTTGAAATGCTTCCGGACGCTACGGGAGGACCAAACGAAAACCCTATCAGTCATTCGCTAAAATGAAAAGACAAAGCGACATTTCGTTTGTCGATGGAGCTATTTCCACTTGATTTCAAATTTGATGTCTTTCACTGACAACACTCTTTGTTTGGAAATGTTTCCTATTTAGGGCTTTATTTCCCATTTGATTTATTACTTCGGGCATTGTTTCATTTTATAAAAAAAGCGACGAAATTAGGAAATATCATCCAAAATGTTCAGTCTTTTTTTGGGTGTTATTTCCAATTGATTTATGTAGTTTGGCACTTTTTCCAAAAGGCTGTAAATTTTGATTTTCGGTATTCAGTTTTTCTATGCAATCGCATATTTATGTCAGTATGCCAGGTGGGCCACTTAAAATACCGCGGGCCGCAGGTTGAGTATAGCTGCTCTAGGACGTTTAGTTTAGCCGAAAATCGTGTTTAAAAATAAAAGTCGTTCAACGATCTGCATGAAGTTTCTATATCTCGCGAACGGCTCTATTGATCCGGATGAAATTTTCAGAGTTGATTCGAATCAGCGAGGAAAAACTTTCGAAATATTTTTTGTTCAAGTCCGCCTACTGCTACGCCCCCTTTTTTATTTTGATTTCTCAAAAATGCCTCTAAAGACTACGGTAGGTATCAGATATTGTTTGTATGAGTAAGAGAAAAGTGTTTGTGATATTTTTGACCCACCCATAACCACGCCCACTTTTATCATGGCGGCACCGGAGACCTTAAATGCCCCATATCCAAAAATTATTCCCCGGATAAAGAATTTTAAGGTTTGAAAAATAATTTCTCTACTTTCTTCAATTCAATTAATTTTTTAAAGTTCTTTCTTGCCTAATGTTTTTTCTAGCGCGTTTGTTCTTTTTGCTTGGGTAAACCAGTATAACAACGTTATACGTTACGTAATGACAGAGAACTGACAATATTTGCAAATAATACTTTTTTATGCATTTTAATGCCCATTTTATTACAAGTCAATTTTGATTTGAGAAAGTGTTAAAAATCTTCTCTTGTAGATAAAAAGCCAATTTAATGTGTTATTGCTGTAGATAAAAGCTTGTGATTTACCATTTGGGAAAGTACATTAAAAGGAGATTTTTTTAACATTATTTGCCACGAAAGTTTTCAGTTTTTTGTCTTTTTTATTAACTTACAAACTTTGATGAAAATAAATATTTAATCATTTGTTTATTAAAAAATTAATTAAAAAAAATATTGAAAAAAAAAATCCAGCAACTAGTGTTAAATGTTACTGCCTTTATTTAAGAACGGTTATTTTTAAATGCAATAAAAATTAAAAAAACAATATTAGTCATTCGTTCGTCGTCGTAGTGTTTACTTAATTTAGTAACTTAATTTCATCTGATAAAATGTTAAAAAACAACTATAGTAGATCAAATGCCAATTTTATTGGTTATGGTTGTAGACACAAACATGTGTTATACCATTTTGGAAAGTACATTAAACATGCCAATTTTTATCAAATTTGCCACCTATGTTCTCATACATTTTTTTCCCTTTATGATTTTTCAAACTTTGGTGAAAAAAAATATTGAATTATTTTTGAATAAAAAAATAATTTTAAAAAATTATAACACAAAAAATGCATCAGCTGGTGTTAAAATTTACTACCCATCATTTAGAACGGTTATTCAAGAATATTATAAAAATACAAACATAATAAGAATCCTTTATGGGTGGCCGTTGTAATTAGGTATTTTAGGAGACCTCGAATTTTTTAACATTTTTCGAAAATAAATTATACCATGGAGACCCTAAGAAAAATATTTTTTTATATTTTTTTTCTGAGCAGTCATAAGGCCTGCTATCACCAGTTGCAGTATTATCCACTCATTACCGGACACCCTGTATACCTCACTGTTTATACGCTGGCTCCACTGGAAAACATAAAAGATAGCATTTTTTGGAACACCCTACTGTGAAAATACTCAATATTTTTTTCTCAAAATACCATTGGTCACAAGCTTTATCTGAAAACTTAAAATATAATTCATCCTATATGTGCAAAAGTTTTTTTTTTCGTTTTTAATGTAGAAGAACAAACAAAATGGTGCTCAGTAAAAAAAAATGCATATATGTACATATGTACAATTTTTTTTCATTTTGTGGTTAAATTCGATTCCTAAGTAGGTATTCAAATAAATATCTATAATAGTTTAAGTCTTCATAATGCTTAGAAAAGTAAAAAGAATCCAAGTAGTTTAAGGACTCCAAGAAGTTTAAGGACTTCATACAGTTAAAAGACGTCAAGCAGTCAAAAGACTTCAAGCAGTTATAGGACTTCAAGTAAGTCAGTTGACTGCAGTCATAAGACTGTAATCAAAAGACTTAAATAATGCATTCTAAGCAAAAGACTTCAACGACTTCAAGCAGTCTTTAGTATTGCATTCGTTTTACTTTAAGTCATTTAACTGCAGGAAATGATTGCATTACTATAAAGACTTCAAAATTGAATGGGAATTATATTGAAGTTTAAGTACTGAGGTGATAACTATCGCACAAACACACCCTCGCAGACTGACGGACGATATGCATACTTATCTAAAGAGTATTAGGTATTTGTTAGATCATCGTAATGATTATTTTGAACAAAACAATAAAATTTCAAGAAATCAATAATTTGCATGAAAAATGGTTGAAATATGTAGGTACATCGCTGTTTCATTTTCTCAGCTTAAATTTCTTTCGTTTTGATTCTGATCTACAAAATTGTAAATTCAGAAAAAAAAAATCATTTTTTTCTTAATGCACCTCGTCAAGCACAAGATACAACAACAATACACAAAGACTAAGAACCCAAATAAGAAAAAAATCGAAATCTCTCGACAAAAAAAAAAACAAACAAAACCCTTGCATACCTATAAAATTCTTTGGAATCAAGAAGAACGAAAAAACAGACGGCGCGGAACAGATGATAGAGCAAAAAATTAAGAAAAAAAAACCACCACCATTGCTTTCAAAATTCATTCATAGCAAAAAAAAAGAAAAAAGAGAATTCATACCGAAAAGTCAACAACAAAACCAGATACACATGCGAATGTTGATAATTCAATTTTAAAAATGTTGAAGCAACTTTAGCGACGCCAGCGCACCATCGATCACACACCCAACTAATAAAAACGAATCCATGGTATTACTATGGAGTTTATATACAAAGGTCATGACCAGTTGAGTCAAAAATAAAAGTCAAGTTTAAAATTTTTCGCAGTTTTAGGGTTGCCATCAATTTTTTTCAAAATTAAGAATAATTGCCAAAATCAACACACTTGCTCATACAAAGTCGGGTTTTGAACACATGTTAGCTTATACCTTCTCGAACATAAAAAAAATAGTTCCAGACAAGTTTTGCGGTTGAAAGTCCTTGCCAGACGAGCTCAACATTTTCAAAAAAGATATTATAAGAAATAACTTTTTTTTTAAATATCAAATAACTGTCAAACCTTGTTCAACAAAGCCGGGTTTTCAATATATGCTAGCTAATGTCTCCTTAAATAGAGACAAAACTGTGCCAGACGCGTTTGGCTGTCGAAAATGCATGCCAGACGGCCCTTAATGTTATAATGTTGGTGATTTTTTTTCCTTTTGTTTTCAAATTTTTTAAATGATTATCAAAACTAACAAATCTACTTTCACAAACCAGGGTATTTGGTTGTTTATGCCTTTCGTTATATGGAAAAAATAGTGCCAGACGAGTTAGGTATTCCAAAATAAAAAAAGTTATTTCTTTAATACCTACTTAGAAAATGTTGAGCTGGTCTGGCAAGAACATTCAACCGTAAAACTGGTCTAACACAATTTTTTTCATGTTCGAGAAGGTATACGCTAACATGTGCTCAAAACCCGGCTTTGTAAAAGCAAGTGTCTTGGTTTTGACAATTATTTTTAATTTGATAAAAATTAGATAGCAACCCTAAAAGTGCGAAAAATTTTAAACTTGACTTTTATTTTTGACTCAACTGGGCATGACTCCTTAATACACCCAGTTTGAGTCAGTCGATCTCGTACTGTGGAAGTGTGTAGACGTTTTCGGTTTCCCAGTTTATTCAATTTCTTAAATATTCGGAGTGACCTAGTCAAGTGTTGATTAAAGCAAGCTATTTCTAATAGCGACTACAGCTCAGTGGTAGAGGTGGCGGACCGAGAATCCGACGGTAGTGGGTTCGAGTCCCAGTCGGGCAATACATTTTTGGCCGCTTTTTTCCATAATCGAGAGGTGGAAAACATCATCGAGAGGGATAAGCGGCGAATGGAAAGCAGTAAAATGGCGGGGGCATCGAAAGGTGTCCCAACAACAACAATGAAGAAAGCTATGGCACCACCAGCCATAGCAACAGCTAGTGCAATTGCACCAACAACTTCAATGAAGGCGATGGCACCACCAGCCACACCATCAGCTAGTGCCGTAGCAAAAACGGCAGACCCAGCAACGGCAACAACTGCCGATATACACCAAAAGAGGAGGAAGAGGATCAGCTGTGCGCCGAACCTCGTGAAGCGCCGCTCCACCATCACCTCGGCCCAGCTGCCAGCCGGGGTGAAGGAGACGGCGCGCACAGCCAAAACATCAGCAGCAGCAAAAATCCAGCAACAACTTAATACCTCGCCATCAGACGATGACATTGAATATATGTCTGAAGGTGGCGAGGGAGTATACACAACAGGGGATAGCAACAGCAACCTGCTAGTGGACTTGACATCACCAGAGGCGTCCTCCGAAGAGGAAAATGAGGCGCAAGAAGCACTTGACGAGCAGGCCATCAGCCAAAAAATTGATGCCATTCGGGGGGAAATGGAACGGCTTAATGCCATAGTTACCCCTCTGATACAAGCCTTAAAAGGGAAACAAGAAGCTCGACGAGAACGAGAGAGGCAGGAGCGCGAGCAGAAAAAAGCGCTACAGGCGCCACAAAAAGCAGCGCCACAACAAGAGCTGCAAACGAAAAAATCGCAGCCAGAGCCAAAGCAAGCTCAGCAGCAACAACAGCAGCTGTCACAGCAGAATGTAGGAGAACAACCTGAACAACCACAGCAGCAACCGAAGGTGCAACGCACAAAAAAACAACAGCAGCAGCAGCAACAAACACCACAGGAGCGGAATCATCAGCAGCGGAACCAGCAGCAGCAGGGAAGTCACCAGCAGCAGCCACAGCCGCCCCAAAATAAAAAAGAAAAGGTGCCCCCAATAAACACTTATAAAATGGAACTTAAGGAAACCATAGATCTATGTAAGTCGGCCATAGGCCAAAACTTTTTTATAAAACGCTTAAGTAGAGATAGGCATGCGATCCACTGCCCTACAGTGGCGCAGCACAAGATAATTAAAGAATTGTTAAAAAAATCCACGACTGAGTTCTTCAGTTTTACCCCCAAAGTGGATAAAAACCAAACGGTCCTCCTGAAGGGCATAGATTCCTGCACGGAACCAGAGGTGCTCTATAAGGAGCTCTGTGAAAAAGCGAGCGGCGATCTCGAGTTTATCGGGGTCAAGCCGTTCTCTACAGTCAGAGCCAGACGGGAGAAGCGGTCTTTGCCGTTCTTCTTAGTTCAGCTCTCGCCCAACAGCAAACTGGATAGTTTGAGGAGTATCTCCGTCCTCAACTACCAGGTTGTAACTTGGGATAAATTAAAGAGACGCGGCGACATGCTTCAATGCATGCGCTGCCAAAGGTTCGGCCACGCTGCAGCAAACTGCGAAATACAGTCACGCTGCGTGAAGTGTGGTGAGAACCACATTAAGGGGGAGTGTAAACTCGGTGAGGAAAGGGTCGATGATATGACCCAGCTTAAATGTGCACTTTGCGGAAAGGAGGGGCACCCTGCTAACTATAGGGGTTGCTCAGCTTTTCAGCAAATCCGTACCAACAAAGCGGCTAGGCAAACAGCGGTAGAGATACTGTTACGTGGGCAGCTTACCTGTTGGGGGTCAGCATTGCAAATGAAATTCATTTGACTACCTAAAACTCATACAGCCATTGCCATTAAGAGGCGAAAGAAACAACCACCGGACAACCTTGTTACAATGCAATGCATATCCAAAATACAGGGATGCAAAACCAGTGGGCTCGGCAAGAATATCTTGATGACCCAACCATGGTTCCCTGTGCCAGTCCCTGTCGCATCCCGATTCTGAAAAAACTTCAGCAGCAGGCAGTGGATTGATACATATGCATATCCATGCATGTGGGTTGTCTCGGGCTGACCGAAGTGAAGGGTCATATAAGAATCTCCCTTTTTATTATCGGCACACAGGAAAATTGCTTTGGCCTGGTTATTCCGGAAAAAACACTTGAATACTGAAAAGAAAAGAAAATAAACTAAAAATAAATAAAACTAAAGAAAAAAAAAACAAAAATACCTACAATACAGAAATTGATGAATTTGTATGTGAAGATTCAAATGCGAATGCCTGTGAATATTCACATAACAAATTTAACAATTTCAAGATACACTACTTACATATGATGTACTTTAAAATATTCATCATAATCTGAAAAGAAATTAAAGATAATAAAAATAAAATTAGATGCATTAGAAATAATAAATATTACCAAAATAAAACTTACGAGTGTAGAAAAACTCCTTGGCTCGGCCATGATGTTGTTTTGTTTAGTTTTTTTTTGTTGACACTTCACAAATTTCAATTCTTCAAGTAGCCTGTCGTTTTCTTCTGCGCATGCATTAGTGTATTTGTCTCTTTTGCCCAGGGGTTAAGGGGGCAAAAATTTCATAATCTGACACATGCGCAGAACGATTTCGCCCAGTTTAGGCATTGTTGAAATTGAATAATTTTAAGGTGATTAAAATGTTTTAGTGTTAAGATAGGTAGGGAAATTATGTGTGAATAGGAAATTAGTATTAGGAAAGATAGATTATTTGATTAATAGATATGTAGATTAGATAGGATATTAATTGATTAGATAATAATAGTAATGATAGATTATTAGGAGAGGATTTAGACTGAGACAAACATATAGGAAGGGGTCAATAGTGAATATGTGTGTGTGAGTGGAATTTTGGAGATGGACAAGGGGGTAATGATAGTGATAGGGATGCAAGATAATTATCCACCGATAATTATTTTTGTATTATTTTAACAAAAGGGTTGAAAATAGTTATCTCACTCAGATGTAGTGGTAACTATTTACTTAGGTATTAAGATAAAGGCCAGGAGCTTGCCTAAGGGATTTATGGTCATTGTTTCTTGCAATAACGTAAAGCAAAGAAGGAATTTTTTTGGTCGTTTAACTGCCAGTTGATTTTTGATTAAAAATTTAAAGTTGAAAGCGTTTAATTAACGTACATTACGCGTATTCTTGTGATAATAAAAGAAAAGTAGATTCTTTTTACAAGAAATACTGAAGTGTAATTTATTATAAATTAAAGAAGGAAGAACGTCTTGAAGACGTAATTAGAGAGATTTTTGTGAGGAGTTATTGCACTTTTCCAAATCTTCAGCAGAGGTTTAGGTTTGATTTGTATGAAGATAGAATCCACTACAGGAACCTAGGCCTCTGCCACCTTATAATTTTGTGTTGACCTTCAGTGGAGGACATCTTTTGGAGGCAGAAGAATTCCTTTGTTCCTCGAAACAAAGGTTGAATCTTTTGAGGCCACAAAAACCTAAGTCTTCAAGAGGAAACTATACATATATAGAGTATATATATAGATATCAACTTAGGAGACATCGTCAGAGGGATTTGTGGAAGAAAGAAGTTTTCGAAGGGTTAAAAGGATAGATCTAGAAAAGTGCAAAAAAGGGAAAAGATCGGAAGAAAGGAAAAAGTGAACATTAAAAGTACAAACAGAACTAAGATAGAAGTGCTAAAGGAAGAAAAGAAAGAAAAAAAAAGGAACAAGAGCAAAGATACAATTAAGTTTCTACATATTTTTTTTTTATTTTTAACGTAACTTACCTTATATCTAGTGTGAAATTTGGTTCTCCAAATCATTTTTTTTTTTTATTTATCGATTCTTTTTTTTTTTAATTTTTATTTGTGAATTTCTGAAGTGAAAAGTGATCTTAAGATTCAGGGGTGTAACAATTTGCAAGTAGTAGTTAAAGTGTCTACTCCTGATCTCCAGTGTGCTGCCGGCAGAACAACGAGGGACCAAGGTAAAAACAAGTGAGTAGTTAATAATTGGTTGGATAGAAAGTTCCATATATCTATAGAGTCCTTAAGGTCAAATTTCTCCTTTTGATATTATTTATAGTAGTTTGTAGTTTTTTTCTTTTTTTTATCTTTGAATTTTCATATACGGAAAGAAACGAGTGGGAGAATTTAATTATTTTGATTTTTTTATTTAAAACTATATAAATGAAATTTGTGAATAAAATTAAGACTTGAAGTTATTATAGCTAACATGGTGTGCTAATTTCGTAGCTGAAGGTGTGTGGAGGGTTGGTAAAGCCGTCCAAATGTGATTCTGGTTGAGGACTTGACTGACAGACTTTTCACTACGGACTAGTTCGTAACTGGTTGGGTCAAGTTAGGGGCTATTTCCAAGAACACTTGGCCATGGAAATAGCGTAGGAAGTATCTGTGCGATACTTGGGTGGGTTGGCCAGACCTTCGTCAACAACATCAGACGAACGTTTGGAATTCGGTGTGGCGGTATTCAGGGGCAATAAAAGGAGGTGCTTTAGATATAGGTTTTAGGATTAGCTTAGGGTTTATTTTTTTTTTTATCGTACTATTTTTTTTTTGGGTGAAGGGTTTTAATTTTTTTTGGTTAAGGGTATTTGGTTAGGTTAGTTTTTTTTTCTTTTCATATTTTTTTTTATATGCTATTTTTTTTTCATAAAATTCGAAGCACCAAACTTTACATTTCTCCTGGGTATCGTCAGAGTCCCTAGATTTGTGTCAAAATTAACATCGCATAACCTTAGGCACGAATAAATTAATGTTTAGTTGAGCAGGAGGTACTTCGAGAAGTGGCAAGAACCACCCCAGGCGACGAGCTAGGCCGAGAAATCACAAGCGTGCCATAGCCACTTCTCGGGTACCGAAGAACTCCCCCGTGGAAACCTGGCTCCTAACAATGGCGCCCAACGAGACCTAAAGTTTTTTTTTTTTGAAAACAATTCAAGGCAACTCTGGGGGAATGATTTTTTTTCATACCCTTGGACTTGTTTTGCTAAAGTTTTTTTTATTACACCTTAATCAGTTTTGTTATGATACACAAATCTGGGGACTACGAACTTTTGGTCTTGTCACAGGTCGAAAACAGCTGTCCAAATCTTCAGGCCAAGAGTCAGAGATTTTTGTGAGGTAGTTGGAGATCTGTGACAACACCAAAAGTGGAACAGGGTCGTAAGATTTTGAATCTTGGCTATCCATAGAATCAGGTACAACCAGATTCTTTGTGAGGTAGAGATTCGGATCTGAAAACTTTGTTCCTGTGGAGGTTTATCTTGAACCTACAGCCAACCATTGACTAGGCTACACGCCAGGAAAAATGTAGTGGTTGTGGAAGAGAGATAAACTGAAGCAGCCGCTGAATTTCAGACGCACCAGTTACAAGACGGAAAACAAAACGCAACATGACAGACTACCAGATTACAGATGGAAAGGAAACTTTGCCAACCATCACACACCTAAGCGTTAACTAATTGAAAACAAAGTTATATACATACATTGTTTGGTTAAATAATTTTATTTATTTATTACCTTTTTTTTGGTTTTTATTACTATCATATTCATTTTTTTTTTAATTCTATTTTTCTTTAACTTTTTTTTTGAAAACAGTACTTTGCGATAAGTTTTTTTTTTTTTTTTTAATCTTATTTTTACTTTTTCTTTTTTTTGCTTTTCTTTATGATTTTATTTTTTTTATTGAATTTGGTTTGGGTTCTTTAGTTTTTTTATTTTATTTTTTTATATACTTAGTTACATTTTTCTTTTATTTTTGAATTATATTTTTGTTTCATTTTTGAACGTTTATACATTGAGGTAGAAACATGCCAGAGGGGAGAAAGGGTAGAACGGGAGCAGTCCCTAAAGAGGTTCAGCCTAAGAAAAGAATCAGTCGTCAGAAGGGTGGGGTAGTAGAGGTTGGAAATGAAGCAGCAGGACCGACAGAAGAACAACAACTTCAAACTGTACTGCCAACTTTGACAGAAAACGAAGACTTGGACAGAACGTATCACGAAATTACGAAAATAATCAGGGACATAGAAATACATGCTCCAGAAGAAAGAGACAAAGACATACCAACTAATAACTCACGAAACGCAACAGTAATACAAGATGAAGCTTCAGGCGACTCTGAAGAAGAAGACAACATCAACGATAACGAACAGCACATTTCGAGAGATAGAGAAAGGGAACAACTTATTCAACGAAACGAAGAACTTGAACAAGAACGATTACAAATAGAACGGAGACGAGAACAAATAGAACGAGAAAACAGAATACTCACTGAAACAGCAAAGAAAAGGACACGAACAATTAAGACTGTTCCCTTAACTGAGCTGGAACTGATAGACAGAATACAAACGGTGGCCTCTCTGACTGTCAAGGAAAGCCAGACTAAAACTCTGAGTATTCTGGCTGACGGTTTGTCAGAAATGTACAAACTGTTAGATAGTAATATGAAAGAGGTGCATTCCAAGTTGCATAGTATGGAACAGTCTTTGACAGATCAGAGAGATACGAAATTTATACAGGACGCTAGACTAGATACAACACATACTAAACAGAACGATAGACGGACAAGCCACTCGTCAAATTTTCAATCGACATTGCAATCATCGAGCAATCAATCCTCATTTAGGGATATCAACCGAAAGGTTGATGTTCATAAATGGGGAATAAAATTTGACGGTACATCGAAAAGCATGTCGGTTGAGAGTTTTATTTTTCGAGTGGAGACACTACAAAAAAAAAGTGGACTCACTGACGAACAACTGTTTGCTAATTTCCACCATTTGGTTACCGCCTCTGCTGAAAGATGGTATTGGCAGTTCTTGGAAGAAAATCAAGGGGATGATCTTCTGAATTACTATGATTTAAAAGTAGAACTTCTAAGACAGTTTAAGCATAATAAGCGTGACCATGAAATCCTGAGGGCAATCATGGATCGTAAACAACAACCTCATGAGACATTCGATGAATTCTATGCGGACATAAGAGGATTGACATTGCAAATGCAAACAAGACCCAATGAAAGCGACTTAGTTTCGATGGTGAGGAAAAATGTAAAAGATAGAATAAGTACATTGATATTTGGTTGTTCTATTAACAATATTCGGGAACTACGCGAAGAATGTAAGAGGGCGGAAGAGCATCTGACGTTAAGAGATGCGAAGATGAAAAAGTTTGTTCATGAAATAGAAGAAGACAAAAGGGTTCAAAGAAGGCATAGGACTAGCGAATCGGAAGAAGAAGATATTGAGTTAGAGGCTATTCAAGCGAAAAGACAGGAAAGAAAATCATACAATCAACATGAAAAATTGAACAGACATAAGGAACAAGATAAAGGTAATGTGGGAGATAAAAATAAATCTTCGGGTGTTTGCCCTTCTACGTTCCATACCTTAACTTGTTTCTGTTGTGGGCAGGGAAGTGTTTCCTTCAGATGTGCGGCATGTCAGGGAAACCAGAAAGTCGGCAGTGCATCCGGGAGTCAACCGCCGACAACAAAACCACTCCCGGAGGATCTGAAGAAAAACCTGCAAGAATAGAAATATTAAAGAGGAAACATGAAAAAGAAAAAGAAATTACTTACCAAGACGAAAGACAATACACTCCAAAAAGTCTTCACCAGAGGATGAAAGAGTATGAAGAAGCTAGGAGAAGAATTTTTAATGAAGAAATTGAATGTAAGGAAACAAAGAGTAGAAATTATTTAAAAATATGTAGGCTTAGGGAAAAACATGCAATACTTAGATTAAGAAAAAACAAAATAGAAGCATCGATATTAACTATGACAGATGACAATAGGCCATATGCGAAAGTGCAATTAGAAGGAGTAGAATTATTAGGGTTACTAGATAGTGGAGCGTCCGTTACATGTTTAGGGAAAGATGCAATACAGTTTGTAACTGAGAACAAAATAAAAGTCACAAAAATGAACAACAACATTAAAACTGCTGATGGAAATCGTCAGAAAATAGAGGGTCGCTTTAAAACGAATGTCTCGTGGGGTGGTAAATCTCACGAGTTGGAGATCTATGTTGTTCCTGGTCTTTCACAACCGCTATATCTGGGTGTAGATTTTTGGAGCACATTTCAAGTAGCTCCAAATATAGTCAGTGAAATCAACGTGCCAGTAGCAGCGGCAAAAGAACAGGCAACCTTTCGAGATCTTACACCTGATCAAGCTCAGCAGCTGGAGGGCGTCAAGTTACTGTTTCCCTCCTTTGCCGTACCCGGGTTGGGTAAAACCAACCTTGAGGAACATATTATTGAAGTGGATGACGAACAAATTCCTATTAAGCAAAGGCACTACCCCATTTCACCAGCAGTACAAAAGCTTATGTATGCCGAGTTGGACAGGATGCTGGAAATGGGGGTGATAGAGGAGAGTAATAGTGCTTGGAGCTCTCCGGTTGTTTTAGTGCGAAAAGGTGCGAAAAATAGATTATGTCTAGATTCTCGAAAGGTAAATGCGAGGACGAAGAAGTTTGCTTACCCACTACCACATATTGAGGGTATAATAAGCAGACTGCAGGATACGAAGTTTATCTCCAGTATCGATCTGAAGGATGCCTTTTGGCAAATTCCTCTGGAGAGCAAGTCAAGAGAGAAGACAGCTTTTACAGTCCCTGGGCGGCCGTTATACCAATTCACGGTTATGCCGTTTGGGTTGTGTAACGCCGCTCAGAGAATGTCTAAGTTAATGGACAAAGTCATTCCTGGTCGTCTTCGGCAGAATGTCTTTGTCTATCTCGATGACCTCTTGATTTGTTCTCCAGACTTTGAAACCCATATGAAGGTACTGGAGGAAGTCGCTTTTGCACTACGGCAAGGGGGCTTGACAATCAATGTTGAAAAAAGCAAATTCTGCTTTAAAGAAATAAAATATCTGGGTTATGTAGTTGGGGATGGATGCATACGGACTGACAAGGACAAAGTATCGGCGGTCGAGGACTTTCCGGTACCTAAGACCCCCAAACAACTCCGTAGGTTCTTAGGCATGACGGGTTGGTATAGGCGATTCATACCAAACTATGCGTCTATAGCAGCTCCGATGACCGATTGCTTGAAGAAAGGACAGACATTTGAAATGACAGACGAAGCAATAACAGCATTTCAACTACTCAAAACAAGTTTAGTTACAGCACCCATACTAACAAATCCAGACTTTTCAAAACATTTTTATATACAGTGCGACGCTTCAACCTCAGGTGTAGGGAGTGTGATTTTCCAGATGGACGACGCGAAAAATGAAAGGCCGATAGCATTCATGTCCCAGAAACTTAATTCCGCTCAAAGGAACTATAGCGTTACGGAACTTGAATGCTATGCGGCCATTCTATCGGTAAAGAAGTTCAGGGCTTATGTTGAGGGTTTACCCTTTACTATAATCACGGATCACGCAAGTCTGAAATGGTTAATGACGCAAAAAGACCTAGCTGGACGTTTAGCCAGGTGGAGTTTTAAACTCCAAGGTTTCGACTTCGTGATCGAGCATAGGAAGGGTGTCCAAAACGTGGTCCCTGACACTCTCTCACGAGTCCATATGGAGGAGATCATGACCGAAGACTTAGCGCCAGAGGTTGACTTTAGTTCACCATATTTTTCTTCGGAGGAATATGTTGAGCTAAAGAAAATAGTAGAACAAGACAAAGAAAAACTACCTGACATTTGCATTTCGGACGGATTTGTTTATAAACGAACGGACATTAGGACAGGTGACGCAATACAGGACGACCGAGCATGGAAGCTATGGGTTCCTAAGGAGTTGTGCGAGGGACTTTTGAGAGCCGCGCATGACTCGCCAGCATCTGGACACGGGGGCATCAACAAAACACTAGCCAAGTTGAGGCAGAAATACTTCTGGCCCGGGATGGCTACCGATGTTCAGCTGTGGGTGAGATCATGTGACGCTTGCAAGTGCAGCAAGTCCGTCAACATAACTACTCGGCCGCCGATGGGACAACAGACTATAACAGAACGACCATTTCAACGACTATATATAGATTTTCTTGGTCCCTATCCACGTACTAGAAACGGAAACACCCACATATTCATTGCTCTTGACCACTTCAGTAAATATGTATTTTTAAAGGCAATAAGAAAAGCAACATCATCTGAGGTAGTTAAGTTTTTAGAAGAAAACATTTTTCATGTATTTGGTGTCCCCGAATACATTCATTCCGATAACGGAAAACAGTTTGTGTCGGAACTATTCGCTAGTTTCCTAAGTCGCTATGGAGTGAAACATGTGAGAACAGCGATCTATTCCCCACAAGCTAACGCTTCAGAGCGAGTAAACCAATCGGTTTTATCAAAAATAAGATCCTATTTAGGTAGCGATCAAAAACACTGGGATCAACATGTGAGCAACGTAGCGTTTTCATTGCGAAGTGTTCTACACGACGCTATTGCAGTTGAGCCTTATTATGCTGTTTTTGGTACGCCAATGATTCAAAACGGCAAATCATATGAGTTACTTCGAAAATTAGGCGCAGTAAAAGAATCAAAAATCGAGATATTGAATAAAGACGATAGACTTGAACTAATCCGAGCTAAAATTTACGAAAATTTGAAAATTGCTCATCAAAAAGGTACCAAAGTTTATAATACAAGAAGTAGGGATGTGCAATATAAAGTAGGTCAGATAGTTTACCGACGAAACTTTAAACAAAGTAATAAAGTTGAAAACTACAACGCGAAACTTGGCCCAAAATTTATCAAATCAATCATTTTGAAAACCGTAGGAAATTCCCTTTACGTGATAGGGAATTTGAAAGGCGAAAAAGTTGGAGTTTATCACGCTAAAGATCTCCATGTGTAACACGAACAAAATCGTAATGACGCACTCAGATGGTGTTGCTTTAGACCCACTGTGATATTAGGTTTAGTTAAATGTACTTCAGTTAAGATCGTTTTTAGTCTATTAATATAGTATATTTATGTATAGTTATTTATTTTAGATACTTTTCAGCTGTGATTTTTGTTTTTATTAGTTAAAAGACCTTTTAAGATCTGTGATATTGTTTTTTTTCTGTCGAAGTACCTGATTTTCTTTCAAAGATACTTTATTTTATAGTAGGAACTGTGATATTAGTTAGTAAGCTGAAGTACCTGAGGTTAGCTGTGATAGTTAGTTCATAAGTTTTAGTACCTGATTTTTAGCTGTGATATTTATATAGAGAGTTAGTGAAAGTACCTGATTTTTTTTTAGTTTAGTTTATTTATTTCTGTGATATTTTAGTAAGTTAATTTTTATTAACTGATCTGTGATAAAACTTAAAAAAAAGTTTTAAGTTGTTATAGACAAAGAAAACTAGTAAGTGCAATAGTAGTATAATTCTTAATACGTGAATAAGTGAAGTAATGCAATCAGTATAAAAAAAAAAAAGTTAGTTAAGATGCCCGGCTCTACAAAAAGCATGAGATCTCAGGTAGTAGGCTCAGCCACACTACGAGACCCTTCAATGAATACTAAAAGAAAAACTAAATTAGCTTGCCCACTTTTTACTTTTCTTTACGCTTCAACTGACCTCACGACCACTCAGTCACTTGCAGCGAGCCTGTTACGTGGGCAGCTTACCTGTTGGGGGTCAGCATTGCAAATGAAATTCATTTGACTACCTAAAACTCATACAGCCATTGCCATTAAGAGGCGAAAGAAACAACCACCGGACAACCTTGTTACAATGCAATGCATATCCAAAATACAGGGATGCAAAACCAGTGGGCTCGGCAAGAATATCTTGATGACCCAACCATGGTTCCCTGTGCCAGTCCCTGTCGCATCCCGATTCTGAAAAAACTTCAGCAGCAGGCAGTGGATTGATACATATGCATATCCATGCATGTGGGTTGTCTCGGGCTGACCGAAGTGATTTAACGATTTAACGATTTTTTTTATTGAACATTTATATACAATTTGAGTTAACTTACGACTATTAAATACATTGAAGAATATAAATCTTATGGCACATAGGGGGCCTATTGTTATACATTGGCTTAGATTTAATAGGAAATATAAGTATATATTATACATGTCAACTTAAAGTTAAAAGTCGGTTGACTTTGATGCTCTCGGGGTGTTCCGTCCCGGTTGTCCCTTGGTGGTTTGGGTGTGGTTTGGTGGAAAGGGTTGGCGTTTAGCCACGGCTGTAGGCTGACCCTGTGTCAGCGTAAAAGGAAACGGCTGCTTCGTCGTTGTCGGTGAAAATATTGGCATCCAGGGTCTCCATTACACTGAGGTACCTCGGCTCGGGATGTCGTTGCAGGGTGGCCATCCTTCTCATTAGTTGATTGGGGTGATTGACGGTGTTCTGCACTAGCTTCTTCGCCGAATTTGCTAGGTATTTGTCCAGCGGTATAATCTTTGCTTCTCTGTAAAGATCCTCGTTCCTGTAATGCTTTCTTCGCTGCCGGTCAAAGTGGAGCCCGGTGCAGATTCTTAGCATCTTCCTCTCGAAGACTTGGAGATCTTTCATCGCTGATTTTGTAATTGTGAACCAGACTGGGAAACAGTAGCTGATTACTGGTCGCAGGAGTTGCTTGTAAATAAGTATCTTCGTCTGTTGGCTCAGTCCTGATCTTCTCCTCATCAAAGGGTGTAGTCGGTGGAATGCCCAGTTCGCTTTTCTGAGTACACTTTTTGAGTGTGGATTGAACTTTAGCAACTCGTTGAAGTTGATCCCCAGGTATTTGGTATTCCTTTTGGCGGCAATGGTGGAACCATCAGGAAGTTTCAGAACTAAGTTTCTGCAAGTGGCTGCTGAGCGACTTCTGCCGTCACGGGGTCTCCTGAAGCAAACAAGCTCCGATTTTGCTGAGTTGATCTTGATGCCCCATTTCTTGTAGAATTCGAACAGTCTGTGGATGTGAGCCTCTACTATCCGGACTGCGACGAGTGGTGACATTGAGGTAGCGTATGTGAGTGAGTCATCTGCAAACAGCAGGTTTTCACAGCCAGTTGGGACGGGTTGGTCTGATGTCATCAGGCTGTAGAGGAAGGGGCCAAGCTTCGAACCTTGTGCGACTCCGGCTTTGATGTTCTTCACAGTTGATGAGCAGTTTCCCAATTGCACAAAGAAGTTCCTGGAAGAAAGAAAAGAAAAAAGAATTTTTATTAGTGGCGGAGGTAAACGTAGCAGATGTAGTTTGTGTATTAGAGCATCTATCCAGACGCTATCGAATGCTTTCTCGACATCCAGAAAGCATCCGACGGTGACACGAGCTGACCGAAGTGAAGGGTCATATAAGAATCTCCCTTTTTATTATCGGCACACAGGAAAATTGCTTTGGCCTGGTTATTCTGGTAAAAGACACTTGAATACTGAAAAGAAAAGAAAATAAACTAAAAATAAATAAAACTAAAGAAAAAAAAAACAAAAATACCTTCAATACAGAAATTGATGAATTTGTATGTGAAGATTCAAATGCGAATGCCTGTGAATATTCACATAACAAATTTAACAATTTCAAGATACACTACTTACATATGATGTACTTTAAAATATTCATCATAATCTGAAAAGAAATTAAAGATAATAAAAATAAAATTAGATGCATTAGAAATAATAAATATTACCAAAATAAAACTTACGAGTGTAGAAAAACTCCTTGGCTCGGCCATGATGTTGTTTTGTTTAGTTTTTTTTTGTTGACACTTCACAAATTTCAATTCTTCAAGTAGCCTGTCGTTTTCTTCTGCGCATGCATTAGTGTATTTGTCTCTTTTGCCCAGGGGTTAAGGGGGCAAAAATTTCATAATCTGACACATGCGCAGAACGATTTCGCCCAGTTTAGGCATTGTTGAAATTGAATAATTTTAAGGTGATTAAAATGTTTTAGTGTTAAGATAGGTAGGGAAATTATGTGTGAATAGGAAATTAGTATTAGGAAAGATAGATTATTTGATTAATAGATATGTAGATTAGATAGGATATTAATTGATTAGATAATAATAGTAATGATAGATTATTAGGAGAGGATTTAGACTGAGACAAACATATAGGAAGGGGTCAATAGTGAATATGTGTGTGTGAGTGGAATTTTGGAGATGGACAAGGGGGTAATGATAGTGATAGGGATGCAAGATAATTATCCACCGATAATTATTTTTGTATTATTTTAACAAAAGGGTTGAAAATAGTTATCTCACTCAGATGTAGTGGTAACTATTTACTTAGGTATTAAGATAAAGGCCAGGAGCTTGCCTAAGGGATTTATGGTCATTGTTTCTTGCAATAACGTAAAGCAAAGAAGGAATTTTTTTGGTCGTTTAACTGCCAGTTGATTTTTGATTAAAAATTTAAAGTTGAAAGCGTTTAATTAACGTACATTACGCGTATTCTTGTGATAATAAAAGAAAAGTAGATTCTTTTTACAAGAAATACTGAAGTGTAATTTATTATAAATTAAAGAAGGAAGAACGTCTTGAAGACGTAATTAGAGAGATTTTTGTGAGGAGTTATTGCACTTTTCCAAATCTTCAGCAGAGGTTTAGGTTTGATTTGTATGAAGATAGAATCCACTACAGGAACCTAGGCCTCTGCCACCTTATAATTTTGTGTTGACCTTCAGTGGAGGACATCTTTTGGAGGCAGAAGAATTCCTTTGTTCCTCGAAACAAAGGTTGAATCTTTTGAGGCCACAAAAACCTAAGTCTTCAAGAGGAAACTATACATATATAGAGTATATATATAGATATCAACTTAGGAGACATCGTCAGAGGGATTTGTGGAAGAAAGAAGTTTTCGAAGGGTTAAAAGGATAGATCTAGAAAAGTGCAAAAAAGGGAAAAGATCGGAAGAAAGGAAAAAGTGAACATTAAAAGTACAAACAGAACTAAGATAGAAGTGCTAAAGGAAGAAAAGAAAGAAAAAAAAAAGGAACAAGAGCAAAGATACAATTAAGTTTCTACATATTTTTTTTTTATTTTTAACGTAACTTACCTTATATCTAGTGTGAAATTTGGTTCTCCAAATCGTTTTTTTTTTTTATTTATCGATTCTTTTTTTTTTAATTTTTATTTGTGAATTTCTGAAGTGAAAAGTGATCTTAAGATTCAGGGGTGTAACAATTTGCAAGTAGTAGTTAAAGTGTCTACTCCTGATCTCCAGTGTGCTGCCGGCAGAACAACGAGGGACCAAGGTAAAAACAAGTGAGTAGTTAATAATTGGTTGGATAGAAAGTTCCATATATCTATAGAGTCCTTAAGGTCAAATTTCTCCTTTTGATATTATTTATAGTAGTTTGTAGTTTTTTTCTTTTTTTTATCTTTGAATTTTCATATACGGAAAGAAACGAGTGGGAGAATTTAATTATTTTGATTTTTTTATTTAAAACTATATAAATGAAATTTGTGAATAAAATTAAGACTTGAAGTTATTATAGCTAACATGGTGTGCTAATTTCGTAGCTGAAGGTGTGTGGAGGGTTGGTAAAGCCGTCCAAATGTGATTCTGGTTGAGGACTTGACTGACAGACTTTTCACTACGGACTAGTTCGTAACTGGTTGGGTCAAGTTAGGGGCTATTTCCAAGAACACTTGGCCATGGAAATAGCGTAGGAAGTATCTGTGCGATACTTGGGTGGGTTGGCCAGACCTTCGTCAACAACATCAGACGAACGTTTGGAATTCGGTGTGGCGGTATTCAGGGGCAATAAAAGGAGGTGCTTTAGATATAGGTTTTAGGATTAGCTTAGGGTTTATTTTTTTTTTATCGTACTATTTTTTTTTTGGGTGAAGGGTTTTAATTTTTTTTGGTTAAGGGTATTTGGTTAGGTTAGTTTTTTTTTCTTTTCATATTTTTTTTTATATGCTATTTTTTTTTCATAAAATTCGAAGCACCAAACTTTACATTTCTCCTGGGTATCGTCAGAGTCCCTAGATTTGTGTCAAAATTAACATCGCATAACCTTAGGCACGAATAAATTAATGTTTAGTTGAGCAGGAGGTACTTCGAGAAGTGGCAAGAACCACCCCAGGCGACGAGCTAGGCCGAGAAATCACAAGCGTGCCATAGCCACTTCTCGGGTACCGAAGAACTCCCCCGTGGAAACCTGGCTCCTAACAATACGCCCATCAACGCGTGCTCCTACAGCAACGCCCGTCAATCCCCAAATTTCCTGCGCCCAAATGGCGGCAGGAAGGGGAAAAACGGTACAGCCTGCAGCTAAGGTAGCCCAACCGGCCCTCGTGCCTAAGGCTCCGGACGCTCAGGCCGAAATTAGAAGCATGTTGCTGGCAATTCAAAGCCAGTTGACAGGACTTCAAAAACAGATAAGTGAGCAGGCGGCTAGGGTAGATCATCTCTACTCTGTTTTGCCTGGCCCATCGCATTTTAGAGGTTAAAGGCGCGCTGTCGGAGAGGCCTCTTAGGATCCTTGCTGTGAATGTAAATTCACTGATTAGGACCGAACGTAGAGCTAATCTTTTTCAACTGTTGAAAGACCAGAGTCCAGATTTGTTTATGGCCAGCGAAACTAAGCTGAACCAGAAACATAAGTTGACTAACAACAATTACAATATCGTTAGAAGAGATCGACCCAACTCCACTCAAGGGGGGGGGGGCGTCGCAATCTTCATACGAAAAGGCATTAATCATAAAGTTATATATAATAGTGATCTACGTAGATTTCGGCTGCTAGAGGCGTGCGTCGTGTGCATTCCTCTCCAACAGGGGAAGCGAATGTATGTGATTGCGGCTTATGCACCGGAATCATCTCAGCCAACTGATTTTATGACAGAGCTTGAAAAACTTTTCGAATGTCTACGCTTGAGCTTGGAAGAAAATTACTTTCTCATGGCCGGTGATTTGAATGCCAAACACCTAGATTGGGGAAATCAAATACAGAATCCAAGAGGTATTCATCTTTTTAATTGGATGAGTCGATATAACACTGAATATGGTGTCGACCTGCTGGCTACGGATCGGCCATCGTTTCCAAGAAGCGGTGCCTATCTGGATCTATTGCTAATAGACTCAAGACTGACAATTACGGACACTGTGGGTCAAAGACCAAGAAACTGTTTACGAACGATCGAGTACGACAGTGACCACTGCGGACTCGCCGCCGTAATACAGCTTCCGAACGAGCTCATGGAGTTGGATGAGTATGTGCCTGTGCATACTTACAATTACAGTAAGGTGCGCTGGCCACGCTTTACCAACGCCTTATCGAGCGAAATCAGTTCGAATAATATATCCCCACCAAATGACAGGAATTTGACAAATAACGAAATAGACCAATATCTTGAACAAATGGACGAGACAATCAAACGAACAATGGACAGAACGATACCAAAGTACAAACAACGGGACTCAACCGACATGTAGCGGAATGCGACCATTGACGCATTACACAGACAAAAAAGTGGACTGCTGACAAGACTCAAACTCTTGTACAGACGATTTACTGACCCACACAATCTGGAGATTAGGACGCTGAAGTCGTCGATCAAGAACATCAACCAACTAATAAAGGAAAATTATCGGTTGTCGATTAATTTGTATTGGGATAACAAAATTCGGGCTGTTAATTCTAGCGACCCGAGTATGTTTCCCCAAATTAACAAAATATTTAGAAGGAATGATCAGAACGACCTTCCGTGTCTTAAGCTCCAGAGAACGACAGATAACAGAGACGTACTTCTGACAGCAGGAATTGATCCAGAGGACGCCGTCTTGGACGATGACCTCTTTACTGTCGAGGATCCGCAGGAGAAAGTGGAGGCTATGGGGGCTGCTTTCCAGCAAGTGTACAAGGTGAATGCATGCATTCGCCCGAACCATGACCTGGAAAACAGAGCCTTGCTCCACCACTTCTACCTTCGGAATGACATAACGCAATGGCGATCAGAGAACCTCGGTTTCACCGGGTTCAATGAAGATCATTTGGCAAACGCCATAATCGCCGAGCGAAATGGGCCAAGTTCCCTGTTAATTACGAAGGTGGAGCTTCAGCTTATCTTCAATTCATTAAAGAAGAAGAAGTCAGCAGGAGTCGATGGCATATCCAACGTTGTACTTCGACATTTACCCCAAGAAGCAGTAGACATTTATACCACACTGTTTAACAACGCTCTGAATAATGCATATTATCCAGTGCGGTGGAAGACAGCTGTGGTGCATCCTCTCCCGAAAAAGGGAAAGGACAACTCCAATCCGGCGAATCTCCGGTCGATAAGTCTTCTTCCGAGTATCAGCAAGGTATTCGAAAAAGTTATTAATAGAGCTCTGTCTAAGTGGGCAGAGGACAATAATATCATACCGGATAATCAGTTCGGTTTTAAGGCGGGACATGACACCATTCATGCCGCGTCTAAACTCGTTTCTGATGTCCAATGGAACAAATCAAAAAAGCAGTGTACGGGTGCCTGTCTGGTTGATTTGGAGAAGGCCTTCGACACCGTATGGCTAGAGGGTCTTTATCTAAAGCTGACCAGACTAGGCATTAGTAAACCACTATTATATATGCTTTATGATATGCTCAATGGTAGAAAGTTTGTTGTCAAGAGTGGCAATGTGACTTCTGCCACAACCTTTAATATTAAAAATGGTCTTCAGCAGGGGGCGGTCAACTCGCCGATTCTATTCAGCATTTACACCAGCGATCTGATAAGTAGTCTTACTCAGGCAATTGCGTATGCCGACGATCTAATTGCGAACAGAACAGCTCCAAAAGTCGAGGTCATCAGAATTCTTTTGCAGCGTGACTTCGAGAAGATTCAGCGATATTGCGATGACTGGAAGTTAAAAATCAACTTCCAGAAATCAGAAACTATCTTGTTTAGGACTCCGTTGCATGGAGCATGGAGCAGCCGGCTTGACAGCAGAGTGAAGGTGATTTGCTACATGGCCCTCATACGGCCGATGATTGCCTATGGGTGCCTGGTTTGGTTCAACGTTGCCCCATCTCAAATGGAAAAGATTCGGGTGTTTGAGAGGCAGTGTCTTAGACGCTGCCTTGGATTACACAGAACACCAGAGTCGGAGTACAAACATTATTATTCTAACCTGGTTCCATACAACGGCGCCAACATAAACAGGATAGATAATTTCTTGCTGAAGCTTATTCGAGGTCACATTGCAAGAGCAATGTCCTCGACCAACAGCTTAATTTTTGGGGCTTATTACCCTAAAAACGACTATTACGAGAGTGTGCGTCTAAGCGGCTTTATTCCGCCCGATGCATTCCTCTATTTAGACAGTCGAGGGCTGATCCAGGATAGAGCGGCGGTTCCGCTAATCTACCACGTCGGCCGTAGAACTGTAGATCGGTGGCTCCTTTATGACCGAGACGTCCTCGCACAACACGGAGCGGAGCACCTTCGGTTCAGTAGGACTGTGTCCAATCGGGACCGAAGAGATAGGGTAAAGCAGGAGAACCAGTTCTGGTGGTTGAAACCTGAACAAGAAGATTCTTCGGATATTTAAAAGTTGACTGCATTTTTCTATGCCATGGCCGACTTACATAGGTTTAGGTAGTTAGTTTTAAGTAGGGACAGTCAGGGTGGCACCAAAAAAAAAAAAAAAATTAAAACCAATAAAAACCAATAAAAATATAAAACCAACAAAAACACAAAAAAAAAAACTACAAAAACCCGAAAATGCTTGCTGTGGCTGTTCTAGTTTGTAAGTAGCTTGTAAGTAGCTTTAAGTAGTTTTATAGTAGTTTTAATTAGTTTTAATTAGTTTTAATTAGTTATAATTAGTTTTAATTAGTTTTAATTAGTTTTAATTTAGTTTTATTTAGTTTGTAAGTTTTATATAAAACCAAAATAAAGATAAAGATACTAAATTTTTTTTCAATTCTTCTTGGTGAAAAATAAAACATAAAACATGAATTCTAGGTTTAAGATAGTTCTTAAGCCGAAAGGCACTAGCATTAAGTTATTAGTTTAACTTAGAGCGCCCGAATGGGGCCAGTAAGTTAGTTATAAGTTATTGATAAGTAGGCAAGTTTTTATGAATGTTTGTCTAGCTTTAAGATAGTTTTAAGAAAATGGAAAAATAAAAATTAATTTATAAAAAAAAAAAAAAACACCCAGTTTGAGTGTATAATCTAACAAGTCCATCAAAAAAACCAAAAATGCCATTTGTAAAGCTTTAAGAACTTAACATCAGCCTAGTTTGAACGACTATTTCTCGGTCGATTTTTATCCAAACCGTTTTTTTTTTAATTGATTTTAAAGAAAATTTAATTATCTTTCTTTTATATGAAGCAATGCCTATACCTATCTCTGCTGGTAAGAAAGTTATAAGCAAATACGTAAAAAAAAAAAATGTGATTTTCACATTTTTTGCAATGAATTTTTTAAAAATTAGCTAACTTAAAATTTTTTAATTTTTTTTTCAAAAATCCATTTTGATGGAAAATTTTTCTACAAAAAAGATTTTGAGAATTATCTCGAAACTTTGCTTTGTTTTCGAGTTATATGCAAAAAACCAAAAAGGGTGCTTTTGCACCCCCCTCTCAAAAATGCACCCTCCAATTTAATAGCACTCCACGGTTTTCTCATCTTCAATGACCCCTTTGATGATTTTTACAATAAAATTCCATGAACGTCTTACTTCCTTATTGCCCTGTTTTTTAAGACATAATCAATAGCCTATATAACAGAAAATTACAGAAAAGATCAGAAAAGTACAGGATTGTGTGTTCCATGAGTAAAAACCTTACCCCAAATTGTTCTACATTCTGTCACGTTGTGTTCCATGACGTTTTTCAGAACAGTTAAGAACAATACTTCCTGCACCTACCTTTGAGGTGGAACAATTGAGTAAGAAATGTCAAAGTACCAGCTGATTTGTTTGTTTCGGATAATAATAAGCTAAAATTTATCACAGATGTAAGTAGGTACTCTTCTTATATTTTTCGACTTAACATTAAAAAAAGACATAAAAGAATATAAGAAGTGTGAATTGATAATAAATTTGAAGTGAAAACTAATGCAAACAAATTACAATTGAAACATTTTTAAATTTGAAATTGCACAGCTGATAGGCAACGGTCAATCCCGTCAACACACAGCATTACTTTTCTGTTTTATCTTGTTCTGACAGTTTTTACATACTTGTGCTGTTCTGCTCTGTTTTGATCTAGTTTCTCTTCATTTAACACAGCTTTTATATGATATTCTCTGATTAATACACTGAAGTAATAACCTTCCTACTCAGCATCGATGGATGAATTTTGAAAAGAAATAAGTATGGGAAGATTAAGACAAAAGTATCGACTACCGACTATTTCTTAGGAAGTTTTACTGGATAACTCAAAGTTGTTTGACCAATTTTGTTATATAAACAAGTTTCTTTGTAAAGAAATCAAAATTTTAAGAACAAAATATCTGTTCAAAAGTTGGCCAGTTTTGTAAGTTTGTCTACAAATCTAGAGTTTTATTCAGAGCTCTTAAAATGTACCAGTTCTTTTTTGTTTTCCTGCTCAAAACGTGGAATGCATTTTCTTTTTGATGGGTTCCCAATGGACAAAAAAATCAAATCTTTTAAGAGTAGGATTCTCATAGTTGCCGATAACTTAAAAGATTTTAGGTGTCAAAAGTTTTATGAAACCTTTTTATATGAAAATAAGTATCTTAATCAAATTCGAAGCTCCCAAAAATATGACACTTCGGATGAGGAAGACAATTAATGTCTATTTTGCCTGAATTTCACTAATGTTCTGCGGTATTTTGAATTCAATCAGGTGTTTATGTATTTTAGTTTTATTAGTTTGAACCCCAAAAAAGTGTTTATAAAATATTCTGATATGTTTTCTTAAAAAAAAAATAATAAAATAAACTGCTTCTTGTGTACAATCCTATCCTACTAATATTATAAATGTGAAAGTGAGTTTGTTTGTTTGTTTGTGACGCTTTCACGCCTAAGCCGCTGAATCAATTATGATGAATTTTGATATAGAGATAGATGGGACTCTGGAAGCGTCAATAGGATACTTTATTTTACCATATGAGACACAAAAAGAAAAAATATTTGGTACCAAAACAACTTAATATCAAAGGGCCCGGTAGTGCCCAGCCAAGTTCGCGGCACTACACCCTTTTTACAGGAACAAACTCAGGCGATTTTCAACCCCCCTCTAACTTCAGTACCAATAAAGTCAGAAACTTCAAATTCGCAGTATTTGCTGAGCTGATCAAACACAGGTGGCTCACCAAATTTCAACTCTTTAGCATTAGTAATTCCCGAGATATAGGACTTCAAAAATCGCAAAAACCGTAACTGACTGACTGACTCACTGACTCACTGACAGATCATCAAAATTATGGAGCACTTCCAGACATCGTAGAATCTTGAAATTTCGCACAACGGTAGACCTTGTGGTGCATACAAAGGAAAAAATCGAAAATATGCTATTTTCTAACCAGGGGCGTGGCATCCACCCACTTTGTAAAAAAATCTTATAAATTATATGGAGCACTTCTGATTGTTGTAGAACAATGAAAATTGGTGGGTCTGTAGGGCTTCAAGTACTTAGAAAGAAAAAAATTGAAAAATTGGAATTTTCATTCAGGGGGCGTGGCATCCACCCACATTATTTAAAATCCTTATAAATTATATGCAGCACTTCTGATTGTTGTAGAACAATGAAAATTGGTAAGTCGTTTGGGCTTGAAGTACTTAAAAAGAAAATAATTGAAAAATTGGAATTTTCCATTCAGGGGGCGTGGCATCCACCCACATTATTAAAAATTCTTATAAATTATATGAAGCACTTCTGATTGTTGTAGAACAATGAAAATTGGTAGGTCGGTAGGGCTTCAAGTACTTAGAAAGGAAAAATTGAAAAATTGGAACTTTCCATTCAGGGGGCGTGGCATACACCCATATTCTTAAATTTGTTTATTAATTATATGGAGCGCTTCTGATTGTTGTAGAACGAGACAAATTGGTAGATCGGTAGGGCTTGAAGTATTTAGAATGAACAAAATTGAAAAATTGGAATTTTCCATTCAGGGGGCGTGGCATCCACCCACATTCTTAAAAATCCTTATCAATTATATGGAGCACTTCCGATTGTTTTAGAACGATGAAAATTGGTAAGTCGGTTGGGTTTGAAGTACGTAGAAAGAAAAAAATTGAAAGATTGGAATTTTCCCTTCAGGGGGTGTGGCATCCACCCACATTATTAAAAACTCTTATAAATTATATGGAGCACTTCTGATTGTTGTAGAACAATGAAAATTGGAAGGTTGGTAGGGCTTAAGGTACTTAGAAAGAACAAAATTGAAAAATTGGAATTTTCCATTCAGGGGGCGTGGCATACACCCATATTCTTAAATTTGTTTATAAATTATATGGAGCACTTCTGATTGTTGTAGAACGAGACAAATTGGTAAGTCGGTAGGGCTTGAAGTATTTAGAATGAAAAAAATTGAAGAATTGGAATTTTCCATTCAGGGGGCGTGGCATCCACCCACATTCTTAAAAATCCTTACAAATTATACGGAGCACTTCCGATTGTTGTAGAACGATGAAAATTGGTAAGTCGGTTGGGCTGAAGTACGTAGAAAGAAAAAAATTGGAATTTTCCCTTCAGGGGGCGTGGCATCCACCCACATTATTAAAAACTCTTATAAATTATATGGAGCACTTCTGATTGTTGTAGAACAATGAAAATTGGTAGGTCGGTAGGGCTTGAAGTACTTAGAAAGAAAAAAAAATTGGAAAATTGGAATTTTGCATTCGGGGGGCGCGCCATCCACCCACTTTATCAGAATTGCTATTATTTATATGGAGCGCTTTCGGTTGTCGTAGAATTATGCAACTTTGTAAGGCCCTAAGGCTTGATTTTCACCTGGTAAAGTTATTCTTTGCAAAAAGGAGTGAAATCACAACAAAAACATAAATGTTAAAAAAAGAGCCAAGTTCTTATATGTACAAGAAACCTGTACGTAAAAAGTCAGCCAAAAAAAGTAATGAGATCTAAAATATATGCCAAGTTTTAAGTTCATAAAGCTCAATATCGAATATCTTAAGTAGAGAAATATCAAAGCAATTCCAAATCATGACAGAAATTTTGTATTTAATGATTACTGATTAAAATTTGGTGGATTTACTTGGCAAGTTTTCTCTTAATTACTTACTTAATCACAATTTTAAAATGTATGAAAACTTGCCAAGTAAATCCACCAAATTTTTATCAAGGACATTGCATGTGACGATTGAAATCTGCGTCAAAAAATGAAGATCATTTCACGATCAAATTGAATTTGATTTGACGTTTTCGAAAATGGCCACTTTTTTAAGGAAAGCATGAAAAAAGTTCCATGGGCAGCTACATATATTTATGTAGCATATTCGCTAGGGTGCGCCTTATTTTTGAACTTTTGAAATTAATTTCTCCCAACCCGTCAACTTGACCCATCTCATGAAAAAAAAATCACACATTTTTTTTTTTCCAAATCGGATAAAATTTAGGGGTCGCTACCGGTCTTTGAAAATTTACCGAGTCAGCCCAAATAAAAACAATGAATCTGGCTCGAATTATAGTGAGAGCAACCGGTCATTTCCTGAAAATTCTGTTTCCCTTGAAATTTTGATTCCCCCTGGAATTTTAATGCTATGCGGAATCTCCCCCGAAAAAATTCCGAGCCCCCAAATGTAAAAACTTCTCGCCAATTCTTCACGTTCACTTATTTCGAACGCGGGCGGGAAAGACTCCCTCCGAAATTTTTATTCACGATTGTCCCTAATTTAATTGGGGTTTGGTGACTTCATTTGGCGTAAGTTGGTGTTAACGAGAACGACCAGACATATTTTAGAAAGTTCCGTGCGGTTATCCGCTCTTTGACAATACTGAATATAATTGGAAAGTTTTTCTGCGCTGGTTGTGATTATATTTTTCAGCTGCTAATACTTTATTGTATCGCGGTTCTATCATTTTTCAGTTTTGTTCTTTAAAAAAATTGTTATTCTATAGTTTTTCTGATTTTGTGCTTAAGTGAATAGAATCATTAACATGGCGACAGCTAGTTGCAGTTCTGATCAAGGAATGTCCGCTAACATAACCACTAGAAAGAAAACCGAAATTTGGCTGATTGGTCAAATATCATCTTCATTATGTCTTAGCGAAAGAATGTTACCATCCAGGAAGGAAGTTATGGCATTGTTTTTTCATTTCAGACAAATTTTGAAACAAAATATTAAAGAAGCATCTCTTTCAACTGCAAAAAATGTTATAGACATTTGGAATAAAGCCCGTATTCCAACAAAACGGATTGATCATGTTGCTAATAAAGTGGAAGCAGTTTTCAAAGAATGGGAGAAGTTAAAAAAGAACAAAGAAAACAAGGCAAAGCGTTCAGATGGTCTAAAGAAAAGAGAAAATGACTGGAAGGAAGAACTGGACAATCTATTTGATATTGCGCATGCCAATGCCTTAGAAATGATCGACATTGAAGAGGACAAGAAATTTCTAATTGCTCAACGGGAAAAAGGACGTCGCGGGAAGATGGGTAGTGTTGATCTAGTTTTATCGAAAAAAGAACTATGTTTGGAGAAAAAAAGAGAAGATTTAAAGAAGAGGAGGCAACAAGAAGAGAAAGAAATAAAGTCTCGTGAATTGCAGGTAATGTTAACCTCATCATCATCAGAAACAGAAGTGGAACCTGATACTGCATACCCCGAGGTCAGTGAAGGACAATTTCCGTCAACATCTGGACAGCCACCTCCAAAGAGAGGACGAAAACAAATATTGGATCAAAACTTGGCGGCTAGCCTTGATGTTGCTAAACTTAGTGATCGGAATGCTGCATTGGTTTTGACTCCTGTTCTTAAACTTCTCGGACATGATCCAGCAGAGTACAACATTAATCCAAATTCTATTCGTCGAGAGCGTGCAAAACACCGTCAAAAGATTGCTGAGAATTTAAAAGTGGAATTTACCCCAGAAGTTCCATTGACGATTCACTGGGACGGTAAACTACTGGAGGATATAGCTGGACATGATATTGTTGATCGCCTTCCTATTTTGGTTTCTGGAAAAGGAATAGATCAACTTCTCGGAGTACCAAAGTTAAGTTCTGGCACAGGTGAGACTATCGCAAATGCTGTTTATGAAGCAGCTGTTGAATGGGGAGTTGGCGATAAAGCTAAGTGCTTATGTTTCGACACAACATCAGTCAATACGGGAAGGAGAAATGGGGCATGCATTCTTCTGGAACAAAAAATGGACAAGGACATGCTGTGGTTGGCATGCCGTCACCACATCCACGAAATCATGTTGGAAGCGGTTGTCATGAAATCATTGGGACCATCAACGGGTCCAGAAATTCTTATTTTTAAAAGATTTAAAAAACATTGGCCTAACATTGATCGAACAAAATACGAAACAGCCTTGTCCAATGAAGTTTCCACTGCCGCAATAATTGAAAACATGAACGAAATCATTGGCTTTTCGAAATCTCAGCTCCAAGAGTTCCAGCCTCGTGATGACTACAAGGAACTTCTAGAACTTACAATTATTTTCTTAGGAGGAGTTCCTCAGAAAAACATTTCATTTAAAGCTCCAGCTGGACTACATCGTGCTAGATGGATGTCAAAAGCAATCTACTCCCTTAAGATATGGATGTTTCGGAGTCAATTCAAGTTGACGAAAAGAGAAGAACAAGGAATTCTTGATATTTGCCTATTTGTTGTGAGAGTCTATGTTAAGGTCTGGATGACGTCTTCCAATTCAACATCAGCTCCACGAAATGATCTAGAATTACTTAAGAACCTTGACAACTACAAGAATACAAATGAAGTTCTTTCAAAAGTTGCTCTTCAAAAGTTTCTTGGACATCTCTGGTACTTGTCGGAAGAACTTGTGGCTTTTGGATTTTTCGATGATGCAGTCTCCAATGAAACAAAAAGGAAGATGGTTTCCGCCCTCGAGACAGAGGGAGTGGAGAATCCCTTAAAGCGAATAAGTGTCGACATCCTTAATATTCAGTCAAAAGGGTTGGAAGATTTCGTTAGCTCTAATACGCGCCGATTCTTTAATATCACTGGATTTTCGTCAGAATTCTTATCTAAAAATGTAGATGAGTGGCCCGAGGACAAAACCTACAGAGAAGTAAAGCATTTAGTTCGCACCATGAGGGTGGTCAACGACATCGCTGAGCGAGGAGTAAAACTCATGGATGAGTACAACAAACTACACACTAATAATGAAGAACAAAGGCAGTTTCTCTTATTGGCAGTTAAGGACTACAGAAAGAAATACCCTGACAGGAAGAAGTCTACATTGCTGAAGTAAATTATCATTATATAAATGTTAAATTATTATACGTTTTTATGTTTATTATATAAATAAAATAAAATCTATTAACAAAATGTTCACTGTTGTCTTTTAAATTTATTTCCTTAAATTCACTATGTACTGGAGCACCCTGTAATACTTGATTACCGGTAGCGACCTCTAAATATTATTCAATTTTTATAAAATTTTCAGATAATTTTTTTTTCATGCAAAAGAACAAAATGGCTTGTTGGGACGGTCAAAATAAACACTTTTTCGTTTTTGCTTGCAATAAGGCGCACCCTAATATTCGCGTGTGCCCATTGGCCAGAATTTGTATGTTTATCTACGCCAAATGGAAGGACATATATTATGGTGTAAGAGCCGGCAGAAAATTCTGTGGTTTTTTTTTTTTTTTTTTGAATTTTTAAATATCCAAATATTTCTGGATATGGTGCACCTGAAATGGTTATATCTCAAGTTCTTTTAATCAGATCATCAAAATTAAAGTCTATGGACTTAGGGAAAATGACAGAGAATCATTTCCTGTTTTTTGAAAATTAATTGACATGGTTGTAACCCTGTCACAAAATCTCAAACTAATATTTTATACTATATTTTTTTATATTATATTTTATACTTGCTACCAGCAATTGGACTAATAGTGGGATATTCATTCAGTTCGCAGCGAGGTAGAACTCTGCAGTAAATATTTTTCGTTTTGTAATAATTTTATCTCCATCTGCATTAACCAATAAACTTAAATACATAAATTAATAATTTTTTTCGTTAATGATTTCTGTAGCGATCGACAACCAGAAACGAATATAAACATGAGCGCGAGCGAAGCCGCGGGTAAAGGCTAGTACTTGTATAAATATACTTATTTATAAATTAAATTTAAAGTAAACTTTTGGTCATATTTATCAATTAACGGTAGAAGTTTGGAGTTTCGAAAATGTCCTCTTTTTTTCGAACGCGTTATGGACACCCTACCCTAAGTCCATTTTTATTTATTTTGAGACATCGGTACTTTTTACAAATTTGTACTAACCAGTATTAAAATATATTCGATTTTAGGATTTTTAAAATTTATAAATAGACCAACATAACATTTAGGGATTTTTTACAGAGCTAAAATGTTTATATTTTAGTAAATACATCGTAACCAAGAGAGATTTCTCGTTTCGAGAGAAATGGACTTAGGGAGTTCTGATAGAACAACGACGATATTTTTTATATAATTTTTTAATAAACACAATATAATATATAAATGTTCACTTCAGAAAATCTAGTTTTGGTATTTAATTTCTGTATAGGTACCTTTCCTCCCTACATTCGAAGCATGGTAATTTAACTTGCCAATGCCAAGCAAATGAATTTGAAGTTAATTTGAAAGTACAGTGGTGGTCCAGTATAACGAATGATATAATGTCCAAGATCCATTCGTTATATCGAAATTTCGTTATATTGAATACTTTTTTTCTACAAAGAAGTAGCTATTATTTATTTTTCAAGACTTTATCTAATAGCATTTTCCAATATAACCCAGACTTGACAAAAATACAAATTTTAACATTTTCATACTTTAGATAAGCAAAGATGAGAGGATAAATTAAGCAAACCAAAACAAAGTTCATACATACTATAAGGATACGAACAAAGAGTCGGTTTATACAAATTTCTTTTTTTAATTCGTGTCCGTAACAGAAAAATTAATTATTTTTAAAAATGTTTAGTTTAATTTTGTGAAATTCGTTATTTGTTCGTTATATAGAATACCTAATGGGCTTTCAAAAAGTGTTCGTAATTTCGATCATTCGTTGTATCGGTATTCGTTATACTGGACCACCACTGTAATTTTAAATGGGAATTCTAGAATCTAATTTTGGATATGTTTTAAGAACCACTCACCAGTGTTCTGAGTCCATCCACACGAAACTTTCTTTTATTATAATTTGTTTGGGGCTAAACCATAGATTTACTTGACTAAAAGAATAAGAATTTATTAATTTTTTATCCTGAATTTGTTTTAATCATACAGATACGAATTTTTTGTCGTAGCTACATATCTTAAGTGAATCATCCTATATTAAACAATGCAAACAAAAAAGAGGTATAAAATTTAACGCTAACAAAACCAGTGGTATAAAATTAATCATAAAAACATCTAAAAAATGTCCTTAAAAGCTACCCACCTAACGTAGGTATGTATGTAGTTCTTTTTTATGTTTTGATCACCTGCATAGACATGCATAAAGAATAGTTGCAAATTTAAAACGTCCTCAGTCAGATTTCTTTTACATTGTATTTTGCTAACATTATTTGCTTAAGTGCGCGAATATATCTTGCCGAAGTAAACATCTAACCAAAAACATAGAAATATCGCCTCGATAACCAGTGAATAATAAAGAATTTAATTATTTTTTATAAACTCCTTAATTAAATTCAGTTTAACCAATTTCACTTCACACAAACACAATGTCTACACGTTCCAAAACATCTACAGTATCGCAACATACACCTCTCTCCGTACCACCACCATCGAGTGCAGGTTCCCCAGCATCAACATCAACTGCTCCAAAACGGAATAAACCTAAACCAACTCACCAACAAACACCTCCATCTGCACCAACACCAGCAAATATCGATTCTCCAGCAGCAACAAAAAAGCAAAACAATCTTTCTGCACCACCATCGAAGATCAATTATTCTCCTTCAGTATCAGCACTTATACCAAACAAATCCAGCAAAAATGCTGAATCTTATCTTACGCTCTCAGCACTTGAAGAGCGCTTAAACAAACACACCGATATGATTGTTAACCGCATAACGGATGAGCTCTCCAAAATTCGCTGTGAACTCTTTGCTAAATTAGAGCAAACTGAAAATAACTGGTTGGAGAAGCTTAAAGAAGTAAACACAACAATAGCTGAAATTGTGAGTCGGGTTGAATGCATTGAATCCACCACAGCAGATGCACTCACTCTTGACAGCAAGTTGATCACTGCGAACACCGCGATTACAGATATTGTGCACACCATGCAGTCCGTATGAGAAATAATCATCAACAAGACGTAGATGACCAAGTAGGTTTTTTACAACATAATGTGAATCAACTTTTCGATCAGCATGTTCCCTTAAAGACCCGTGTAGTTAAACATGGAGCTCCCCCTTGGCTGAATGGTGACATCACTGCTGCGATGGCACGTCGGGATGCCACCTACAGTCAATGGAGGCGATACAAACTGGAGGACTTCCACAAATCGTATTGCAGACTTCGCAATCAAGTCGTCGTTATGATCAGAACGGCAAAAAGGATTTACTACGAACACAAACTTGGAAATTTTACATCTGGCAAAAAGTTATGGAATAACTTGCGGGAAATCGGCATAGGGAAATCATGTAAGAGGTTAGCTGACGACATCGACATCTTAATAAAAAATTCACCACCTCACCTCCGTCCCTGGATGTAACCTCAGCTATTGATTCTCCTATTGAAGAGGAATTAACTGGTATACACAGCTACTTCAACTTTATTGGAATACAAGAGGAAGATATTGTGGAGGCAATAATATCCATCAAATCAAACGCTACAGGCCTAGATTTAATGGAACCTAAGTTCGTTAAACTGTTGCTACCATATTTACTACGCTATATTACTCATTTATTTAATAGTATACTTACCACATCCAAGTTTCCATTAGAATGGAAGAAGGCCAAAATTATTCCCGTCCCTAAAAAGCAAACAGTTACTGCTACAGAATTCCGGCCCATTGCTATTCTCCCGTTTCTTTCTAAGGCGTTCGAAAAGACTATTTTGGAGCAAATACAAAGATACCTAACAATCAACAACCTGTTAAGTTCCTGCCAATCTGGTTTCCGACCAAAGCGCAGCTGCAAATCAGCCTTACTTTTCGTGACTGATGAAATAAGAATTGCAATGGACAATGATTATATAACACTGCTAACGCTATTAGACTTTTCAAAGGCCTTTGACACTGTTAGCCATCCAATTCCGTGTAAAAGGCTGCGAAGAAGCTTTGGTTTTTCCTTAGAATCCTGTAAGCTTGTTCATTCGTATCTTAACGGAAGGCAACAATGCGTGGTGACAAGTGAACGTTCTTCTTCCTTTCTCAATGTCTTAGCTGCAGTGCCTCAGGGATCTATCCTCGGACCAATCCTCTTCTCACTATATGTAAACGAGCTGCCACATGTTGTTAAAAATTGTCTGATTCATCTTTATGCTGATGATGTACAGCTCCTTATAAGTCGACCCTTTGTAGCAAAAAATGATGCCGTAGATTTAATGAATGAGGACCTGCTCCTCATTCTACAATGGTCCAAAAAGAACCATCTTTGCTTAAATCCTCTCAAATCAACAACTCTTCCGATCTATCGCAAAACCTTTGATTTTTCGGTTTTAAACCCCTTAAAGCTTGAAGGCGAAATCATTGACTATGTCAGTACTGCCAGAAATTTAGGGATAATTTTCAATCGTACCCTTACATGGAACGTCCACCTTAATAGTGCCATTGGAAAAGTCTATGGTAGTCTTCGCGCTCTTCAGTTCACTCGAAGTTTCATCCCTACAAAAACTAAATTGCTACTTGCCAAAACTCTTTTACTACCTGTTATGTTATATGCATGTGAAGTTTTTTGCAACTTGGACTCTGCCACTAGCCGCAAATTAAATGTTGCATATAATAACATTACCCGCTACGTCTATAATCTGCGACGGTATGACCACATATCGAACTTTGCACAACGTATATCTGGCTGTAGTCTAAGTCTTGACAGTTTACTAAACTTCCGATCGGTGAGCTATCTGCATGAAATCATTCAAACTCAACAACCGGATTATCTACATAACAGGCTGAACTTCCCTAGTTCATCAACGTCTTTTGTCCTTATACAACCTCGATTTAAATATCTCATTACTGAGCGTCAATTTTTTGTCCATGTTGCACGCCTTTGGAACTCCCTGCCAACCGCGATGAGAAGTATAAGAAGCGCGAATAGGTTTAAATCTTTAGTTTTCAATTATTTGGCAAATCGTTGATAATATTTAGTAGGTAAGTCCTCATCTTCTCATGTTTCTTTTTTTTGTATTTTCTCTTTTTTTTACATTTTCATATTTAAATTATATATATGTAAATAGAACCTCTCTTTTGTATCTTTTTTTAAATTAAAATTCAAATTCTTAAATTAATTTAAAGGCTGCAAAACTTTATAACAGCCCTATTATTGACACGATTCAAAACTAGTTTTAACGTAAAACTAGTTCTATATAGTCTGGGAGCCGACCGTAAGATTACCTATCTTTTCGCGGCCACGCAAAAATTGGATGCCAACCGATAGCTTTAGTCCAAACATTTACAAAACTGCTGGTCGGACAAGCTTTATCTGGTCGCAATGGTTAGAAAATGCACTTTTCATTTGCATTTTCCGCTAAATGTACCTATAATATAGGCAACTTATATAAATGGGGTATCAAATGAAAGCAATGACTGTCCTCTACATGATACCATTGGTCGGACTGACTTTTTTTGGCTGTTACGACGAGTCCGACTATTAAAAAAAAAATTGTCTTTTCTTAACACTGCGTCTTACATCAGCGAAAACTGAGTAAAATCATTCCAAATGGTTAGGAAAGTGGTCTTAACCACTTTTTTTTTCATTTTCATCCAAAGATGCACAAAATCTCTAATTTAAGAAAAGTGGTCGGACTCATGGCAACAGCCAAAAAACTCTGTCCCCAGGCTATTGTGTAGAGGACAGTCCTAGCTTTCATTTGATACCCCATTCATATAAGTTGCTTAAATTATAGGTACATTTAGCGGAAAATGCAAATGAAAAGTGCATTTTCTAACCATTGCGACCAGATAAAGCTTGTCCGACCAGCAGTTTTGTAAATGTTTGGACTAAAGCTATCGGTTGGCATCCAATTTTTGCGTGGCCGCGAAGAGATAGGTAATCTTACGGTCGGCTCCCAGACTATATAGAACTAGTTTTACGTTAAAACTAGTTTTGAATCGTGTCAATAATAGGGCTGTAAGACTTATGTCCTACTTTGTAAGCGATTTTGAAATAAATAAATACAAATACAAATACAAAAATTATAGGTACATATATAAGTACATCGCATTCACGTTTGTGCTCTCATCGCGAACAGTTATACAGCGGAAGAATTTTATTTTATTTTAAATTAAAATCCACCCTAAGTAATAAAAAAAGGTCAAAAATTCAGGTACATCTGCGGGCTACCTGATTTTACTGCCCACAAGCAAAAATAAAAAAGGGATTATCCCAGCAATTAATTTGAAGATTAATGTGGATTTAGTGTGTTAACAGTGTTTTCTTAAAATAGTGTTGTGCGTGTTTAAATCCGTGTTAATAAAACAATAAAAATAAAGCAAAAGGTTAATCCAGCAATGGAACCTTTAAGTCCGGATGCGGCAATCGCTTCATTTGAAGCATTGGTTAAGCGGATCGTCAAGGACCTCGGACCTGAATATTGTGCCAGATTAGAAATGTCTTTCAATAGCATTGTCCAGCCCAATAAAGTCATTGAAGACATTAAAACGACAAAGAATAAGGATACCGAAGCGATGGAAACTGACGACGAGTCTTCAACCGCCAGCATTTTGGAGGAGTCATCCACCGAAGAGGATCTTAGTGAGATCACCAGCTCAGAAGAGGACGCCAGCGATTCTCCCTTACCTGGCCAGAAGAGACCAGGCAAGGCTTCCAAAAGGAGAAATAAAGCGCATCCAGCTTGACAAGGATTCCTCAAAGAATCCGCCTAAAGCTCCAATGCTTGTCCAAACTGAAGCCGAAAAGACACTGTCACCAGCATCAACATCAGCAGCCACCAAGCCCACCCCAGCCCAGCCTCCAAAGACAACCAAGGACAATACAGTGAACCCAATCATGGCCCCAGGAATGCCAACAGCATCAACATTAGTAGCCACCCAACCCACCCCAGCCCAACCTTCAAAGACAGCCAAGGACAATACCATGAACCCAACGAAGGCCCCAGGAATGCCGCCAATTTTCTGTTTTTCCGGAAAAATTGCTGAAATTAGCAGATTCTGCAAAAGCAAAGACTTGAGTGTGACATTCAAAAACCGGAACACAAAGACGACAATAATTACCGCTGGAAACAGAGAAGCCTTTGACACCATCAAAAACTCTCTGAAATCGAGGAAGATCCAATACAACTCCTTCACACCACGGGAGGATAGGAAGAATTTACTTCTCCTAAAGGGAATCCATCACTCTTATGCTGCCATCGAAGTTGAGGATGAGCTACAGATAGAAGGACTTCCAGTCATCAAGGTATCCCATTTCAAAGCTAAGAAGGCGCAAGGGAAAAGCTACAACAACTTTGTGGTAGAGCTGTCGAGGTCATGTGACGTCAACGAAGTCTACACAAAGACGTTAGTCATGAACCAGAGGGTGTACTGGGAGCGCCTAAAGTTCAACGATATCGTCCAGTGCCGAAACTGCCAGCGTTTCGGACACGTTGCCACCAACTGCGGACGCCAGTACGTGTGCGTCAAGTGCAAGGAGGACCACGAGCCTGGACAATGCCAACGGAAGGAGAACACTGAACTGGATGTATGGTGTGCCAATTGCCAAAAAGAAGGTCACCCAGCCAGCTTCAAGGGTTGTCCAACCCTCAAAGCAAGACTCACTGAAAGGAACAGGCTGTCAGCAGAAAAAAAGGCACAGCAGGAATTTGCTGCCAAATCAGCATGCTTGGTAACCCGCCCTGCAGTCAGCTTTGCAGCAATGGTGAAAGGCACTGGATCATCACAAAAACCAGCAAACTTCACGAATCAACAGCAACAACAGAAAACGACACCAGCAAAAGTGATCACATCCCGGACAGCAACACCAAGGTGTAAACCAACCAAACCTACGTCAGCCCCACCAACGAACTTAAACACCGAAGTCCAAAGGATTTTTGGATCCGACCTACTCACAGTCATGGGAAAAGCTCGGAGTGCAGTTCCACCGAACTATGCTCAGCTTAGCGAAGGCGAGAAGTCCGTGGCACTGGCCACCTTCCTGTTCCAAATATGCAATTGAAGAAGCTATGCATCCTGACGTACAATGTCAATTCATTGTACAGCCTAGAGAAGAGGACGACATTCAACTTGTGGATGAAGAACAACAACCCGGACATTGCACTCATCAGTGAGACCAACGTCACCAGACGCAACAACATTGACATGGTCGGCTTCCTTCAAAACCTTTCGGAAGGACAAGGATGAGGGCCGTAGAGGAACGGCTATCTACGTACAGAAGAAGATTTCCCCCAACACCACCGAAACCATCATCTCAGGTCACACAACTAGCGAAGCCACCGCAATAACCATACAACTAGGAACAGAGACTCTTACTATCATCAGCGTGTACTTCAAATGCAAATCCAGCATGAGAAACATTCACAGCGATCTTCACATTCTCAACAGCACCCTTAGACGAAGCACTTATAGACTCATCGGTGGTGATTTCAACGCAAGGCATCCCCTTTGGCTGGATACTGCTGTCACCAACGAAGGAAAGGCTATTGCTGACTGGCTGGATACCAACAGCGATCAGCACTCATTGGTTGTTATTTCACAACCCAAACCAACCTTCCCCAGAACACCATCAACATTAGATTTCTTCATTTCTTCATCTAATTTTGTTCATATTCTTCCAGAAATCAGCAACTTCACCTGCACAATAGTACCCAGTGACTCGGACCATGAAGCTGTCCAACTAAGCATCAAACTCCAGCAACCCATCTTCCTAGTGACAGAACAGGTAGAAAACTACATCAACTACAGGAGACTGGATGTACACAGGCTACAAAGAGACGTTGAAGACACCATAATGCTACCACCCGAAAACAGGAATCTGGACAATATCGAAATTGACACAGCCATTGACTGTCTAGAACTGGCTGTTGCAAACGCATTGGATAACCAAAAGCAGCCCAAGACGTCAAAGGACAGATATCAGCACCTTCCCCAGTATATCCAAAACCTTTATGCCCACAGGCAACGACTTAGGAAACGTCTTCAAAGGATCCACCAGCGAGAACTCAACACAGCTAACAGCAACTACCAGACAGTGTGGAGTGAACTTCAGTGTGTCAACATTATGTTCCGGAATTCCATCCAACACCACAACAACAACCAGTTCCAGAAGAGACTGCAGTCAATCAAACCTGGACCTGACGCCTTCAAGAATATCAACAGACTAATCGGCCAAAAATCACCAATGCCTGAGACGATCATCACCAACAATGGAGAAGCAACAACGATACAGGAAAAAGTTGAAGCCTTCGCTTCCCACTTTGAAGGAAGCTTCATGCCAAGTCCATCAGATGATCCAGTCTTCCTAGGCGAAATTGAGGCATCCATCCAGCAGACAATTATGCCCACCTTGGACAGAGCAATGTTTAGCGACACCAATCCTGCAAGTGATCCAGTCGACAGCCCAAACTTGAGCACCGCAGAGGAGATAGCTGAGATAATTCACAATTCCAAACCAAAGAAGTCAGCTGGACCGGAAGGGGTATCCAGCTTTGTTCTAAAAAGGCTTCCACAAATGGTGATGGTGTTGTTAGCCATCATATTCAACAACTGCATAAACAACAGTTACTTTCCCCAGAAGTGGAAAACTGCAAAAATCGTGGCTATTCCCAAGAAAGGTGAAAGGAATATGATCACCAGCTACAGGCCGATACCCCTTCTCAGCAATCTAAGTAAGCTCTTGGAAGAGCTGATACTCAGGAAGCTGAAGAAGTTCTGCAGTGAAAACAACATCATCCCAGACATGCAGTTCGGTTTCCGGGAAAAGCATTCCACCCTGCATCCACTCCTGAAGTTTCATCACGACATCACCACAGCCTTAAACAGCAATCAAGTTACTGTCGGATGCTTCCTGGATGTCGAGAAAGCATTCGACAGTGTATGGATTGAAGCCCTTATCCATAAACTCCACATACTAGGCTTTCCCTTAGCGCTAATCAAAATTATATTTTCTTTTCTTTCTTCCAGGAACTTTTTCGTGCAACTGGAAACCTGCAAATCGACAGTGAAGAGCATCAGGGCTGGAGTTGCCCAAGGGTCGAAACTTGGACCACTTCTGTATAACATCATGACCTCTGACCAACCAATTTCAAGTGAATGCGAGAACCTTCTCTTTGCTGATGACTCACTTACGTATTGCTCATCGTTCTCTCCATTGATTGCTGTCAGAGAAGTCGAGGCACATATCCGCAAACTCTTCCAATTTTACACCACATGGGGTATCCGGATCAACTCATCCAAATCGGAGCTTGTCTGCTTCAGAAAACCAGGGGGCAGACGTGGTCGCTCAGCTGGAAGCTGTAGAAACATCACCCTAGCACTCCCAGGCGGAACTAGATTAGCAGCCAAACGTAGCGCCAAATACCTAGGCATCAACTTCAACGAGCTGCTGAGATTCAACCCACATTCACGGACTGTCCTCAAAAAAGCCAATTTTGCTTTCCACCGCCTCTACCCGCTGATGAAGAAGAAAACTGGGCTAAGCCAACAGACAAAAGTTTTAATCTATAAGCAACTCCTGAGACCAGTCATCAGTTATAGCTTCCCAGTTTGGTTCACCATTTCCAAAACGGCTATGAAGGAACTACAAATATTCGAGAGGAAAATCCTGAGGATCTGCACTGGGCTGTACTTCGATCGTCAACGGCGTAAGCATTTCAAGAACGAGCAACTCTACTATGAGGCTAAGGTAGTCCCCTTGGACAAGTATTTATTGCTATCTGCCGACGAGCTGGTTAGAAACATCGCCAACCACCCTAATCAACTGATGAGAAGGATGACAAACCAACAACGACATCCAGCACCAAGGTACATAAGCGCTATGGAAATCCTGGATATAGCTCCAACAACCAACGATGAAGCAGTACCTTTCTACTCCGACCCAGGGTCGGCATATTATCGTGGCTAAGCACCAACTCTAACCCCACCCTAAATAAATAAACCGCCACTGGACAACCGGGATTGAACAACCCAAGGACGACAAAGTCAAGCCGACTTTTATGTTAAGTTTTTACATATATTATAAATCTAATTTGTATTTTATATTGAATCAATGTATAGCGTTAGGCCCCTTATGTGCCAACAAAATCTTATTATTTGTCTATGTATCTTATAGTTATAAATTATCTTTTAAGCCAATTGTAAATAGAAATGTTCAATAAAACAAAATTGAATTGAATTGAATATATAAGTACATATGAACATATACATAAACCTTTCTATTCTATTTGTTTCCTTTTGCTAATCAACAAATTCAGCTTCAAAATGTTTAACGTAAATAGACCGAGAGCCCACAGCAGATTTTGGGTGTGAACGATAGCAAAAAAAGAAGTATAGGCGTCGAAAGCTTCATTAAAGGCTATTAAAAAAATCAAAGTCTTGCAGTCCACAACTGGGGCCTATGCGAGTAACAGTGCATCGAACAAAAAATATGAATGCAACTTCGAGGATAATCGTGTTAGCCGAAATTTGTTTTCACTCTTCCCTAGATAAGCTCCTCGGATCACATATCACGGCATTAATATTTTTTTTCGATGCACTGTTACTCGCAAGGGCCCCAGTTGTGGACTGCAAGACTTTGATTTTCTTAATAGCCTTTAATGAAGCTTTCGACGCCTATACTTCTTTTTTTGCTATCGTTCACACCCAAAATCTGCTGTGGGCTTTTAGTCCAAATGTTATTATAATCGCAAGTTTTTAACTTTTAGCACAAATAAACATATGATTATTTTATGCTATGTGCTTTTAGAATAAAGATGCTGCGAAAAAATTACATGCATACATACATACCTACAGATATTATCAAAAAACTTTCAGCTCAAAAAAAATACGAAAACAACTAAAATTACATGCTCAGACAACCAAAAAAACATCAATTATTTTTTCCACCATCAGAAATATCTCCGCCACAAAAAAATCTTTCTCTACCTACCCACAAGGCCACAAATTATATCCTATACATGGATACAATTACATCACATATTTTTTCCACCATCAGAAATATCTCCGCCACAAAAAAAATCTTTCTCTACCTACCCTCAAGGTAGGGTTCCCAACCGTACTATAATATATGGTATTGTACTATATTTCAACTATTCGTACTATATACTGTTAAGGAAATATATAGTACGCAAAAATACTATATTTCAAATTGGGCACTTAAACAACGGTTAAAAGACTGTTTCTTTAGTAAAAAACCATTAAATTGCTGCAACTCCTAAAATAATAAATCTCAAAAAGAAAGTGATACAAATAAAGAGAATCGAATGAAAAATTTTCGTTGATAAATTCCTGCAAAATGTGATTGTAAGTAAACAGTTCGATTTCGACAAAACTATTTGCTTATATGCAAAATCTAAAAAATAAATTTGAAAAACTGTGCTCCATTCTACAACTGCGAGACAATTTTTTATTTTATAAAAAAAAGTGATTATTAATTTTTCTTATAATTTTTCGCACTATTGGCCCGGAATCCGCTTTTCAGTACAACATGGCAAATATCAAATTCGTAAAAAATTCGATGAAATATGACAGTATTGAGAATATTGAAAAAGTAGGTAAGCCCACAATTTTGTTTTTCCGGCTGTTTTTAAATCCTTATATCTAGAGCTGAACGGCTGGCCCGATTATTATAAGGCTTGGCACTAGGTGCAAGGATAGTTTAATTTGGCACGTAGTACCAAAACACGGAGTTTTGACCAAAAAATGATAAGAAATGATAAAGTTTTGAAAGGTTTTATCTTTGCCAATTTTGAATAAAAACAATTTTTGAACATGCCTAGTCGAACTTTGCTCCGAAAAAAGTTATCAACGAAAAAAAAATTAAAAATTTTTAATTTTTCGATTTTATATGTTGGTTTTTGTCATTGCTTTTTAATAACTTTGGTTTAAATATTCATTTCTATTGAATTAGAATTTGATTTTGAATAAAAAGTTTCCAAGTTATCCTAAAAATATTGAAAAGTGGCCAGCGTGACCATTCTCTAAAAACGCATTAGTAAATTAAGAAGTATTTTCGGTTTTAAGTATGCTTATGGACGTAACAAATATATTCAATAATAAAAGCCCTTGCACGTTATTGTTTTTGTTTAAGCTATATTCGATAGCCTAATATTTTAATAGAAAAATGTTATGAAGCATAAACTCATTTATTGTAAAAAATGCTTGGTTTAATTTTTACTCTATTCACAAAATGCTATATTTTTTGAAGTGTACTATATTTTTGTATCGCTGATTCTGAAAAATACTATAATTTGTCGAAAAAGTGTTGGGAACCCTACCTCAAGGCCACAAATTATATCCTATACATGCATACAATTACAATGGAGAAATGAGTTCATACTTTTTGTTCATCGTTGCAAGCCTCAGACAAAAGCCGTAGATACCTACCCAACAACCGGTAAAGCAAAGTAAAACAAATAAAATGCACGACTGGGTCGCACGTACTTGCTCTTATGTTCAAGACACTGTGGGATTAAGAAAATTGTATATAAAAACATGGAAATTATGAGAGAAAAATGTAGAGCAAAATGTAGAGAAGCATGAAATACGACATTGAAATTGGCTAAAACAACTCTTTTGACAGTTTGAGGTAAAAAAGAAGAATGCCATCTTAATTCTTGATTGAATATGATTGTATGGGAAAAAAAAATTTAAAATCGTTCGAGCGGTTTTTTAAAAAATTAATTTTTTATATATAAAATTCTTAAAACATTTTTAAGAAAAAATTTTGGTATGCAAATCTTAAGCAAATATTTATGTGTATATAAAAACAAAATTTGAAAAAAAAATTGTCAACCCGTTTTTGAGATATCGAATTTTCAAAAAAAAAATTTGAAACTTTTTTTAAAAATCCAAAAACTTTTTTTTTGAAAATTTTGATATGCAATACTATTGAGTCTTATCTGAAATTTGTAAATAAAAAAATTCATCTAAATCCGTTAAGCTGATAACGAGAAAATTCAAAATAAAAAAATACGTTCTATGACGGGTACTGTTAATAGTTTCTAAGTGTAAAATTTTATATTTTTTTGTAGTAGATCATACTAATTTAAGTATATAGAAAAAGTTTTATCAAAATCGTTGGAGCCGTTTTTAAGCAAAAAAATATTTTCTTTTGTGGTTTTTTAACTTTTGTATGGAAGGTACCGTTATTTTTTCATAAATGTAAAATTTTTTCTAAAAATATTTTAGAAAGTACTAAAAAACTCTTAAATATCGAGTTCCAAAAAAATCGATCTTGTCATTTTCGAAATATTTGATTTTCAAAAAAAAAATTTGAAACATTTTTTAAAAATACAAAAAATATTTTTTCAAAAATTTTGGTTCTCAAAACTATGTATATTTTTTGGAAGCTTCTGTATAAAAAAAATAATTGAAATCGGTCTTACCGTTTTGAAGAAAATCAAAAATTAAAAAAATGGTTCTTTGGGAGGTACCAGTTAAAACCATTTTTGAAAAATGGTTTTCCACCCAAAGAAAGCCTTTTCTAAAATAAATTTATTGAATTTTTTTTAAGAAAAGTTGTCGAGCCGTTTTTGAGAAAAATACGATTATGTAAATTTGCCAAAAAAAAATGTATGACAGGTACCGTTATTTTTGGTTCTAAAAAAAAAATGAAAAAAACGTGTCGGCAGAATCACCAAAAACCACTAAGTACCAAGTTTGAAGAAAATCGATCGAGCCGTTTAGGCCGTAGACGAACAGACAGACAGACAGACAGACAGACAGACAGAATTTTGCCACCCACTTTTTTGGTGTTCTCTATCATCGTAATATCATGTTTGATTGTTATCTCAAAATTTTTTTTTTGCACGAATCCAAAACTTGCCTTATAGTACCTATAATCGCAAGTAAAAATAGCACTGCCTTGATCGTTGCTTAAGGGGCAAGCTAGCATTGCAGAAACAAAAATGAAATCAACAGAGAAGAAGAGATATACATAGATATTTTCCAACAGAGTCAAAGATACAAAATTCTGGGGAATGTGCTTTCATTTTTGTAGTAAAACCATTGTATATGTATAAGTTCTATAGTGTTCTCATGAAGAAAAAAAGCTCGTGGCCATCTATGCGTCCAAATGTAATACTAATTTTTGTTAAGGGATCTCGGTAAGGCGATCACAGTGAACATATCGACCAAATGTCAACCCACAAAATCGTGTTTTATGAGAATACTATAGAGTGGATATACAATGGTAAAACTCGCTTTTTAAAAGCTTTGAAAAATATATGTAGCTTTTTCAATTTCATAGGTCATTTTGCTCCATAGGCGTGAGACATCTGGATATGATTATTTGTGGTTAAAATCTAACTTTCCAGAGTTGAATCTGAAAGTTCATTGCTTCACAGATGGGTGAAAATCACATTTTGACGTGTGTGGAATATTTCGTTTCCAAGGTCATCAAAAAGTTCTTAAACTGCCTTTTTTCGGCGCAGAAAATAACATCTGAAAAGTTCCAGATTTAATAGTTTTGTTTTTCAATACATCTTTAATTTTTTAAATCAACCATCGATATTTTTATCCAAACAAACAACAACAATAGCCCAATCATCACAAACGACAATAGAACCATTGTATATAAATTCTATAGTATTCTCATGAAGAAAAAAAGCTCGTGGCCATCTATGCGTCCAAATGTCATACTAATTTTTGTTAAGGGATCTCGGTAAGGCGATCACAGCGAACCTATCGACCAAATGTCTACCTACAAAATCGTGTTTCATGAGAATACTATAGATTGAATATACAATGATAGAACTAACCGAACTAAAGGATACAGCTGCATGCATTATTTTACCATCAATTTCAGATTTCTTTCAATGTTCTCGCTTAATAAAAAAAGGCGTTGATGAATCAACTATTCGGTATGTCAACTTCAAACTGGGAATTCCTTCAATTTCATTTAATGTTGCTCTTGACTCATCTTTGTGGCCTGTGGGTGTTCAAATTAAAAAAATTATAAATTTACCAAAAAACAAAAAGAGACGGCCAGAGGAGATAAAGATGTCATAAATATTCCAACTCCATCGGATAAGTTATCACAATTACGTGTTTATATTCAAAATGTTGGTGGTCTAAGAACCAAAACGAATCAATTTTATTCATCTTCTACCCTACATGAGTACGATATTATCGTTCTAGTTGAAACTTGGCTCAACTCAAACATCTCGTCATCCGAACTTTTTGACTCTTCTTTCACTGTTTATCGTAAGGATAGATCATTTTTATCTGGGATGTTTTTGGGAGGAGGAGTGCTGATAGCTGTCAAGTCATCTTTAAATAGTAGACAGTATACCTTAGCAGATGATCCTGATGAACTTGAACAACTTTGCGTATGCGTAAACTTAAAATGTAATGTAACCACAGTAGTGGATTTATTTTTCGTAGCAAGTTATATTCGCCCTAAAAGTGAAATTGAAGTTTATTCAAAGCATATTTTTAATATATCTTCTTTGGTTGGTGAATTAATGACTAATCAATATCCATTTATACTCGGTGATTTCAATATTGGTGAAGTCACCTGGAGTTATCTTGAAGAAGACAAAGTGTTAGTTCCTTTTAATGTCAAAAAAGATGTTGAATCATTAGTCGTTGATTCATTATCCTCTTTAGATTAATATCAGGTTAATTATATTAAGAATGATATAAATAGAATATTAGATTTAATATATATTAGAAATGATTTTAAATATCATGTAGAATTAGCAGATTTTCCCTATGTTAATAACTCAATTCATCATAAAGCCTTATGCTTATCATTTCAATGTTATGTTTTTGCACCAACTCCATTCATTGAGAGAAAATGTTATAATTTTGCAAAAGGTGCACTGAATAATTTTGATGGTACCGTTAACTGGAATGAGTTATTAGATGGTAGTTCACTTGAATACATTTATGATACATTTAAGAAGGTAATTTTTGAAGGTATTGAACTTTTCGTCCCTGTCTTCAGCAAGAAAAAATCTTTCAAGCTTCCGTGATTCAATAAAAGATTAAAACCTAGAGAATGCAAAAAATAAAGCATTCAAGCGTTCCAAATTAACAAATAGTGTAGAAGACCGGGAAAATTTTCGTCGTTTAAGGAGAGAATTTTCTTTTTTAAGTTAATTTTTGTATGATTCATATAATATATAAGCTCCACAGAAACTAGTATCAAAACAAACAGTAAGGCCTTCTGGGTGTTTATTAATTCTAAAAGGAAAAGTTCTTTGTTTCCACAATGTATGGAGTACGAAGATAGCAAGTCGCTTGATCTACAATTCTGACTCCATTCCAGACACTGTCAGTCTATTTTCAGATTTATCTCCAATAACCGATTTTGACCTTACTCAATTTTCTGAGGATGATATATTAAAAGGCTTGAATGAGTTAGATATATCTAAGAAAGCTGGTTATGATTCTGTACCTCCTATTTTTTTGAAGAAGTGCTCCTTTTCACTTTGCACAGCCTTAACACTGCTATTCAATAAATCAATTGTTTCTGGTTATTTTGTTAGTGAATGGAAGATATCTTTTATTGATCCTATCTATAAAAGTGGTTGAAAGCATTTAGTTAAAAACTATAGACCGATTTCAAAGCTGTCTGCCGTGCCAAAGCTTTTTGAAAAGTTGGTCACTCAGCAGCTTTATTTTTCAGTTCAGAATTCTCTTTCCTCTAAACAACATGGTTTTGTAAAGGGTCGATCGACTAACAAACCTTTGTCTATTTTCAAAATTTTGTATTAATAAAATTGAACAAGGTAAACAAATCGAAGCCTTGTACACCGATTTTGTTAAAGCATTTGATAGAGTGCATCATGGTCTTCTCCTTCGAAAATTGAAAAGGCTAGGTTTCAATGACAACTTTATCAAATGGTTGAATTCGTATCTATCTGATAGAAAGCAAGTTGTTCAAATTGATGGATATTACTCTAATTTCATAGATGTTTTATCAGTGCCGAGATTCAGCTAATTCGAAGCCGCAGGGAGTGAGTGAGATGAGTCACTTTTCGTCGAAAATCGATTTAACTAGCAGAAGGGAGTGAGTGAGCGAGTGAAATGAAATGTCAGATTACTCGCCAGATATTTCCGCAGTGACTTGGTGTATGTGTTGGTAAATTTCAAATGTTCAAAGGGTAGATATGTGCATTCAAGAGGACACAAGCGTCCACAAGCTTTGTTTCAAAGCGAACCTCTGTCTATCAACTCCTACTCTCACCTCCCCGCGGTGAACATCGGGTGCCTAGTACCTTTAACTGAAGATGGGGTTCCAATCCCTGTGGACGGTTTTAGGGGGCAGCAAACGAGAGAGGGGGGGAGGAGTGTTCCCACTAAGGCACTTCTCCTTCATCCAGGCGGCAGCGGAAGAATTCTCAAGATGGAATCAACGGTGGCGTCTACAGTTCCAGTTAGGCTGAACTACTTAGTGAACACCTTATACGGGCTACTACGACATATTCGGAGCTCAGGCCTATAAGGAGCGGTTAATCCGGCTCCCCGCCCTTGGAGTTATATATATAGGGTCTGGTCCTCCAGGTTGGGGGTCGTGCCGTCGGGGTGACTTCCCGGCCACGTAAAGCTATTTTAGTTGCGAAGCATCAACAAGCCTCGGATACGGACGGATTTACTGTTGACGAACCTAGCAAACGAAATAAGGACAACGAACTTCGGATCTGCACGTGGAATGTTCTGTCTCTCTATAGACCACGTGCAGCCGAACATTTAGCGGAGGCCCTAGACTGCTACAAAGCAGACATCACCGCCATCCAAGAAGTGCGATGGGATGGGCCGGGCAAAAGAAAACTGAAAGACTGCGATGTATACTACGGTGACTGTTACCGACCACAAGGGCAGCGTCTTTTTGGATGTGGATTTGTTGTTAGAGGCAGACTGAGGCAAGAGGTCTTGAGTTTCAATTATGTGAACGAGCGCCTCACGACAATTCGCATCAAGGCTAAATTCGCCAACATCAGCCTGATATGCGCGCATGCCCCCACAGAGGAGAAAGATGACGACACCAAGGACGAGTTCTACGAGCTCCTGGACAAGACATATGAGCAATGCCCTAGCTATGACATTAAAATTGTCTTGGGTGATTTTAATGCCAAACTAGGAAGAGAAGACGTCTTTGGTGGCACAATCGGAAGATACAGCCTGCACGACACCACCTCCGATAACGGACTCAGGCTAATCGACTTTGCTGCGGGGCGAAACGTTGTGGTAGCTAGTACGCAGTTCCCGCATCTCGATATTCATAAGGGGACATGGCGAATTCCTGGTCAATCAACCGCCAACCAAATTGACCACATTGCGATCGACGCAAGGCACTCCTCCAGTATCAAGGATGTCCGAACGTTCCGAGGAGCCAACGTTGACTCGGACCACTACCTCGTTGTAGCAAAGGTAATGCTACGGATATCCAGACCAAAGCCAAAACAGGGAAATACTGTCAGGAAGTTCAACGTCGGACGGCTACAGTCGCAAGAAATCGCCAGGTCCTTTTCCGATCGAGTCTCTCGCGCCCTCTTAACTAGTCCTTTGCCGCCAACTGCAAACATCGAGAACCAGTGGAAAAACTGCCAGGAAGCCATCAGAGATGCCGCCTCTGACGTGCTGGGCTTCGCACGACCACCACAGCGAAACCCCTGGTTCGACGAGGAATGCCGGCAAGTACATGCAGCCAAACAACAGGCATACAAAGCGGCGCTGCATAGAAGGACCAGAGCTACTCGCGAGCTCTACGAGCAGAAGAGGAAAGAGGAACACAAGCTTCTCAGAAAGAAAAAGAAAGAGCATGAGAAGCGCGCGATCGAGGAATTAGAGGGATGCCACTGCAGGAATGAAGCTCGGAAGTTTTACCAAAAAGTAAAAAGAACCTCCCAAGGTTACAAACCCCGAACCGAAGCCTGCAAGGACGATCAGGGGAACATCGTGGTGGAAACGCAGTCGGTGCTGAGGATATGGAAAAATCATTTCTGCAAATTGTATAACGGCGATGACGAACCGAATTCCGCTACCATGCAAATTGCACCATTCAACCTGGACGACGTAGGCCAACAATTCCGTCCACCCGATCTTGACGAAGTGAGGATAGCCATATCTAAACTTAAGTCCAATAAAGCTGCTGGAGCTGATGGCCTTGCGGCTGAGCTATTCAAAGCGGCTGGCGATGAATTGGTTAGGAGTATGCACCAGCTCATCTGTAAAATATGGTCGGAAGAAAGCATGCCCGATGAATGGAACCTCAGTATTGTTTGCCCGATCCTCAAGAAAGGCGATCCTCTGGACTGCACCAACTACAGAGGCATCAGTCTTCTTAATATCGCCTACAAGATCTTCTCTGCCGTACTTTGTGAACGCCTGAAGCCATTCGTCAACAACCTGATAGGTCCATATCAGTGTGGCTTTAGGCCAGGGAAGTCCACCATCGACCAAATATTCGCACTACGGCAGATCTTGGAGAAAACCCAGGAGTTCCAAATCGATACCCACCACCTTTTTATCGATTTCAAGGCCGCGTATGACAGCATCTATAGAGACGAGCTATATAGAGCAATGTCTAGTTTTGGCATCCCTGCCAAACTCGTCCGTTTGTGCAGGATGACGATGGAGAATGCACGCTGCTCCATCAAGGTCGGCAAAGACCTCACCGACACCTTTGATGTCAAAAAAGGTTTTAGGCAAGGCGACGCGCTGTCATGCGACTTCTTCAACATCGTTCTTGAAAGAATAGTGCAAAACTCTCACGTCAACACCAGAGGCACAATCTTTCAAAAGTCCGTCCAATTACTCGCTTACGCTGACGACATTGACATAATCGGACGAACAAAGCGTGATGTCAGTGGTGCTTTTGTGAGCATTGAGAAGGAAGCCAAGAAGATGGGTTTAACGGTGAATGAAAGCAAAACAAAATATATGCTGTCCACAAGAAAGGACACCCAACACCGACGTCTCGGACAGAACGTCACTATAGACAGCTATAATTTTGAGGTAGTCAGAGACTTTGTCTACCTAGGATCCGCTATAAACTCAGCGAACGACACCAGCGCTGAGATCAAACGAAGAATTACTCTTGCCAATCGCTGTTTCTTTGGGCTAAGAAGGCAATTGAGAAGCAAAGCCCTCTCTCGAGCAACTAAACTGTCCCTGTATAAGACGCTTATCATCCCGGTCCTGATGTATGGTGCAGAGGCATGGACACTGCTAACAGTGGATGAGAACGCGTTAGGCTGTTTTGAGAGGAAAATTCTCCGGGTGATTTTTGGTCCCGTCTGCATAGATGGGGAATGGAGAAGAAGATACAACAACGAACTGTATGGGCTGTACAGCGACACCGACCTAGCCACAAAAGTGAAAAGCCAACGACTGAGATGGCTGGGTCATCTAGAGCGAATGGACACCAATGCTCCGGCCCGGAAAGTCTTTGAATCCAACCCCGTGGGACAACGCAGTAGAGGTGGACAGCGTAAAAGGTGGCGCACGCAAGTGGAAGAGGACCTCAACCAACTTGGCGTGCGAAACTGGAGACAGCTAGCTAGAAACCGAGCCGGCTGGAAGAAGCTTGTTGGTTGAGGCCCTGGTCCACCCCGGACTGTAGCGCCACCTTAAGTAAGTAAGTAAGTGGTAAATTTTCAGTTATGGAAAGGTATGTGTGCTTTTCTCAAGAATTCCTATTCATGAATAGGAAAGGAAACAAAAACAACCGCCCTTTTATTTTATTATCATCTTATTTTATTATCATATGCACATATGTATGTATATTAAATAATTTACACAAACAAAATAATTGAAACAAAAGATACTCCATTATTAAGATTCCAATGTTTACATTATTGTATTTGTTATTTAATTTCAAGTCCATTAGTGGTGATGTGAAACGGAATATCAAACGCAACGAGGATGACAAGGAGGTTAAGTTTGGCTCTTTTATATTTATTGTTTGTCTCATGTTCGAAACTAAATTCGAACTTACTCATTTCAATTAAATAGCTGAATCACTTTTGCGAGTGAAGTGAGATGAGTTGGCGAGTAAGGCGAGTCATTTCATATCACTCGCTGAATTTCGGCACAGTGCCGAGATTCAGCTAATTCGAAGCCGCAGGGAGTGAGTGAGATGAGTCACTTTTCGTCGAAAATCGATTCAGTTAGCAAAAGAGAGTGAGTGAGCGAGTGAAATGAAATGTCAGATTACTCGCCAGATATTTCCGCAGTGACTTGGTGTATGTGTTGGTAAATATCTAGTTTTGGATAAGTATGTGTGCTTTTCTCAAGAATTCCTATTCATATATAGGAAACGAAATAAAAAAAACAACAACGTAGACAAAAACAACTACCCTTTTATTGATTCTTTAATTTTATTTTATTATCATATGCACATATATATATTAAAAAAAATTTATATTCTATTCACTTTCAACACTTTTAAACTTTTTGTTTCTCAAGGGGGAAACTCATATAAGCTTTAATTATGACAAAAAAAAAATAATTGAAACAAGATACCTACCCCAAACTCCATTATTAAAGATTCCAATGTTTACATTGTTGTATTTGTTGTTTCATTTCGTTTTGCGCAACGAGTATGACAAGGAGGTAGAATTTAGCTCTTCTATAATTATTCTTTGTCTCATGTTCAAAACTAAATTCGAACTTACTCATTTCACTTAAATAGCTGTATCACTTTTGCGAGTGAAGTGAGATGAGTCGGCGAGTAAGGCGAGTCATCTCATCTCACTCGCTGAAATAGCTGAATCTCGGCACAGGTCTTCCACAAGGAAGCCATTCGGGCCCTTTGCTGTTCATTATTTTTATAAATGATTTGTTTGCCAACCATCCTCAAATACTGTTGTTGTTTAATGTATGCGGATGATGTTAAAATTTTTCTTGATTCTGTACTTTACTTGATTGTTTCAATTTACAGATAGATATTCATAATTTTTTAGTTTGGTGTGATTATAATCACCTGGAATTAGATTTTTCTAAATGCAAAGTATTTAGTGCAACAAGATCGATGTCGTTAATTACATTTAATTACAAGTTTTGGGATGAAAAACTTTTACGAGGAGGTTGTAAAAGAGCTTGGAGTATTTTTTGACTCAATTCAGCTTTAAAACCCACATAGACTTCGTAGTCTCAAAAGGTAACTCTATGTTAGGTTTTTTAAAACGCAATTCGACAATTTTCAAGGATGTTTATACTCTTAACTGTACTGTAGTACCTCGTGGCTTGATGGTTAGTGCGTAGCACTGCCATGCCGAAGGTGTGGGTTCGATTCCCAGCCGCTATCACCTAAGAACTGAAATATTTTATTCGAGGTACTGCCTCTTGCGAGGAACTGACAAATCCTCCAAGAGTATACTTGTCATGAAAAAGTACTTCTCATTTAGCCGTTCGGACTCGGCACAAAACTGTAGGTCCCCTCCATTCTTGCCAACAAAACACGCACACAGGAATGGTTGTGAGTTGTAAGTCACTAGGCCCTGGTTCTCCACGAGCTGTTGCGCCACCTAATTTATTTATTTATTTTATACTCTTAAGACTTTGTTCATGTCTTTAGTATTGCCTTTTTTGGAATATTGTTCAGTAGTTTGGTTTCCTTCTTATGAAAATAGTATTTCAAGGATTGAGAGGATTCAAAAAAAATTTACTCGGTTTGCCTTAAAGAAATTAAATTGGCCCGGTGATTTGCCAGATTATACCTCTAGATGTGCTCTAATAAATTTAAAGACACTTGAATGCCGTAGAAAATCTCAAAGTATTTTGTTCATAAAGGACATTTTTGATAATCGTGTCAATTCTAGCGAATTGCTTTCATTTATTACTTTTTATGTTCCGGAAAGGCGGTTCAGAAACCGGAGCGATTTTTTTTATGTTTCCATACATAAAATTAATTATGGGTCTAATGAGCCTATAACGCGTTCTTTAAGACTATATGATTCGGTGTGCAGTGAAATCGACCTTTACATACAAAGAGATCATTTTAAAAGCATTATTAACCAAATATGTAATAGTTGATATATGTGTTTTTTTATAAATGTATTATTAAGTAGTAATCAGCAGATCTTTGTATCAATTGGTGAAGTCAGAACCCTGACCTCAAAATTTTTGGGTTTTTTTCCATCGTTAGTCCACGTTTGTCCAACCATTAAAATCGTTTGTCCACCCCCAGGATAAAAGATATCCGACTTTTCTTTTTTATAGCAAACCTCGAAAAACAATAAAGTCCTCTAGCATCCCAAAATGAAGTCATAGGGGGTTACGACTGATTGGGTTCGTTTGTCCACCAGCTCAATATAAAAATCCATTAAAAAAATTTTGTTGCCCACCCCCAGGAAAAAAATATTCAACTTTTCTTTTTTGCACTGAAAAACAAAAAGTGCTCCAACGCCCCCAACTGAAATCTAAGGGGGGTGGAGTAAAATGTGTTCGTTTGTCATGAAGTCATAGGAGGTTGGGGCTGATTAGTTCGTTTGTTCACCAGCTCAACATGAATCCATTAAAACAAATATAGTGAAATATAATATAATAATATCAAATAAAATAAAATAAAATAAAATAAAATAAAATAAAATAAAATAAAATAAAATAAAATAAAAAAAATAAAATAAAATTAAAAAAAAATTAAATTAAGTAAATTAAATTAAATTAAATTAAATTAAATTAAATTAAATTAAATTAAATTAAATTAAATTAAATTAAATTAAATTAAATTAAATTAAATTAAATTAAATTAAATTAAATTAAATTAAATTAAATTAAATTAAATTAAATTAAATTAAATTAAATTAAATTAAATTAAATTAAATTAAATTAAATTAAATTAAATTAAATTAAATTAAATTAAATTAAATTAAATTAAATTAAATTAAATTAAATTAAATTAAATTAAATTAAATTAAATTAAATTAAATTAAATTAAATTAAATTAAATTAAATTAAATTAAATTAAATTAAATTAAATTAAATTAAATTAAATTAAATTAAATTAAATTAAATTAAATTAAATTAAATTAAATTAAATTAAATTAAATTAAATTAAATTAAATTAAATTAAATTAAATTAAATTAAATTAAATTAAATTAAATTAAATTAAATTAAATTAAATTAAATTAAATTAAATTAAATTAAATTAAATTAAATTAAATTAAATTAAATTAAATTAAATTAAATTAAATTAAATTAAATTAAATTAAATTAAATTAAATTAAATTAAATTAAATTAAATTAAATTAAATTAAATTAAATTAAATTAAATTAAATTAAATTAAATTAAATTAAATTAAATTAAATTAAATTAAATTAAATTAAATTAAATTAAATTAAATTAAATTAAATTAAATTAAATTAAATTAAATTAAATTAAATTAAATTAAATTAAATTAAATTAAATTAAATTAAATTAAATTAAATTAAATTAAATTAAATTAAATTAAATTAAATTAAATTAAATTAAATTAAATTAAATTAAATTAAATTAAATTAAATGAAATTAAATGAAATTAAATGAAATTAAATGAAATTAAATGAAATTAAATGAAATTAAATGAAATTAAATTAAATTAAATTAAATTAAATTAAATTAAATTAAATTAAATTAAATTAAATTAAATTAAATTAAATTAAATTAAATTAAATTAAATTAAATTAAATTAAATTAAATTAAATTAAATTAAATTAAATTAAATTAAATTAAATTAAATTAAATTAAATTAAATTAAATTAAATTAAATTAAATTAAATTAAATTAAATTAAATTAAATTAAATTAAATTAAATTAAATTAAATTAAATTAAATTAAAATTAAATTAAATTAAATTAAATTAAATTAAATTAAATTAAATTAAATTAAATTAAATTAAATTAAATTAATTAAATTGAAATTGAATTGAATTGAATTGAATTGAATTGAATTGAATTGAATTGAATTGAATTGAATTGAATTGAATTGAATTGAATTGGATTGAATTGAATTGAATTGAATTGAATTGAATTGAATTGAATTGAATTGAATTGAATTGAATTGAATTGAATTGAATTGAATTGAATTGAATTGAATTGAATTGAATTGAATTGAATTGAATTGAATTGAATTGAATTGAATTGAATTGAATTGAATTGAATTGAATTGAATTGAATTGAATTGAATTGAATTGAATTAAATTAAATAAGACAGACCCCCCTTCAAAATTTCAAAATTTTTTAAATTCAAAGTGATTATTCGAGCTATTATTTAAAAGGGTTTAAAATCCTGGTTCCATGAAATATATTTTAAATATTCAAACTTAAAAAAAAAAACCTCACTCCCCCCCCCCCCCCCCTTTTAAAAATAAAATTTAAAAAAAAATCCTTTGAATAGCCATCTACCTTCATCTTCTTGTTCCGAAAATTTCATTTTAAAATATCAGTAAACAAAGAATTAAGAGCTTAAAAACACTATTTACGATATTAAAAGATAACACTAGTTTACAAAATTTTGGGTCATGGTAGGGTCCTTAGAAAAAATATATTTTCTAGACTAATTTTCGGTCACTGAACACGAAAATCAAAATTATTTTTCTTTCCAAAGAAGCGTTTTCGAGATATGCGCAAAAATCATTTTCTCAGCTATTTTTTCAGATATTCCCATAAATCTCGCTAACGGCATAGCTAATTTACTTAAAATGTGTATTTTCTGAATGATGTGATCTGTCTCTTTCCGACGATGTACTGTTTGTATAAGTCGGACTGAAATTTTATAAGTTACAGGCATTCAAATTTTCAAAAACGGGTATTTTTGAAAAATTTTCTAGTTTTTGGTTGCTCCATATGGATAGAAAAAAAAAATATTTAAATAATTTTAAGGACTCAAGTGAAAAACAATCTCTTTAACAAAGATTTGAGCCAAAGTTTTTCAAAATCGGACGATAAATGTAGAAGTTATTAAATAATTAATGAAAAAAGGCAATTTAATTTTTTTTCAATAAAAGTCATATAAATGTATATTAGGGTGTCGGTTATTTCCAAAATCATTTTTAAAATCAGAAACCTCTAAAATCAAAATTCTTTGTCCTTAAATAAAGTTTTTGACCAAAAAATTTTTGTCTTAGGTGATAAATCGTTGCCTGTTAGGCCATTCTCTTTCCAAACAAAGGGGAATTGAACTCACCAAACTCCAAGACCAATAATGACGTGATATATATCGTTGGAAGGTATTGTTCTAAACTACAATAGTTACTAAGAGAGTTCATCTCAAATCTCTACGCGAGAAAAGTTATTCGCTAGTTAAGGACAGTTTTTTTCAAACCAAAATGCGCTGAAACACAATTTTGGTCAGCGAATAACTTTTTTCACATAGAGATTTGAAATGAACTCTCTTAGTAACTATTGTAGTTAATAAAAATACCTTTCCAACGATATATATAACGTCATTATTAGTCTTGGAGTTTAGTGTGTTTCAATTCTCCTTTGTTTGGATAGGAGAATGGCCTAAGAGGCAACTTTTTGGCCAAAAACTTTATTTAAGGACATAAATTTTGATTTTAGGGGTTTCTGATTTTAAAAAATGATTTTGGGAAATAACAGACACCCTTATATACATTTATATGACTTTTATTGAAAAAAAATTTAAATTGCCTTTTTTCATTAATTATTTAATAACTTCTACATTTATCGTCCGATTTTGAAAAACTATTGGCTCAAATCTTTGTTAAAAAGACGTTTTTCACTTGAGTCCTTAAAATTATTTAAAATATTTTTTTTTCTATCCATATGGAGCAACCAAAAACTAGAAATTTTCAAAAATACTCGTTTTTTTAAAATTTTAATGCCTGTAACTTATAAAAATTTCAGTCCGACTTATACAAACAGTACATCGTCGGAAAGAGACAGATCCATCATTCAGAAAATACACATTTAAAGTAAATTAGCTATGCCGTTAGCAAGATTTATGGGAATATCTGAAAAAATAGGTGAGAAAATGATTTTTGCGCATATCTCGAAAACGCTTCTTTGGAAAAAAAAAAATTTTGATTTTCGTGTTCAGTGACCGAAAATTAGTCTAGAAAATATATTTTTTCTAAGGACCCTACCATGACCAAAATTTTGTAAACTAGTGTAATCTTCATTATGCACCCCCATTTTGAAATGAATGGATAGAAAATAATCAACATTTTGTATATGTTAATATTCATTGCGCCCTTGACAAATAACAAAAAAAAATACTAAAGAGAAATTGTTATCCCCTCTCACCCCCTCTTAAAAAATTGAAAATTAAAATGGGCTCTAAATTTGCCTACCCCCATGTCAATGCTAGCAAGTTTTAAACACAAAAATAACAAAAAAAAAAAACTCTTAAACCTAAAAAAATTCTTACTATATTAAAAGGAAATTGAAATTCATATTAAAGGTCCGTGTTACCGAATAAAAAGGTTTTAAAAATTGAACCAGCATGCAAGAGAATTTTCTAGAATAACCATATCTTAAACTTAAAAAAAATATTTAAAAACCTTTTTGGAACCTCTCGAAACGTTTTTTTAAACGAGCAAACTATTGATATGAGCACATAAAGAAGCATTGTAGAGCTGCATAATTTCATGCTCAAAATACTAACGCATGACTTTATAGAAATGTCAAAAATTAGCATTTCAAAAGCTACACAAAATAAAATGCACGACTGGGTCGCACGTACTTGCTCTTATGTTCAAGACACTGCGAGTTTAGAAAATTGTATATACAAACATGGAAATAATGAGAGAAAAATGTAGAGAAGCATGAATACGACACTTAAATTAGCTAAAACAACTCTTTTGACAGTTTGAGGTGAAAAAAAAGTATGCCATCTTAATTCATGATGGAATAGAATATGATTGTATGGGAAAAAAATTTTAAAATCGTTGGAGCGGTTTTTTTTTAAATTAATTTTTTATATATAAAATTCTTAAAACATTTTTAAGAACAAATTTTGGTATGCAGATTTAAACTATATATTTATGTGTATATAAAAACAAAATTTGAAAAAAATTGTCAACCCGTTTTTGAGATATCGAATTTTCAAAAAAAAAAATTTGCAACTTTTTTTAAAAATCCAAAAAATATTTTTTTGAAAATTTTGATATGCAATATTAATTAATCTTATCTGAAATTTGTATATAAAAAAATTCATTTAAATCCGTTAAGCTGATAACGAGAAAACTCAAAATAAAAAAATACGTTCTATGACAGGTACTACTAATAGTTGCTATGTGTAAAATTTTTATAATTTTGATGGTAGATCGTACTAATTTTAGTATATGAAAAAAGTTTAATCAAAATCGTAGGAGTCGTTTTCTAGCAAAAAAATATTTTCCTTTGCGGTTTTTTCACTTTTGTATGGAAGGTTAATAGAAAACAATGAAATAAAACTGCAATAAGATCACAACATTTAATAAAAAACAAAAAATAAAAAATAAGAACACAAAAGTATTTTGCTTCGTCGAATTTGATTTTTATTTTAAATTGAATGCATTTCGAGTCCAATTCGACTCATCATCAGCAATACACTAGCTAGTTGAAAGAATAGCATAATCAAAACAAAATAAAAATTTTTTCTTAATAATCTGTCATTACATTTAAACAATAAGTCCAAAAGAGACAAATAATTGAATTAAATTAAATTAAACAAGGGCGAAACTATATTGCCACTATCCCCGTTTCATAAGTCTGTCCTGGTCGTTCATATATATATACAGACTCTCATAAGCATCAAGTCGTCTTGAGTTTGTAACATGTTTAAGAATTTTACATTCTCGAGTTTTATGTCAGAGTGATTGCGGCTTAGAGCATGAGAGGCTATCGAAGATTTTTCGGTCGGTTGAATTTTATGTGATTGAGATGTTCGGTAAAACGAATCCCTAAACTTCGTTTAGTTTGTCCGATGTACCTTTCACCGCAATCACCACACTCCACTTCGTAAATACCAGATTTTTACCTTAACGTCTGTTTTGTCTTTCGTTGTGCCAAGCAGATTTTTAATTTTTCCATTACTCGAGAAAACGCAATCAATGTTTTTTTGCCTTAGCTTTGGTTTCAATTTGTTGGTTACATGTGGGTTGTATTTCATGGCAGCTCGATCTAATTTTTTGTTGTCATCTTGGTGTTTTTGTTGTGCAAACAGAGTTGAAAGATTAGATTTTTTGATTTTTTGTGTGTGTTTTTTAATAAGTTGATCTACAATTGTTCATTATAAACCATTCAAATTGGCAACATTTTTTATGTGTTTATACTCTTTTAAGTAGTTGGATATCGATAATGGCAGTTTGCATAAGCGGTGGATCATGGAGTGAAATGCTGCAGATTTGTGCTGTATGGGGCTAAAAGAATCGCTTGTAATGCATCTGTCTGTTGAAGGTTGATTTTCGATAAATAGAAAAATCGAGTTTGTTTTTGACTTTGGTGACGAGTAGGTCTAAGAATGGCAACTTGTTGCTTTCTTCAGGTTCGCATGTGAAGTTTATGCTGTTGAACTGTGAGTTTATGGTGTTCAGAATTTCGTCTAATTGGTTGCTTTTATAATAGCAAACACGTCATCAACATAACGTAGCCAAATACGTGGTAGTAAACCTTTTCGTTTAAGGTTCATTTCGAAGTTGGCCATAAAAACTTCAGCTATTAGGGGGGAAAGTGGGTTTCCCATACTAGACCAAAATCAATTGTGTAGAATTTTCCCCTAAATTGAAAGTAATTATGTGACATACAGAGCTTTTGCCGCTTCTACATAGGATTGTTTTTTGTCATTATCTATTCCACAAGACTCTAGGTGCGCTTATAAGGCATTGATGGCATCAGGTATGGGGATGCTGGGGAAGAGGGCTTCGACGTCAAATGAGATCATCATTTCATCATTAGCTATTTCTAGGTCTTTGGTTTTTTCCACAAAGTCAAACGAATTTTTGACTGATAGACTCTCAAATGGACATTTTTTCATCTCGTTCACAAGCCATTTTGCTATATTTACAGATGGTGAGTTGATGTTGGATACGATGTTTCTCATTTTATTACCAGGTTTGTGTACTTTAGGTAGGGAATACAGCTACAGGGGATAGTGGCAATATAGTTTTGCCCTTGTTTAATTTAATTTAATTCAATTATTTGTCTCTTTTGGACTTATTTTGTAAATGTAATGACAGATTATTAAGAAAAAAAATTTATTTTGTTTTGATTATGCTATTCTTTCAAACTAGCTAGTGTATTGCTGATGATGAGTCGAATTGGACTCGAAATGCATTCAATTTAAAATAAAAATCAAATTCGACGAAGCAAAATACTTTTGTGTTCTTATTTTTTATTTTTTGTTTTTTATTAAATGTTGTGATCTTATTGCAGTTTTATTTCATTGTTTTTTATTAATATTTCGCGATCACAAGCTTAAAGTTCGCCCCTTTCCAAACTCTGCTTGGTCTATCCATAAAATAGCTTAGTGAAAGAAAGACTTAAAAATCGTATTTGTATGGAAGGTACCGTTATTTTTTCATAAATGTAAAATTTTTTCTAAAAATATTTTAGAGAGTACTAAAAAAGTCTTAAATATCGAGTTTCAAAAAAATCTATGATGCCGTTTTCGAAATATTTGATTTTCCAAAAAAAATTTTGAAATATTTTTTAAAAATCCAAAAAATATTTTTTCAAAAATGTTGGTACACAAAACTATTAAAATTTCTTGGAAGTTCCTGTATAAAAAAATAATTGAAATCGGTCATACCATTTTGAAGAAAAACAAAAATTAAAAAAATGGTTCCTTGGGAGGTACCATTAATAACCATTTTTGAAAAATGGTTTTCCACCCAAAGAAAGCCTTTACTAAAATAAATTTATTGAATTTTTTTTAAGAAAAGTTGTGGAGCCGTTTTTGAGAAAAATACGATTATGTAAATTTGCCAAAAAAAAAAATGTATGACAGGTACCGTTATTTTTGGTTCTAAAAAAAATGAAAAAAATGTGTCGGCAGAATCACCAAAAACCACTAAGTACCAAGTTTGAAGAAAATCGATCAAGCCGTTTAGGCTGTAGACGAAGAGACAGACAGACAGACAGAATTTTGCCACCCACTTTTTTGGTGTTCTCTATCATCGTAATATCATGTTTGATTGTTATCTCAATTTTTTTTTTTTGCACGAATCCAAAACTTGCCTTATAGTACCTATAATCGCAAGTAAAAACGGCTGTAGAGTTAATTTACTAATACTTTCAAACCAACTCTTCGTGAAGTTAACTCTAGCGCATGCGCATGAAATCTCTCTGAGCATTGTCAGATCTATCTCTGAGCATTAGGAAATGTGAAGACTCGATAGAGCTACGGCATATCGACTATAGAGCTTGATACTAAACCTCTCTCAAATAAAATACTTTTTCTCAATATGAGGGTGTTCCCCAATTAAATATAATAGCCATGACTTCAACAGAAAAACTAAACCAAAACTAAAAAATAAATGTATTCCTTTCACTTTCTGGTGAATACCGAGTATGCACCACAAAAATCAAATAAGATGCTGAATTCACATTTTTTTTATTAAAATCAATTAAACAGTTTACTTAAAAAAGGTTTTATATAATATTAAAAACAAAAATCCTTTAAATAGGCATCTACCTTCATCTTCTTGTTCCGAAAATTTCATTTTAAAATATCAGTAAACAAAGAATTAAGAGCTTAAAAACACTATTTACGATATTAAAAGATAATCTTCATTATGCACCCCCATTTTTGAAATGAATGGATAGAAAATAATCAACATTTTGTATATGTTAATATTAATTGCGCCCTTGACAAATAACAAAAAAAAAATACTAAAGAGAAATTGTTATCCCCTCTCACCCCCTCTTAAAAAACTGAAAATTAAAATGAGCTCTAAATTAGCCTACCCCCATGTCAATGCTAGCAAGTTTTAAACACAAAAATAACAAAAAAAAAACTCTTAAACCTAAACAAAATTCTTACTATATTAAAAGGAAATTGAAATTCATATTAAAGGTCCGTGTTACCGAATAAAAAGGTTTTAAAAATTGAACCAGCATGCAAGAGAATTTTCTAGAATAACCATATCTTAAACTTAAAAAAAATATTTAAAAACCTTTTTTGGAACCTCTCGAAATCAAATTGTTTCAAGGATTCATTCAAAAATATTGAAAATTGTAGATTTTAAGCCGAAAAAACACTTTAAATGAAAAAATACTAATTATCCTTGCTCTGGCCCCCCTTTAAGGAAATCCAAATTTCAAAAACTTGTTCCAGGCTGTTCTAGGGCTCTTCTTAATTGTGCCGAGCTTTCGTTTCTAAAAATTGATTTTTAGTATTAAAACTTTCAAAAAAATGCTCCCCCGCCCCCCCTTTATAGAATCGAAAATCTAAAACTTGTTCCAAGTGGAGAATGGCCTTAATCAAATTGTTCCAAGGATTCATTCAAAAATATTGAAAATTGTAGATTTTAAGCCGAAAAAAACACTTTAAATGAAAAAATACTAGTTATGCTTGCTCTGGCCCCCCTTTTAGGAAATCCAAAACTCTAATAACGTTCTCTAATAACGTTCAACGTTTTTTAAACGAGCAAACTATTGATATGAGCACATAAAGAAGCATTGTAGAGCTGCATAATTTCATGCTCAAAATACTAACGCATGACTTTATAGAAATGTCAAAAATTAGCATTTCAAAAGCTACACAAAATAAAATGCACGACTGGGTCGCACGTACTTGCTCTTATGTTCAAGACACTGCGAGTTTAAGAAAATTGTATATACAAACATGGAAATAATGAGAGAAAAATGTAGAGAAGCATGAAATACGACACTTAAATTAGCTAAAACAACTCTTTTGGCAGTTTGAGGTGAAAAAAAAGTATGCCATCTTAATTCATGATGGAATATGATTGTATGGGAAAAAAAATTTAAAATCGTTGGAGCGGTTTTTTTTTAAATTAATTTTTTATATATAAAATTCTTAAAACATTTTTAAGAACAAATTTTGGTATGCAGATTTAAACTATATATTTATGTGTATATAAAAACAAAATTTGAAAAAAAATTGTCAACCCGTTTTTGAGATATCGAATTTAAAAAAAAAAATTTGCAACTTTTTTTAAAAATCAAAAAACTTTTTTTTTTAAATTTTGATATGCAATATTATTTAATCTTATCTGAAATTTGTATATAAAAAAATTCATTTAAATCCGTTAAGCTGATAACGAGAAAACTCAAAATAAAAAAATACGTTCTATGACAGGTACTACTAATAGTTGCTATGTGTAAAATTTTATAATTTTGATGGTAGATTTTCCTGTAGGTCCCCTCCATTCCTGCCAACAAACACGCACACAGGAATGGTTGTGAGTTGTAAGTCACTAGGCCCTGGTTCTACATGAGCTGTTGCGCCACCCAATTTATTTATTTATTTTTTAGGATTGGAAGTTATGGAGGATTGCATGCATACAATGTATTCATTATAGAGTTGCTAAGAGAGAACAGAGAATTGCATAAAAGCGTTAGAGAAAACTTGGTAGTCGTAGTCCGATTTTGATTTCAAATATTTTTTCCACAAATTGTTCCTGACGTTGCGAAGAGACCGAAGTTCTTTAGTATACCATGGCGGAGAAGAGGAATAGTTTCTTCGAGACAGAAAAGGCACAGATTAAGAAAAACAATTGAAAATTTTGGAATAAAAGGTTGACAGCTCATCCTCAATAGATCTTTGGGAAATATTTAAGTTGATTTGGCAAAGAAGGAAATCAAGATTATGAAAATCAGCTTTACGAAAATTGAAACTATATTCTGGGGCTATATTATTAAAGGACGCATCATAAGAGAAAGAAGTTAACAAGGGTGGATGGAATTGATCAAGAGTAGAAAGTAGTTGATCACTCTCAGTCACAACGGAGTTGGCAGGGTCAGAAGTGAAGACAAGGTCAAGCTGCCTATTCAGGTTGTTTGTGATTCCACTCACTTGAAAAAGACAGGAATCTCGTAAGCAGTCCGTAAATAAGCTTTCTTTTTCAGTTTTGACATTTACTGGGGAAAAGTAAGTTGCATCATCAGATAGACACCATTTGATGTTAGGAAGGTTGAAATCACCCAAACAGAATACATCATCATTTGAATCAGCGGTTTCAAAGAGAAGATCAATTGATTCGACAGCGAGTTGATAAGAACTAATTGGTTGTGCGGGGCGAATATAGCAACACATGACATACATATATATTCCGATTATGTAGCTTTATTTTGATGGAGACAAACTCGAAATCGGTTGTATTTGAGGACTTAAAAAAGGAAGCATCTAGGTTATTAACTGCTATTAAAACTCCACGACCGGAGGAGTCATTATCCTTATTTAGACCGTCACATCGAAAGGCAGTGTAGTCAGAAGTAAATAATTCACTGCTGAGAAAATCAGGTGTAAGATTTGTTTCAGTCAGTGCAAAAATGTCGTAAGGAAGTTTTTGAGAATTTGAAAAGACAGTTGACGTTTTTGTACATTTTGGTAGTAGATCGTTAGGCACGTTGGATGAGTTTTAAGGGGATTAAGAAGGGGGGACTCAATGTTAAAGACATTAATCAGCACAGGCACTCAATTAATATTTTGTTGTTGCATGAAAATATAAACAATGCGTGTTTGTGTATACACCTATAGATTCACTTTTGCTTCTATGGTAGAACATATGCCAAAAAATGCACTCACCAGAGAGACAAAAAGAGAAAACAAATGTGGGTAATTGAGATAAAAAAAAAACACTTTAACTCAAAGAAATGTAGATACTTCAATTATGCTTAATTTAAAACTTTAAAATGGTACTTTGGAAAAGCAAGCACATTAAATAAAATGCACGACTGGATCGCACGTACTTGCTCTTATGTTCAAGTTGTGTGGAACTTAAGAATTTTATAAAATATTCAAGTAATTATAGAAAAAGTATATAAAAAAGCATTTAAATCGTTATTTTAATTGCTTAAACAGCCTGATAAATAACTTAGAGCGCAAAAAAAAGGATGCCATTTGATTACTTGAAAAAATATCAATATATGCAAAAAAAAAATTTTAAATCGTTGGAGCCGTTTTCTTAAAAAATAATTTTTTATATATAAAATTTTTGTAACATTTTTCAAAAAAAAATTTGGTATGCCAATTTTGAGTATATATTAATATACATTTAAAACTGAAATTTCAAAACAATTCATCAACCCGTTTTTGAAATATTGAATTTTCAAAAAAAAAATTTGAATCTTTTTTTAAAAATCCAAAATTAATTTTTTCAAAAATTTTGGTATGCAGTATTATTTATATTCTAACACAGCTTTTGTGCAAAAAATATTATTGAAATCGGATGAGCGGTTAATGAGAAAACCAAAAATCAAAAAAACCGTTATATGACAGGTACCGTTAATAAATGTTTTTGGTGATTTTTTTTCTTATTAAAAGGTATATCATATCTACAATAATACACTGATTTTTTTTTATCAAAATCGTTGGAGCCGTTTTTGAGATAAATAAGCTTTTCCTTAACGGTTGTATGGCAAGTACCGTTATTTTTTAAGCTAAGAAAAAAATTTCAATTTCCCCTCTGGAGAGTTACAAAAAAACCTTAAGTTCAAAATTTTAAGAAAATCGCTTCAGTGGTTAAGGCTGTAGGTTGAGGTACGGACAGACAGACAGACAGACAGACAGACAGAATTGTGCCACCCACTTTTTTCGTGTTCTCTATCATCGTAATGTCATGTTTGATTGTTATCTCGAAATTTTTTTTTTGCACGAATCCAAAACTTGCCCTATAGTACCTATATCGCAAGTAAAAATTTATAGTATATTTCGCAAAAGTTAGGTTTTTCAAATGATGCACAGAAAATTAAATTTTCTTCGATAGTTTAAGAGGCTACACAATTAATAAACTCGGGAGCTATCCAAAACGCAAGCAGAAGTCTACGACAAGGTGACCAGACTGTAAGGATAAGTGTTTTCATTTAAATACATCAATGAAAATTTAATTTTTGGATTTTGAGACGGTTAATTTAATTTCTAAACCATACTTAGCCCTTTAGATATTTTGTACATAATTTAATTTAATACAGATTTGCTATACAACTTTTTATTCTAGATCGAAAGATACGAAAGTAACGAGCGAAAAACCAAATTATTGTTAAAAACAAGGTGGCGGCTATATGATGTAACGGTAATGCTGTTCCTAGTCCACCAATATGCGTTGTCATGCAAACTTCCTAGGTTTCCTCTGAACCACAGGATCCTCAAAGTCCCTCAAGGAATATGGACTAGGTTGTCCAGCCAGCGGAGTGCGGGTAGGCACGCTTGCGGAATTGGCCAATAGGCTTGCTCGTCGGTGGGGTGGGATCTTGCACCCGCCACTGGACTGCCGTTTACTTAAAACGTGCTTAAATATAACTTTTAAAATTCCACAAACTAATAATGCCTTGCTTTACAACTAACTACAACTATCTTTATTTTTGGAGCTAATAGATGGTCTTAGCCCCTGAGTGTGACCCTCCCATTGGTTTCTGCACTATGCGGAAACCCCATGGTTATTGCGCCACTCGACATTCTATTGCAATAACCCCTTACTTGAAGTCGGATTAAATTAAACCTGACTACTCATTTCACCGTCTACACTACCCTTTTGCATTCCACTGTCCTAAGCTTACTTTCCAAAAATTGTTCGCACGACATTATGTATGTCAATAACACGCAAAAATTCGTAGAAAATCTAACATTATATATTCAAAAAAGAAAAAGAAAACTAAAAATGTGAAGTTAAATATGTTATAAATAAAGATTCATTCATGATCTTGTGTATATTCGCAATTCATTTAAAAATCAATTCGAATTTTCTTATTAAGAATTAAGTTAAAAAGTTAGTTTCAATATTCAATAGTGATTTTATATTAGTTCATTGACCTTCTATTTAGTTTTGCTCTCATGATAGTTGTAAGTTAAATTCAATAAATAAACATCAGTAAAGCAAAGGGAAGAAAAAAAATAATAGTCGATATCACTCTCTCTTGCTTTATAAGTTCGCTTTTTAAACAAGTAATCAAAAAAAAAACACTGTGTAATGCACTCATAAATATTTCGACTCTTTAATAGGTCTGTTAACTCAATGTTAATTTTCTGGTAACTGACCTTTCACAATTTCTTCTCATATAATGATCAATAATATTGCTCCTATTCATTCATATGTTATCGTTATCAACAATTCAATATATAAATTGGTTAGGACTCACCCGAATCTCTCCTCCAGCGAAGCGGTGCGCACAACTTGGTGGGGGTTAGAAGTTGATTGGAGTTTCTTTCTAAACTCTTAAACGATTTTTGCTAAACTTTTGGAAAAGAAATTAGGTTAATAGCATATGCATGTATAGGTGATCAAACTTTGAGTTGGCATTTATACTTAACTTGAGTGATTGTAGTGATTACGACGAGAGAGCTTTCATTAGGGCAAATAACAAAAAATTGTGAGTTCACTTAAAAACTTAGATCTCGAGTAAATTTTGTTTAGTCTATCTCTGGACTTCGATGACCTTGGATGTTGGATTATGATGATGTAGATGATGATGAGGTTAGGTTATTTGTCTTTTTGTTGAACGTAGGTATTAGGCAGATGTATATTTATATACTCAACAGGTAAGTCTAATATATATCTTCTATGTACAATTGTACATATATGTATAGTGGGTACATATAGATAGATCCCAATGATCGTACACACATTCAACGATAAATTTTATGTATCGCAGCTCGATTATCGATGTGCATCGATTTGCGTATTCGTCCAGAAAAATATCGATGAGTTGAAGCTCCTACGATACCCTCTCAAGCTCCTATACTTGCGGGTTCTTAATGTTGCTGGCTGGCCCAATGTGCGTCGATGACGTCACACGTGCCTCGGTGACAAGTTCGAAGGCACCAGCCAGCAGGTGGTTTTTTTACGGACTTGCGTATCGAATGCAAAACAACTACGTTCCTACAGCACAAAAAAAAACATGTTCATATTGTTCATATTGACAAAACTAATCTTAACCAGATTATTACCTTTCGAAAGTTTATGCAACTTATGTGCGATTTCCAATGCACGTGCTCTTCTACAATATCTTAATGAGAGTTCCCCCAATTCGGATTAATTTCTCTAAAGATTCTCCCTGGATTTGGCACGGGATTTGAGTTGGATTTGGCACAGGATTTGGGTTGGGTTTTACCAGTTCAAAGTTTTTTGTGAATCCCCAGGCAAAGACGATGTGTGGTGGCCACGGGCCGGGACGCAGACAGACTTTTATGGGCTAAGGCTAGCAAAAAAAAAGAATTTCTAGCTTATAAAAAAAAAAAACAAAAAAAAATCTAACACTGTAAAAGCACAATCTTTTCTTGACCAATTACCTCTGGGAAACCTTTTTTATCTTCTTCGCAACTTCGTTGTTACGAAATGCTCCGAGGACGTGTCCAGGGGGTGTATTAAATTGGACGGTTTTACCGTGGTGCTCCTAGTAATGGAGTTTTTAGGCGCTTTCCACAGCAAAGCCTGAGACACGGACGGACTTTACGGGCGCGAATTTTGATGCTTTTATTCGTAATCAATAATAAGGTTTAATTAATCTCACTTTATTAAATCATTCGTATGTAAATCTTTCACTACCTAGTAGATTGATCTTTTTTAGCGTTTGGGATCAATCTTAGCAAGGTCTTCACAGGTTGGCAGTCTAGGCGGAAAAGGAAGTATGTAAGTCATGTCAAATGCAGCATGGTTGCATGGTACAACATGGAATTGAATCAATAACTTTGATTTGATATCGAAACATAATAAAATCGATACATTCAGTGGCAGAGTTCACTGCACATGAGATTTGATGTTGAAATAAGGGCGAGTAGTAGGTAAATGAAAAAAAAAAATTTCTGTGAGGTAGTGGCCCATACAATGACAACAGGTGCAGTTGTGCAAAATGTGGTTTTAGGCTTGGGTTATGAATTATGATACTCTCGATTTCCGAAATCAAACTTAAGCCCGGAAATGTTCCCAGCGAAAGTCTAAATGCCCCGTACTAATGCATTATTTTTGAAATGTCAATGAAATGTCAATGAAATTTTTAAAAATTGCTTTTTGGTACTCACGCCGAAAACGTTTCACATCCAATTGAATTGAACGTGTCACCGGGTCGGGGTAGGTACCTACCAAAGTGCAGCCTTTGAAATTTTACTACGCAGCTTATCCGCAAGCAATTTGTCTATTATGTAAATAACACCAGTGAAAATCTATACTATACATTTTAGTGCAAAAGTGAATAATTGTACTGAAAGCACATTATTCCTCTAATTCTACCTTTCACATGCAATAAAAAGAAAGTAAGATGTATGTATTGTGATGAACCCTTTTATTTGTTAATTAACAAACACTTTGCCTATAAAATTAACAAAAATTATTTATAGTAAAACGTTGTCATTAGTAACTGTTGTTTATTTATTTTTATTCTAAACAAAAATATATCGAAAATCTTTCTGGATTTTTCATTCCAATCACGTTTGTCAAGCAGTATAGTTCTTCCGTTCCCAAATATTTCTTCTAAAAAAATAAAAATAAATTTTCTTCGAGAAATAGTTTTTTTTTCAAACAAATGTCTTTATCAGCAAGATGAAAGAAAAGGTAATACAATTTTGAATAAAATTTTAAATAGTATTTTCAACATGGTTTAAGTGTTTAGATAATTTGAAATACTTTGGAAAAACGAAGCACGAAATTTTGTCTTGATTGGCTCCAGGAATCCATTTGCAGCAACGGAATATTGGCGTCATCTTTACGTCCATCCGAGTCTCCAAATCGAATAATTGTATCGTTAGCCTACCAGTTCATAAAAGCTTTTATTTAACGCTTCGTGTATGTTTTTTCCAATCACAGAAAAAGGTTGATCCTTAGAACCAATCGACAATCGAGGAACCAGCTCTAAGAATTTGAAAACGCTCATAGAAACAGACGTGGTTGAATCTTCTTAAATTCGAATATTACGAAAGATATATACCTACCTTTAAATCATTTAATAATATCAAGACTTTTGGCAATCAAAAATATAAAGTTTGCTTTGTGATCGCTCATCAAAAAAAGAAAAAAAAAATCATTCCAGAAGATAAAGATATTATCGTGAACTTCAAGCAGTGTTAAATTAGTTTTTTTCTCCTTCTTCAACTATTAATTAATTTTTGTTTCAATTTAAGTGTTTAAATTTGTTTTAATATTTGTGAAAGTGAGTGCAAAAGAGGACATATTTAATAACAAATCTATAAGAAACCTAACGAGTTGTTAAGACAGGTCATCAAGAGAATTTATCAATGTGCGCACATCGAGGGAGTCCCGAAAAAACCACAGTATAAGACCGTGAGTAATTTAATTTTGTTTTTTTTTTTTTTGTTGTCACCAATTTTTTGGATATTTTCGATAAAATAAGTGAAAGTCCTCTAATGCACACAGACTTCCTTTAAATACTAGATATACATATAGTTTCTAATCTTTGATAACAATTTTCAATTTTTTTGTTTTTTTTTACTTTATAAATTTAAATATGCATAACAATTCGTTGTGCGAAAAGATACAAATAGTTTCAATCATTTAAAATTTGTCTCTCTCTATAATTATTGTTTTGCATTATCCTTTTAATATTTGTAACCTTTATTTTAATTTTTATATTACTAGTTGAAATAATTTCTCTTTAACTCTTATCCATGAATAAATTTATAAGGTTTTTATTAAATTTAATTATCTTTCATTAGAATGGTGAACTAAATTGGTAAAATGGGGAAGTGGTAGCAAAGGGGAGAAAAGGGTGAGTCAGGGACGGATAATTTTGGTTGGGGTTATGCTCAAAATAAGGCACGAGCGTAGCTTGGAGGTGAGGTAGTAATACCTCACTATAGGATAAGGGCAGCCACATAGTTCTTTTTTTTAATTGAACTATTATAAATGACGAGACATCTGTCATAAGTTTGGAATCGGCGTTTCTTTTTTTTCTTTCTGTGTTTTCTCTTTATTTCTGGCACGAAATATTTGAGTGAGCAGGATTTTGGTAGCAGCAATTCCCCCCCCCCCCCCCCCAACATATGAGCTGAGCTGAGGGTTAAAAATGTGCCGGAGCTGCATTACCATGAGAATCACTATCTCATCCCAACTCTCATTACAAATAATGGCGCCCAACGAGCATTAGCGGAGTCAAAATTAGCGAATTTTGATTTCGTCGCTTAATCTTTGTCAAGTCGAAGCCGATTAGACTATTAGAGTATTTTTAATATCGTTTCAAAGGTAAAACTCACTAAGTGCAGAAAAAAATGTCCAAGAAAATGAGAATGAAATACATTTTTTTTAATCCAAAAAGTCCCGTTTTGCACGGCTATTATATGGACATAGAAAGGTATACCCGGGAACTTTATTTGAAATTTTCGGAACGTAACTTTTCAGCTTTTATAAGTATGTTTCAATTAAATTTCCTTCAAAAGTGCAATATGTTAGTTAGTGAGTTTTACCTTTGAACCGACGATATTATATTTACCAATTAGTGCTAGACGAACAATCAAATTTCATTTTTTTTTCTAATTTTCCAACATAAAACGTGTAGAGAAAATAAATTATATACAAGTCGTGCTATATTTCCACACTTTTATGAAAATAAATTTTTAACCAAGTATATACATCAAGTTAGTAGAGGAAGAAAAACCGCATGCAGTTATGCATCCCTTGTTCCCACAACTTTCAAATTTTAACATAGAAACGCAGAGAGAGACGAGAGCCTGATACCAAGCTTAATTTTGTTGTCTTTGGCTCAACTTTCTTCCCAGAGCTACCATTTTCCCTACCATTTAAATATTTGATTTGTTATCTGAAAACTCACATTTTAAATTGATTAAGTTTAGCTAGTTTTTGATTGATTGTCTTTAATTTTGTTTGTGTTTTCTTATAATCATAATTTAAAAAAATTAAAATTAACTATAATGTCTAAAGGTGCAATACCTAGGTATATGGGAACTCGTTCCAAATCAAAGAGTTACCTCAAGTCTAGCACACGATTAGATAAACAACCAGCTCTTTCAGCCAAAAAACCGAAAGTCATTGATTCTCAACCTGATAATTCAAATCCTTTACCAGCACATTCTGAAGAAGAAAATGATGCTATTGCTTCAATTAGAAATTGCAATATTATTTCTCACAGTGTAGAAAAGTCTGATCAATTAGCTAACTTAACTGACGTCGATGACAATTTCAATTTTAAAATTACAGAAAGCAACAATAGGCCTTGTTTTCCTGACCAGATTCATTCAGCTGGTTCGCGTCTACCACATCAGGTTGTTTCAAGCCCTTCTGTTCAAAAATTACATGATTCAAATATTGACAATTACCCTGATGGAAATTTGAATAATATAGTTGATGTTTTGGTGAAACAAAATTTGGAAAATTTTCATTCAAGTCTACTGACGTCATTGAATGAGAGTATAAAAGAAAATATTGAAAGATCTATTACTGCATCTTTTAAAAATTCTCCTGTTAAAAATGTTCCTAGAAATAATAACATGCGACCTAATAACAATTTCTTGCGTCCTACTAAAAGAAACCATATTAACGAGCACTTACACACAAAACATAATGTATGTTTTGACACAAATGATAGTACTAATTTCCAAAGTTCTCGAAGTAATGATATCACCGAAGTTAATACTTATGAGAACCGACACACTAAAAACCCTGGTCAAACCAATAATTTTTACGATCCTAATCTTCATCTTTCGAACAATTTTGAGACTCCTTCGGCACCATTGAGATATGTAAATGACCAAGTTCGGAAGGTTGATCTTGATCGATGGGGAGTTCGCTTCGACGGAACTTCAAAATCCTTTTCCGTAGAAGATTTCATTTTCCGGGTGGAAACTCTCAAAGAAAATTATGGTATGCAATGGTTTGAAGTAATTAGAAATTTTCACTTATTGTTATCTGGGACTGTTCAAAATTGGTTCTGGCGGTTTCTTCGCAGTAATCCTCATTCAGAGTGGGGAGAACTCAGGTCTGCATTATTGCAACAATTTCGAAATCATGAATCTGATTTTGAAATCATTAAGCAAATTATGGAACGTCGTCAACTTTCCAATGAAACGTTTGATGATTTTTATAATTCAATCTTAGACCTAAGTAATCAACTTAGAGAACAAATACGTGAACATAACCTGATTAAACTCGTTAAGGAAAACATTCACTTTCGACTTATGCCATACATATATCCAATGTCTTTGTTTTCAATGGATCACCTCCGTGAAGAGTGTCAAAAGGCAGAAAAGATGTTGAAAGCTAGAGATTCTTCTTACATTCGACCCACTCATTTTGGTTCAAGAAATATTCAAGAACTTACATATGAAGACGACAGTTCTATTTGTTTTGACCAAGAGGTAAACGCTCTTGAAACTAAGAACTTACAATCCTTCAACCGGAAATGTTTTAACTGCAAGAAAGAAGGACATTCTTTCATGTCATGCCCATCTCCAGTTCGAAGATTGTTTTGTTATCGATGTGATTTGGACAACGTGACAACACCACAGTGTTCTAAATGTAATCCAAATTCGGAAAACTGGAAACGGAGCGTGAAATCCACCGGAGAATCTCGCTCAACCCAAACGAATCCGGTATAAATTTCATGGATGCCATTACGAATACTAACAACCAAATTCGTATTTTATCTAGAACTGATCGTGACAACCCAACAGATTCGATTAATTTACCTGTTTCAACAAACACTCCGATAGTAAAAAGACCAATTGTAAGCTATGAAGAAAGACTCAAGAGATACAAAGCATTACGAAACAAATTGTTTTCCATTGAAGAATTTCATTCGAGCACTCCTTTAAAATGTTCGAATGGATCCTTCAAGCGAAAACAGAAGAGACAAATTTTTCAAGACTTCATAGATTCCTCATGTTTATCTGACGATACTGATCCTAGACCGTATGCTCCTGTCCAGATAGGAAAAGAAACAATAAATGGCCTTCTTGACAGTGGTGCATCCGTTTCGTGCTTGGGAAAAAATTGCTTAGAATTCGTTGAACGTAACAAAATATCAATTCTTAAGTTTGTTTCAGATTTGAAAACTGCTGACGGCAGGAATCAAAGAATTGTGGGTAGAATTAAAGTCTCAGTGACATATAATAATATTACCAACGTTGTTGATTTTTACCTCGTTCCTTCACTATCTCAACCTTTATACTTAGGAATTGATTTTTGGCATCTGTTTCAAGTAGCCCCTCATTTAATCTCGGAAATTACATGTAACGACTCTGCACTTTCATCTCCCAAACACGACCTTAGCAAAGACCAACAACGGGCTCTGGAAACTGCTATTGAGGAATTTCCATCTTTCTCTAAGTTAGGATTGGGCAGAACAACAGTCGGTGTTCACGTGATTGATACGGGTAATACAGAGCCAATAAAGCAACGACACTACCCGGTATCCCCAATCATACAGAATCTAATATATGAGGAGTTAGATCGAATGCTGAAATTAGGTGTAATAGAAGAAAGTCAAAGTCCGTGGAGTTCGCCAGTTGTTCTTGTGAAGAAACCTGGCAAGAACCGGCTTTGTATTGACTTCCGTAAAGTAAACGCACACACCAAGAAAAATGCTAGTCCTTTTCCACATATAGAAGGTATGTTGAGCCGCCTTGGAGATACTCGATTTATCTCGAGTGTGGATCTCAAAGATGCCTTTTGGCAAATTCCCCTCGATAAGGAATCACGTGAGAAGACAGCTTTTGCTGTTCCTGGGAAACCATTATTTCAGTTCACAGTAATGCCATTTGGCACATGTAATGCGACACAGACAATGGAAAAAATTATGAACAGTGTCATTCCTCAGGAATTGCGAGAGTTCATCTTTGTCTACGTTGATGACCTTCTCATGGTTTCTCCCGATTTCGAGACTCACATCCGCTTATTAGAAACTGTTGCCCAATGCTTAAGAAGTGCTAACTTAACAGTTAACATTGAAAAGTCAAAGTTTTGCTACAGAGAACTCAAGTTTTTAGGTCATATAGTTGGACATGGTCACCTCATGCCAGACCCAGAGAAAGTTGAAGCAGTAAGTAATTTTCCTCTGCCAAAAACGGTCAAACAAACACGCAGTTTCTTGGGTTTGTGCGGATGGTACCGCAGATTTATAAAGAATTTCGCTGATTTAGCAGCCCCTTTGACTGATATGCTTAAAAAAAGCAAAGGTAAATTTGAGATGACACCAGATACCTTAGTGGCATTTGAAAAATTAAAATCTGCATTGTGTTCAGCACCCATGTTAAACAACCCTGATTTTTCTAGACCGTTCACAATTCAGTATGATGCTTCGAATCAAGGTGTTGGCGCGGTTTTATTTCAAACCGACGACGAAGGACAAGAAAAACCTATAACGTTTTACTCGCAAAAGTTGAATTCCTGCGAATCAAACTACAGCGTAACGGAAAAAGAATGCTTAGCAGCGGTCTTAGCTGTTAAGAAATTCCGACAGTATGTAGAGGGTTTTCACTTTACAATTATAACTGACCATTCCAGTCTCAAATGGCTGATGAGTGTAAAAGATTTAAGTGGGAGACTAGCTAGATGGTCATTCAAACTCTAAGCTTTTGATTTTGATATTGTTCATCGAAAAGGTTCAGCCAATGTTGTACCTGACGCATTGTCTCGAGCTTTTATTGAAACCCTGGATATTGAAAAAAGTTTAAGTGTTTCAGTAGATTTGAATTCAGTCCATTTCAAATGTGAGGAGTACTCAAAAATTTTAAGAACACTGAGAGACGAACCAGACAAATTTCCCGATCTCAAAGAATGTGATAGATTGATTTTCAAACGATTTTTTTCATCTGACTTGGATATCGATAAAACTGACCTCCAGTGGCGTTTATGGATTCCGTCAGGACTACCAAAGGAACTTGTGTCTGTGGCGCATACAGCTCCAAATTGTGCCCATGGTGGAATTGCAAAAACCATTGATAAGCTCAGGCAATTCTATTTCTGGCCAAAATTAGCAAGAGATGTCAAAAGTTTCATTGGTCAGTGTCATGTTTGTAAGGAAAGTAAGCGTATGAATAAAACTATAAAACCTCCAATGACCACCCTTGCAACTTTTGAAAGACCTTTTCAAAAGATTTATATTGATTTTATGGGTCCTTACATTCGTTCCAAAAAGGGAAATTTATATCTTTTTGTTTTGGTTGATCATTTAACAAAGTTCGTTTTGTTAAAGCCGATGCCAAAAGCAAACACCCAAAACGTAATTAACTTTTTGGAACAGAGCGTTTTTAGTGTCTTTGGTATTCCTGAGTATATACACTCAGATAACGGCACTCAATTCGTGTCGCATCAGTTCAGTAATTTCATGAAAAATTTAGGTATTCGTCATTTTAGAACAGCGTTGTATTCACCCCAATCAAACGCATCTGAGCGAGTGAATCAATCCATTTTGTCAGGTATCAGATCATATCTGAATGGTGATCATCGTGATTGGGACAAGCATATTCCAGAAATACAACAGTCTTTGTGCACCTCAGTACACCAGTCAATTGCAACGACGCCATATTTTTCTTTATTTGGCACACAGATGATCACACATGCAGATGAGTATCCTTTGATGAGAAAATTGGAGTTGCTGAATGACGAAGATTTTAAATGCATTAGAAAATCTGATCAAATAAATATGTATAATACGGTCTAAACTTCAAGAACATCTTAAGCATAAGCTTTTGAGAAACATTCAAAAGTTTATAATCTGAGGTCTTCTCAGAAGAAATTTTTACCCGGCCAAGAAGTCTTTCACAGAAATTTCGTGCAAAGCGATGCCACTAAGGACTTAAGTGCCAAGCTCTGTCCAAAATGTTTGAAGTGCCGAATTATCAGAGCGAAGGGTAATGCTCTGTATGAAGTTGAAGATCTGAAAGGAAAATTCCTTGGTGTTTTTCATGCTAAGGACTTAAAGAGTTAAAAGAGCATGAGACTCTTAATCTCAGGGTCGCAGTTCGAAGCCACACGTTGAGCATTCAAAATATCAAAATACGTTAACTATACTTTCCGTGTCTTTTTCATATTTGCATATTTCGAAACCCACGGCTTTGTGATGAACCCTTTTATTTGTTAATTAACAAACACTTTGCCTATAAAATTAACAAAAATTATTTATAGTAAAACGTTGTCATTAGTAACTGTTGTTTATTTATTTTTATTCTAAACAAAAATATATCGAAAAATTTTCTGGATTTTTCATTCCAATCACGTTTGTCGAGCAGTATAGTTCTTCCGTTCCCAAATATTTCTTCTAAAAAAATAAAAATAAATTTTCTTCGAGAAATAGTTTTTTTTCCAAACAAATGTCTTTATCAGCAAGATGAAAGAAAAGGTAATACAATTTTGAATAAAATTTTAAATAGTATTTTCAACATGGTTTAAGTGTTTAGATAATTTGAAATACTTTGGAAAAACGAAGCACGAAATTTTGTCTTGATTGGCTCCAGGAATTCATTTGCAGCAACGGAATATTGGCGTCAACTTTACGTCCATCCGAGTCTCCAAATCGAATAATTGTATCGTTAGCCTACCAGTTCATAAAAGCTTTTATTTAACGCTTCGTGTATGTTTTTTCCAATCACAGAAAAAGATTGATCCTTAGAACCAATCGACAATCGAGGAACCAGCTCTAAGAATTTGAAAACGCTCATAGAAACAGACGTGGTTGAATCTTTTTAAATTCGAATATTACGAAAGATATATACCTACCTTTAAATCATTTAATAATATCAAGACTTTTGGCAATCAAAAATATAAAGTTTGCTTTGTGATCGCTCATCAAAAAAAGAAAAAAAAAATCATTCCAGAAGATAAAGATATTATCGTGAACTTCAAGCAGTGTTAAATTAGTTTTTTTCTCCTTCTTCAACTATTAATTAATTTTTGTTTCAATTTAAGTGTTTAAATTTGTTTTAATATTTGTGAAAGTGAGTGCAAAAGAGGACATATTTAATAACAAATCTATAAGAAACCTAACGAGTTGTTAAGACAGGTCATCAAGAGAATTCATCAATGTGCGCACATCGAGGGAGTCCCGAAAAGACCACAGTATAAGACCGTGAGTAATTTAATTTTTTTTTTTTTTTTTTTTGTGACCAATTTTTTGGATATTTTCGATAAAATAAGTGAAAGTCCTCTAATGCACACAGACTTCCTTTAAATACTAGATATACATATAGTTTCTAATCTTTGATAACAATTTTCAATTTTTTTGTTTTTGTTTTACTTTATAAATTTAAATATGCATAACAATTCGTTGTGCAAAAAGATATAAATAGTTTCAATCATTTAAAATTTTTCTCTCTCTATAATTATTGTTTTGCATTATCCTTTTAATATTTATAACCTTTATTTTAATTTTTATATTACTAGTTGAAATAATTTCTCTTTAACTCTTATCCATGAATAAATTTATAAGGTTTTTATTAAATTTAATTATCTTTCATTAGAATGGTGAACTAAATTGGTAAAATGGGGAAGTGGTAGCAAAGGGGAGAAAAGGGTGAGTCAGGGACGGATAATTTTGGTTGGGGTTATGCTCAAAATAAGGCACGAGCGTAGCTTGGAGGTGAGGTAGTAATACCTCACTATAGGATAAGGGCAGCCACATAGTTCTTTTTTTTAATTGAACTATTATAAATGACGAGACATCTGTCATAAGTTTGGAATCGGCGTTTCTTTTTTTTCTTTCTGTGTTTTCTCTTTATTTCTGGCACGAAATATTTGAGTGAGCAGGATTTTGGTAGCAGCAATTCCCCCCCCCCCCCCCCCAACATATGAGCTGAGCTGAGGGTTAAAAATGTGCCGGAGCTGCATTACCATGAGAATCACTATCTCATCCCAACTCTCATTACAAATAATGGCGCCCAACGAGCATTAGCGGAGTCAAAATTAGCGAATTTTGATTTCGTCGCTTAATCTTTGTCAAGTCGAAGCCGATTAGACTATTAGAGTATTTTTAATATCGTTTCAAAGGTAAAACTCACTAAGTGCAGAAAAAAATGTCCAAGAAAATGAGAATGAAATACATTTTTTTTAATCCAAAAAGTCCCGTTTTGCACGGCTATTATATGGACATAGAAAGGTATACCCGGGAACTTTATTTGAAATTTTCGGAACGTAACTTTTCAGCTTTTATAAGTATGTTTCAATTAAATTTCCTTCAAAAGTGCAATATGTTAGTTAGTGAGTTTTACCTTTGAACCGACGATATTATATTTACCAATTAGTGCTAGACGAACAATCAAATTTCATTTTTTTTTCTAATTTTCCAACATAAAACGTGTAGAGAAAATAAATTATATACAAGTCGTGCTATATTTCCACACTTTTATGAAAATAAATTTTTAACCAAGTATATACATCAAGTTAGTAGAGGAAGAAAAACCGCATGCAGTTATGCATCCCTTGTTCCCACAACTTTCAAATTTTAACATAGAAACGCAGAGAGAGACGAGAGCCTGATACCAAGCTTAATTTTGTTGTCTTTGGCTCAACTTTCTTCCCAGAGCTACCATTTTCCCTACCATTTAAATATTTGATTTGTTATCTGAAAACTCACATTTTAAATTGATTAAGTTTAGCTAGTTTTTGATTGATTGTCTTTAATTTTGTTTGTGTTTTCTTATAATCATAATTTAAAAAAATTAAAATTAACTATAATGTCTAAAGGTGCAATACCTAGGTATATGGGAACTCGTTCCAAATCAAAGAGTTACCTCAAGTCTAGCACACGATTAGATAAACAACCAGCTCTTTCAGCCAAAAAACCGAAAGTCATTGATTCTCAACCTGATAATTCAAATCCTTTACCAGCACATTCTGAAGAAGAAAATGATGCTATTGCTTCAATTAGAAATTGCAATATTATTTCTCACAGTGTAGAAAAGTCTGATCAATTAGCTAACTTAACTGACGTCGATGACAATTTCAATTTTAAAATTACAGAAAGCAACAATAGGCCTTGTTTTCCTGACCAGATTCATTCAGCTGGTTCGCGTCTACCACATCAGGTTGTTTCAAGCCCTTCTGTTCAAAAATTACATGATTCAAATATTGACAATTACCCTGATGGAAATTTGAATAATATAGTTGATGTTTTGGTGAAACAAAATTTGGAAAATTTTCATTCAAGTCTACTGACGTCATTGAATGAGAGTATAAAAGAAAATATTGAAAGATCTATTACTGCATCTTTTAAAAATTCTCCTGTTAAAAATGTTCCTAGAAATAATAACATGCGACCTAATAACAATTTCTTGCGTCCTACTAAAAGAAACCATATTAACGAGCACTTACACACAAAACATAATGTATGTTTTGACACAAATGATAGTACTAATTTCCAAAGTTCTCGAAGTAATGATATCACCGAAGTTAATACTTATGAGAACCGACACACTAAAAACCCTGGTCAAACCAATAATTTTTACGATCCTAATCTTCATCTTTCGAACAATTTTGAGACTCCTTCGGCACCATTGAGATATGTAAATGACCAAGTTCGGAAGGTTGATCTTGATCGATGGGGAGTTCGCTTCGACGGAACTTCAAAATCCTTTTCCGTAGAAGATTTCATTTTCCGGGTGGAAACTCTCAAAGAAAATTATGGTATGCAATGGTTTGAAGTAATTAGAAATGTTCACTTATTGTTATCTGGGACTGCTCAAAATTGGTTCTGGCGGTTTCTTCGCAGTAATCCTCATTCAGAGTGGGGAGAACTCAGGTCTGCATTATTGCAACAATTTCGAAATCATGAATCTGATTTTGAAATCATTAAGCAAATTATGGAACGTCGTCAACTTTCCAATGAAACGTTTGATGATTTTTATAATTCAATCTTAGACCTAAGTAATCAACTTAGAGAACAAATACGTGAACATAACCTGATTAAACTCGTTAAGGAAAACATTCACTTTCGACTTATGCCATACATATATCCAATGTCTTTGTTTTCAATGGATCACCTCCGTGAAGAGTGTCAAAGGCAGAAAAGATGTTGAAAGCTAGAGATTCTTCTTACATTCGACCCACTCATTTTGGTTCAAGAAATATTCAAGAACTTACATATGAAGACGACAGTTCTATTTGTTTTGACCAAGAGGTAAACGCTCTTGAAACTAAGAACTTACAATCCTTCAACCGGAAATGTTTTAACTGCAAGAAAGAAGGACATTCTTTCATGTCATGCCCATCTCCAGTTCGAAGATTGTTTTGTTATCGATGTGATTTGGACAACGTGACAACACCACAGTGTTCTAAATGTAATCCAAATTCGGAAAACTGGAAACGGAGCGTGAAATCCACCGGAGAATCTCGCTCAACCCAAACGAATCCGGTATAAATTTCATGGATGCCATTACGAATACTAACAACCAAATTCGTATTTTATCTAGAACTGATCGTGACAACCCAACAGATTCGATTAATTTACCTGTTTCAACAAACACTCCGATAGTAAAAAGACCAATTGTAAGCTATGAAGAAAGACTCAAGAGATACAAAGCATTACGAAACAAATTGTTTTCCATTGAAGAATTTCATTCGAGCACTCCTTTAAAATGTTCGAATGGATCCTTCAAGCGAAACAGAAGAGACAAATTTTTCAAGACTTCATAGATTCCTCATGTTTATCTGACGATACTGATCCTAGACCGTATGCTCCTGTCCAGATAGGAAAAGAAACAATAAATGGCCTTCTTGACAGTGGTGCATCCGTTTCGTGCTTGGGAAAAAATTGCTTAGAATTCGTTGAACGTAACAAAATATCAAATCTTAAGTTTGTTTCAGATTTGAAAACTGCTGACGGCAGGAATCAAAGAATTGTGGGTAGAATTAAAGTCTCAGTGACATATAATAATATTACTAACGTTGTTGATTTTTACCTCGTTCCTTCACTATCTCAACCTTTATACTTAGGAATTGATTTTTGGCATCTGTTTCAAGTAGCCCCTCATTTAATCTCGGAAATTACATGTAACGACTCTGCACTTTCATCTCCCAAACACGACCTTAGCAAAGACCAACAACGGGCTCTGGAAACTGCTATTGAGGAATTTCCATCTTTCTCTAAGTTAGGATTGGGCAGAACAACAGTCGGTGTTCACGTGATTGATACGGGTAATACAGAGCCAATAAAGCAACGACACTACCCGGTATCCCCAATCATACAGAATCTAATATATGAGGAGTTAGATCGAATGCTGAAATTAGGTGTAATAGAAGAAAGTCAAAGTCCGTGGAGTTCGCCAGTTGTGTTGTGAAGAAACCTGGCAAGAACCGGCTTTGTATTGACTTCCGTAAAGTAAACGCACACACCAAGAAAAATGCTAGTCCTTTTCCACATATAGAAGGTATGTTGAGCCGCCTTGGAGATACTCGATTTATCTCGAGTGTGGATCTCAAAGATGCCTTTTGGCAAATTCCCCTCGATAAGGAATCACGTGAGAAGACAGCTTTTGCTGTTCCTGGGAAACCATTATTTCAGTTCACAGTAATGCCATTTGGCACATGTAATGCGACACAGACAATGGAAAAAATTATGAACAGTGTCATTCCTCAGGAATTGCGAGAGTTCGTCTTTGTCTACGTTGATGACCTTCTCATGGTTTCTCCCGATTTCGAGACTCACATCCGCTTATTAGAAACTGTTGCCCAATGCTTAAGAAGTGCTAACTTAACAGTTAACATTGAAAAGTCAAAGTTTTGCTACAGAGAACTCAAGTTTTTAGGTCATATAGTTGGACATGGTCACCTCATGCCAGACCCAGAGAAAGTTGAAGCAGTAAGTAATTTTCCTCTGCCAAAAACGGTCAAACAAACACGCAGTTTCTTGGGTTTGTGCGGATGGTACCGCAGATTTATAAAGAATTTCGCTGATTTAGCAGCCCCTTTGACTGATATGCTTAAAAAAAGCAAAGGTAAATTTGAGATGACACCAGATACCTTAGTGGCATTTGAAAAATTAAAATCTGCATTGTGTTCAGCACCCATGTTAAACAACCCTGATTTTTCTAGACCGTTCACAATTCAGTATGATGCTTCGAATCAAGGTGTTGGCGCGGTTTTATTTCAAACCGACGACGAAGGACAAGAAAAACCTATAACGTTTTACTCGCAAAAGTTGAATTCCTGCGAATCAAACTACAGCGTAACGGAAAAAGAATGCTTAGCAGCGGTCTTAGCTGTTAAGAAATTCCGACAGTATGTAGAGGGTTTTCACTTTACAATTATAACTGACCATTCCAGTCTCAAATGGCTGATGAGTGTAAAAGATTTAAGTGGGAGACTAGCTAGATGGTCATTCAAACTCTAAGCTTTTGATTTTGATATTGTTCATCGAAAAGGTTCAGCCAATGTTGTACCTGACGCATTGTCTCGAGCTTTTATTGAAACCCTGGATATTGAAAAAAGTTTAAGTGTTTCAGTAGATTTGAATTCAGTCCATTTCAAATGTGAGGAGTACTCAAAAATTTTAAGAACACTGAGAGACGAACCAGACAAATTTCCCGATCTCAAAGAATGTGATAGATTGATTTTCAAACGATTTTTTTCATCTGACTTGGATATCGATAAAACTGACCTCCAGTGGCGTTTATGGATTCCGTCAGGACTACCAAAGGAACTTGTGTCTGTGGCGCATACAGCTCCAAATTGTGCCCATGGTGGAATTGCAAAAACCATTGATAAGCTCAGGCAATTCTATTTCTGGCCAAAATTAGCAAGAGATGTCAAAAGTTTCATTGGTCAGTGTCATGTTTGTAAGGAAAGTAAGCGTATGAATAAAACTATAAAACCTCCAATGACCACCCTTGCAACTTTTGAAAGACCTTTTCAAAAGATTTATATTGATTTTATGGGTCCTTACATTCGTTCCAAAAAGGGAAATTTATATCTTTTTGTTTTGGTTGATCATTTAACAAAGTTCGTTTTGTTAAAGCCGATGCCAAAAGCAAACACCCAAAACGTAATTAACTTTTTGGAACAGAGCGTTTTTAGTGTCTTTGGTATTCCTGAGTATATACACTCAGATAACGGCACTCAATTCGTGTCGCATCAGTTCAGTAATTTCATGAAAAATTTAGGTATTCGTCATTTTAGAACAGCGTTGTATTCACCCCAATCAAACGCATCTGAGCGAGTGAATCAATCCATTTTGTCAGGTATCAGATCATATCTGAATGGTGATCATCGTGATTGGGACAAGCATATTCCAGAAATACAACAGTCTTTGTGCACCTCAGTACACCAGTCAATTGCAACGACGCCATATTTTTCTTTATTTGGCACACAGATGATCACACATGCAGATGAGTATCCTTTGATGAGAAAATTGGAGTTGCTGAATGACGAAGATTTTAAATGCATTAGAAAATCTGATCAAATAAATATGTATAATACGGTCTAAACTTCAAGAACATCTTAAGCATAAGCTTTTGAGAAACATTCAAAAGTTTATAATCTGAGGTCTTCTCAGAAGAAATTTTTACCCGGCCAAGAAGTCTTTCACAGAAATTTCGTGCAAAGCGATGCCACTAAGGACTTAAGTGCCAAGCTCTGTCCAAAATGTTTGAAGTGCCGAATTATCAGAGCGAAGGGTAATGCTCTGTATGAAGTTGAAGATCTGAAAGGAAAATTCCTTGGTGTTTTTCATGCTAAGGACTTAAAGAGTTAAAAGAGCATGAGACTCTTAATCTCAGGGTCGCAGTTCGAAGCCACACGTTGAGCATTCAAAATATCAAAATACGTTAACTATACTTTCCGTGTCTTTTTCATATTTGCATATTTCGAAACCCACGGCTTTGTGATGAACCCTTTTATTTGTTAATTAACAAACACTTTGCCTATAAAATTAACAAAAATTATTTATAGTAAAACGTTGTCATTAGTAACTGTTGTTTATTTATTTTTATTCTAAACAAAAATATATCGAAAAATTTTCTGGATTTTTCATTCCAATCACGTTTGTCGAGCAGTATAGTTCTTCCGTTCCCAAATATTTCTTCTAAAAAAATAAAAATAAATTTTCTTCGAGAAATAGTTTTTTTTCCAAACAAATGTCTTTATCAGCAAGATGAAAGAAAAGGTAATACAATTTTGAATAAAATTTTAAATAGTATTTTCAACATGGTTTAAGTGTTTAGATAATTTGAAATACTTTGGAAAAACGAAGCACGAAATTTTGTCTTGATTGGCTCCAGGAATTCATTTGCAGCAACGGAATATTGGCGTCAACTTTACGTCCATCCGAGTCTCCAAATCGAATAATTGTATCGTTAGCCTACCAGTTCATAAAAGCTTTTATTTAACGCTTCGTGTATGTTTTTTCCAATCACAGAAAAAGGTTGATCCTTAGAACCAATCGACAATCGAGGAACCAGCTCTAAGAATTTGAAAACGCTCATAGAAACAGACGTGGTTGAATCTTTTTAAATTCGAATATTACGAAAGATATATACCTACCTTTAAATCATTTAATAATATCAAGACTTTTGGCAATCAAAAATATAAAGTTTGCTTTGTGATTGCTCACCAAAAAAAGAAAAAAAAAATCATTCCAGAAGATAAAGATATTATCGTGAACTTCAAGCAGTGTTAAATTAGTTTTTTTCTCCTTCTTCAACTATTAATTAATTTTTGTTTCAATTTAAGTGTTTAAATTTGTTTTAATATTTGTGAAAGTGAGTGCAAAAGAGGACATATTTAATAACAAATCTATAAGAAACCTAACGAGTTGTTAAGACAGGTCATCAAGAGAATTCATCAATGTGCGCACATCGAGGGAGTCCCGAAAAGACCACAGTATAAGACCGTGAGTAATTTAATTTTTTTTTTTTTTTTTTTTTTGTGACCAATTTTTTGGATATTTTCGATAAAATAAGTGAAAGTCCTCTAATGCACACAGACTTCCTTTAAATACTAGATATACATATAGTTTCTAATCTTTGATAACAATTTTCAATTTTTTTGTTTTTGTTTTACTTTATAAATTTAAATATGCATAACAATTCGTTGTGCAAAAAGATATAAATAGTTTCAATCATTTAAAATTTTTCTCTCTCTATAATTATTGTTTTGCATTATCCTTTTAATATTTTTAACCTTTATTTTAATTTTTATATTACTAGTTGAAATAATTTCTCTTTAACGCTTATCCATGAATAAATTTATAAGGTTTTTATTAAATTTAATTGTCTTTCATTAGAATGGTGAACTAAATTGGTAAAATGGGGAAGTGGTAGCAAAGGTGAGAAAAGGGTGAGTCAGGGACGGATAATTTTGTTTGGGGTTATGCTCAAAATAAGGCACGAGCGTAGCTTGGAGGTGAGGTAGTAACACCTCACTATAGGATAAGGGCAGCCACATAGTTCTTTTTTTTAATTGAACTACACTAGTCAACAATATTAAAGGAACAAATTTTTTCTCAATTTTTGTTAGCGTTTTTTGAAGAGCTGTATCTTTGTGACGAGTGGTCGTATTGAGTTGAAATAAAAAGCATTTTACAGCTTTATGTTTTTTGTTTCGAGATTTGTTCGCAAACTAATTTTTTTGAAGTACCGTTATTGCGTAATGGCAAAAAATGAGTCGAGACAACAAAAATTTTTCTTTTATTTTTCTTGAAGGTCCTCATTTCTATGGATAAATTTTTTTGAGTCAATTAAATGTCATGATCAGATACCTTGCTTATTCAGCTTCAATTAAATTTTTTTGTTGTTGTCGTACGATTTTTTTTGACATGGTTTATCTGACTTTGAATGAAAAAAGATACTTTTAGCCTTGATTACCAATATCTCAGCAAATAATGACGTTATACAAAATTCAAAGACAGTTTTGGAAATTTGAAATAGCGTTTTACAAGATTTTCTTATGATTTTGTAGAAATTATTTTTTTTACCGTTCACCGTTAGTTTAAAAAAAGTACTAAGAACCGACGTTTTGTGGTCTTTTCGTAAATCTTTTTTTTTTCGTTGCAAATATTAATTGCATGGCTTGCGTTGGTATGCAAATTTATAGACTTTTAAATCATCAATATTCTTGTAAATTTTCAAATTGATTCATCGAACCGTTTTTCCTCACCAAAACTTCAAAGTCTTACAAACCAGGTAAAGAAACAAATTGTGTTGTTCCTAAACAATGCGTAGTCGTCATCAAAATGACGAGAAAACCATAATTCCAGTGGATTTTTTTCACAGTTTTGTATTAGTTAGATACTTTTTTGAATGGAAATGAAAAAAAAATTCAATTTTTCAAAAAAAAAAAATCAAGTTTTTTTGTTTGAAAATTTTTTTAAATTAATTTTTTTTATTTTTTTGTTTAATGTACTTTTTATTTCATTTCAAATCAAAAAAGTATCTAACTAATGCAAAACTGTAAAAAAAATCCACTGGAATTGCGGTTTTCTTGTCATTTTGATGACAAACTTCGCATTGTTTAGGAACACCACAATTTGTTCCTTTACCTGGTTTGTAAGACTTTGAAGTTTTGGTGAGGAGAAACGGTTCGATGAATCAATTTGAAAATTTACAAGAATATTGATGATTTAAAAGTCTATAAATTTGCATACCAACGCAAGCCATGCAATTAATATTTGCAACGAAAAAAAAAAGATTTACGAAAAAACCACAAAACGTCGGTTCTTAGTACTTTTTTTAAACTAACGGTGAACGGTAAAAAAAAATAATTTCTAAAAAATCATAAAAAAATCTTGTAAAACGCTTTTTCAAATTTCCAAAACTGTCTTTGAATTTTGTATAACGTCATTATTTGCTGAGATATTGGTAGTCAAGGCTAAAAGTATCTTTTTTCATTCAAAGTCAGATAAACCATGTCAAAAAAAATCGTACGACAACAACAAAAAAATTTAATTGAAGCTGAATAAACAAGGTATCTGATCATGACATTTAATTGACTCAAAAAAATGTATCCATAGAAATGAGAACCTTCAAGAAAAATAAAAAAAACAATTTTTTTTGTCTCGACTCATTTTTTGCCATTACGCAATAACGGTACTTCAAAAAAATTTGTTTGCAAACAAATCTCGAAACAAAAAACATAAAGCTGTAAAATGTTTTTTATTTCAACTCAATACGACCACTCGTCACAAAGATACAGCTCTTCAAAAAATGCCAACAAAAATTGAAAAAAAAATTGTTCCTTTAATATTGTTGACTAGTGTATTATAAATGACGAGACATCTGTCATAAGTTTGGAATCGGCGTTTCTTTTTTTTTCTTTCTGTGTTTTCTCTTTATTTCTGGCACGAAATATTTGAGTGAGCAGGATTTTGGTAGCAGCAATTACCCCCCCCCCAAAATATGAGCTGAGCTGAGGGTTAAAAATGTGCCAGAGCTGCATTACCATGGGAATCACTATCTCATCCCAACTCTCATTACAGTATATCTGAGAATGATTAAATATGATTATTCTCATCGGCTTTTTTGTTCGAAATGATGATTTTGTGAATGATTATTAAACCTTCTTTTTTCCAACATTTCGACGGTGGGTAGGTAGTTGAAATCTTTATTTAAAAAAAATAAGTTACTGCACATAAGTGTGAATTAATACACAACTCAACAATGGGCCACATGCATAAACGGTAGTAAGTGCTTTTACTGGTAAATTTCGATAGTATTTACTAATTGTCATATGCATAAAACCGAAGCAATTACTGAACAACAAGTATTTACTGGAGGTAAAAGTATTTACTGGTTTCCGATGAATTTAGCCAGTAAATACTTTTAATGGTATGCATAAAAACTAGTAAGTACTTTTTATTTCCAGTATTTACTGCAAATTGTTCAAGTTTGTAAAAACCAACTTGAACATTTGATAGTAAATACTTTTGTATGCTGAATGCAAAAATGCACAGTCGTGAGTCAGAAAAAGTGGCGCAGAATAGTAGAAAAAGAAGATATACCAAACGAATGGCTTACAGGTGTGTGTTTTATTAAAAGTTATAATTCTGCAAGCTGCTCTCGAGATCGAAAATCACAATCATGTGAACACAGTTATGAGATTAGCTAACAAAGTGGTAGACAGCTATACGCGAAAGAACCTCTCAAGAGTTTTCTATTGAAACTATTCTCAAATAAACACACACCTTTAGCCCATAAGCATTGTATATCCAATCTATAGTATTCTCATGAAACACGATTTTGTAGGTAGACATTTGGTCGATAGGTTCGCTGTGATCGCCTTACCGAGATCCCTTAACAAAAATTAATATTACATTTGGACGCATAGATGGCCACGAGCTTTTTTTCTTCATACTATACTATAGAACTTATATACAATTTATATACAATGCCATAAGTACAAAACAAAAGTGTTTAAAAAAAGGAAATAGAACGGTAAATTATAAAAAAAATTCAAAACAACAGCTTCCAATTTCAAGTAAGCACATTCATTCAGTATATACTACCAATTTTGGGTGAATCAGTAGTATTTACTTTGAATTCAGTATTTACTACTAGTATGTGGTTACTAGTATAAGCTTTATTTTATGCATACCAAACACAGTAAATACTATAAGTTTCAGCTTCTACTAGTAGTACCAGTATTTACTTTAACCTTCTACTGGTAGTAAGTACTTCATTTTTATGCATATGCCCCAATAAATGAAGAAGCGCAAAATTAAGAAACACACTTATTCCTAAATTACGCACTAAAAAATAAAATGATTTAAAAAAAGAAAATTTTTCAAAGTCAATTTTTTAAAACAAACAAATAGATTACATCTACCCACCACCAAGAAGCTCAACCAACAACACCAAGAGGCACTGCAATTCATAAGAAATGGAATGTCGGCAAAACAACACCTCGAATCCCCAAACTAAGCCCGATGATGGTTCATTGAAACCGAAACGCGTCGCTCGTTATATCAAATATATTATGTTGTGATAGAATTAAAATTTTATAAATTAAAATTGTTTTAAAAAATTGACTTTGATTTTTTGTTTTTTAATCATTTTATTTTTTAGTGCGTAACTTATTCATATAAAATACACAACATGGATACCACACCACAAAGAAATACATTCAAAAGGTATGCACATATAATGATGTCTTTGGTAGAATTCCAAAGCATGAAATTCCTCCCAGAAAATGCAATAGGTATCATACTTAGGGGCCGGTTATAGCGATCAGTAAAATGCATCAGTAAAAAATTTCTTTTGCAATATTTAATATGTTTAAATGCTTTTTGAAACAAAAACTATATGCAAATCGATGACGAATGTAATAAAATAATTTTTTTTAAAGAAAAACTTGATTCGGAATTGTATTTTTTGAGAAAAACCATTTATTTGATTTTACTGATGAAAACTCATTTTACGTATCAGCTGATAGTCATGTCACTCAAAATGAAACAATTCGTTCCGCCTGTTTGTGTTCCAATTTTTTACTGTTTCAGTACATACGAAAAAAAAAATAACTGATGCATGGCATCCAGTAAAAATAGAAAGAAGAAGAAGACATTAGTTTTACTGACACTATTTTACTGTTCGCTATAAACACCCATCAGGAAAAAATTCCGAATTCCTTTCGTTTCAACTTTTTACTGATGTGTTTTACTGATCGCTATAACCGGCCCCTTACGAGAAATAAAAAAAGAAGCAAACACAAATCACATCGTCACCCCCCAGAGCAAGGTACCTACACATCAACAATACCAACGATACAAACTCGTAATAGCACAAATAATATGTTATAGTAATTGGTGTTCAATATGTAGCTTACCTTCACATGAACCAAACATACGTGTAGGTCACCATTAAAGTCAAAGGCTTATTTAAATTATAGTCCTACCTGCATTTAACAACAGTCGAGCGATTAAAAACCGGATGAACACACAAATTCCTCTAGACATTTCTGTCGGTTTCTTCTATGCGGGAATTTCGTTTATTTATGGACACCAAGTGTTGAAAATGACGACACTTAACCAAAAATCACACTTCCTTGACAACTCTCCCTCCATATGTTCCATATGTATGCTTGTAATAAACACATATTCCAAGTTGTTTTGACTAAACCCACGCTTCTGGTGCTCATACCTAGTCCTATAAAGCGTTTTGCATATGGTAAACCTAGAAACAAAAAATTATGCATCAGACTCACACTTATTCTTATCGCCTATTGATTAAGTTACATGCCATGAAATTATCATTTTAAATTCCGGAGCATACTCATTTCCTTATTCACTACAGACTACACAACAGAATACAGAATGTTTCGATGTTCCAGGAGTTTTAAAATACAATTTCCCTCGGGCACCATAAACCTCAGCATCTACACTCTGCCGAGCCGATACTGCTTACGTTAGTTAGTGAGTAAACAGAATGTGCTTTCCGTGGCGTCAATATCATCACGAGGGATGGAGTATAAAAACAAAAATTGAATAGGATGTCGTAGAGTCATAAAGGGCTTGTAACAGTGGTTGAATTCTAAAAATAGAATGCAATCCGGTGTGCTGGGGAACGGAGACGAGGTCGGTATGAGATGATTTGAATTTCTCAATTTACCCTACGCATTTCGCTTATGTGCTGGTCCTGGCAGAGTACTATTAATCCATATGTTTACTATACACCTACTTTGACCACGCCAGCGCCATTCAAATAGCGCACCAAAGACACATCAGCGGGTGGTCGTTTTACGGCCTAACGATTGACGCGGCGCATTGGTCACAAAACTCGATGTAGGTAATTGTCTATGCTTATCATAAGTTTTAGGTATGAGCTAACGAGTTAATAGCACAGAAAGCTGCAGAGCTATTCTTTCAAAAACAATGAAGGCTCCCGACAAACCATGCCTATAGACATGATTTTAAATTATCTCACTGCGCAACAATGCAGCAACTATATTCTAGGTATAGCAAAACCTTAAAGCTAAACCTACTACAACATTACAAAATGTTCCTTGTTTCTACATGCATAATCGACGGCTTTCTGTTAAAACCTCGCAAGTCCTTATGACATTTTAATGTATTTCAGGACAACGAAAATTACTGAATTCAAATATCAATGTCTCGTAACTGTGTCATGTCAGTTTTAAAACTTTTCACTAACTAAGATTTCATTGTATTACCCTTTTAATCTGTCTTTGTGTCTTCTAAGCAATTTTTCAAGTTCGACTTACGAGGTTTTGAAAGAAAACTGGTACCACATAAACTTGATACTAACATAAAGTAAGGGGCAAAAGGTGTCGTGTTAGCTCCCCCTTCTTTATCTGAGTCGCCGATTATATCTGGTAAGTAAATTGGATGAAGTGAGGTAATATTGGGTTTTACTGGTTCAAATGATGGGATGAGGAGATTTTTCTTATTTTTTGACTGTTGTCTTACAAAAAGGGAAAAAAATAGGATAATTGCTACGCGTATGGGCAGAATAGTTAGTCTGAGCCTAAGAATAATCCAGTGTTTAAGGAAAAATTAGAAAGTATTTTTACATTTTCTAGATGTAGCTCAAGTAAAAATATTGTACTTTCCATATTTGAACTATAACGACTCCAAAATGCAAACAAACGGACACAATAAAGCTTACGGTCGCAGTGCAAACATACCCTTATTAGCTATAATTATAGCAACTCTCAAACGAAGGAAGCGCCATCTGCCGGATTATAGCAGATTTACCAGCTGTCAAATAAAAGCTTTTGGAAGGGAAATTATTGGGAAATTTCCCCTACGGAAAGCTCTGGAAGCAGAGACCAAAACGTTCTCCTTATTTCCAGAGTTTGTCAAACAAGTATAAGAGGACATGTTTGAAGGGCAGCGAGACAGTTTGTTTTAAATCGTGAACGAATAAAGTTGGTTGTAATAAAAGTGAAAAGTAAAGTGAGTGAATTAATTTCAGTGGTGAATAATAAATTGTTTTGTTTGTAGTAAGAAAAGTAGAGTGTTTAATTTTGAGAAGTAAATAAGTGGACGGTTTGAATAAAGTAAATAAGTTTTATTAACGAACCTGAGAAAATATTACATTGGTATCAGAAGTGGGATAAAACTTATTTTATCTGTGCACTCAGTTAATTTATTGTGTGGAAAGTGAAAAAAAACAATGGGTAAATCTTTGAATGATTTAAATTTAGTGGAACTTAAGGCAGAACTGAATAAGCGAGATCTTCCTACTGCTGGAGCAAGGAATGATCTTATAATTCGTCTGCAAGAAGATTTAAGAAGATGTGGAAAAAACCCGGACACGTTTATATTCGACATTGAAATGGAAGAACAGCAAGAGCAAGTGAGTACATCGGTCATGACCAATATGCTGTCTCAGCTGCTTGCCAAATTTGATAGTCAGGAAAAGAATCTTCTCGAACGTTTCGAACAACAAAGCCAAGAGCAGAAGAATCTTCTAGAACAACAAAGCCAAGAGCAGAAGAATCTTCTAGAACAACAAAGCCAAGAACAACTGTATGAACAAAAGAATCTTCTCGAACGATTCAATCAACAAAGCCAAGAACAAAATAATCTTCTAGAAAAGCAAAGAACAAACAAATCTTCGAAATCTTCTCGAAGGTAAGTGAGAGGATTTTGACAACAGAATTATTGCCCTTGACGAGCGTGTCGACAAACAATTATCGACAATAGAAGCAAAGATCGAAGATAAAATCGAATCCATTACAAAGGAATTAGATAAAGTAAAGAAAATGAAGGTTCGAGAAAGTTCTGGCGACTGTCCAAGGAAAAAGGAGATGCATCCACCAACCTTCGATGGGCAAACTTCTTGGTCAATCTACAAGAAGCAGTTTGAGGCAGCCGCAGCAACAAATGGCTGGGATGAGGAAGACAAATGCATAGCTCTAACGCTTGCCCTCAGAGGACCTGCGGCTGAGCTGCTACAAAGCATACCAGCAGATAAAAATGTCAACTTCAGTGCTCTCGTTACGGCCATTGACAAACGTTTTGGAGATGGCCATATGCAAGAAGTCTTCCGCGTCCAACTCAATTCCAAAGTCCAGAAAAGAGGAGAAACTCTGCAACAACTCCAAGCAGACATCGAACGGTTGGCGCACCTGGCATATCCGGCTGCAGGGGACGAAATCATCAACCAATTCGCAACAGAAGCCTTTGTCCGTGCTGTATCTGATATCAACCTTCAGCAAGTAATTCGAACTGCTGGCAAACGCACGCTTCCTGAAGCACTAGCATTCGCCCTCACTATGAAAGCAGCAGAACAGGCTTCTCAAGGAGTTCATCGGGTAAGAGAACTAGAAATTGAGGAGTGTTCTTGCCAGAGAACTGCGTTCCAAAGAAACCAGCGAGATGGACCTGCTCGATGCTGGAACTGTAACAAGACCGGACATCTCCAACGCAAGTGCAGATTGCCACCTGCAAGACGTGCATGTATACATTGCGGAAGCAGAAACAGCAACAACAACAGTAAGAACTCCAACTCGGCCTGTTTTTCACCCGGGAAACGCATAAGCACCAACTCAGAAGGGCAAAAGATGTTTTCTGGTATAGATGACCCTAGAATCACCACCGTCCAGGTCTCGCAGACTAGACGAAATAACAAAACTCTGACTGTGGAGGCAACATTAAACTGTAAGAAACAAGTGGCTACGATCGACACTGGTGCCACTGCCTCCATTGTTCGAAGAGACTTGGTGAAGATGACATGGCTGCATAACACCAACGCCTACCGTCTGAAAACTGCAACAGGAGAGGCAGCCAGAGTGTAGATACGGGGAGGTTCGGCCCTACGAACTAACTCCCAAATGACTTAACTCCCACTAGTCGAAATGAACTAACTCCCATCAAATTTTCTGGTGGGACTTAGTTCATAAAGTTGGGAGTTAATTCATTGGAACTTAGTTTATTATGAACAAAGTCCCATTGAACTAACTCCCACCAGGAAAAAAGTGGGAGTTAGTTCATTTTTATTTTAGCGAGAGAGCAAAAATTAAGCTAAAGTAGAAGTTAGTTCATTTTGTCTAGAAATTGAATTTTTGATCATTTTTAAGTTATTGTAACGGAGTTCAGATTTGAACCGGAGATAAAAACACCGTTAGGAGATTTGGCATAACAGTTTTCAATGCGTTTCGAAGACCAGCTTCATAGTCCGTCATAAAACTTTTTGCCTCAAATTTGAAAATACTTTCATATGTATATGTAACTAAACAAATGGGTATAACAATCCCGACTTTTTTATCCATCAGTATAAAGAAAAAAGGATAGATCTGCAAAAAATGTATGTTCCTTAATTAGATCATAAAACAATAATGACAGTGAAGGCACGGTGCAGGGGGGCGCGCGCCGATGACCACATGCCCACATTAATGAAATAATAAAAAGTGAAAACCCAGGGAAGGCCCGGCGCGGGGGGGGGGGGGGCACGAGCGCTCGCGCCCGTCCGCGCGTGCTGCGCCGGTACGCGCTTGCACGCACCCGCACGCGCGTGCCGTGCCCGTCCGCGCGTGCAAACACCGGCCGGCGCGCGCACGCACGTACGCGCGCAGCATGCGCGGACGGGCGCTGCACGCGCGGACGGGCACGGCACGCGCGTGCGGGTGCGTGCAAGCGCGTGCGGGTGCGTGCAAGCGCGTACCGGTGCAGCACGCGCGGACGGGCGCAAGCGCTCGTGCCCCCCCCCCCCCCCGCGCCGGGCCTTCCCTGGGTTTTCACTTTTTATTATTTCATTAATGTGGGCATGTGGTCATCGGCGCGCGCCCCCCCTGCACCGTGCCTTCACTGTCATTATTGTTTTATGATCTAATTAAGGAACATACATTTTTTGCAGATCTATCCTTTTTTCTTTATACTGATGGATAAAAAAGTCGGGATTGTTATACCCATTTGTTTAGTTACATATACATATGAAAGTATTTTCAAGTTTGAGGCAAAAAGTTTTATGACGGACTATGAAGCTGGTCTTCGAAACGCATTGAAAACTGTTATGCCAAATGCAATAGTTAATGGATGTTGGTTTCATTTTTGCCAAGCTTTGCGATTAAAACTTTTTGGGACCTAGTTACTTTGAGAAATTTTATTTATGTTTTATTTCTAAAGGAACTGGGAGTTTGTTCATTTGGGACTTTGTTCATAATGAACTAAGTCCCACTGTTGGGACTTAGTTCATCTTCATTTTGGGACTTAGTTCATTACACGGTTGGGATTTAGTTCTTAAAAAAATGGGAGTTAGTACATATGAACTAGGTCCCACTTTTTTTGGGAGTTGGTTCATTGGGAGTTTAGTCATTTGGGAGTTAGTTCGTAGTGCCGGGCCCTACGAACTAACTCCCAAATGACTTAACTCCCACTAGTCGAAATGAACTAACTCCCATCAAATTTTCTGGTGGGACTTAGTTCATAAAGTTGGGAGTTAATTCATTGGAACTTAGTTTATTATGAACAAAGTCCCATTGAACTAACTCCCACCAGGAAAAAAGTGGGAGTTAGTTCATTTTTATTTTAGCGAGAGAGCAAAAATTAAGCTAAAGTAGAAGTTAGTTCATTTTGTCTAGAAATTGAATTTTTGATCATTTTTAAGTTATTGTAACGGAGTTCAGATTTGAACCGGAGATAAAAACACCGTTAGGAGATTTGGCATAACAGTTTTCAATGCGTTTCGAAGACCAGCTTCATAGTCCGTCATAAAACTTTTTGCCTCAAATTTGAAAATACTTTCATATGTATATGTAACTAAACAAATGGGTATAACAATCCCGACTTTTTTATCCATCAGTATAAAGAAAAAAGGATAGATCTGCAAAAAATGTATGTTCCTTAATTAGATCATAAAACAATAATGACAGTGAAGGCACGGTGCAGGGGGGCGCGCGCCGATGACCACATGCCCACATTAATGAAATAATAAAAAGTGAAAACCCAGGGAAGGCCCGGCGCGGGGGGGGGGGGCACGAGCGCTCGCGCCCGTCCGCGCGTGCTGCGCCGGTACGCGCTTGCACGCACCCGCACGCGCGTGCCGTGCCCGTCCGCGCGTGCAAACACCGGCCGGCGCGCGCACGCACGTACGCGCGCAGCATGCGCGGACGGGCGCTGCACGCGCGGACGGGCACGGCACGCGCGTGCGGGTGCGTGCAAGCGCGTGCGGGTGCGTGCAAGCGCGTACCGGTGCAGCACGCGCGGACGGGCGCAAGCGCTCGTGCCCCCCCCCCCCCCCGCGCCGGGCCTTCCCTGGGTTTTCACTTTTTATTATTTCATTAATGTGGGCATGTGGTCATCGGCGCGCGCCCCCCCTGCACCGTGCCTTCACTGTCATTATTGTTTTATGATCTAATTAAGGAACATACATTTTTTGCAGATCTATCCTTTTTTCTTTATACTGATGGATAAAAAAGTCGGGATTGTTATACCCATTTGTTTAGTTACATATACATATGAAAGTATTTTCAAGTTTGAGGCAAAAAGTTTTATGACGGACTATGAAGCTGGTCTTCGAAACGCATTGAAAACTGTTATGCCAAATGCAATAGTTAATGGATGTTGGTTTCATTTTTGCCAAGCTTTGCGATTAAAACTTTTTGGGACCTAGTTACTTTGAGAAATTTTATTTATGTTTTATTTCTAAAGGAACTGGGAGTTTGTTCATTTGGGACTTTGTTCATAATGAACTAAGTCCCACTGTTGGGACTTAGTTCATCTTCATTTTGGGACTTAGTTCATTACACGGTTGGGATTTAGTTCTTAAAAAAAATGGGAGTTAGTACATATGAACTAGGTCCCACTTTTTTTGGGAGTTGGTTCATTGGGAGTTAAGTCATTTGGGAGTTAGTTCGTAGTGCCGGGAGGTTCGTCTGACGATCCGTTTGGCAGAACTGGAGTTCTCACATCTGTTTCTGGTAGCAGATATATGTGACGAGTGCATTATTGGAATCGACTTTATGAAAGAGCATGGAGTAATCCTCGATATCGGGAAGCAAGTTCTCAAGTACCGAAATGTGGAGATTCCTATGGTTTATGGCAATGAAAACACGTCAACTCTGAGGACTGTCATAAAGGAAGATATATGCCTGCCACCTTCTTCAGAGGTGTTCGTTTGGACGAAAATAAAGGGTGATTTGGGTAGCCATCGATACCTAATGGTGGAGCCAGAGTCTGAGCAGTCTTCTCAAAACATCATCCTAGGGAAGACCCTTGTGGCACCAAAGAACAACATGGTGCCCGTACGGATACTCAACATCAAACCGTTCGAAGTCAAGCTTAGAAAAGGAGAAGTTGTTGGAAGGTGTGAATCCATATCCGCAATAACTAAAATCACAGAAGCTGACACACACAAGTTTTTGGACCCTGAAAAATTGAAATATATGAAGGCAAAAATTCTTAAGTCATCCAAATTTAGTGAACGTCAGCTTAGTGTTGCTGGAAGCCTCCTTCACGAGGACGCTGATATACTCTCTTCACCCAATGGGTAGTACGGTCGAACACAACTGGTGCAGCATCGAATCGACACAGGAGACGCGAGACCTATTCGACAACCAGCGAGACGTCTGCCATATCGACAATGAAGAAAGATGGGCTAATCGAAAACTCTAAAAGTCCTTGGGCATCCGCAGTTGTTCTTGTCAAAAAAAAGGACGGAAGTACTCGATTTTGTGTGGACTATCGGAGGCTGAACGATGTGACAAAGAAAGACAGCTACCCTCTGCCAAGAATCAGCGATACTCTGGATGCGATGGAAGGAGCTGAATGGTTCTCAACATTAGACTTGAAGAGTGGCTACTGGCAAGTAGAAATCCATCCAGAAGATCGAGAAAAGACGGCTTTCTCCACAGGAAATGGTCTGTGGCAATTTAATGTGATGCCTTTCGGACTATGCAACGCTCCGGCAACATTTGAGCGTTTGATGGAGTGCGTTTTACAAGAACTTACTTGGAAATCTTGCCTAGTCTATTTGGACGATGTCATCGTTTATGGTAAGACATTTGATGAGCATTGTGGAAACCTTAAGGCCGTGTTCCAGAGGCTTCGAGAGGCAAACTTGAAATTGAATCCATACAAGTGCGAATTTTTCAAGTCTGAGGTAAAATACTTGGGACATATCATCTCTTCCCAAGGAGTGAAGACTGATCCTGAAAGAGTTGACACTGTAAAGAATTGGCCAACACCACAGGATAAACATCAACTCCGAAGCTTTCTTGGTCTAGCCACGTACTATCGACGATTTGTGAAGGATTTTGCTGGAATCGCGAAAAGTTTGCACCAGCTAACAGAGAAAGGCAAACCGTTCGAATGGCCAAGCGAGTGCGAGAAAAGCTTCCGGGAACTTAAGCAGCGCCTATGCAATACACCAGTTTTGGCCTATCCGACACCAGGGAAACCTTTCATCATTGACGCTGACGCTAGTGGGAATTGGAGCCGTACTCTCACAAGTTCACGAAACAGAAGAGAAGGTTGTCGCCTACTACAGCAAGGTACTCTCAAAACCAGAAAGAAACTACTGTGTGACCAGAAGAGAACTTCTAGCTATAATATCGGCTACAAAACACTTCCATAAGTTCATCTATGGACAGAAGTTCCTTCTTCGAACAGACCATGGCGCACTTAATTGGCTTTTGAACTTCAAAAATCCAGAAGGTCAAGTGGCGAGGTGGATCGAGAGATTGCAGACATACGACCACCAGATCCAACATCGAAGAGGAAGGTTGCACTCAAATGCAGATGCCTTATCTCGGAGACCATGCAAACTGGACTGTAAGCACTGCACACGTCAGGAAGAGAAGGATGTTGCTGCTATCCAGCGATTAAGAGCTGATCCCATTTACGGTTGGAGTAACGAAGAACTGAGGACTGCCCAACATGAAGACTCGGATATTGAACCCATTCTTGCGTGGAAGGAACACCAAGAGAAACCAGAATGGGGTGATATCTCCGATAGAAGTCCAACTCTTAAAGCGTATTGGGCACAATGGGACTTACTTCATGTACAAGAAGGAGTACTAAGACGAAAGTGGGAATCCACAGACGGCAAATCATATGTGATGCAGCTAGTCGTAGCTCGTTCCAAGGTTAATGATGTTCTTCAAGAGATGCATGAGTGAGCTTCCGGAGGACATTTGGGGGTGAATAAGACACTGGAAAAGGTAAGGCAGCGATTCTACTGGCTACATGCAAGAGAAGACGTCGAAAAATGGTGCCAAAAATGTGATACTTGTGCTGCAAGCAAGAGACCAGGCAGAAAAGTCCAGAGTAGAATGCAGCAGTTTAATGTGGGCACGCCTTTTGAGAGGATTGCAATAGACGTTGCAGGCCCTTTTCCAGAAACCGAAAATGGAAACCGATACATTCTGGTAGTAATGGACTACTTCAGCAAGTGGCCTGAGGCATTTGCCATCCCAAACCAGGAAACCAAAACAGTCGCGGACCAGATTGTTTTTAACTGGGTAAGCAGGTTTGGTGTACCTATGGAACTCCATTCAGATCAAGGGAGGAACTTCGAGTCCAAATTTTTTCAGGAAGTTTGTACACTCTTTGGCATTAAAAAGACGAGGACAACACCGCTTCACCCACAATCTGATGGGATGGTTGAACGATTCAACACCGGACCCTTAAAGAACACCTTTCTAAAGTTGTAAGTGACAACCAACGAGACTGGGATCGGCATATTCCGTTATTCTTGATGGCCTATCGAAGTGCGGTACATAGCTCAACAGGACATACACCATCGGAAATCCTGCTCGGGAGCACAATACGACTACCAAGTGAAATCAAATTTGGATGTTCTGCAAATGAGCCACAAGGAATAGACGACTACGTGGACAACCTCAAAGAAAAGCTAGTTGACATTCACAAAAGGACGAGGGCAAATATAAAGCTATCGAGTGATCGGATGAAAACAAGATACGACGCAAAAGCCACAACGACAGGATTCCAAGTGGGAGATCTTGTGTGGTTTTATAATCCCCACCGTCGGAAGGGACTCTCGCCGCAGCTTCAACAAAATTGGGAAGGCCCTTATACTGTTATAACACGAATAAACGATGTCATCTACCGCATTCAGAGAGGATTAAGAGGCAAACTAAAAGTAGTTCACAGCGACCGTTTACATCATTATAATGGTGATGGAAGTGATGGATTTTCTCGGGACGATCACTCCTAAGAGGGGGCCAGTGTAATAACTTTCCATATTTAAACTATAACGACTCCGAAATGCAAACAAACGGACACAATAAAGCTTATGGTCGCAGTGCAAACATACCCTTATGAGCTATAATTATAGCAACTCTCAAACGAAGAAAGTGCCATCTGCCGGATTATAGCAGATTTACCAGCTGTCAAATAAAAGCTTTTGGAAGGGAAATTATTGGGAAATTTCCCCTACGAAAAGCTCTGGAAGCAGAGACCAGAACGTTCTCCTTATTTCCAGAGTTGGTCAAACAAGTATAAGAGGACATGTTTGAAGGGCAGCGAGACAGTTTGTTTTAAATCATGAACGAATAAAGTTGGTTGTAATAAAAGTGATAAGTAAAGTGAGTGAATTAATTTCAGTGGTGAATAATAAATTGTTTTGTTTGTAGTAAGAAAAGTAGAGTGTTTTATTTGTGAAGTAAATAAGTGGACGGTTTGAATAAAGTAAATAAGTTTTATTAAGGAACCTGAGAAAATATTACAATATTGAAGATCAAGTTCTATTTGAAGCAGAGGTCGAAAATAAAACTCAACCTTTTGAAAAGTCTTTAAAATTTCGCTTGCCTTTCGAGATTTTTATAAATGGTCACTTAATAACCATTTAGTTTAAAAAGAATTATTTTTGGTTTCTCTCAGTGAGAAACTTTTATTTTGATTTTTTTAGGTTTCGGTTAACCACTGACCACTTATCGCTGAGAGAAACAAATAAATCTCATATGGAGATTTTTATTTTGTTTTGTTGATTTAAAAGCTCTGCTTTTGAATTTCCAAAGTTTAAAGTTTAGTGGAAGTGCTGATCGTAATTGACTCTTTTTGGTCTGTGAGCTGACACGCGTCTAAGAGGGTTGTGGTCAAAATCTTGCACCTTAAAATCACGCTAGTGGCGCTGCAACGTCACCGACGATGACGGACGAAATAACGACAACGACGACTGCACGATGATGATAGTGACGATTTCTTGGCGTCATCTTGCCGATTGCGTTTACATGTAAATAGTTTTGTGTATTGTTGGCTCATGGCATACGCCTTGCGATGGCCGTTTACAAGTTGTTTTTTCATTTGGAGCCATGGTGTTAATATCTTCTCGCCGTATGCTTTTAGGTACACGTACACGAGGTTTTCGCGCTTATGATTATAATTTCATCTCGTTATGCTATTGTTTGAAAAATAAGCTTAAAGAGATCTTTTAAGGTTAGTCAACAGTTTTCTTGAACGATTGTACGTTGGCTGGCAAACGGGTTCTCATCTGGATTTGTATTTCTTCTTTGGGGCCTCTATGCCACTCACACAACTCCGTTGACCCACTTAGTGTATGTATGTTCAGTAGGCAGTAAGGTGTCAATTGTCATTGTTAACTACTTTCTTTTTTGCCAGTCAGGCACCGTTGTCAGCAGCTTGAAAAATGTAGCTAAAATTAAACTCTAATTGCTATAATAGTCATAGAAGCGAGACCACAGCGAGACGATGATAAACGTGAACAATGACAAAAATCCGTGTAAATGTCACGGCGTGACTATAGCGAGATTATTGCGAGAAATCCACGATGCAGGTAGCCGTGTAAATGAAACATAAAACCACCATTGGAATTTTTAGCTACTGTTTTAGCTTATTGTAACCTATTTGAAAATTAATTTTGAAAAAAATAGTTTTGGCGAGACTAAAGCGAGACCAAAGCGAGGTGATGGAAAAACATTATAAATCACAAAAACCACGTGGAAATATCACGGCGAGACCAAAGACCATAGCAAGAAAACCACGACACAGATAGCCATGTAAACGGGCATGGCGAGACAAAAGCGAGATAAACACAATGACCATGAAAGATAAAAAATTTTTAGCTACGTTTTTAGCTTATTGTAACCTTTTTGAAATAATAATTTTGAGAAAAAAGTTTTGGCGAGACTATAGCGAGACCAAAGCGAGATGATGGCAAAACATTCTAAATGCCAAAACTACGTGTAAATATCACGGCGAAACCAAACCGAGATCAAAGCGAGAAAACCACGCACAGATAGCCGTATAAACGGGCACGGCGAGACAAAAGCGAGATTAATACAATGACCACAATGGCACTGAAAGCCTCGTTTAGACAGTATCAGCGGCGTCGTTATCGTAATACCTCTTCTTTTATAAATGTTGATGACGATTTGAGTCTACTGAGATCTGAACTATCTAAAATATTTCAAACAACACAGATTTTATATCTACTTTTTCTTAAAGAGAAAAGACCATTTTTGATTTATTTTCCATGGAAACAGTTTTAGGTTGATTGTTTCCCTTTATATTTTAGAAAAAAAGTCAACAGATAAGAGTTATTCTGGAAGTTAAATGACAAATCTCACCAAAAGACCTAAAAAAATAATTTTTAAAAATAAATCACAGACCGAGACCAAAATGAAATTTGAGGAATTAAATATCTCTCAGTGAGAAACCAATTGAAAATAAAGGTCAACTATTATTTTCGATCTCTGATTTGAAGTATGGAGGCAGTATGTGATATGCACTGTGCCTCACTTGTTTGAGGCCACTATTATCGCTATCGTTTTTTCTCGATAATATTTTTCTTGGAAATGCTTGTAACCTGTGAGGAGGTATTCATATTATCCAATTAAAAAGAATAACATTGAAAAATGTTATATGAATGAACTGCAGAAAATAGTATAAAAATTGCGTCACTTGATGGAGGACAATCAAAGAATCTTTTGAAAAATTAATAAAAATACCCAATTGTAATTGTTTTTTTTTTCATTATGTTTGTTGTCAATAAATAATAAATAATGAGTATGCCCATTATTTTTTGTAACTAAGACTTTTATACGGTTAATAAATCGCATACAGCTTAGTTCAAGCTAAAGCTGGCTGGCATCTCAAAAAGCTTCTATTTACTATGGCGTCCTTATCTTCAAACTATCTACCAGCAGCGGCGCATACAGCTTCACTCTTTGGGGGGTTCATGGATGCCAACAAAACATTACCCAAGTCAGTATTTATTAAAGGAGTTTTTTCTTTTTCGATTTTGGGCTTTCAATTCAATTCAATTCAATTTATTATTATAAGAAACAAAAATGGTACATTAAGATTAATATCTTTTATAGTACTTATAGATATATAAACATTAGCAAATAAAATATTACTAAAAATTAAAAACAAATTCAAAAAAGAAGAGAAAACTTAAAAATTAAATAACAATATTGAGCAAAAGAAAAAAAGATGAGAAAGGATAAGTCAAGAAAAAAAAGATCAAAGAAAGAATAAGAGGTTATAGGAGTGAGAAATGTAAGAGGATAGCACTTTTGAACTGATTATTGTTCAAGATTGATCTAATATTTAACGGTAATGAGTTCCACAATTTAATTGCATATAGGTATAAAGAAGAGGCGTGATGAGTTCAAATATCGATATCGAGCTGTAATGAGGGAAAAAGTTCTTACCGAACGTGGAAAATTAAGTTTGTCGTATAAATACACGGGAGTCTTATTTATTATAATACATATTATGTAAGAAAATGCAGTTTCTTGCATCTATGTATTTTTGTTGCAATTAAGTTCTGCTGGTCCCAAAAATGTTAGGTATCAATTCTTTTTTTAGATTTTAAAGTGTTTGGGGTCGACATTTTTGCAACGTCAAAATTCATTTTGCAAAATTTTACTTTTGAAATTCCGCTTCAAAAAATTTTGATTTTCCAAATTCTGTTTACAAAATTCTGACAATAATAAAAAGAAGCTTTGGAAAACATATAAAGGGCGTTCTTATTTCTTCTTTTTTTCAATTACCTGTTCCTCGTCTCAAAATTAAAATATGAAATAATTTTATTTGTTAACCGAGTTGGTAAACTATTTATTTACATTTACAAATATGAATTATTTAAGAAAAAACTGGATAAACAGGATTTTATCTATATCTATATCTATACTATATTATAAAGATGAAACATTTATTTGTTTGTTTGTTTGTTTGTACCTATGTAGGGGGTAATCTCTGGAAATATTCAAAAGCTCCTTAAAATTCTTTAATAAATGGAAAAATATAATGTCCCTGGGCCTTACCAATAATCAAACACTAATGTCGACTATTAACTAACTGAGAGGTTAAAATGAAATGTGGTGCTTAAACAGAATGCTACCAATAAACAATTTTACCCTTTTGCTAACAAAATCCTCAGACTTCCCTTGAATCTACTACAATTTGCATAAAATTCCATCAAACAAAACCGCACACTACAATAACACAGGTAAATACGTAGAAGAAGAAATACACGAACACGCATGCATTGAATCAGGGTCGGCGTGCAATTACACAGTCGTATGATGGGGCGCCTAAGGAAAGAAAAGATTTCAAAAAAAGAAAACCAAAAAATCATTGAAATGTTTTCGTCATTTTGCCGCGCTATAAGAAAGTGTAGAGATTTAAAATCGTTAAAATAGTAAAAAAAAAAGATTTTCAAACATACAGAGTGAATACTTGCAATACTTTATTATACAAACATTTATAACACTACATGCGGTGCTGCGTTAAATAATGTAAAAACACATATACATATAATACGGAGTGAACAATTTTTTTCATTTCACAGTAAGTTTTATAATATTCTACATAAAGTTATGTTGAGTGATGTTTTAAATACATTATCGTAGAATATTTTTAAACTGACATAAAACTTCTTGAGGAAGATAAAAAACTGACATGATAAATAGAGCCAACAGCAGAAAGACGTTTAAGAATATTTTATTCAATACGTTGAAATTAACTCTGTACTACAGGCGCTAAACGGTCTTAAGCGCCTTGCCATCACCAAGAAAAATTAATCCGTCCCGGCTGGACGAGAATTTCTCATTTGACAGGTGAATCTCAGCAAAATCGCTGGGTTGGAATATATTTTTATTTACAACTTAATATGCTCTTTTAAAAGCAAAATATCATGAAATATGGATTTTAAAGTATTCTTCGATAATTTGATAAACTAAAAACCATCACTTCACATTACTTTATGTAGAAATATTAGATAACACTTGTGAAATGTTTGTACACTTTTTGTTTTAGGTGTTTTTACAGGATTTAGCGTGGCACCGCATGTTATTTTGTATTTTATTCAATAAAGTATTTCAATTGTTCACTAAACTTATATTTTTACACTTTTTTATTTAGTTTAATAATCTTTTTCACTTGTTTTACGATTTGAAATCTTTCCTTTAGCCCGGCAAAATGACAGATGAATTTCAATTTGTTTTTTTTTTTTTAAGAGAGGAGATAAGTATTGCCGCATTCTTTTTTAACAGTAACTTTTTCAGTACCATAGTACGTTATTTGTTTGAAGAGTTTGGACGATTTCAATTTTGTTTTATGTATAAAGTTTATAAGCATTATACAAGGACATGCATATTTTGAATATACTTCATAATTTTTTGACATTTGTACATATTAGAACGAAATTTCTACGGAAACAAATTATTTTCTGTCGATATTTTTCACTGTGATACATATATAATTTCGCATATTTCATCAATGGGTATTTTCAGTCTAAATTTTACAATATCAAAAAATCAAAATGGTCGAAAGAGCATATCTTAAGTCGATCTCGTTTTGAGAATCAGACTAGTTTGGACTAGAATATTGTTTAGGGTTTATTTTAGGGATCAGTAATCGATACTGTTGTTTTCATACGTCTTTTGAGACATTTCACTCTTTTTTAATTCCAATGATACATTAAACGACCACCTTCCTGAATTGACAAACAATTTTCGAAAACATTTATGTATCACTGTGACAAGTAATCCGAAGAGTTACCTAACGTATGTTTACATTAGCCCTGTTTTTTTGTGCATTTTCATTTTCGCTTAGAAAAAAGTAGCATGTTAAATAAAACAACAATACGGAATTATACCAGTTTGTTGTTGTAATTTACTTGCTACTTTTTTCTAAGCGAAGATAAAAATGCACTAAAAACCAGGGCTATTGTGTTCGAAGAGCACTCCTTAATGAAATCATGAGATAAAAATACTCCGCAAACATCACTGGAAACATTCAAACCCTTGGAAGACTTTTGAATTGCAAACGGATTGAAAATGCAAGGAAACGACGCAATTGACATTAATTTCGAAGTGTGCTTGTTATATTTTTGACAAGACGTTTGAAAAAAAAATGGTAATTTTTAAAAAGCAAAATTAATCTGATTAACTTATTAAAATGTTTATTAAATAATTCATGTAAAATGAATGTAAAAAATTCAAACCAAATCAAAAAGTAGCATGTTATATAAAACAACAATTTGGTATAACTTCGTATTGCTGTTGCATTTAACATGCTACTTTTTTGTTAGCGAAGATAAAAATGCACTAAAAAAACAGGGCTATTATGTGTATGAACATTATTTATATACAAAAGTATCATAGTTTTTTTTTCTATTAACCCAAAATTAGGCGTTATGAAAACACTAATAAAATAACACAGTAATATTCGAGTAAATTTAAGTATTTATTTATACATAATACATATTATGAAATAGTACTACAGGCAACACTCGCACTGAAATGTCATTTCACATATTAAAGTTACGACTTTAAACATGGATTTCTGTGTATTAAATTTTGACCTTTTGCTAGTCTCTAGTCTGGCAGCTAAATTGATTATTGGTATGCGGTTTTTCTTAAATATGGAGATTTTTATTTAAGCTATAACTTAATTTGATTATTAGTAAGGCCCCCTGAGTAACAGGCTAAATTTTATTTGGATACAAATTAATTGCAACGTTAAAATCTAAATTTTTGTACTTTTTTTTGGGTATTTGTGAGTTTTTGATTTTTATATTTCAAAGTTTCTATTTGAGTTAGAAAGGTTATTTTAAGGGGAAGGCTTAGCGGTTAAAAAATTCAATTTGTAGGGATAAATGGGGTAAAAACAAAAATGGCATGAGATAACAAAAATTCTTTTTCTGTTTGATAGAGTTTACTAAGAGGATGTTGTCTTCATACAAAGGGTGAAATGGGGTAGAAATTAAAAATGAGTATATTATTTAAAAAAATTTATATTATACATATGTAGAGGATATCATTCGCTGGCGGGCCAGCTAGTTGTTTATAATTTTGAATTACAGAATTAAAAAAAAAAAATTTGAAAGCTTAATTTTAAGAGAAAGAACTGAAAAAAAGTAGATTTCTTAAAAACAAATATTCCTTAAAAAACAAAATTTCAAAGAGCTGAATTTTGAAAACAGAATTTATTTTAAATGTTGAGGTCGTGCCTCCTGTGCACCAAAAATATTTCGTATGGATTTTTTTGTGCACGCTAAAAGAGTAATCAGAAAATTGTACAAATCTCTCACATTTTTCGACGTTCGAAGACAGTTTTAAGCGACAATTTGCATTACTTTTTTCTTATTTGATGTTTCAAAATAATCAATAAAAAGTAAGAGGAGATAATTTTTTTCTTAATCGATCAAAAATTGATGTAGGTATGTTGTTGAAATTAGCTTTACTCTAATGATAGACAAAAATTCATAGCTTCCACAATTTGTTGTTTTTTTGTTCTTTATTAAAGCATGAAACGTAAACAGCACTGACCGCATGTCATCAAAAATTAATGTAGACCAAAGAAGGTCCTCGATTGTTCAAAACTGTGTTAAATATGTGTTAATTTAAGATTACCTTCTCCATGGATTTTAAGTGTATACAAAATAAATATTTTTGAAAAGGGGCAACATTCTTCCGTTAAATTTTTAAAGTTGGTCAAAAATATAAATGAATAATTGAAACTCATTGACAATTTAATTATTAATAAAATCAATATTATTGATTGTATTTATTCTTTGTTTTGCTTCCTTAAGTTCAAATAAAAATGCTATATTTTATTAATTATACCAATATATTGATGTTTTTACTTTTTAAAGTATTTTTTTTTTATCTAGTTTAGAAAAAACTCATACAATAATTTTTTTCTGATGGGTTATGAGAAAACACGTTTTTCTCATGATAACTTTAACATAAAATTCTTCGGCCTCGTCATTTTTGTTTATTCGTTTTTAGTTAGGAGGGGTGATAATACGGCAAGCCGCATCATCTCACTCGGATCACCGTGGATCCATTGCGGTCACCAGGGTGTGGGAAGGTATGTGAGGGTAAGGAAAGGGAGGAGATTATGGAGGTGTTTAGATGCGGGGGGCCTCCTTGAACCATCCTGAATTCTGGATGAATTTTAGGATGTTCTTAAGTGGCAAGACAGAGATGTCACCAAGTTCATCGAAGAAGTATTCTCCTAGGGCTGCTTTCCTGGTTTAAGTTAGGCTGGGACATTCACAGAGGAAGTGAGGTGAGCCCTCTTCAGCCTCTTCGTCTTGACTCCCTCTACATAATTCCGATGGGCTGAGACCCATCCAGCTCATGTGGGTTCCCATTGAGTTGTGACCCGTTAGGACTCCAACCAGGAGTGACAATTGAGGCCTGCCTATCTTAAGTAAGTATTCAATTTTTTTTTCCCAGAAATATTCGGCCATAGATTCCTTGAAACCCTACAAGTGTCAATTGATGACCATCGGACATCTGCAGCCTCAAGGAACCTCTGGTGAATTTTACTTTTCTCTTGTTCCAGTGGCATAAGCACCGAGAATTCAGTTTGGCTCGGATCAAGAGACAATCTGTTTTTGGCCAGCTCATCCGCCATTTCATTCCCATACATATCATAATGTCCTGGGATCCATCTAAGGGTAACTGTGTTCGTTGCACTTAGTTAAGTTAACATATACCGGCAACGTTTTATCAGCTTTGACTTTATAGTGATTGAGGAAATGGCTTTGATTGCCGCCTGGCTGTCTACAAAGATGTCAATATTTTTGTTTATTACTTCGCGTGAGGAGAGAAATTTTGCGGCTTCACAAACTGCAAGTACTTACGCCTGGAATACGCTGCAAAAATCTGGAAGCTTTATAGATCTACTAATAGGTGGGTTATCTGAGGTTTTCATTTATGACCCGGTTTTCATTCCAAAGTTCCCTGATATGGCAACTGGGTTGAAATCAATGTGCGGTGTAACGTAGTCTGTTTGAATGTCTGGTCTGTGTCAGTGAACTTCACTATAGTTCTATGACCGTGGCCCCTTTTCCAATTATTACACTGCTGAAGCCTTCAAGCACTTTTGGCCGCTAGCTCTTTCGTAAACAGATCGAGCGGGGCTAGTGAAAGGAATGTTTCTAGGGCTGCCGTTGGTGTGGTTCGAATCGCACTGGTTTTGCCAATACATGCCAGTCTTTGAATTTTAGCCATGGTTTTTGATTGGTTTCCTTTTCCAAGGCTGGCCACCAATTAAATTGATATTGAATCAAAAAATAAAGCAATTCTGTTTACCAATGGGCGATTCCGCTGGAGACGATTTTCGGCATTAATTTTTAAAATACAATATATTTTACTTTTTTTGATAACAATGCATAGTAGAAGGACTCTATTTATCAACAAAAAAATTATTGTTCGCCCAATTTAAAGAAAATATTTTTTTTACGCTTCGCAAAACTACCATACGAAAGGTGTCGGTGCAAACTGCAATGATCATGACTGTTAAAAAAAGCACAAAATAGATAGTACCGACAGTTTGAGGTAATGATTCACTTGTAAGACTTGTGGTCACAAATGTTATTTATTCGTTTGTCCAAAAATATTGAAATATTTGTTATTACTTTTTTAGTATTATTTATCGCAAAAAGACATTGTAAGATTGTTGCAGCCGCGATAAAAAAGATATAAAAGTTTGTTTTTTTCACAAAAATAAGATGCTTTCGTTTTGAAACTTTGTGAAAGTAAGAAAAAAACAAAAAATAAATTAAATCAGTCGTATCAGGAGTAAATTATAAATTGAACTTTGAAAAAACATTGATTCAAATTGGTTGCACCCGCGATCGTGAAATTAGAATCGCGGGTGGAACTTACTGACAACTACCATTATTGAGTGATGTACTATATTTTATTTTAAAATTTGCCTTGAATTATAATTTTTGTTGTTCAAGGTTGATTTTTTTTAACATTTTAATATAATATTTTGTTCTTTTTTATAAAAATATAAGTTTAATGGCAGGAAAACAAGGAATTTCACAACCTGGCACGAAATCTATCAAAAAACATCTAATTGATACTTTTTCTGAACAGTAAATTGAAGAAGGGAAAGACGTGTTAGTTGATAAACGGGAACGATTGAGGTACAAAATGCATTAATTTTAGGTTGATGTTGTGCTGTTTAAAATCAACATGTAAGTAAATGTGGGTGTGTTTTCTTCTATCGTCTTATAATTTCGTCTTAGAGCATCCTTGCTCTTTATGTAGATGGTGTCCGAGAGATTTTTGTTGCGGTAAATTTGAGCGTTATAAGCTGAAACAAATTTGTATAATGCTTGGTGTTGGAAAGAATGACATCTTCTTGTTTTTTGATTAATTCTTAGGTAGCTGTAAGAAAAAAAAACCAAATTAATGATATTTGTTTAAGTTTTTTTTTTCTTTTCTTTTTCCTTATTTTTCCTGTAGGGTAGGCGAAGAATGCATCATGCACCGTCAGGAGGGCGTTACCCACACCTGGTGTGTCAGACTTCAACTGACTAAACTCCCCCTATACCTTTGGTCTCAGATTCAAAAGTACTTAAACTTTTGAAGCGTTTGCCTTTGTTAATACTCTCTCTTCAAAATGACTATCGGAGAGTCGGTTGAAGCGTGGCAAATTAAGCATCGTGGCATAGCTGAATAGCCTCTCGACACTAGCTGACGATGGCAATGGAGTATTATATTTTAAAAATACTTTTTTTACTACTGGGTATTCCTGAAGGATTTCTAGTTTTGTATTTTTGCTCTGCAAAAAACGTTTTATCTCAAGCTCTCTTTCCGCTTGGTTTAGGCTTGTCCTGAACTCTGGAATAACTTCAGTGATGTCACCAAAATCAAATTCATCTTCTGGGTATTGGTTACTGTCGTCTTCCAGGACTTCATTTGATTCAGATTCACTGACAGCAACCCGAAGAAAGGCTTCATATATTTGATTTTCTGCTGGAAGGCATGTAAGCCATCGGCCTTTAAAAAGGGGATGTGAAACTGGAGCGATTTCTGCATTTATACTGATAAAACTGATTAAATCTTTTTTCAAGGCTGGTAATTGAGTGGTTTACAAGTGGTTTGCAGAATTGCAAATTATCTCTTGTTTGTAATGCTGTGAGCTTTCGTCTGAGGCTAATTAGTGTGGGACTCAATATACCATAGTGGCAATTGTCTGCTTGTAGCTTGTCAATCGCTTCTGCCAGATCACTCGTACAGAGAAGATACTCTTCTAAGTATTGAAAATCTCGTCTATTAAAAGGATCTCTAAGAGAGATTCCAACGCCAATTGTTGGTTGTAACAACTTTTCTTTCAGTGAAACTAGCTGCTTGGCAGAGTCAAAAAAAGAGTTCCACCTCGTTACCACTGGTCTTTTCAGGGCAACCCCCAAGTTCTTTTTTAAAGCTTCGTTCAGTTTTGGTGACCGCAACATTTTCCATAAAGCATTACACTTTCCTAAAACAGTATGGTGAATGGAGTTGAGTGTTTCGGAACGTGCAATAGCTTTTGTTGCGTCAGTTGTTGCAATTAAATTTAAGGTATGGCTTGCACATCTCAAATGTCTAGGTAGAATTTTAGCGCACTCATCTGTGAAGTTTGTGTCTTGATCTATTTCCTGTACATTGACAGACTCTTCTTCTGTGATGATGGGATCAAGGTCATCATGATCATCAGAATCTAAAACATCACCTTAAACAAAATACCGAAAATATTCAATCTACATATTAAAAAAAAAATAAAAACAAAACAGAACAGAACTTCTAATTACAAAAAACAGTACTATCTACTATAATTACACTGTACAACACAAATATTGTCACAAAAACCACACTGAATATTTCGTAAAATACAAGCAAACAAACTGTTTTTGGCTTTGTTTGGGGTTATGTCAGACATCAAAATATTTGTTTCCAAAAAACCAAATATCTCAAAGTACGTATTAGCCTACAAGGCTTTAAAATTATCTTTGAATATTTTGAATATTCTATTTCATTTCAAGAAACTGCACCTTACATAAATTCATTATTTGTACATTATTCTCATATTTTCTACTACAACGCAAATCTTATAAAAGATGACTATTAATTGAGGCAGTGAGAGCCATGGTGGCCTTACTGCATTTTTCATTATTTTCAGTAGAGCAAAAACAAGGAGCAGATTATTTTTAAACACTTGTAGTCTTTAAAAATTTGAACATAATTTTTATTTTTATTTGCAATATGAATGATAAAAAATAAGAAGTTTTAGATTTTGTATTGATGATTCTTCAAAATACCGTTATAACTTATCTACTACTCTAATTTTTTAATTTTTTTGTGGGTGGTCTCAAATGCAAAAAGTCCTATAAGTTTAGCATGGAGCTATCAATTAAAAACTTTAAATGCATAATTATTTTTTAATACCTCATCATCATCGTGTCCTGTAACCCCGGCTGGGGCATAGGGCGTCAACAAAACGTCTCCATCCTTCACGGTCTGCTGCAAGGTACTTTAGCTGTGGCCACGTCTTTCTCTGGGATTCTGCTTCCGTTAAGTCAGTTGATTTCCATGTTGTTCTTGGTCTTCCAACCCGCCGTGCACCCTGAGGATTCCATTCAAAGGACTGCTTTGCAATTTCATCGTTTGGTTTCCTCAGTGTGTGACCAATCCAACGCCATTTACGCTTTCTTATGTCGACGTCTAGCCGCTCTTGACTTGTCCTGCGCCACAATTCCTCATTTGATATTATTTGTGGCCAGCGAATTTTTAGGATGTGGCGAAGACAGCGATTCACAAAAGCCTGCATTTTCTTCGAAATAGTAGACGTAACTTTCCAGGTTTCACAAGCATATAACAGAACGGATTTGACATTGGATTCGAAGAATCTCAACTTAGTGCGTAAGGAGATTTGACTGGATTTCCAAATTGGGGACAGGGTACCGAAGGCAGCACGAGCTTTATTCATTCTACTTTTAACGTCCAGATCCGTACCACCGTTTGCAGAAACAATACTACCAAGGTAGTTGAACTGTTCCACTTCTTCAACTGGCGCCTCCTGTAGAATAATACGCTGCTGTGTGGAGCGGCCTGTGAGCATTATTTTTGTCTTTTTGCTGTTTATTCTTAGACCACTCGACTCTCCCTTCACTTGCAGCGTTTGGCACATCCCGTTCAGCCCACTGATGTTATTTACCAGTAGACATATGTCATCGGCATAGTCTTAATGACTGAGCCTTTCGAACGGTCTCCATTGAATGCCCTGTCGCTCAGCTGTACCAACACTGGCCGTCAATACGTCGTCCATCGCCAGCAAGAAGAGAATTGGCGATAGAACATCCCCTTGTCTCACACCCTGTTGCACTACGAAGGAGTCGGATAGCTGCCCATTGTGCGAAACAAAACACCTTGCGTTATTGTAGGACTCTTTAATAATGGCAACAATTTTTGGTGGAATTCCTCTACCAAGCAACGATCTCCATATACATTCTCGGTTAACTCGATCAAAGGCCTTCTCAAAATTCACGAACATGAGGTAAGGCGGTGATTGAAATTCCATCGACTGCTCCAGGACGATACGCAGGGTGTTGATATGGTCGACACACGATCGACCACTGAGCAAGCCAGCTTGATGCCTCTTGAGTGTAGACTCGATTCTATCCTTTATTCGCTCGAGAATGATGGTTGCCATTAGTTTTGGGAAAACGGACAAAACGGTGATACCACGCCAATTATTGCAATTCTTTAAGTCACCTTTCTTTGGCAACTTCACAATCACACCATCCTTCCAATCCCTGGGATAGCATTCGTTTTCCCAAATGCTTTGTATCAACGGATGTAAAATACTAGCCGCTGTTACGGGATCGGCTTTCAGGAATTCAGCTGGTATTCCGTCCAGTCCAGCTACCTTGTTGTTTTTGAGGAGATTTATTGATGTAAGGATTTCTGATTCTGACGGGGGTTCGATGTCAATACCCCTATAGGACCTGCGCATCTCGTTTAGTTGGGGCACTTCAGCAATCTGCTCAACTGAATCCTCATTTAGCAGGGCACAAAAATGGTCCTTCCTTCTACGAAGCTGATCCTCAATTGATACCAAAAGTGTGCCATCCACATCCATTACAGGATGATTCATGATGCTTTTTTTCCCGATCACATCTTTGGCTATTTGGTACAATTCCCCGATATCTCCTCTTCTGGCAGCGCTTTCCGCATTATCTGCGAGCCCATCTAACCTCACCCTCTTGTCACGTCTCACACAACGATAGACCATCTTATGTGCAATGCGGTACTCTCTTCGCAAGTCAGCCTTTCGTTGAATATCTGCTTCGGCATTTATTTGGATTTTCAACGATTTGCGAAGTTCGATCTTATCCCAGGTGTCTTGGGATATCCAAGAGTCTCTACGTCTCGTTTGCTTGGGTACAGTTTCGGATCCAGCCTCCATAAAACACTTTTAATTTCACCCCACATCTCATCAATTGTTGAATGCTGGATTCCATTTAATGACGAGGCTCTGTCGTTAAGGGTGGTGACATAGTTTCGACATATGTTGGGGTCATTCAAAGCATTAGTAATGAATTTTGAGCTCCTTGCTGCATCCTGCGCTGGTTTTTGTACGGCAGCGGTTCGTAATTTGAGACTCATCAGAACCAAATGGTGGTCGCTTCCCACATCGGCATTTCTTATACTCCGGACATCACACATAGACTTCCTCCATCGTTGCTGAATCATGATATGATCAATTTGGTTTTCGGTTTGACCATCTGGATGCACCCAGGTAATTTTGTTGCACGTCTTATGCTTAAATACAGTCCCACCTATCACAAGACGATTCGCGTTACAAAAATCGACAAGCAAGTCACCATTTTCATTCCGTGACCCCAAGCCATTTCTTCCCATCACGCGTTCCAGTCCGTAATTGTCTGAACCGACTTGGGCATTAAGGTCTCCCATAACGACTATGATGTCAGCTCTCGGAACACTACTGTAAACCGAGTTTAGATGAGTGTAGAACGCGGTTTTGTCTTCCTCTGTCGCTTCATTTGTGGGGGCGTAGCACTGAATTATTGTGACGTTACGAATTTTTGAACGAAACCTTGCTGTCATTAATCTCGCAGAAATGGGCGCCCAGGAGATCAAACTACGCCTCGCTTCTTCGTTCAACATAATTCCGACACCATGCAGTCTTTGGCCACCCTCTCTTTCATCTTCCCCGGAATACAGCATTCTCGTCTGTCCAGTATCTGATCTGTATTCAGCTCTTCCTCTCCACTTAGTTTCGCTTATGCCCAGGATACTGATCTTTAGGCGAAGCATTTCACGCTCAACCTGCTCGTATCTACCATCGCTGTACAAGGATCGAACGTTCCATGCTCCGATTTTCGTACGTATGCGGTAGCCAAAAGTAACATTTGCTCTTCTTGAAAGACTTCTTCTATTTATCAACGATTCATTTATTATTATGGCGTCTTCATTGACGCTCGTACATGAAAGATGCCGCACCCCCAAATCCGATGTGCGGTTTACTGCAACCGAAGCTGCAGAAGGATTTTCCATAAAAAGATTACCTCTTACCTCATTTCCATTTGTTGTCATAGTTCATGTATTTGCATATATCCTTCCACCATGGTGTTTTCCGAGATATGATTAATAACATGCATAAGCTCAGATTTGACAGGCACACCCGCCTTTTGTATGGCCAAACACATAACTGCTCGAGGCCGCCCACAATGGGAAAACAGATGCCTTTTGTAGCCGCCCAATATGGGTTACAGACGCTACCTGCTGCTGCCGTTGGCCTTTTACGAAAAAAAGCTCCTCCGCCACCAGACTATCATGCCGTTGACCGCTGTCTGCAGTTCATCCGTCTTAAGGGGGCTTTTAACCATCCCGAGGACAAGTTTGTGCCCTAACCAGCATTGCTGGGTTGCCTGCTTATCCCGGCATCCATTCGGTCCCCCTGCACGTTAGCGTTACCCGCCCTCTACCACGCGGAGGTGTGCATAGGGATTTTCCTATCATTGAGCCTAGGGCCATATGGCGTCCTAGCACTCTCAAGTACTTTTAGAGGGCAAATTTTAATACCTACTGATAAAATTTGTGTAGTAAACTCAATTTCGATAGAATTGCAGTTAGGCCACTATGGCTCTCACTGTCTCAATTGACTAAATGAAAAGAAAACGTTTGTTTAAGAAAAAGCGGAGGGTTAAAGATCCCTTTTGTAATTTTTCATGAATACATATTCGGAAAAAACAAGTGTATTAGCGGAAAATTTACAATATACAATATGAAAGAAAATTTAACTTCCTACAAAAAATTTTATTAATATTATCGGTAGGAGCAAGGTTTAGAAAGATACGGGGAGCAGAAATTTCAAACATTTGATTAATAATGTTATTGTTTTACATAAGCAACATTTTTTGATCAATAACCCATTAATAATAGACAAATGAGTATACATGATTCATGGTCATTCATCATGAGATCAAGTTGGGGTGGAATGAAGGTGGTTAGGTCTGAGTTGTCCTATTTATTTTTTTTTTCATACAGTGTTTATATTCGTATGAGAAACACAGTTTCTTCAAAGGTAAGAAGTTCACAGGAAAGTTATACTTTTTGAAATAATTTTAGGACTTCAATACTTTATGAAAAATTCTCGTAACTAGACGCACTTGATAGCTAAACTAAATAGTTGCATTGAACTCGAGCTTATCTGACACGAGAGAAAAAAAAATATAGAGGAATAATTTTAATTGAATTTTAAAGAGAAAAGTGAGTTCATACCAACATTCTTTAACAGATACATAATTTTTTATTTTCTTGAGAAAAATAATTTCGCTGTACATTGCTATAACATATAGGGAGGAAAAGATAAACCTGATATATCAATATTGAAGCCGGATTTGATTTACGTTAGGACATTCAAAATCTTTGGGAAAATATTTCTTGGCCCTGACACCTGTGACAAATAAGTAACATTTTTTTATTTTTATTTTTATTATTTTTGTGCACAAGAAGTGCTTACTGAAAACATTTATGTATGAAAATAATTTTTCTATATTCTACAAAATTCTGTACTTAAAACAATTAATTCAACTGACAACTTGCCTATTAACAACCACAAAAAAACACTGATTACGATACTCAGGACACAGGACTGTAAATTTATATGATACTCACTGAAAAAAAAATTCTCCGAAATACCAAAATCCTTAAATGCTGTAATAAAATTGGATCCATTGTCTGTAACTGTTGCTCTTATTTTATCAGGCGTTAAACCGAAAGATAAATGAACATCTGAGAGATTATTAGCGATGGCTTCATTTGAGTGAGTTCCACGAAATCTTCTGCAAGCAATGGCAGCAGATTTTCTTGAAAAAGTTGTTGAATCAATCTTCGAAAATATATTGATAAGATAATATTAATTCCTGTTTTAAGATAAGTAGCTTCAAATGGTTAACATGATTTTTTTAATGCTTATTATTTATTTAAGGCCTTGAACGTTAACACTTTAAATATTTTAAAGAAACAATTATTCTTTTGAAAACTGAGTTAAAGTGACATTTTGTAATCCTATAAATCAATTTAAATGAGCTTTTGGAAACAAAATTTGATTGAAAAAGATTGAGCCGTTAAAGAGAAAATAGAAAACAAAAAAACCGTTATATGGCAGGTACCGTTAACAATAGTTTTTGAACATTTTTCTGATACCAAAAGGTACACTATATACAGGGTGTCCAGTAAATAATGGATAACCTTGGAATAGATTTTAATATTTTCCCAAAAAGTCTATTAAAATAATACAATAATCTTCCAATTTGGGTAGGATAATGATTTTCTCTTTTGATGTAAAAGAGGAGAGCAAGTACAAGAATTGAATTTGCTACAAATTTGTACCATTTTTTTCTAAGACTTATAATACTTAGGATATTGCGGAAAGCTTTTAGAACTCCTTTTCCAACATGGTGGTCAAATGATGGGGCTTTCAACACCTAGAATCGAGTTTTATTCTTCCACTCTGAACCCTCTTTTACATCAAATCATTATCCTACCCACATTGTAAAATTTTAATAGACTTTTTGGGAAAATGTTAAAATGTACTTCTTTTGATTATTGACAAATTTTCTTGGTTATTTTTCTATACACAAGCATGTGTTAAACACCATTTTGGAAAGTTCATTGTATAGACAACTTTTATAAGCAATTAGCCATTCATGTTCTCATATAATTTTTAGAAGACTGTCAAGCCGAAGGTGTGGGTTCGATTCCCAGCCGTGCCACCTAAAAACAGAAATGTTTTATTCGAGGTACTGCCTCTTGCGAGGAACTGACAAATCCTCCAAGAGTATACTTGTCATGAAAAAGTGCTTCTCATTTAGCCGTTCGGACTCGGCAAAAAACTGTAGGTCCCCTCCATTCCTGCCAACAAACTCGCACACAGGAATGGTTGTGAGTTGTAAGTCACTAGGCCCTGGTTCTCCCAATTTATTTATTTATTTATTATAATTTTTAGATATTAGAGGTGCTCAAACTTTTTTGAAAACAGATATTTAAATTAAATTTTTTTTTTTTTAATTATAATAGAAAAATGCAGTAACTAATATTAAATTTAACCACCTATCAATTAGAACAGTAGCACCCCCTCTTTTTCATTTGTTTAACCTATCACTTAGCTCCGGTAAATTTCCAAGTATTTGGAAAAAAGCATTTATTACACCAGTTTTTAAAAAGGGTAACAGATCTGATATATGCAATTACAGGCCAATCTCCAAGCTATCTTGCATTCCTAAGCTTTTTGAGCAAGTAATGTGCGATAGTTTGACATTCAACTGTAAGAATATAATTTGCAATCAACAACATTGATTCATGCAAAAGCGATCGACGATAACCAATTTACTTGCATTCTTGCACAAGTGTTCAACTGCGTTGGAACATGGTCAAGAACTCGACTGCATCTATACAGATTTTTCTAAGGCTTTCGATCAACTTTCACACGATATCATCACGTTTAAGTTAAAGGTGTTTGGCTTCCCTCCTAAACTCATCAATTGGGTTTCTTCTTATCTCCATAATAGATCCTATCAAGTTAGATTTAGGAGCTCTGTCTCCAACCCTTTCTTTGCCAAATCTGGAGTTCCCCAGGGTAGTCATTTGGGGCCCCTTCTTTTTATCTTAGCTATCAACGACGTATCCCTCTATATACGTTATAGTGAAATTCTAATTTTTGCGGATGATATGAAAATTTTCAAAAGCGTCAAATCTGTGAGTGATCGTTTACTTTTGCAAGAAGATATTAACAGTTTTGTTATTTGGTGTAGTAAAAACGGTTTAAATCTCAACCCTATTAAATGTCAGGCGATCATTTTTTCTAAAAAAAAAGGTCTTAGTTCATTTGATTATGAAATATCGCAGCACACATTGCGTCGTATTGATAGTTTCAAAGACCTAGGGGTTCATTTTACTTTTAATCTTGATTTTACGAAGCATATAAATTTAATAGTCAACAAGGCAAACTCTATGTTAGGGTTTGTTAAACGTTGGTCTAAGGAATTTCAGGATCCTTATGTTACCCTCGCTCTCTACAACAGTCTTGTTCGCCCTCATCTTGAATACGCATAACAGGTATGGACTCCTTTTTACGATGTCCATAAGAATAGACTAGAAGCAGTACAGCGTAATTTTATACGTTTCGCCTTGAAAGGACTACCGTGGTCCGATCCTTATAATCTTCCTCCTTACGAACACCGGATTAAGCTTCTTCAGATTCAAACTTTGGCACAAAGGAGAATTAATAATGATATTGTATTTATTCATCAACTTTTAACGGGCGTTATTGATGCACCTGATTTATTATCTTGTACTAGCCTTAACTACCGTGGTGGAGGTCACAACACTCGTAGTCTAGAACTAATGCATATATCTCAACACCGTAACAATTATGGAATGCATGAGCCTTTTACCCGTATGTGCATCATTCTGAATTTGAACTCTAATTTTTTTGATTTTAATATAAGTAAGAATAGACTCAAAGCTTCATTGAAGACCAGTGTACCACGCTCTTAAATGTTTGTAATTGTTAATTTTTTCAATGTCATTTTATTTGTTATTTTATAATTATTGTTTTTAATTTTATTTTGTAAAGTGTATGTTTTAAGTAGTTTGTTGCTTACTAACTACTAACATTACACTAAGTGATGAGCCTGATAAGCACTTAATTTGTGTTTGGCAATTCTTTGGTCGCAAGATGTTGCTTGTACTAAGCTCTCTTCGGCAAAGATCTGATAGTGTATAAAAAAAAAAAAAAAAACATTCCTCCCCTTAAACAATTGCACCGTAGTACTCGGACTGCCAGGAATGCATATCAGTTTACCCTTGAGCCCAATTTTGGACGTACTGTTACGTACAGAGATACGTTTCTTAGCCGAAGCACACGAATGTTGACTGCTTTACCCAGCTCTATTTTTCCCTCCCATTTTGATATGCAGTTTCAAAACCAATGTACATCGGCATCTCCTTTTAAATCCCTCCCTATTTTCCTAACGCTCGCACTGTGTTCAATCATCTTAAGGGTAGTCACACCCCTTTAAGTGCGCGCACAATTAAAAAACAATAAAAAAAACTTTTACTCTAGAATATTAAAAAAATATTAAAACTATAAAAATTGTTCATCCATGGTCGTACTGTTCACGTTTTTGAGGAATGTAGTACTTGCTAACAATTTTTGAAAAAAAAATCATAGCATAGTAAGCACTGGGAAAATATTTTGTGTTTATATTTTTTTGGAAAGGTCAGAAGGCCTATTGCAAGATTATCGATTATTTACAGGACATCCTGTATACAATATCACACATATTTTTTTTAAGAAAAATCGTTGGAGCTGTATTTGACATAAGTTACCTTTTTCTTAACGGTTGCAAGGCAAGTACCGATTTTTTTGGAGGAAAAAAAATCAGTTTTCCCTCTGGAGAGTTACAAAAAAAAACATAGGTTCAAAATTTGAAGAAAATCGCTTCAGTGGCTTAAACTGTAGGTTGAGGTACAGACAGACAGATAGACAGACAGACGGAAAGACAGACACAATTATGCCACCCACTTTTTTCGTGTTCTCTATCATCGTAATGTTATGTTTGATTGTTATCTCGTAAATTTTTTGTAAGTATCCAAAACTTGCCCTATATCGCAAGTAAAAATGTAATTTAACTTTGTCCCACGGATTCCTTATCAGTCCCCTGACAGGCAAAAATATCGTTAACTTTGAAAACTATCAAAGTTTTAGATTTAGCATCTTGAAGCATTAAGTTTGGCATCAATAAAATCATTTTTGTTTCTTACGTCCGTTTATCCCTATGCACACCTCCGCGTGGTAGAGGGCGGGTAACGCTAACGTGCAGGGGGACCGAATGGATGCCGGGATAAGCAGACAACCCAGCTATGCTGGTCAGGGCACAAACTTGTCCTCGGGATGGTTAAAAGCCCCCTTAAGGCGGATGAACTGCAGGTGGCGGTCAACGGCATGATAGTCTGGTGGCGGAGGAGCTTTTTTTGGTAAAAGGCCAACGGCAGCAGCAGGTAGCGTCTGTAACCCATATTGGGCGGCTACAAAAGGCGTCTGTTTTCCCATAGTGGGCGGCCTCGAGCAGTTATGTGTTTGACCATACAAAAGGCGGGTGTGCCTGTCAAATCTGAGCTTATGTATGTTATTAATCATATCTCGGAAAACACCATGGTGGAAGGATATATGCAAATACATGAATTATGACAACAAATGGAAATGAGTCCCCAAGAGGTAATCTTATTATAGAAAATCCTTCTGTAGCTTCGGCTGCAGTAAACCGCACATCGGATTTGGGGGTGCGGCATCCTTCATGTACGAGCGTCAATCAAGACGCCATAATAATAAATGAATCGTTGACAAATAGAAGAAGTCTTTCAAGAAGCGCAAATGTTACTTTTGGCTACCGCATACGTACGAAAATCGGAGCATGGAACGTTCGATCCTTGTACAGCGATGGTAGATACGAGCAGGTTGAGCGTGAAATGCTTCGCCTAAAGATCAGTATCCTGGGCATAAGCGAAACTAAGTGGAGAGGAAGAGCTGAATACAGATCAGACACTGGACAGACGAGAATGCTGTATTCCGGCGAAGATGAAAGAGAGGGTGGCCAAAGACTGCATGGTGTCGGAATTATGTTGAACGAAGAAGCGAGGCGTTGTTTGATCTCATGGGCGCCCATTTCTGCGAGATTAATGACAGCAAGGTTTCGTTCAAAAATTCGTAACGTCACAATTATTCAGTGCTACGCCCCCACAAATGAAGCGACCGAGGAAGACAAAACCGCGTTCTACACTCATCTTAACTCGGTTTACAGTAGTGTTCCGAGAGCCGACATCATAGTCGTTATGGGAGACCTTAATGCCCAAGTCGGTTCAGACAATTACGGACTGGAACGCGTGATGGGAAGAAATGGCGTGGGGTCACGGAATGAAAATGGTGACTTGCTTGTCGACTTTTGTAACGCGAATCGTCTTGTGATAGGTGGGACTGTATTTAAGCATAAGACGTGCAACAAAATTACCTGGGTGCATCCGGATGGTCAAACCGAAAACCAAATTGATCATATCATGATTCAGCAGCGATGGAGGAAGTCTATGTGTGATGTCCGGAGTATAAGAAATGCCGATGTGGGAAGTGACCACCATTTGGTTCTGATGAGTCTCAAACTACGAACCGCTGCCGTACAAAAACCAGCGCAGGATGCAGCAAGGAGCACAAAATTCATTACTAATGCTTTAAATGACCCCAACATATGTCGAAACTATGTCACCACCCTTAACGACAGAGCCTCGTCATTAAATGGAATCCAGAATTCAACAATTGATGAGATGTGGGGTGAAATTAAAAGTGTTTTTATGGAGGCTGGATCCGAAACTGTACCCAAGCGAACGAGACGAAGAGACTCTTGGATATCCCAAGACACCTGGGATAAGATCGAACTTCGCAAATCGTTGAAAATCCAAATAAATGCCGAAGGTGATGTTCAACGAAAGGCTGACTTGCGAAGAGAGTACCGCATTGCACATAAGATGGTCTACCGCTGTGTGAGACGTGACAAGAGGGTGAAGTTGGATGGACTCGCAGATAATGCGGAAAGCGCTGCCAGAAGAGGAGATATCCGGGAATTGTACCAAATAGCCAAAGATGTTATCGGGAAAAAAAGCAACACCAATCATCCTGTAATGGATGTGGATGGCACACTTTTGGTATCAATTGAGGATCAGCTTCGTAGATGGAAGGACCATTTTTGTGCCCTGCTAAATGAGGATTCAGTTGAGCAGAGTGCTGAAGTGCCCCAACTAAACGAGATGCGCAGGTCCTATAGGGGTATTGACATCGAACCCCCGTCAGAATCGGAAATTCGTACATCAATAAATCTCCTCAAAAACAACAAGGCAGCTGGACTGGACGGAATACCAGCTGAATTCCTGAAAGCCGATCCCGTAGCAGCGGCTAGTATTTTACATCCGCTGATACAAAACATTTGGGAAAACGAAAGCTATCCCAGGGACTGGAAGGATGGTGTGATTGTTAAGTTGCCAAAGAAAGGTGACTTAAAGAATTGCAACAATTGGCGTGGTATCACCGTTTTGTCCGTTTTCCCAAAACTAATGGCAACAATCATACTCGAGCGAATAAAGGATAGAATCGAGTCTACACTCAAGAGGCATCAAGCTGGCTTCCGCAGTGGTCGATCGTGTGTCGACCATATCAACACCCTGCGTATCGTCCTCGAGCAGTCGATGGAATTTCAATCACCGCTTTACCTCATGTTCGTGGATTTTGAAAAGGCCTTTGATCGAGTTAACCGAGAATGTATATGGAGATCGTTGCTTGGTAGAGGAATTCCACCAAAAATTGTTGCCATTATTAAAGAGTCCTACAACAACGCGAGGTGTTTTGTTTTGCACAATGGGCAGCTATCCGACTCCTTCGTAGTGCAACAGGGTGTGAGACAAGGGGATGTTCTATCGCCAATTCTCTTCCTGCTGGCGATGGACGACGTATTGACGGCCAGTGTAGGTACAGCTGAGCGACAGGGCATTCAATGGAGACCGTTCGAAAGGCTCAGTCATTTAGACTATGCCGATGACATATGTCTACTGGCAAATAACATCAGTGGGCTGAACGGGATGTGCCAAACACTGCAAGTGAAGGGAGAGTCGAGTGGTCTAAGAATAAACAGCAAAAAGACAAAAATAATGCTCACAGGCCGCTCCACACAGCAGCGTATTATTCTACAGGAGACTCCAGTTGAAGTAGTCGAACAGTTCAACTACCTTGGCAGTATTGTCTCTGCAAACGGTGGTACGGATCTGGACGTTAAAAGTAGAATAAATAAAGCTCGTGCTGCCTTCGGTACTCTGTCCCCAATCTGGAAATCAAGTCAAATCTCCTTACGCACTAAGTTGAGATTCTTCGAATCCAATGTCAAATCCGTGCTGTTATATGCTTGTGAAACCTGGAAAGTCACGTCTATCATTTCGAAGAAATTGCAGGCTTTTGTGAATCGCTGTCTTCGCCACATCCTAAAGATTCGATGGCCACAAATAATATCAAATGAGGAATTGTGGCGCAGGACAAGTCAAGAGCGGCTGGACGTCGACATAAGAAAGCGTAAATGGCGTTGGATTGGTCACACACTGAGGAAACCAAACGATGAAATTGCAAAGCAGTCCTTTGAATGGAATCCTCAGGGTGCACGGCGGGTTGGAAGACCAAGAACAACATGGAAATCAACTGTCTTAGCGGAAGCAGAATCCCAGAGAAAGACGTGGCCACAGCTAAAGTACCTTGCAGCAGACCGTGAAGGATGGAGACGTTTTGTTGACGCCCTATGCCCCAGCCGGGGTTACAGGACACGATGATGACGTCCGTTTATTATTTCATTTGTTAATAAGGCATTTGAACGAGAGGTAATGGGTTGTCCGTTCAGATTCTGAGCCCCCTGAAGAGTATTTACAGGAAATATTTATATGCAAGCAGGCATATGAGCCGTCTATTTTGAAAGTGGTCTAAGTCCACTTATTTCTAATTCGAGATATTTAAAGGTTTTGCGTTTGACTTGATTGAAAAATATGGGAAAGAGTTAAAATAAAAGTAAAGTAATTTTTTTCATCTAAATATATTTAATTTACTTACCCAATAAGAAAAAAAAAATACTGTTAAACAAAAACAATTTTTTTACAGTTGTAAATGGACTCAAAAAATTTCCAAAATAAATGCAATCGTTTTTGATTTATTCAAATTGTATCAAGTCCTCTATAAAATTAAAAAAAAAAACTAAAAAAAAACGAAAGAGTTGAGTTTTATAGATAATAAGCAGAAATTGTATACATAAGCAAAATATATACATAATATACTGCTGGACAAAATTAGAGGAACGTAGACAAAAAGTGAAAAAGTTGGTTTATTTTCATTTTATCTTTATTTATTTAATAAAGATTTATGTCTTGATGAATAAAGAATCGTTTCAAATGGTTAAAATTATTCTGCTCCTTGTCCTCCTTAAAAAAACACAAGAATCAAAAAGAGGTATTTTGTTGAGAAAATGGATTTAAACAATTTCAAGTATTCCTCTAAAGCTCAGTAGAAATGAGGATGGTTTAGTACTTGGTATTCCCTCTCTTCTTGCTCTAAGGATAAAAGTAAGCCTCTTTGGTATATTTCTAATAACATTTTCGATGTTTTCCGTTGTTATTTGGCTCCATGCTTGAAGCAATGCACTTTTCAGCTCCCCTAAAGTTCATGGACTTGGAGTTTTCTTTTCTTTGTACCTAGCATGTCCTAAACATGTCCAATTGAATCTGGATCAGGAGAACATGCTGGGCCAGTCAAGGGTGTTCATGTGGGCCTTTTGAAGATACTCCGAAACTCTGCTCGCAGTTTAGGGACGAGAGTTATCGTGCATTAAGATGAAATTTTTGCTGATTCTTTGGGCAAATTGTTAATTGTACAACAATTGGTTCCAAAATATCCCTAACATACCTGCCTTTCTGCTGTCAAGGACCCATTTTCAATCAAATATAACTCCATGCGGGTTGCCAAACATATGTCACCCCAGATCATTTTGCTCTTTATCGCTTCACGTTTCAAAAAATAATGGATTGTGGTACATTTAATGTTAAGGCCAATTTACGCTACGAATTTTTATTTTTGATCAAAAACATAGTGAGTCTGGAACTCTTACTTAAACTAAACACTTTTTCCATAAGCAATGTTCCAGCAACACTTTTTTATTCGAAAAATAAGAAAAAAAAACAGGAAGAACAGAAAAGAATAGAATAGGAATGGTAAGATGGTGATTATGGTAAGTAAGTCCATTTTATTTTCATATTTTACTTTAGGAATGGGTTGAAATTGTTCGCTTCTTAATATTTGATCAATTTTAAAATTATTAAATGGGACTTAAACCATTTTCAAAATAAATCTTTTGTCGTTTTATTAACTGACCATTTTTTGACTCACATAATCTAAGTGATTTCAAATAACTAAAACCAAGGCGTTTTTTCTTAAAAATAACAGATTACGTTGTTTTCAGATGACTTAATCAATTATCTCATTTTTTTTGGAAAATGGACTTAGACCACTTTCAAAATAAACGGCTCATATGTTTAAGCATTTTAATATGAGTATAAACTTAGTGAAACCTTAATTATTATTTTTTTTTTATTTTCGTACAATCCGTTTACTATTAAATCACTCAGTCCCCTGCACTTAAATAACAGATTTTATCTCTAGAGGCCTCAGAAATGTTCGGTAAATGCTGCTTTTCTTTTAAAATACTTGTAAAATAAAAAGATATTTAAAGATAAGTTAAACAAGGGGGTCATTCCCTAATTTTTAAAACGATAATCGTCAAAACGATTATCTTTAACGATATCGTCTTTAATTTGCTTCACGTAACTCAATCACTATCGTCTCGTCCACAGTACACAAATCTAAGGTATAATGCTGCGCAGGTTGTCAGTCGGAAATATAAAATGGCTGTGAACGTGAGGAAAAAAACACACGTAAAAACAACAACAAATTAAAATTGAAATTGTCAGAAATAAAAAATGGCTGGGAACGTCATGACTAAATACACGTAAAAACAACAACAAATATTGACATTTGACACAAATTTTGATATATGCGCAGAAGAAACAAAAATCAAAACTCTTATGATATTACCTTTAATATTGTGTACTGTGCGTCTCGTCTATCTTTTATTTTTTTGAATGAATGAAATCAATTTGAAAATTTTATTTTGTTGTCAAAACAAAAATTGAAATTTTATTTGAAATGTCGTCATTTTAAAAATTTAATTGCAATATCGTCCGTTAAAGTTTGTGTTTGCGAATAAAATTGATTCTTTACGTTGCGCAACAATAAAGCAATAAGGCCTGAAAGCAGCCTACAAGTGGCCCTGTGTCGAAAACGAATATGCAATTACAAAATATATCCGATCGAATTGAAGCATGATTTTGCAGAAAGACAATGCCTTTATAGACAGAGAGCTAGCGACCGATTTACTCACCACATTTTAGCAAGGCTAAAACTTTGGTCATTGAAAGATTGAGGCCCGACAGTTATAAAAATGCCCGTCTTACACTCCGGTACCCTCCATGAGGCCTTAAGTTTAAGGCTTGAAGTTGTAAAAAAAAGTGCCCATTCGCCTCATTTTAGCAAGGCTCATCTTTTAATATATCGTTCATTGATTCAATATATAGACGAAAATAACAATGTAAGACGTTTTAGTCCTCCATGACATGTTGTAAGACGCTCGTGTATATGTAAAATAAATGACCCCATTCACCTCATTTAAGCAAGGCTGGTATTTACACATAATTAAGATGACATAAAAATAAACACACATTTCAAGTGTAAGACGTTTTTTCTTTCAATAACCCTCCGTAAGACGCTGAAAGCTAAATTTCGTCAAGTCAAGATAGCCCAGTAAAAATAGATTTTTTCAAGGAAGAAATTTGTAAGAGGCAGATTTTTGGTATACACGTTGGGATTGGCGTTACTTATAACCTGTCAAAAGTCCTCAAACATCTAATGCCCGCTAGTCCCGTTAGGGGGGTCAAAGGTCACGAAAATGGGTTTTTGCTAAATATATCGAAAACGGTAAGTTTTAGAAGAAAAAATTGTTCTACAAACATGTAGCTGAGGTAATTTCCAACAAAAAACATATATAACAAATTTTTCTTAGCATTAACCGTTACAAAGTTACAGTACTTCAAAGATTCACAGTATTCCAAAAGAATGCTTTTTCTTCCACACCACCAGAATGGTCGAGCGCTTTGTGCGTTTTTTTTATTGTGGTATCCCCAGGAGGCCTATTCCACGATGTTTGCTTAGTGAAGGTATGTATTAAAATTCATTTTTCATTAAAAAGAATTTGAACTAAATTTATTTAATCGTCATTTAATATTTGGTGATCCGTCTTTCCTTGTGGCATTGAATGTATTTGTTTCATGTCATCATTCAATTCTTCTTCTTGTACATCAATTTTGATAGAGTTTGTACATGACTGTCCATGACATTGACCACAATCAAGAGAGCAATGTAGTCATGCTTTTCGACAACCACAACTTTTACGGCAGTTACAAAATATTGTACAAAGGAGTTCATCTGGAGCTGGTTGAAGCAAAGTTGTTATAGGGTCCAAAATATTATTAGTTAACGTCCAACCCCAGTCTTCTGGCTTCATACCTTTGTGCCCAAGCCAAGTTTGAACTTGAAGGTATACCGTATATATAAATGTTATTTAGCAGCACCAAAAGTTGGAGGAAGGGAAGATATTTGCACAGCTTTATTAAGCATTGTCAATCTGATAAATGTTGAATACCTAAGAGTATCGATGGAATCCACTTCTGCTGGTGCTTAGTTAAATGCAAGGAGTAGGTATATTTAAGCCATTTTCGGAAATAATATTTTGAGAATAATTGGGTTTGGCAAATATTTCTTCATATTTCATTAGATATTCACTTTTTTCAAATAGTTTGAAGAATTTTAGTTTAATGTATAAAGCCAAAGTTGAATCTTGTAAATGAATGCAAACATAGAATTTTCACTTGACATTTTAGGTATATGAGTAAGCTTTGCGACGAATATACCTTTGTTTCAGCTAAACCATTGCCAGGTTTTTTGAAATAAATTTTCTTGTCAGCTGTTTCGATAATCAAAACATCGGCATCGTCCAGCCTCGTAGAAATATTCGTTGCCTCAAATTTCTCCGAAATCATAGCAATTAGACTACTTTTGTTGTTTGCATTCACAAGAAATTGTTGTTGAGAAGGTGGAACCATAATTGATGCATCATATAAAATATCCACTGATAATGGAGCTGATCTACACCGACGCGACGACGCTGCTCAGTGATCCTTGTAACCATCGAAAACAACCATAACTTTTTTCCAGAACGTTTTTGAACATAACTAATGTAGAATTGGCTTGATGGTTAGTGCGTAGGACTGTCATGCCGAAGGTGTGGGTTCGATTCCCAGCCGTGCCACCTAAAAACAGAAATGTTTTATTCGAGGTACTGCCTCTTGCGAGGAACTGACAAATCCTCCAAGAGTAAACTTGTCATGAAAAAGTGCTTCTCATTTAGCCGTTCGGACTCGGCAAAAAACTGTAGGTCCCCTCCATTCCTGTCCAACAAACACGCACACAGGAATGGTTGTGAGTTGTAAGTCACTAGGCCCTGGTTCTCCTCGAGCTGTTGCGCCACCCAATTTATTTTATTTAATTAATGTAGAATTGCAAACCGGCTCCAAGCAAGACGATGCAGCAAAAAACCTCCATCTATGATCATCTATGATGTATGTATATCACATTGTTATAATCAATGTCATCTTCAACTGGCTGTAAAAAAACATGCAATGCATATTTCTTATATTATTTTAATGAAAAATTAATTTAAAAATACACATTCATTAATCAAACGTTGTGGAAAAAGCCTCCTGGGGATACCACAATAAATAAAATGCACGACTGGATCGCACGTACTTGCTCTTATGTTCAAGTTGTGTGGAACTTAAGAACTTTAAAAAATATTCAAGTAATTATAGAAAAATTATTAAAAAGCATTTAAATCGTTCTTTTAATTATTTAAACAGCCTGATAAATAACTTAGAACGCAAAAAAAGTATGCCATTTGATTACTTAAAAAATATCAATATATGCCGAAAAAAAATTTAAAATCGTTGGAGCCGTTTTTTTAAAAATTAATTTTTTATATATAAAATTTTTGTAACATTTAAAAAAAAAAAATTTGGTATGCCAATTTTGAGTATCTATTGATATACATTTAAAACTGAAATTTCAAAACAATTCATCAACCCGTTTTTGAAATATTGAATTTTCAAAAAAAAATTTTGAATCTTTTTTTAAAAATCCAAAATTTATTTTTTTCAAAAATTTTGGTATGCAGTATTATTTATATTCTAACAAAGCTTTTGTGAAAAAAAATGTATTGAAATCGGATGAGCAGTTAATGAGAAAACCAAAAATCAAAAAAACCGTTATATGACAGGTACCGTTAATAAATGTTTTTGGTGAATTTTTTTCTTACTAGAAGGTTATTGTTTCTACACTAATACACTGATTTTTTTTTATCAAAATCATTGGAGCCGTTTTTGAGATAAATAAGCTTTTCCTTAACGGTTGTATGGCAAGTACCGTTATTTTTTGAGCTAAAAAAAAAATTTCAATTTCCCCTCTGGAGAGTTACAAAAAAACCTTAAGTTCAAAATTTGAAGAGAATCGCTTCAGTGGTTTAGGCTGTAGGTTGAGGTACGGACAGACAGACAGACAGACAGACAGACAGAATTGTGCCACCCACTTTTTTCGTGTTCTCTATCATCGTAATGTCATGTTTGATTGTTATCTCGAAATTTTTGTTTGCACGAATCCAAAACTTGCCCTATAGTACCTACATATATCGCAAGTAAAAAACGCACAAAGCGCTCGACCATTCTGGTGGTGTGGAAGAAAAAGCTTACTTTTGGAATACTGTGAATCTTTGAAGTACTGTAACTTTGTAACGGTTAATGCTAAGAAAAATTTGTTATATATGTTTTTTGTTGGAAATTACCTCAGCTACATGTTTGTAGAACAATTCTTCTAAAACTTACCGTTTTCGATATATTTAGCAAAAACCCATTTTCGTGACGATATATTAAAAGATGAGCCTTGCTAAAATGAGGTGAATGGGCACTTTTTTTTACAACTTCAAGCCTTAAACTTAAAGCCTCATGGAGGGTACCGGAGTGTAAGACGGGCATTTTTATAACTGTCGGGCCTCAATCTTTCTATGACCAAAGTTTTAGCCTTGCTAAAATGAGGTGAGTAAATCGGTCGCTAGCTCTTGGTCTATTAATCACGGTGCGGGCTTCTAACGGTTGACATAGCCTCTCCTCTCATCCTCTACGATTTCCAATTCTTTGGTTATTTAAAAAGTGCAAAATTGTCAAAAAATTAATGATGTGCATCAAAATTATTTAATATTGAATAAAATATATGTATCTACATACATTGTATGTATCAGTTTTAAGCAAAGATAGGCTTTTTTGCTTCTTAACTTTTTTTTTCTCAAAACCCAAAAGAATAGGCACCCCTTAGCTATCGCGTTTATTTCAGTAGTATATAGAATTTGTATTATAAAACCTTCTTATATCGCGTTTAACTAGACGATCATCATCCTACGCGATGAGAGCCCTGTTGATATAGGCGCCTGTATGGATAAACGAATATTTTGGTATAAATGGCCGAATTTTGATCACTGGGCAGATACTTTTTGTAATTCGATTATTGGGCAAGTATGATTTGTTAGTAAGATCTTTTTCTAAAAACTCAAACCATGAACTGACATTTATGCCGTAATTATTCAATAATTGTTTTGTTTTCATATTATTTAAAAAACAATGGTTAAAAGTCAACGGAAAAGCATTTGTCGCTCTAAAAACTTACGTAAATCAAATTGTTCATCGCCAAGACAATAGTCATTTTCAATGTTACATGAAGCAAAACTATCGTCTGGCGATTATCGAAATACAGAATGACCCCCCATGGTGTTAAGCATAAATTGCATAAAAGTGCTTGATTTAGAGCCCTCTTAAATACTTAAGTCATTCCATGTTTGGTTTATTATATAGAGTATATACCATTATAGTCCATTTTGTTTATATTTATATAATACATATTTAAGACGTCCTTAAATTTGATCCGTAAGGCCCAATGTGAATGAACTGGCCCGACATTAAAAAAAAATTATTAAATAAAAACCTAAAATCCTAAAATTTCGAAAAATAAAAAGTAAGTATTCGCCACAGTACACAAAACTAGTAGGTAATATGTATGCATATTGCCCAGGTTGTCAAAATTTAAATAGTCAGTAAATATTAATATGACTATATGTTGATAGCCCCTCATTTTGACATTTGACCTCTGGATCTGCCATTTTTTTCGGTTTGAATAAAGCTAGAAACTCTTATTATAATACTTTTAATATGTGTTCTGTAAATATTCGCTACTACGAAAATTATTTTTCTGTTTGGTGTAGTAAAAAATTAATTTCATATTAAAGAACTACTTTGCATGTGGAACTATCAAGTAGTTATGTTTAAAGTCATAGCCAGTCACGGGTATAAATTTCAAAGAAAGTAATTTCATTTTTGCTGCCTGGAACATCCATTGATGCTGGATGTTTTTAGGCATTTGCCTTCAAACAAAACATCTTTTTTATAAAAGTGGTCGAGCTAAAGGCGATCAATAAAATTCTATTGGACCATTGTTATCGTATAGGTAGAAAACAGTCTAAGCCTTCATTTGATAACCCATTTACACTGGGAAAAGTCAACAATAATTTAATCATTTACGATACATACATATACTAAACAAAGCAATTATAAAAAGCTTGCTCGCCGCAGTGGTTTGTTAATGTTTAAACTAAGGTATCGGTTACTAATAATAGTACTAAAAACTACACTTATATGCCAGCCGGCTAAACTAAGCCTAGGCCTTGCATTAAATGGTTTATTTAAAGTATTAACGAATAACCTACATATTTCAACTGTTGCGTATTTTTCAATTAAGGAACAAAAATACCGACTTACCCAACTTACTGTTACTTCTAAAAATCGACGGCCACTTCCAGTATAAATATCAGCTGTAGTACAGACAAAACCACCATTTTCAGTTAGCTTGGTGAGTGTTTCATGTAGCTGAGCTGAATTTTCTGTGAAAACTCGGTTAATTTTCCTCGAAAGCGAATAGCGGGTCAAATGTCTAAGTCGAGTTTCACCTTTTTGGATATTTAAGTCTGAAAAACGATTGTAAATTGGAAACCTCTTATGAAATAAAAGCAAATATGTAAAGAATAATACTTACTATCAAAAATACGTCTAAAAGTTGGCTTCTCTACCACACTCAGTGGGGCCATACTATCTAGAACGTAATTAACAACATCGGCCTCAAAGATATCCTGCGAAAAACTGCAGGTCCATCTTCTGCGATCAGCAATAGGTCTATGTGCATTGTCAGATCGCCCTGTACTGATATATTCTTTATATTCATCATATATGTCTGAATGTTTTCTCTACACAAATGCATATGTTGTATTATAAGAAAAGAAAAGCGTTAGCTAGTTTTTGATTGAGATTAAGATGGAAGTACAGAATCTTAGGGTAGTTGAAGATAAGTTTTATAAATATTTATGTTTGGAAATGACAAAACAAAAATACCTAGATATTTTCAAGAAAATTCGAAATCTTTAATTAATCTCTGCTTTTTTCCAAAAAAAAAAACAATGAGTACGTGTTTTGTGTCGCGCTGGTAAATTTTCAACTTTAGATTTTTTAAAATAAAACTCAACTTTTTACGTTTTTATAATTCGCTTTAATTACTTGTGTTGGGTTGGAAAGTTCTTGAAAGAATGACCTTTTAATTTTAACAAGGTTAAAACATAAGTATTTACATTATTTGCATGGCTATGTTTTATCTGACAGTAAGTGTCATTAGTGTAAAGCAATTCGTTATTTTTATGTGGTTAGTTCACAATAATTACTAACATTAGTTTTACTTTATTTTTGTAAATATTTCATTGAATCATTGAGTAATTAATAATAAAATAATAAATAATTATGAGTCGCCAACATTCTCCGCCCCGGTGAACGATGTTTGCAAGGCTCTATATATATTGAAGCCGGCCCTGGTGATTTTCTTCATTGACATCGCTTCATTACGGCACTTCCAAAAATTGCGTTTGCTTTCTTAAGTGCATGTAAAGAGAAAAAAAAACTTAAGCAAAAGAACATAAGAAAAAAAAAAACAAAATTCAAGGACTAAAGGTACAGCTAAATACGCTCCTATGTATGTACATCATCAACAGCAGAAATTCCATCCAAAGAGCTTTCTGAACAGTTAACCCATTAACCAAATTCTTGCAATGATTTTGTTGTTGTTGGTTTTGCATTATTTGCAACTTGAATTTGAACTCGCCGTGGTCTAGTTATTAACGATCATTTTACAAACAATCGGAATTTCATTGATGACGGTTGTGCGTGCGTGCGTCGGTGGGTCTACCTCTAGTAGGTATCGTGTGTGTGTTTTTTTTTCTAATTCGTTTTAAGAAAAAAAGTGTAAGTTAGTCTTCGGTTTTAAATGAAAGTGTCGTTCGGGATATGATAAAAAAATTAAATATATTGTCTAATCAGTAGTGCGGTTACTGAGCCCTTTACTTGATTTAATTTTATTTAAGTAATATTCGTATGGAGAGTGTGAGTGATTTTTATAATTATAAATTATAATGCACAAAAAAATGTGATTGTGAAGCACCGGATTAATAATTATTCCTTAAATAAATCTTATTGATGCTTGTGCAGTGAAAGTGTTAATCAAAATTGATTATTTTTGTTCAAAAAATGTGAAGTGTTGTGTTGTTGCTGGTTGCTGCTGCTGCTGCTGCTTGCTGCTGAGATCTCCTGGTGATGTTTGTTCCGCATAAAGCGCGGAGGGATTTTTTCGGCTAAGTTTTTTTTTTGTTTTTATTTATTTTTATAATATATTTTAATTTTTATAAAATTAAATTTTAAACAATTCAATTCATAAAAACAATTAATTTAATTTCTCCTTTTGCTTTTGTGTGTATGTGTGCGTGTGCTTGCGATTGAATATCGGTTCGGTTTCGCGTTTCATTTTCGATACGATTTACCGGCAAGTTGTGTTTGTGTATGAATGTGGATTCTGTGTGGGTTTTTTTTTTTCTTGCATATTGCAAATTATTTGCAAATGGCCGTCAACAAATAATTTTTATGACGTCATATCGGGTTTGTAATTTTTCGAGTGTTATTTAATAAAATCAATTAATTAATTTTGTTTGATGATTTTAAAATTAATTAAAGTGTTTTTAATGTGTTGTGCAGAAAGTGGTGTGAAATTTTGGTGTTAACGTGTTGCTTAGGTGTTGTATAAAAGTGTTGTGTTGTCTTTTGTAAAATGTGAAATGCCGTCGGCAATTTCATCCGACGGGAATTTAATTTTGTAATGCCAACGGGGTTTTGCCATTTGATGTAAATAATTTATTTGAAGAGAATTTAATTCGAATCAAGTTATGTGTTGTGTTGGGTTTTCTTAAATAAAGGTTTTATTAGTAATTTTAGTAATTCAATTCTTTTTTTTTATTTTATTGGACGCAGATTTTAATATGAATACAAAATAATTATTTTAAATATCGAAAATGGAATTTTCATATTCTTTTATGAATTTTAGTATTGTTTTAATAATATATTTTATGAATGAAATTGAAATGACATTAATTTGATAAACAATTTTTAATTAAATTAGTAGGTATATTTATATTTTGAAAAAGTGGACTGTGTGATGTGGTTTATGTTTGTTGTGTTATATAGGGAAAATTATTATTATTATTTTTTTTTAATTTGTGTGGCGTAAATTATTATTTTTTTTTTTAATTTGTGTGAGGATTGTTAAGTATAGTATGTTTTGGTGTTTTTTTTAAATTATTTAATTTAAATGAATGTTTCTTCATCGGTTGATTCGTTGCTCGGGAGGTAGCGTATTTTTTTTATAGCTCGTTTTTCTTGTACGTTTTGGAATGAAAATGTGTCTTCTTTAGGATGCTACCTGATGCTTAAAGTTTTGACACGATCAGCTGATCCAAATGGGACATCAAAACTTATTTCAGAAGTTACTTTGGACAAGAAGATCTTTGAAGTTAGACGTCCATTTGCGGAGTTTGAACCCCGCCGATGCCAAAAGATTGTACGGAAGTCCAACTTTATATCGTCCATCTGGCAGACGATTGGTAGTTTCCAAAAACATATTTTCACAGGCCATATCTTCCTCAGAGGGTGGAGTTTCGAACAGAGTCTCTTCCGTCTCGCAAAGTTTTTGGATTTCAGTGTCGAGATCATTGTGCTGAAAAAAGCTGCAAATCGTTTTTGGAACTACATCAGGAATTTTACCCAAGACAATCCACCCCAAATGCGTGTTCTGAGCAATGGGCGCAATTTCATGCTCACTGCGGACTATCTCAGGTAAAACGATGTCTGGATAAACATCTGCACCGAAGAGAATGTCGATGGGAGCGGGAGTACCAAAGTTGGGGTCGGCCAACTCTAGATCAACTAGATGTTCCCAATTGTGGAGTACCATTTTTTGGGCTGGAAGAATGCCAGTCAACGACTTAAGAATAAATGCTTGGGTTGTGCATTCAAACGTCGAATGTTTGGAAGTAAACATTAAGTCCACGTAGCTTTGACTGGTGCCATTACTAACCTTCCCTAACCCTGATATTTTCACATGTGTCTGGTTTCGTGTGAGGTTGAGTAGTTTTGCTGCAGGTTCGGATATAAAGGTAGCATCTGAGCCCGGGTCAATAAGGGCTCGTAACTAAAAAAAAATTTCCCATCTCCAGAATGTACCCTCACAATCGCGGTCGCAAGCAAAATTTGCGTATCGTGAAGTTGTGACGCAAAAAAGTTGTTTCGAGTGCTGCAACTTGCTGTGCTGTTACCTGTTGGCTGAAGAGCAGGAGGGTTCGGGTTCACGGCTACCTGATCATTTTGAGGCTGAGCAGTTTGATTTTGTGATTGGGTTGGTGTGTAAAAGGTCGAATTTTGTGTTGAATTGTTTGTGTTGGAAAATAAATTTTGTGTGTGTGATGTATTGTTGTGTAAAAGAGAGTGGTGTTTTTGATTGCAAAAGTAACAACTATGGTTACTTAGGCAATTTCGTGTTGTGTGACTGTATGCAAGACAGTTCTCACAAACATTAATCTGACGAACAGCCTGTTGTTTTTGAGCAGAATCCATGATTAAAAACTGTTGACATTTTCTCAATGAGTGTTGTCCTTGCTTACAGATTTGACAAACGTATTGTTGTTTAGCTGTTTGTGCGGTTTTGTGTGTTTTAGCATATCGTGTTTCATGAGAATACTATAGATTGGATATACAATGGTTTTAGCATGAAAAGCTTTGGCTGAAACGGATGGGATTGGTACTGGCTTGTATTTTGGGTCTGAATTCCCTTGATGTACGATGGATTCTAAAGTCCTGAAACGGGATTTTAGAAAACTAGTAAAATCGGAGAAAGTCGGTAGGTTTTTTTCATTGCCTAGCTTTTCTTCCCATAACTGTTGCGTTTTACTAGGCAATTTTTGAAAAAGGATATAAATTAATATCGTGTCCCAATGTTCCACTGGTAATTCTAAATTTTCCAGGGCATGAACGACTTCGGTCGTGGTGTCTAATAAGTTTTTGAGGCTTTCTGCAGACTCTTTGGTTTGAGCGGTTTGACCAAAGAGAACCTTAAGGTAGGAATTAACTAAAACCCTCTTATGGTTATATCTCTCTATCAATAAATCCCATGCCTTTTGATAATTACCCGTACTCAGGTCTAGATGGTACAAAAGATGTTCGGCATCACCAGTCAAACTTTCTTTCAAAAAGTGCATTTTTTGAATCTCGTTCAAGTTTGGGTTCTTATGCACGAGGGAAATAAAAATATCGTGATAGGAACGCCATGCTGTATAGGAACCCGAAAACGTTGGGGGTTTAATTGGAGGAAGCTTCAGAAAATTTGTTTTTTGAACCTGTGTTGTTCTTGTAGGCACTGCCAGAGTATTTGCAGAAGCAGTGGGCGAAGCCGGTGTAGTGGGAGTAATTTTATCGAGGGCATCCATCAATTTACTCCGATACTCTAGATACGTATCCCGAATTTGATCGAAGACAGCTACCAAATCTTCCTTTTTTAGGGTCTCTTCAAACTTCCCCCCACTAACGATTTCCTCGTGGTACCTTTTAGCATTGTCCAAATTAGCTTCTAAAAGCTCTAGGCGAGTTTTCAAATAATTGACAGTACGACGAACTTGGCCTATCTTTTTGAAATTTGAATAATCGCGCTCAATTTGCGCAAAAACTTCCTTTTGAAGCTCCCCAAACGACATAGTGAACTTTTGTTTATGAAATGTAATAAAAAAAGCCTAAAAAAATACTTTAAAAATAAGGACTTACTTGGTGGACTTGTGATGGGTGTGTTGTGGTGGGTTGCGCGTCGCGGGAATCCCGATTTGCACAGCACAATTTTTTTTTATTGTTCAATGTTTTTTTTTTTAAATTATAAATCAAATGATTTTTCTTTTTTGAAATTTAATTAATGTTTAAAATTAATCGAACAGTCATATAATAATATATGTGTAATTTTCACTTTGTATGAAAATGTCCAAAGAAAAAAATTCACACACACACTTTTTTTTATATTCTTTTTCTTTTGTGTAGGTACTTTATTTTAGGGCTCGAAGGACCAATGTTTTGTGTCGCGCTGGTAAATTTTCAACTTTAGATTTTTTAAAATAAAACTCAACTTTTTACGTTTTTATAATTCGCTTTAATTACTTGTGTAGGGTTGGAAAGTTCTTGAAAGAATGACCTTTTAATTTTAACAAGGTTAAAACATAAGTATTTACATTATTTGCATGGCTATGTTTTATCTGACAGTAAGTGTCATTAGTGTAAAGCAATTCGTTATTTTTATGTGGTTAGTTCACTATATTTACTAACATTAGTTTTACTTTATTTTTGTAAATATTTCATTGAATCATTAAGTAATTAATAATAAAATAATAAATAATTATGAGTCGCCAACAGTACGTTTTTAAACTTATTTTATACTTACTTACTTACTTAAGGTGGCGCTACAGTCCGGGGTGGACCAGGGCCTCAACCAACAAGCTTCTTCCAGCCGGCTCGGTTTCTAGCTAGCTGTCTCCAGTTTCGCACGCCAAGTTGGTTGAGGTCCTCTTCCTCTGTCCCACGGGGTTGGATTCAAAGACTTTCCGGGCCGGAGCATTGGTGTCCATTCGCTCTAGATGACCCAGCCATCTCAGTCGTTGGCTTTTCACTTTTGTGGCTAGGTCGGTGTCGCTGTACAGCCCATACAGTTCGTTGTTGTATCTTCTTCTCCATTCCCCATCTATGCAGACGGGACCAAAAATCACCCGGAGAATTTTCCTCTCAAAACAGCCTAACGCGTTCTCATCCACTGTTAGCAGTGTCCATGCCTCTGCACCATACATCAGGACCGGGATGATAAGCGTCTTATACAGGGACAGTTTAGTTGCTCGAGAGAGGGCTTTGCTTCTCAATTGCCTTCTTAGCCCAAAGAAACAGCGATTGGCAAGAGTAATTCTTCGTTTGATCTCAGCGCTGGTGTCGTTCGCTGAGTTTATAGCGGTTCTTAGGTAGACAAAGTCTCTGACTACCTCAAAATTATAGCTGTCTATAGTGACGTTCTGTCCGAGACGTCGGTGTTGGGTGTCCTTTCTTGTGGACAGCATATATTTTGTTTTGCTTTCATTCACCGTTAAACCCATCTTCTTGGCTTCCTTCTCAATGCTCACAAAAGCACCACTGACATCACGCTTTGTTCGTCCGATTATGTCAATGTCGTCAGCGTAAGCGAGTAATTGGACGGACTTTTGAAAGATTGTGCCTCTGGTGTTGACGTGAGAGTTTTGCACTATTCTTTCAAGAACGATGTTGAAGAAGTCGCATGACAGCGCGTCGCCTTGCCTAAAACCTTTTTTGACATCAAAGGTGTCGGTGAGGTCTTTGCCGACCTTGATGGAGCAGCGTGCATTCTCCATCGTCATCCTGCACAAACGGACGAGTTTGGCAGGGATGCCAAAACTAGACATTGCTCTATATAGCTCGTCTCTATAGATGCTGTCATACGCGGCCTTGAAATCGATAAAAAGGTGGTGGGTATCGATTTGGAACTCCTGGGTTTTCTCCAAGATCTGCCGTAGTGCGAATATTTGGTCGATGGTGGACTTCCCTGGCCTAAAGCCACACTGATATGGACCTATCAGGTTGTTGACGAATGGCTTCAGGCGTTCACAAAGTACGGCAGAGAAGATCTTGTAGGCGATATTAAGAAGACTGATGCCTCTGTAGTTGGTGCAGTCCAGAGGATCGCCTTTCTTGAGGATCGGGCAAACAATACTGAGGTTCCATTCATCGGGCATGCTTTCTTCCGACCATATTTTACAGATGAGCTGGTGCATACTCCTAACCAATTCATCGCCAGCCGCTTTGAATAGCTCAGCCGCAAGGCCATCAGCTCCAGCAGCTTTATTGGACTTAAGTTTAGATATGGCTATCCTCACTTCGTCAAGATCGGGTGGACGGAATTGTTGGCCTACGTCGTCCAGGTTGAATGGTGCAATTTGCATGGTAGCGGAATTCGGTTCGTCATCGCCGTTATACAATTTGCAGAAATGATTTTTCCATATCCTCAGCACCGACTGCGTTTCCACCACGATGTTCCCCTGATCGTCCTTGCAGGCTTCGGTTCGGGGTTTGTAACCTTGGGAGGTTCTTTTTACTTTTTGGTAAAACTTCCGAACTTCATTCCTGCAGTGGCATCCCTCTAATTCCTCGATCGCGCGCTTCTCATGCTCTTTCTTTTTCTTTCTGAGAAGCTTGTGTTCCTCTTTCCTCTTCTGCTCGTAGAGCTCGCGAGCAGCTCTGGTCCTTCTATGCAGCGCCGCTTTGTATGCCTGACTGAACTTATTTTATAAACCAATTATATATTAAAATCAAAAATATCAGAACTTTCAGCTTCAAAAAGAATTTCAACATAGTATTGTTGCAAGAGTTTTTTTTCGATGAACTTGAGGTTTTAAGACATCAATTTCACTCAACTAAATAAATTTAACCAAACTTACTTTAAATTTAAACGTATGGTAAACTGGGGCACATTCGTTACTTTTTTGTCATACGCCTATATTATCGTTGTTTTCACTTTAAGCATAATTTTTTTTGGCTTAGCAGGTAATTACAATATTTGTGAATAGTTTTTGGAAGAAATGTTTTTGATTTTATTCACGGGATTGTAATTGTAACCTTTTTTGAAATTCGCCTTTGTTTAATGAAAGTGCCCCGGGCCGGGGCAGTTTCGTCATTCAATGGGGATCATTCAGCATTGAAAAAACTTTAAAAAAAATACGCGAAAAGTGCATTCATAGTATATATATTTTTCTTTAAAAATATAATTTAAACAAAACAAAAATTCACTTTAATAAATGAATAATTAAAAAACAAACGTTTTTTCAGGTCAACATAAAAAAAATATAAATAAAAACATCGCATGTTTAGGAACTCAAACTCCTTAAAATTATTTGCTCTTTTAAATACAATTTAAAAGTTCAATTAGAAAAGATTTCATTTTATGATACTTAAATAAATGAATAAATAAAAAACAAAAACAACTTCAAGTCAACATAAAAAGGAATAGGCAATATAACATCACGTGTTAAAGAACTTAAATTCTTACAGTTAAAAAAACAACAAAAATTCATGTTATGAAACTAATATAAATAAATAAATAAACAAAAGAATAACTTCAGGTTAACATAGAAAAATATAAAATAAAAATATTGCATGTTTAGGAACTCAAATCCCTTAAAAAAACACCGGAAATTGTTGTTAGTTCATCAGTCATTAGCTATCGAACTTCTAATTGCTTTCAGTTAGATGTTAGATAAGACTTATTGTTGGATTTTGTAATCCTTGAAGTCAAAATTGAAGCGATATTTTTTTCGGCTTCTTGAAGTAGATGCTGGAGTGGTTGGATTAGGAAGTTTGAGCTCAATCTCACTTTTTAAAACTACTGATATGTGTTCGTTGGGAGGGTCAACAAAATCCGTTGTTGAATTATATACTTTCCGAAGGAAACTTACATTTAAAGTAGTATCGCTAAATTTGTCAGTTACATAGCCCACATAAAATACTTCTTGTTTTAGATTGATCTGTAACTTAACTATGACATAGTCTCCGACTTCAAAGAAATCCTGATGGTGATCAACTTTCAACGCGTTTGAATGATTTTCGAGGTTATTAGGCTCAGCATCCACATCAAGATTTGAAGAGCTATCATTTTCAATGAAATCTCCTACTGATTCATTAGATTCTGCATAATGAATTTCAGTATCGCTTTCATCAGATGAAGAAACACGAGTTCTTTTTCCTCTTTTGTTTTTTTTCTGTTCCTTCGAAAAGTTTATGACTCGTTTTACGGCCTTTAATTTTCTTTTAAAAACCTTGTCTGTTTTATTGGCATCGCACCTGCGTGCATTTTCTTCTAGTCTCTTTTTATGTGACGAATTGGTGTAAATTCTAGAAGATCCACTTCTTACTGTTTTTTTGTCAGCATATAAACGGGGAATTGGACGCATTGTTTCCACGGATATGGTTTCTGGATTCTGGCTAATTGGCGATGAAGTCACATTTTCGATATTATCTGGTTGTGTTATAACTTGAAAATCATTTGAAGGGGACAATATATTTTCCTGAGATGTTGTTTCTTCTTCAAGTGGGTTTTCAATGGCAAAATCATCCTCCCTAAGAATCTGAGAGTTAAAAGGATATATCCCCGTTATCCTAAAGCCGCTTGTGATGTTTTCAATTGAAAAGGCTTTTTGGAATGGTAGGTTTGTCAGCTCAGCTATGTCATATATTGTGATAGTCACTCCTTTATTTGAGGACAAAAAATCATTGAATGATGTCCTACAAAATTTTTTGAGTGGGCCAAAGACAGCCACATCAAGCGGCTGTAGGCGATGAGAGGTGTGAGGAGGAAAAGATAAAAGAATAATACCATTTTCTCTACAAAAATTTATGCTTTCCAAACTACAATGAGAGGAATGGTTGTCCAATATTAAAAGGATTGGATTTATCTTGGAACAATTTGTATTTTTTTGAATATGTTGTAGGACATTTATAAACAGTTCGGAAACCATCCAACCCCTTTTGCTCAGCAGGAACAAGGATCCTGGAAGGCTTCCGATTGAAAACCTTGGATTACTTCTCTGTCGTGGGTAGATAAATACTGGCGGTAAGTGGTTTCCAATCGCGTTTATGATGCCTACAATCGTGACGAGAGTGCCTCGTTCTGCCGAAGTTACCTGGCAAACACTTCTTTGTCCTTTTTGGGCAAGCACCTGTTACAAAGTTGTATGCACAACGTCGTGAAAATTTAAAAATTAATCAACATGAAGTGCCATCTTACCTTTGGTGTATCCAAAACGGTAGTTATTTCCGATTCATCAAGATTGTAGACATCTTTTGGAAGAAAATGATATTTATCATAAAGACCTCGAAGATTTGAGAAATAAGTCTCGACGGCTGTTTTATTGAGAGCTTTAACACGAGAAACGCTTATATTTTCTGGTTTTCGCAATGTTAGAATCGGATTCCTCTTTAAAAACCCAAAAAGCCAATCCTCAGAAGCTTCTTTAGGTGCATTCCAACTGCTTGGATGTGGCAAATTAATTTTGATTGCGAATTCATACGCGAGCTTTCGAAATGTAGTATAAGTCAAACCAAAGTGATGAAAAGCGGACTTTTTAACATAAGCAACGAGTTCTTCTTCTTGAACCTTAGTAAAAACTTGTTTGGAGGTATACTTTGATTGAAACTTCATTTCAGTTTCACTTTCGGAATCCGATGATCCTTTCAAAGGGTCCCGTTTCTTAAGCCTTGATTGCAAGGTATGACGTTTTATTTCGTACTTTCTTGCCGCAGACGAAACAGTTTCCCTTTTTTTTAAGACATCCTTCATTGCCCTTTTCATTAAATCTTCGTTTAAGTAGATTCTGTTTGTTTTTCTTTTATAATTTCTAACCATATCTGTAAAAATAAAAATAAAGGAAAATTTTGAAGATCCCGGGGTATATTCAGCACCTGCTGAATGTGCCTCAATCAAAATGCCAAATCTACCCCGACTTCTCAAAAAAGAAATTTTCATGCACATATTTGAATCACAATTAAAAACAGGCTTTTTCTAATTATATTTCACTTCCTAACGTTTTGAGCTATGAAATGAGTGAAACCTGCATTTTCTACAACTAATTTCTCACTTAAAAAATCACTTACTTATCTACTAGTCAAAATTATACCGGAGATCACAAAAACACAAAACAACACACAACTATTTTGAGCGCTAGACTACAAACGTCAAACTTAGAGTGTGTTCATGACTGCAGTAATGGATGTGTTCAGCGCTATTTTCACTTCTTAACTAAGAGTGCATTCAATCGAAAACAGCTTTGACGAATGTGCCCCGATAATGAATGTGCCCCAGTTTACCATATGTAAAAAATAATTTGAAAATTGTCGGAACCAATGATTTGATAAAACATGGCGTGTTTTTAATAAAAATAACTTACCCTTAAGTGTGAAGTAAAATTTGATGTTACTCGCGTAGAACCTTTTATTAGTTTCCTTGGGAAGCACAGTTTACACATAGCAACTACGGCTTCCATCGTTGTTGTTTGAATGGGATCCACTTCAAAATATTTACCGTCTAGGCACGGGATTTTCTTACAAGCCTCAAGAATTTCATTTTCAGTCAAACTATTTTGGCTAAGCTGTTGGCTTTGGTTTGAAATTTCTGTTTCTTCTCCTAGGGAAGCTATTTCAGCATAAGCGGCTGTTAATTTTATAAATAAAGTTACATTTCAGTTCTGCGGTTTGGAAAATTTCTTTTTATGTATCTCAATTCAAAACGTTATACTTATTTTTAATTTTTGTTTATTATATTAACATACCTATAGCTTCTTCATCTCTATTTGTACTATGTGTACTATGAGCATCAGTATCACAACTATTGTCAGTTAAATCATCGCTGAGATCGATTCCTGAGATTCTACATCGTTTAGGTTCTGACATCAATATATTAAAAACTTTTTTTATTATCAGAACTAAAATTAGTTATGTATCTATCAGGGCAGTGTCTTACATCCACCAGACCCAAAATGTTCTAACAGCAATTTGCAATAATACTTGGTTCATACAATTTTTGCGCAAAAATTGTAAACCTGTCAAATTTTATAGCACAAAACATAATCATATTGAGAGGTTCATGGTTAATTTTTTTGGCGTGGAGCAAGACGCAGTCACATATTTTATTTTTTTTACTTTCTAGAACAAAGGTAGGGTAAGGCGGGACTGGTTGGACTACTTCTTACTTGAAATCTCATAACGTATGACCTATTCATAACATAACAATGGCTTCTTAAATAAATTTGAAAATATGTTATAGCAGAATAATGAGATTCCACCTGGACCAACTTACCATACCACACACCAAGCTTGATGCATATATTCCATCTTTTTTGAAAAAGTACTTGGAATTTTTCAAATCCACAAATATATTCCATTTGTGTTTTGCAATTTGCACGTTTGTAATACACTTGAGATGCTCCGTAAGGTAACGTGAAATAACGCCAAACGAAATAAGGCCGAAATAAAAAAAAATTGGTCTTATTAAGTTTTCAAAAACGGAATAAGACCAAATTTTAAATTTGGTTTTATTTCATTTATGAAACCGAAATAAGACCAATTTGGCTTTATTTTGTTTTCAACTTATTTCATATTTTCAAATAATTCTGCCGAAACTGAAATTTTTTTCCTGACATAAGGAGGGTAATGAAAAGAAGTTTAATGGTAGGATAAATTCAAAGTTTCCAGATTATTTAAATGCAAAAGAAACTTTGCATACACCCAACCTCGCGCTCACCCCAAATCCTATAGTGATCCCAAGCAGAAGGTTGCAGGGGGGCAGCATGCATATCTCACCGTTTATTCGCGAATTTTTAAGTTTCACAAACGTAATATATCCTCTCCTCAATACCCCATGAAACTATAAAATAAAGTAAGGGAAAAGATTGTGTGGTTGTGGAAAAGTTGTTCACGGATGGTTTTTTGATATATTCTTAAAAAAATAAGTAAAAATAATAACTGAGCATGCGCAAACGGCATACGATAAAAATAGTTTCCAACGAGTAGTGAAGAAATTGAAGAGTGATTTGTAAACAGTTGTAAAAGCAGTCAGACCAACACACTAATGTAATGACCATGTCATTAGCCGTTTGGCTTTGGAGGTGGCGTAGTACTTATGAGTAGATGAAAACCCTAATCTAGTATTAGCAACTGCACATGCTCTCATGTGCGAGTAGATACATTTTACATGGGATAGGAGAGTCGCTAGTGGCCGGCCCCTTAAGGATTTTTTCTCATAAAATATAGCACAGTAACAACAAATATTAACATTTTCGAATAATTTTTGAAATAAGTTATTCTTTATTTATTTCTTTATGGGTTAAATATAAAAATAAAATATTATTTTAACCAAGAAATTATTTGTTAAGATTTTTGTAAAAAAAGTAATTTTTTCCTGTGGCCGGCCCCTTGTTTCCTATATCCGACCAGCTAGTGTCCCATCTTCGGCCACCCATTAAAAAAATGCCTTTAATTGTTTAATATATTTTATTTATACGTTTTACTATAGAAACGTTAAGAAAAAGTACTTTATATTATTAAAAATAAATTAAATAAAAATAAAAAGAAAAATTAAATTATTTCATTCAATTTTTGGGGCTGAAACAGTAAAAAACTAAAAAAATCTTAAATCGAATTCAGTTATGAACATTTTTTTAAACTAATAGTAATTATAAAAATAAAGTAATAGATAAATACATTTTTTTATTACACTTTAAAGTGTAGGATTTAACAAATGCTTAATTGAAAAAAGTTCATTAAAGGAAACGTTAAGAAAAAGTAATTTATATTATTAAAAATAAATTAAAGAAAAAATAAATTATTTTGTTCCATTCTTGATGCTTAAAGGATAAAAACAAAAAAAGTCTTAAATTGAATTCAGTTAGTAACATTTTTTTTTTTAAATACATAATAGGAACTATAAAAATAAAGTAATGAATAAATATATTTTTTGAATACACTTAAAAATGTATATTCAAATGCTTAATTGAAAAAAGTTCATTAAAGTTTTTTATCACATTTTGGACAGCTAATGTCTTCCAGCTCAGCATCTGCAAAAGGCATCATTGAAAGATTTGTACATTGAAGATGAAACCAATTTTCGCAGTTATCACAGCCTATATTCTTAAGTCCTTCTTCTTCCACGTCCGTAAGAACATCCTCATTACATGAAGGACATTTTGGGACAGTCTTTTTTCTCTTAGTTGGTTTTTTCTTCCCTTCTCTTTTCTTTTGTCGCTCAAGCTTCCTTTTTTCCACTTCCGCGACTTTAAGTTTTTTTTCATCTTCTTTGTTTTTTTGGAACGTTTTCCAAGCCCGAGATAAAATTGACATTGGTGGTTTGGGACCCTTAAAAAATCTTCGGATAGAGGTTTGAATTGGTGTCGGATACTTCAAATACCTTTCAAAAAGGGATGGACTTTTTGAAAGGCTTTCAAAGCTTTTTGATGTGTGAGGTTCTGTAAAGTGGTAAAAATAATTATTTTAATTCGTTTAAGACTTTAAAAGTGAAGCATACGAATTGTGGTTTGTGGATTTTCTTCCATAATCTGTGAAGAAATTTCTTGCAAAATATTATCATTCATATCGGATGAAAAACTCTTTTCATTTTGTATTTCCATCTCCATGGTATCTTATAAAAGAAAAATCAATTATTAAAAAGGCAGATTCCTAAATAAAAGTTACAGCTACCTATAGTTGCTTCCCAATCGTGTGGACTATTATCTGGTAAGGAAGCTTCGTGAACACTGTCTCCATTGGGTTGGGGTACTCTTAACAATGTGCCATCGCAGGTAACTTCGTAGATACCTTCAATAACTTCGGTTCTCTGAGAAACGCCAATAGTGGTTTGTTTAGCCTGATAAATAACGTCAAGCACAACTTTATGGTCGATGTTTTTACTTTGGAGATCATCTTTTAGGTGAAGTATTACTCTTTCGGCTTCTAAAAAACTTGCATGTGAAATATCTTTAGCATTACCACCACCAACATCCACAATGCGGCCTATATCACAATCGAAGTTAACAAAAAAGTTCTCATTAAAACCATTTCCAATATGACCACACGGTTAAAAATTCTGGGGTATTTTTTAATACAGCCTTTGTATTACAGCCGTATTCAATACAGAAAATATTACTTTTTAATATTCCGTAAATATTAAAGAAATTTTCTAATAACTTTGTATTACATTCTAATATATTAGCATTAAAATTTTTATTTTTAATACCAAAAAGATTAAAAAGTAATCGAATGAAATAAAATATAATCTTTTGGCATTAAAATTTAATAACTTAAGTATATGCGTACATTTTTAATACAAAAAGTATTGAAATTTTATACAAATTGTATTAAAAATATCGGGACTCGTGAATTTTTAATACAAAATGTATTAAAATTTAATAAAAATTGTATTAAAATATTCGGGATTCAGGATTTGTGTATTTTTAATACAAAAAGGATTAAAATTTAATACAAATTGTATTAAAATAGCAAGATGCGTATACTTTCAATACAACAGTATTAAAATCTAATACAATTTGTATTACAACAGGAAGCCATTACAAGCAAGCATCAGCCATATTTAAATATGAATATGAAGCATATGTTTTTAATACCAAAGTATTAAAATTCAATACAAATTGTATTAAAACAGCAATAAAACAATAAATAAACAATTTAAATATGCATTATTTTGAAGGCGCGTTGAAATATTTCGAGGTAAAATATACAAATTAGTAGATAAAATTTCAATCGCATTAAGATTTTAGTTCTCACATATGTGAAAAAAATAAATATAATAATGCCACCATTAATTGACTTAGAAGATAAATACCTTTAGAAAAAAAGTCTTTCATTACTATTATTTTTGTAATATATTTTGTATTAATTTTCATGAGAAGGATCTAAGAATTAAATTTCAAGAAATAAAGTATTATATTATAATACCTTTGTATTATTAAAATATAATACAGATTTCGTATTCCTTTGTAATATCTGATACTATTAAGTTTTAATATATTTTGTATTAACTTCCAAATTTTAATATTTGTCAAGTATTAAATTTCAATATATTTTTGGTGTTGTCATATATGTAACCCAGAAAATATTAAAAAGTACCCCAAAATTTTTAACCGTGCACCGACATCAACATCCATAAGACCAGCATCATTCTAAAGACCGCGAACAGATACACTACCAGAATTCGTACGAAGAATACCCCTAGAATTCCCATTGCCACCTGAATTAACGTCAGGATCATCTCTAGATTTATCACCAGGATCAACATTTGAACCGCTGCCAACATCACCACCAAGAACGGAAACACTATTGCTAGCATTTAAAGCTTCTAACGTATTTTTACTACATTTCGAGTAGTCAACGGCATTTGGATCGAATGGAAATAGTCCACATTTTTTGAAAGCATTTTGTATGATGGTCGTCCTATCCTTGTAATTCAGGAGCTCGTCTAACTTACTTACTTACTTAAGGTGGCGCTACAGTCCGGGGTGGACCAGGGCCTCAACCAACAAGCTTCTTCCAGCCGGCTCGGTTTCTAGCTAGCTGTCTCAAGTTTCGCACGCCAAGTTGGTTGAGGTCCTCTTCCACTTGCGTGCGCCACCTTTTACGCTGTCCACCTCTACTGCGTTGTCCCACGGGGTTGGATTCAAAGACTTTCCGGGCCGGAGCATTGGTGTCCATTCGCTCTAGATGACCCAGCCATCTCAGTCGTTGGCTTTTCACTTTTGTGGCTAGGTCGGTGTCGCTGTACAGCCCATACAGTTCGTTGTTGTATCTTCTTCTCCATTCCCCATCTATGCAGACGGGACCAAAAATCACCCGGAGAATTTTCCTCTCAAAACAGCCTAACGCGTTCTCATCCACTGTTAGCAGTGTCCATGCCTCTGCACCATACATCAGGACCGGGATGATAAGCGTCTTATACAGGGACAGTTTAGTTGCTCGAGAGAGGGCTTTGCTTCTCAATTGCCTTCTTAGCCCAAAGAAACAGCGATTGGCAAGAGTAATTCTTCGTTTGATCTCAGCGCTGGTGTCGTTCGCTGAGTTTATAGCGGTTCCTAGGTAGACAAAGTCTCTGACTACCTCAAAATTATAGCTGTCTATAGTGACGTTCTGTCCGAGACGTCGGTGTTGGGTGTCCTTTCTTGTGGACAGCATATATTTTGTTTTGCTTTCATTCACCGTTAAACCCATCTTCTTGGCTTCCTTCTCAATGCTCACAAAAGCACCACTGACATCACGCTTTGTTCGTCCGATTATGTCAATGTCGTCAGCGTAAGCGAGTAATTGGACGGACTTTTGAAAGATTGTGCCTCTGGTGTTGACGTGAGAGTTTTGCACTATTCTTTCAAGAACGATGTTGAAGAAGTCGCATGACAGCGCGTCGCCTTGCCTAAAACCTTTTTTGACATCAAAGGTGTCGGTGAGGTCTTTGCCGACCTTGATGGAGCAGCGTGCATTCTCCATCGTCATCCTGCACAAACGGACGAGTTTGGCAGGGATGCCAAAACTAGACATTGCTCTATATAGCTCGTCTCTATAGATGCTGTCATACGCGGCCTTGAAATCGATAAAAAGGTGGTGGGTATCGATTTGGAACTCCTGGGTTTTCTCCAAGATCTGCCGTAGTGCGAATATTTGGTCGATGGTGGACTTCCCTGGCCTAAAGCCACACTGATATGGACCTATCAGGTTGTTGACGAATGGCTTCAGGCGTTCACAAAGTACGGCAGAGAAGATCTTGTAGGCGATATTAAGAAGACTGATGCCTCTGTAGTTGGTGCAGTCCAGAGGATCGCCTTTCTTGAGGATCGGGCAAACAATACTGAGGTTCCATTCATCGGGCATGCTTTCTTCCGACCATATTTTACAGATGAGCTGGTGCATACTCCTAACCAATTCATCGCCAGCCGCTTTGAATAGCTCAGCCGCAAGGCCATCAGCTCCAGCAGCTTTATTGGACTTAAGTTTAGATATGGCTATCCTCACTTCGTCAAGATCGGGTGGACGGAATTGTTGGCCTACGTCGTCCAGGTTGAATGGTGCAATTTGCATGGTAGCGGAATTCGGTTCGTCATCGCCGTTATACAATTTGCAGAAATGATTTTTCCATATCCTCAGCACCGACTGCGTTTCCACCACGATGTTCCCCTGATCGTCCTTGCAGGCTTCGGTTCGGGGTTTGTAACCTTGGGAGGTTCTTTTTACTTTTTGGTAAAACTTCCGAACTTCATTCCTGCAGTGGCATCCCTCTAATTCCTCGATCGCGCGCTTCTCATGCTCTTTCTTTTTCTTTCTGAGAAGCTTGTGTTCCTCTTTCCTCTTCTGCTCGTAGAGCTCGCGAGCAGCTCTGGTCCTTCTATGCAGCGCCGCTTTGTATGCCTGTTGTTTGGCTGCATGTACTTGCCGGCATTCCTCGTCGAACCAGGGGTTTCACTGTGGTGGTCGTGCGAAGCCCAGCACGTCAGAGGCGGCATCTCTGATGGCTTCCTGGCAGTTTTTCCACTGGTTCTCGATGTTTGCAGTTGGCGGCAAAGGACTAGTTAAGAGGGCGCGAGAGACTCGATCGGAAAAGGACCTGGCGATTTCTTGCGACTGTAGCCGTCCGACGTTGAAATTCCTGACAGTATTTCCCTGTTTTGGCTTTGGTCTGGATATCCGTAGCATTACCTTTGCTACAACGAGGTAGTGGTCCGAGTCAACGTTGGCTCCTCGGAACGTTCGGACATCCTTGATACTGGAGGAGTGCCTTGCGTCGATCGCAATGTGGTCAATTTGGTTGGCGGTTGATTGACCAGGAATTCGCCATGTCCCCTTATGAATATCGAGATGCGGGAACTGCGTACTAGCTACCACAACGTTTCGCCCCGCAGCAAAGTCGATTAGCCTGAGTCCGTTATCGGAGGTGGTGTCGTGCAGGCTGTATCTTCCGATTGTGCCACCAAAGACGTCTTCTCTTCCTAGTTTGGCATTAAAATCACCCAAGACAATTTTAATGTCATAGCTGGGGCATTGCTCATATGTCTTGTCCAGGAGCTCGTAGAACTTGTCCTTGGTGTCGTCATCTTTCTCCTCTGTGGGGGCATGCGCGCATATCAGGCTGATGTTGGCGAATTTAGCCTTGATGCGAATTGTCGTGAGGCGCTCGTTCACATAATTGAAACTCAAGACCTCTTGCCTCAGTCTGCCTCTAACAACAAATCCACATCCAAAAAGACGCTGCCCTTGTGGTCGGTAACAGTCACCGTAGTATACATCGCAGTCTTTCAGTTTTCTTTTGCCCGGCCCATCCCATCGCACTTCTTGGATGGCGGTGATGTCTGCTTTGTAGCAGTCTAGGGCCTCCGCTAAATGTTCGGCTGCACGTGGTCTATAGAGGGACAGAACATTCCACGTGCAGATCCGAAGTTCGTTGTCCTTATTTCGTTTGCTAGGTTCGTCAACAGTAAATCCGTCCGTATCCGAGGCTTGTTGATGCTTCGCAACTAAAAATAGCTTTACGTGGCCGGGAAGTCACCCCGACGGCACGACCCCCAACCTGGAGGACCAGACCCTATATAAATAACTCCAAGGGCGGGGAGCCGGATTAACCGCTCCTTATAGGCCTGAGCTCCGAATATGTCGTAGTAGCCCGTATAAGGTGTTCACTAAGTAGTTCAGCCTAACTGGAACTGTAGACGCCACCGTTGATTCCATCCTGAGAATTCTTCCGCTGCCGCCTGGATGAAGGAGAAGTGCCTTAGTGGGAACACTCCTCCCCCCCTCTCTCGTTTGCCGCCCCCTAAAACCGTCCACAGGGATTGGAACCCCATCTTCAGTTAAAGGTACTAGGCACCCGATGTTCACCGCGGGGAGGTGAGAGTAGGAGTTGATAGACAGAGGTTCGCTTTGAAACAAAGCTTGTGGACGCTTGTGTCCTCTTGAATGCACATGTCTACCCTTTGAACATCAGCTCGTCTAACACATCACAAAAACTCTCTTTGTTCATTGTGCTTCCATGACTACCCGAGCGTTTTCGCCACTCATTTAAAATATTTTTATAATCTGACTTTAGACCTTTAAAAGCACCCACATCTGCCGGCTGAAGGATATGGGTAGTGTTTGGAGGCAGTGCATATAAAATAATGTTGTTGCTGCTGCAAAAGTCACTTAGTTCAAGGGACATGTGAGAAGCGTGTCCATCGACAAAAAAAAGAACCGGACGTTTAACATCATTCTTGGAAATCCAAACGTTAAGACCTTCTTTAACATATTGAAGAAAAGTTTCTCCCCGCATCCATCCACTCTCCGTCTTGCCAAAAACCCAGTCAGGCTTCTTATTTTGGACTGATTTCAGCCAGTTGGGCGATCTTTAATAAGGCAAAACAACCATTGGAGGAAGTGTTCTTCCATCTGCTGAAAAAGTCATGAGCACGGTTAGGTTCTCTTTTTCGTTTGCTGTCTTGATTTCATACAGATTTTTTATGCCTTTTGGGGCAATGACATGCCCAGTTTTGGGAGCCATACTGAACCCTGTTTCATCAGCATTAAATATTCTAGATGAATCCTCAAGAATGTCTAAAGCATCTTCTTCTGTTAAATATTCTTTGAGCTCTGCAAACCATTTTCTTATCCCTTCCTCTGTTGTTTGAGCACGGCTTTTAGACACAGTTTCAGCGGTTCGTAGGCTTAGATCGGGATGGCGTCGCATAAAACCGTAATACCATTTTTTGCCGGGTTTATTGTCCTTGAAGGGAGTTTTGCGGCCTTCTTCTTGGAGAATGTCTTGCACAGTTTTTAGCAGGTTTTCACAGTTTTGTGGGAAACCACATTTTGCCAGATTTATTAGCCAGGTTTTAAGTTTGGTTTCCTCTTCTGCAGAGAGCACAGGGCAGGGACCGAATTTCCCAAGGTTATCTGCGGTCCTTTGGTGAATTCGGTCCTGAAGAGTCGTCTTAGGAATCTTAAATTTTCTTGAAGCAGCTCTTATTGGCAGATTATTTTGACTAATTTCGAATAAGGCTTGTTCCAAATCTGTTCCATTATATGGAATAACGCGCTTTCTCTTGTCCCTAGCATGTTTCTCATTTGCCCGTGTCATATTTAAGTCACTTAAGAAAAGAATTTTAAATATTTTAAGATCAAAAAGTAAGTGGGAGCCTTATAAATCTTGCTTTAACCCTAAGATAAAAAAAGGGGCCGGAGTAAGGATACGTGTTTCCTATATCCGGCCACCAAGATCTCTTGTTGAAAAAGGGTGGCCGAACACTGGAAAACTTTGAATTTCAACGATTTTTTTTGCTTGAAGATGTTAAGAGTAGATCTATTTATCATTTTGCGTGTTCAGTTACAAAAAAAAAAATTGAGTTCTCATCTCCGGCCGGGGGTGGCCGACAAAAGGCAACAACGTTTATTTGTGTGTCCTATCTCCGGCCCCCTCAAAGTGAATAATAAATACAAAACCTTTTCACGTTTAAAAACTTATTTTAATGAAGAATAATATATTTTATACGAGAAACAACATTTGAAAACACTTACCCATACAATTTTCACACAAAACACTAATTCCGGCACCAATTTCACTAACGATTTTAACACTGAATTCACACAAAAACCTTGCCCGACTGCAACACGACGCAAATGATTTAATTTCTCTAAAGCGACTGAGCACACGCAACATGAATTTTGACAGATTAAGAGAGAAGTTTAAGAGAACAATTTGAAATCAAAACTTGGGAGAGAACTATATGAATTAACTAGTAATAACGACTTTTTTGAGTGGTGGCCGGCCACTGGAGGGGGCTGCAATTAGGCTACTCTACCTAGCAGTTTGATGTGTTCCATTGAAAAAAGATACCAAAGTACTTGCAAGTACTTCGCCACCTCCAAAGGAAAACGCCTATTGTGGATAAATATATGCACTGCGCAGCAATAAAAAAATATAGATAAATAAATAGCAAAAACAAAATCTCATCCAGCATGCAGCACTGAGTAGTCTAGCAATTTGAAAAATTACTTTTTTTTCTTTATTTTGGTTAATAATGAGTTATTTGAGAAAAGACAGAATTATGAAAAATTAAAAGAATTTTGAAAAGCAGAATTTTAAAAACAGAACTAAATAGAAGCAAATAGAAGCATAGAAGCAAACAGAATTTTCATAAAAAAAAATAGAATTTCAAAAAGAGGAATTTTGAAACCAGAATTTTAACCTACTCCCTTAATATTTCCTAATCTTGTTTTCCTTCTTGAGAGATCGTTGGTTGAAATCAAGGAATTTTTTTTCTCCAGGTTCTTAGGCTATGTAATATCCCTACACAAAATCATGACGGAACCTGAAATGTTTAAAATGCAATTAAAATGTTTGCACAATAATAGGGATTTTAAAAATAATGTATTAAAACTACCTATATGCTGAAACTTTTAAAGCTTAATGCATTGTAGTTAGAATAAAGTAAAGTCTGTTTTTCATTTCAGTTACCTATTTCAATTTATTTTCTCCCCGGATCTATTTTAAAAATTAGCTGAATTATAAACAAAGCATAAGAATGAACTTCTGGCTTTAAAAGGAGCTATTAAATATTTTTTATATTTTTTCCCGGGAGACGAAGGGAATAGAATAAAAATCTGAAAAAAATTAAGAAAATTTAATTTTTAATTTAAGGCCATTTGATGTACATCCATAAAAAAAAATGGACCACCATAATGTACGGACTGCAAAAAAAAAACACGATCATGCATTGCTTGTGTTTCGGATTTATAAACTATTTATGAGTACCTACACCCTAGTAACTTTCTTGCAAAAATTTGTTTTACTCGATGGGCTTTGTTATTTAAAATAAAATTAAGAAACTACCTATTAGAAATAAAGAAACAAAAGGAAAAACAGAGAAAGGTATATAACACTGTTGTCGCTGGAATCCTGTTTCTTTTATTATGACAATCTAGTCCGGATAAAACAAAACAAAAATTGAGCCTACATTTATAATTTGTTTGCGTGAAGTTTTTTAAGTACCAAATTAAAATATAACACAAATTTAATACCATGGCACTGACATTCAAATTTTAGTAAAGCCTCACTTCTCAATGCTTATGATTACAATAATTTCTATAATATTTATGCCACTCAAAAAATATAAAATTCAAATGACAAAAAAAAAACAATAATAACACCATACAGAGTGAAAATACCACTGTAGTGGCAAGTAAATTCTGGACATAATATGGTAGGTACCTAGGTATATAGCAACAGGAAATTGGAATTAATTCATTCTAACCGTACCTACACAAGTAGGTATGCATTTAAGTTGTGTTTCAATAAGAATACTAAAAGATACAATGCAATGTGTACAAATCGTCTAATTTTATCTTTAAAATAAATGCTTATTCCAGAAACATGCCGATTTTCAATTAATTTACATAATTAAAAGTTGTATCTAACTTTATACCATGCGTAAGTGGAGCTAGGAAAAATAAAAAAAAAATGTGTCAACGAGTTCCGTTAAAAAAAAAATATTCCGGTAGGTAGCAACACATAATAAAATATTTTCTTGGGTAAATGTAAACCCAATAAAATAAATAGAACTCTATAGATTTCTTTTATGTTTATGTTTAGGAAACAAACAGCAAAGGAAAACTCAGTTCTTTTTTTTGCAACTGGACATTAGATCCAGATTTGCTTGTTGCTCCAAAATAATTTACATATGAAGGGTCCAGGGGAAAAACGGCTCAAGTCCACTTTTTGAAAAGATTAAACTAATGATGACATCTTATAGATTTGTATGGGTACTATCTGATGTAGTATAGCTCTCTTCACAAAGGATTTTGAAAACTCGCAAAATAGTACACTTTTAAAAAAAACTTTTTTCCAAAACTATCTTTTTTGCTCCAAAAATTAAACAAAGCGATATTAAAAAAGAAAAACTTGTGAATCGACCTAGCGACACGTCAGGTAAATAATTAAAACAAAAAAAATTAGATATTCTAACTACATCCGGTCGAGGTCCTGTCTAACAAATTGAATTGCAAAAACGGTCCAATGTCACGCTTGTGAAAATTATTTTATTTTCAAACTCTATTTTGAAAATCTAGAGGTGTCTGAATAAAAAAGCAAAAAACCGGTTCCAATTATCATGTCCGGTTCTTTCAGAAGAAAATTTCAAATCAAAAAATTCAAAATTTTGGTTAAAACATCGAAGGTCCTTTTGACTCATGTCAGCTTATCATGCAAAAAATTCATGATGTTAAAATCAATATATGTTTGATTACTTGAGTTCTTCATGCTCATTAAAAAAAATTGTTAGTTTTATTTATTTTTCTTTAAATTATCCATTTTTTTAGTAATATATTTACAACTACGTTTTTCTCGGAATCAATTAAAGTGGACTTAAGCCGTTTTTCCCCTGGACCCTTCATATGCTTGTAGGTATATATAACTAACCCACGCTCCACTTTCCCAAAAAAAAAAAAACAATATTTCGGCACTCAATGCACAATGCATTCACAATTTTATTTCGTAATTTTTTGTTCATTATTGCAACGGTCTCATCAAGTGCATTTGCAACTTCACTACTGTAGTGAAAAAGAGAGATGATACCTGATGATACGAGTATGTTATGTTATGTACTAAATGCAAAACAGAAACAGCAAGGGAATACATTCCGTCATAGGGTAGTAACAAACATGTTTGGCAAACAAAATCGAAATGATACTTGAAAAAATGTTGAAATTCATGAAAAGGACTGTGTTCCTCAAGGCTCAACGTCAACAGTTTACTTTCAAAAGGAATACAAACAAAATTCAATTAGATACCAAATAAACAAAAGTCTAGATCTAGAAGGATTTCTCTAAGCTTTATTTATATACATAGGTACACATGTACCCATTGTACCTATATTATTATTTTATTTATATTGTAATTTACCAATCAAAATGGGCGATAATGTTGTCATTTACACTAGGTCAGATCTTGAGGATGAGTAAATTGTATCGAATTAAATAGATTAGAATATGCATTTGATATGCAAATTTAAAAAAAACACTTTGAACTGTTATAATCATAGCAAAATTATATCAAGTAAATATTTTCACTTTGATATATAAAAGCGATGCAAAAATAATAATTACTTACTTTGTTTCAAATTTTAATGGTTAACAACAATTGTAAATTTAAGTTTAATTACAATTTTAAAGAATTATTATTTTTCTTTACAATGGCACTATTTTCACTTTTTTCACTTTTCACTTCAAAAATAATTTTGGCATACACTGAATGTTATACGGGTTTAGGGAATGCAAAATTAAATGAAAACCGGAAACATTAATTTTTTTGCAAACAACAATTACTCGCTTCATACCTCCGTTATCATTTTTGGATTTAAATTGAAAATAGTGACATCTGTGTTCTGACGATTATAACATTTTTATGTAAGCTTAGGCTTTGGTTACAGTGCGTATTCTGGCGAACAATTCCTCTGGCGTATTCGTCAAAAAAAAAACTATTATGCTCTTATAAAAGTGGTTACACTTCATCCGTTTGGTTTGTCAGAATACGCACGAGTTTGCCAGATGCAGAACAGATTTACCGATCAAACTGATTTGATTTTGTTCAAGCGTTCCACAGAACTGGTATTTGAAATAAGTCGTTTGTATGAGTTCCAACGCATTCACTGTTACAACTCGATTCTGAAGAATACGAAGTGAGAACAATAATTGTTGGTCAGAATAGACATCCACTGGCATTGTAGTCCAAAGCGTCGAATATTAATTGAACCACCATCGGTGCTCAGTTCGTTAGGAACAGAAAATTTTACAAATTTTAATTCCAGCGCATAGAGCTTTTTTTAACATTTTGTATCAGAACAAACAAAAAACAAACGCAAGTCCGAAAAAAGATAATTTGCATTATACCCTTTTCAGAAATCACAACACTGTCATTCGATTGCCAATTGAAAAGACCAATTGTGTCGTAGCCCAAAAGGCTTCTCGACAACCTAAAAAACTGAAATAAAACTTCGTTGATGGGAATAAGTACAATGTGTTACTAAGAAAGTATTCTCAATATAATTTTTGAATGCAAGAAATTTTCAAATTTGATTAACATTTTTTTTTAATCCAAGAAATTTTCAAAATCTATTGGCATTTTTTTTTTTAATGTAAGAAATTTTCAAAGGACATTTGGCAAAAATGTATGGAAGGTGGTTTAGGAACCAATAACAACAAGACGTATGTCATTGCAAAGGTATATTAATGCGCTACAATAGTCAATAGCTGTATTTTATTATCCCCCAAATCTGTTCCGGACGTACTTACTTACTTACTTAAGGTGGCGCTACAGTCCGGGGTGGACCAGGGCCTCAACCAACAAGCTTCTTCCAGCCGGCTCGGTTTCTAGCTAGCTGTCTCCAGTTTCGCACGCCAAGTTGGTTGAGGTCCTCTTCCACTGTCCCACGGGGTTGGATTCAAAGACTTTCCGGGCCGGAGCATTGGTGTCCATTCGCTCTAGATGACCCAGCTATCTCAGTCGTTGGCTTTTCACCTTTGTGGCTAGGTCGGTGTCGCTGTACAGCCCATACAGTTCGTTGTTGTATCTTCTTCTCCATTCCCCATCTATGCAGACGGGACCAAAAATCACCCGGAGAATTTTCCTCTCAAAACAGCCTAACGCGTTCTCATCCACTGTTAGCAGTGTCCATGCCTCTGCACCATACATCAGGACCGGGATGATAAGCGTCTTATACAGGGACAGTTTAGTTGCTCGAGAGAGGGCTTTGCTTCTCAATTGCCTTCTTAGCCCAAAGAAACAGCGATTGGCAAGAGTAATTCTTCGTTTGATCTCAGTGCTGGTGTCGTTCGCTGAGTTTATAGCGGATCCTAGGTAGACAAAGTCTCTGACTACCTCAAAATTATAGCTGTCTATAGTGACGTTCTGTCCTAGACGTCGGTGTTGGGTGTCCTTTCTTGTGGACAGCATATAATTTGTTTTGCTTTCATTCACTGTTAGACCCATCTTCTTGGCTTCCTTCTCAAAGCTCACAAAACACAAAAGCACCACTGACATCACGCTTTGTTCGTCCGATTATGTCAATGTCGTCAGCGTAAGCGAGTAATTGGACGGACTTTTGAAAGATTGTGCCTCTGGTGTTGACGTGAGAAATTTGCACTATTCTTTCAAGAACGATGTTGAAGAAGTCGCATGACAGCGCGTCGCCTTGCCTAAAACCTTTTTTGACATCAAAGGTGTCGGTGAGGTCTTTGCCGACCTTGATGGAGCAGCGTGCATTCTCCATCGTCATCCTGCACAAACGGACGAGTTTGGCAGGGATGCCAAAACTAGACATTGCTCTATATAGCTCGTCTCTATAGATGCTGTCATACGCGGCCTTGAAATCGATAAAAAGGTGGTGGGTATCGATTTGGAACTCCTGGGTTTTCTCCAAGATCTGCCGTAGTGCGAATATTTGGTCGATGGTGGACTTCCCTGGCCTAAAGCCACACTGATATGGACCTATCAGGTTGTTGACGAATGGCTTCAGGCGTTCACAAAGTACGGCAGAGAAGATCTTGTAGGCGATATTAAGAAGACTGATGCCTCTGTAGTTGGTGCAGTCCAGAGGATCGCCTTTCTTGAGGATCGGGCAAACAATACTGAGGTTCCATTCATCGGGCATGCTTTCTTCCGACCATATTTTACAGATGAGCTGGTGCATACTCCTAACCAATTCATCGCCAGCCGCTTTGAATAGCTCAGCCGCAAGGCCATCAGCTCCAGCAGCTTTATTGGACTTAAGTTTAGATATGGCTATCCTCACTTCGTCAAGATCGGGTGGACGGAATTGTTGGCCTACGTCGTCCAGGTTGAATGGTGCAATTTGCATGGTAGCGGAATTCGGTTCGTCATCGCCGTTATACAATTTGCAGAAATGATTTTTCCATATCCTCAGTACCGACTGCGATTCCACCACGCTGTTCCCCTGATCGTCCTTGCAGGCTTCGGTTCGGGGTTTGTAACCTTGGGAGGTTCTTTTTACTTTTTGGTAAAACTTCTGAACTTTATTCCTGCAGTGGCATCCCTCTAATTCCTCGATCGCGCGCTTCTCATGCTCTTTCTTTTTCTTTCTAAGAAGCTTGTGTTCCTCTTTCCTCTTCTGCTCGTAGAGCTCGCGAGCAGCTCTGGTCCTTCTATGCAGCGCCGCTTTGTATGCCTGTTGTTTGACTGCATGTACTTGCCGGCATTCCTCGTCGAACCAGGGGTTTCGCTGTGGTGGTCGTGCGAAGCCCAGCACGTCAGAGGCGGCATCTCTGATGGCTTCCTGGCAGTTTTTCCACTGGTTCTCGATGTTTGCAGTTGGCGGCAAAGGACTAGTTAAGAGGGCGCGAGAGACTCGATCGGAAAAGGACCTGGCGATTTCTTGCGACTGTAGCCGTCCGACGTTGAACTTCCTGACAGTATTTCCCTGTTTTGGCTTTGGTCTGGATATCCGTAGCATTACCTTTGCTACAACGAGGTAGTGGTCCGAGTCAACGTTGGCTCCTCGGAACGTTCGGACATCCTTGATACTGGAGGAGTGCCTTGCGTCGATCGCAATGTGGTCAATTTGGTTGGCGGTTGATTGACCAGTGCCGAGATTCAGCTAATTCGAAACCGCAGGGAGTGAGTGAGATGAGTCACTTTTCGTCGAAAATCGATTCAGTTAGCAAAAGTGAGTGAGTGAGCGAGTGAAATGAAATGTCAGATTACTCGCCAGATATTTCCGCAGTGACTTGGTGTATGTATTGGTAAATTTCCATTTTTGGATAGGAATGTGTGCTTTGCTCAAGAATTCCTATTCATGGATAGGAAATGAAATAAAAAACAACAGTGTAGATAAAAACAACTACCCTTTTATTGATTGTAAAATCTTATTTTATTATCATAATGCACATAATGTATAATAGAATTTTATTTCTCAAGGGTGAAAACTCACATTCAACTTTAATAACGACAAAAAAAATTGATACAAAAGATACTCCATTATTAATATTTCAATGTTTACATATTGTTGTATTTGTTATTTCATTTCGCGTCCATTAGGGGTGATGTGAAACAGAATATCAGACGTACGAGTGTGACAAGGAGGTTGAATTTGGCTCTATTATATTTATTCTTTGTCTCATGTTCGAAACTAAATTCGAACTTACTCATTTCACTTAAATAGCTGAATCACTTTTGCGAGTGAAGTGAGATGAGTCGGCGAGTTAGGCGAGTCATCTCATCTCACTCGTTGAAATAGCTGAATCTCGGCACAGGAATTCGCCATGTCCCCTTACGAATATCGAGATGCGGGAACTGCGTACTAGCTACCACAACGTTTCGCCCCGCAGCAAAGTCGATTAGCCTGAGTCCGTTATCGGAGGTGGTGTCGTGCAGGCTGTATCTTCCGATTGTGCCACCAAAGACGTCTTGTCTTCCTAGTTTGGCATTAAAATCACCCAAGACAATTTTAATGTCATAGCTAGGGCATTGCTCATATGTCTTGTCCAGGAGCTCGTAGAACTCGTCCTTGGTGTCGTCATCTTTCTCCTCTGTGGGGGCATGCGCGCATATCAGGCTGATGTTGGCGAATTTAGCCTTGATGCGAATTGTCGTGAGGCGCTCGTTCACATAATTGAAACTCAAGACCTCTTGCCTCAGTCTGCCTCTAACAACAAATCCACATCCAAAAAGACGCTGCCCTTGTGGTCGGTAACAGTCACCGTAGTATACATCGCAGTCTTTCAGTTTTCTTTTGCCCGGCCCATCCCATCGCACTTCTTGGATGGCGGTGATGTCTGCTTTGTAGCAGTCTAGGGCCTCCGCTAAATGTTCGGCTGCACGTGGTCTATAGAGAGACAGAACATTCCACGTGCAGATCCGAAGTTCGTTGTCCTTATTTCGTTTGCTAGGTTCGTCAACAGTAAATCCGTCCGTATCCGAGGCTTGTTGATGCTTCAAAACTAAAATAGCTTTACGTGGCCGGGAAGTCACCCCGACGGCACGACCAAAGATAATATAATACAAAGATGTCGCATCCAGTAGAACGAAAGTGAACCCAAAAAATAATCGGCCGTATCTGATATCAGATACGACAACATGTTGCTAAATGTTGCATTGGTCAATTTTAAGAGCGAGAGCGGAAAATCTCTGTGGATACAATTTAAAATTTGAAATCTCTTCAAAATGTATATTTCAAAGACACGAATAGTATAAGTGACGTATAGGTAGGTACATAAATTGATTTTTTTTATGCGGTCGGTGGTTGTTTTTTTTTAGTTTTTGTGTGTTCATGATGAAGATGTGTATCTGTATAGATAGACATGCAGTAACATTATTGTTGTTGGTAGCGATCTTTGAATAAAAGGAAGGTAGTAAGGATTTTCTTATTGTGTTTGTTTTTTGTGAGGTAGGTATATCTATGTATATACATCGAACATTGTTGGTTCGCATGTTATTGCTTTGCATCATACAGATTTTGAAAAATTATAATTTTTATGACATTTTTTAATGCATAGTTTAAAAATGGAGCTTCAAAATTTCGTATTTGGAAGGTTCTAAAAAACACAACAAAAAAATGTAGGAACAAAGCCAAAACAGGTCGATAAGATAGTTTAATTAGCTTTTAAATTCACTATTTAGTTTATTGGAATTAAGTTCCAGGTGTCCAGAAGCTATAGATTTTTTAATTTACCATTTAAAACTGTTCGATGCCTATAAACGATTATTCGTTAGGTGATATCGTAAAAAACGAAATTCGGTAATCACATATTTGCACAATTTTCTCTCAATTTTTTTGTATTTTAAAATAATCTATAATCATGATTCTGATGCTTTTATACCACGTAGGATAATAAAAATGAGTATCAAAATAACCATTATTTTATTTATATTTATGCGAAATTAATAAAAGCCAAAGTACCTAATCCATTCATGCACTCAAGAGATATGAGTTCATATGTTATAGCGCTCAAATATTGCCGTTATCTCCGTTCAGTAGAATTTTAGGATTCTAATTTGGTAATCATATTCAAATCAATAACGTCTATCATCTGTCAAAATGTCAGCCCCACCCCTTAAAATGATAAAAATTAAATACTAAACATAAATGCATTCATCGGTTTCCAATACCGAGACGATACCAGTTCCAAAGCATCCTAAACTGTACCGAGCCGATACCAATACCATACTTTTTGGACCGAAATTTGCCGAGACTCTCGGTAGTTTTGTTTTATTTATTATAAACAAACAATTGTTCTTGTAGTTGATTTCACCGAAACGGAATTTATCGATTTCGATGAAATTTTCAGTTTTTCTCTCTTTAGCAGAAAGAAGATTTAGGGAATGAGTTTATTTAGAACCATCACCAACTTTTCTGGTATCCAGCTCTAGTAATTTTGAACAAAATATAAAAAAAAATAAAAACAATAACATTAAAATCGTTCTTTTATTCTTTATTGTATGAACAACTCGAAAGATAGCTTAAAACTTTAAAACAAGTATGCAATTTGATTAAATACTTGAAAAAAGATGAATACATGCAAACAAAAATTTTATTTCGTTGGAGCGGTTTTTCCATTTTGACATGCAAAATTTGATTGAATTCGGTTAAGCCGTTAATGAGAAAATTGAAAATTATAAAAACCTTTATATTTTTTGGATTTCTCCATATCAGTATCTTGCTTAGCGCAGAAGAATAAGTTCTAAAGGTAATGATGAAACATTTTGTTTAAATTGTTAAAAAATATAAAAAGTACACACTTTTTAAAATGATTTGCTAAAACTAGTGAAAAACGCAAAAGAAAACAGGCTCAAAAAATGCTATACAAAAGTTTTCAAAAATTTTGTATGTCCCTGAAATATATCTTCGCTTATCATTTCAGACAACGCAAAAAATTAATAAAACATTGAAATACATAGTGGACAAAAGATGAAAAATTAATATTCCAAAAGGTATTTTGTGGACCAAACGCTTGTTTCTTCGAAAATTCTGCTTTTGTAATCATTAAAGCAATAAGGTTTCTTATATGACAGTTAGGGAAAAAAGGGATTTTAATTTTGGACGAAGTTTGTATTAGAAAAGACTTTTATTTAATTCTCACCAAGATGAAATTGATCGTTTAGAAAATACTAATCAAAATTAAGGCATATTTCATCTTTAAAAAAATTATAACTCGAGATACTCCGCTTAAACGTCATTAGTTGCGTTTTATTATATCCGGGTCTGGGTCGAGGTTATCTTTTAACATGTAGGTATCACAAAAACAACATGGGATCCAGGTTTCTATCTATTAGCCTATTTAATAGACCGGAAAGTGAGAGGTATAAAGGAACAATTACGTGCAAGGGTTTTTATTATTGAATATGTTTGTTTGGCCCATAAGCATGCTAAAAACCAAAAATGCTACTAAATTCACCCATGCAAATTTCGGTCCAAAAAGTATGGTATTGGTATCGGCTCGGTACAGTTTAGGATGCTTTGGAACTGGTATCGTCTCGGTATCGGAAACCGATGAATGCATTTATGTTTAGTATTTAATTTTTATCATTTTAAGGGGTGGGGCTGACATTTTGACAGATGATAGAAGTTATTGATTTGATTATGATTACCAAATTAGAATCCTAAAATTCTATTGAACGGAGATAACGGCAATATTTGAGCGCTATAACATATGAACTCATATCTCTTGAGTGCATGAATGGATTAGGTACTTTGGCTTTTATTAATTTCGCATAGGTATAAATAAAATAATGGTTATTTTGATACTCATTTTTATTATCCTACGTGGTATAAAAGCATCAGAATCATGATTATAGATTATTTTAAAATACAAAAAAATTGAGAGAAAATTGTGCAAATATGTGATTACCGAATTTCGTTTTTTACGATATCACCTAACGAATAATCGTTTATAAGCATCGAACAGTTTTAAATGGTAAATTAAAAAATCTATAGATTCTGGACACCTGGAACTTAATTCAAATAAACTTAATAGTGAATTTAAAAGCTAATTAAACTATCTTATCGACCTGTTTTGGCTTTGTTCCTACATTTTTTTGTTGTGTTTTTTAGAACCTTCCAAATACGAAATTTTGAAGCTCCATTTTTAAACTATGCATTAAAAAATGTCATAAAAATTATAATTTTTCAAAATCTGTATGATGCAAAGCAATATTATTTTTCTGAAATCTTAACATACCTACCTACCTACTTATCTTAAAAATACGACAAGTTACATGTACCTACGTATCTTACTATCTATGTATGCGCCTATGTACGTATCACTTTTTTCCTAATACATAATTCTATCAAAGTAGGGATACCTACCTACCTATTGAAAAACAAAAAAAAAAAGAAGTGCCTGCCTAAATTAAAAAGCAATGCATTATCAAGTATATATAATATATATCAAATAAATCGGAGCATACACATTTCAAACGTACCTATGTACCTACCTACCCCACAAGTTATGATATATCAACTTACTTGTAAAAAAGTATTTCCTTTAATTTCATAAGGAATACAAACTAACCAACAATGTTCGATGTATATACATAGATATACCTACCTCACAAAAAACAAACACAATAAGAAAATCCTTACTACCTTCCTTTTATTCAAAGATCGCTACCAACAACAATAATGTTACTGCATGTCTATCTATACAGATACACATCTTCATCATGAACACACAAAAACTAAAAAAAAAACAACCACCGACCGCATAAAAAAAATCAATTTATGTACCTATCTAGGTATACCTCACTTATAATACTATTCGTGTCTTTGAAATATACATTTTGAAGAGATTTCAAATTTTAAATTGTATCCACAGAGATTTTCCGCTCTCGCTCTCAAAATTGACCAATGCAACATTTAGCAACATGTTGTCGTATCTGATATCAGATACGGCCGATTATTTTTTGGGTTCACTTTCGTTCTACTGGATGCGACATCTTTGTATTATATTATCTTTGGCACGACCCCCAACCTGGAGGACCAGACCCTATATATATAACTCCAAGGGCGGGGAGCCGGATTAACCGCTCCTTATAGGCCTGAGCTCCGAATATGTCGTAGTAGCCCGTATAAGGTGTTCATTAAGTACTTCAGCCTAACTGGAACTGTAGACGCCACCGTTGATTCCATCTTGAGAATTCTTCCGCTGCCGCCTGGATGAAGGAGAAGTGCCTTAGTGGGAACACTCATCCCCCCCTCTCTCGTCTGCTGCCCCCTAAAACCGTCCACAGGGATTGGAACCCCATCTTCAGTTAAAGGTACTAGGCACCCGATGTTCACCACTTGGAGGTGAGAGTAGGAGTTGATAGACAGAGGTTCGCTTTGAAAAAAAGCTTGTGGACGCTTGTGTCCTCTTGAATGCACCGTGTCTACCCTTTGAACATCCTGTTCCGGACTAGATTTTCATAATAAAACAAACAGGATTCCAGTGCAACATGAGTGTTATATACCTATATGCTTATCCTTTTGCTTCTGTATTTTTTCTCTACTGTATTCTCCATTTTCTCCCTATTTTCGAAACAAAAAAGCCATCTATACGTCAGAGAAAAAACTAATTTTTGTAAAAAAATGCTAAGGGTGTGTGGTCAGAATGGATTTGTAAATCGAAATCCAAAATCAAAGTTGGATTTTGTGTTGTTTTTATAATACTGGTATGTTCGTATGCAAATCCAATCCAGATCAGATCTTGGGGAAAATAAAATACAGCTAATATAGAACTTCATTTCAAATCACTGTGCGAAAAAAGTTTTTCGCTAGCCAAACTTTTATTTTGGTGCATTTTTTTTTAAGGAGGCTTTATTATCTTTATTGACCAGTTAAAAACAAAATACATTAGTTGTTTGTTATCGCCCAGTTTACACAGAGTTATGGTATATAAGTGTTGCTACCTTACTTCTGAAAAATTAGTATCACAAGTGTTTAAATTGATTTGTTTTGAATTATATTGAGGAGGAAAGGTCATGAAAACCTCCTATTTGACAATTTATGTTTTATCACAAGAAAATAATTTAATTTTAATGAGAAAGCTTAGTATATAATATCACAGTTAGAATGTTAAAGTTAGGTTAGTAAGTCTAAACATAGGAAAAAATAAATAAATAAATAAGTAAATAAATAAATGAGTAAATAAACAAGTAAATAAATAAATAAATAAATAAATAAATATAAAAAAAAATAAATAAATATGTATAAACAAATATATACATATATAAATGAATAAGCAAATAAATAAAACAATAATTATATAAACAAATAAATAAATGAACAAGTCTATATAAATGTTAAATAAAAAGATAAATAAATAAATTAACAAATAAATAAATAAACAATTAAATAAATAAATAAACAAATGGATGAACAATTTATATGCATACATACATACAAATGAATTAATAAATAATGATTAATTAATGACTTCCGACTTAATTGAAGAAAGTAGCAGAAATACAATGTACAATTAAAATTACAGAACTTGGTTGGAGAAAACAAATAACAATAATAAATAATTAATTTAAATAATACAAAAGAAATAAGAATACTAACTATTTATTAGACTATTTATGAGTGCGTTGTCTGAAATTTGACAACGTATATTATATTTTTCTTTCAATTTTAAAATCCTTTCGGAAATAAATTCAACATTGGTAAGGTTATGTAATTCATTGGTAGAGAAGTGCCATGGAAGCTTTAACATCATCTTTAGTACTTTGTTTTCTGATATTTGAATCTTTTTAATATGAGATTTTGCACATTGGCCCCAGATTGGGCAACCATACAGCATTATTGACTGAAAAATTACTTTGAAAATTATAATTTTATTGTTATGGCTTAATAAAGATTTTCTGTTTATCAACGGATACATAATTTTTATGGTTTTGTTCACTTTGGTAATAGTTTTTTGAACGTGCTCATTAAATGTTAGTTTTTTATCTATATGTATTCCCAGATATTTAACTGAAGTGCCCCATTCAATTTCTAGGTTATTTAACTTTAATTTAGAGCTAGGAAGAAAGCAGGCTTTTCTTTTTCTCGTAAAAAAGATTGCCTGCGACTTTTACGCATTAATTTTGATTTTCTATTTGTTATAGTAACTAGATAGAATATTCAGAGCTGACTGTAGGTTAGTTTCGATATTGAAACTAAGTACATCAGATGAAAAAATAGCAGTATCATCAGCATAAATGGCTGATTCGCAGTATGGTAGTAAGGGAATATCAGACGTATATATATTGTATAAGGTTGGCCCTAAAACAGATCCCTGAGGAACTCCTGCTGGGACAGAAAACTTTTCAGACGAGTCACCGTTAATGGAAACCATGAAATACCTTTTAGACTAAAAACTCTGGACTATTTTAATAATATATGTTGGGAAATTTAACTCCATCATTTTATATAGAAGACCATTATGCCAAATACTATCAAATGCTTTCTCAATGTCTAAGAGAACAAGACCGGTTGACTTTTGTACGTTGAAATTCGTACGGACATGTTTTGTTATTCTATTAACTTGCTGCACGGTACTATGGTGTGCACGAAAACCAAACTGCTGAGAAGAGTATATGTTATTGTCTAATATGAACGTATCTAACTTTGTTTTAATAAGACGCTCAAAGACTTTGCTTGTACAACTTAAGAGACTTATAGGTCTGTAACTTTTTGGGTCAGCTGCTAGCTTACCAGGTTTTAAAACCGGTATAACTTTGGCTACTTTCCAAGAATCAGGAAAGTATTGCAACTTTAGGCAACAATTGAAAATGAAAAGAAGGTACTCAAATCCAAGCTTAGGTAATTGCTTGAGAAATAGGTTTTTTGTTCCATCTAAGCCCACTGACTTTCGAGGATTCAGTTGTGAGATAATAGCGATTAAATTGCTTAAATCTATAAAAGAGTTTTCATCTATCACCTCTGTTGTTGTATCTAATCTATTGATCGATTCAATTACAAGGTTTTCAAATTGAGCAGTACTTGTTCCGTGAAATACTCTGTGATTCTCACTGAAAGAGTTTGCAAGAGCATTTGCTTTATCAGTGTTAGTGATTATTGTAAATGGCGCATTTTGAAATGCAGGAATGAAATTATTTCGCTTTTTTAGTGCCTTAGATATATTCCACAGGGGCCTACTGTTTTTGTCTAAAGATTGTAATTTTGAGTTCCATGTTATGTTTTTGAACTTAAAGATTTCAGTTTTTATTAAATTGTTTAGTCTCTTGACTTCAGAAAAAAGGACTGGATCACGACTACGCTGCCATTGTCTTTTAATCCGATTTCGAGCCTTGAATACATTTAAGATTTCATGTGAAAGCTTCGTTTTATTAGAAGAACAAACCCTATTTGGAACCGAAACATCTATGATTTCCGCTACAGTCATATCAAAGTTTTTGATGTGATCATCAATTTGATTTATATAAGATATGTTTTGTATATTTTTGTCAATATTCCTAAAGCAATTTTTTATTTTGTTCTGATATCTGGTCCAATTAGCTTTTTTTAGATCATAAAAGTATTTCGTGTTGGTGATTGGAGAATCGAGTACTCCACATTTCACAGGCAAGTGATCTGAACCCAAATTATTGCAAACTGTAGGTTGCGAAAAGAGGGAGGGAGAGCTTGTTATATAAAAATCTAGTGTGGATGGGTTTTTCAAAGTTTTGCCTTGTGTTCAAATCTTCTAAAATGTTTCCCCAAGCATTCGCTCTAACACATCCCCAGTTTCTGTGCCTACAGTTGAAATCGCCTCCAACTAAAAAGTGCCCATTTAAATTAATAAGTTTTAACATACCGTCAACCCGGGTGACTTTGGCCTGGTTGGGTGACTTTGGCTTTTGAATGGATACTTTTTGAAAAAATTGTTTAAATATGAAGGAATTTTTTAATTTTTTTCCAACTTCTTTGTAAATTTTTAAAATTTAATGAATTAAAATATGATCATACTAGCTTTAGTTAATTAAAATTAGAAAATCAGATATACTAAAATTTATTTTTCTTAAAAATGTAAAAAAAAAATCACCTTAAAATGTTGGATAGTTTTAATATGTTGCAGAAATATGATTGCAAAATGGCTTTAACTCCAATATATGTACTGTTTTGCAAATCTAATTCTCTTCATTCTACATCTGTAACTATTAAATAAACAATTAATTTTTATTTTTTTATTAAAAATGCCAAATGGTGGGGTGACTTGGGCCGGCATTTTGGGTGACTTTGGCCGGGTGGCCAAAGAGGTGCTGGATACAGCTTCATAAAAAAGACGTTGCACTAGTGAACAAGAGTGATCTGGTGAAAAAACTTCCCTGTTCCAACAGTAGATCGCCGAGAGACTGCTTTTTTCAATATCTTTCCAAGGATATGAAAATTTAAATTAATATTTATAAGTATTTAAAAAAAAAATATTAAAAACAAACAAATCAGTGGTAGCCATTAAAAAATAATGCCTAGTATATAAAAAAAATATCTTCTTTCCTTTGGGTTGGGTAAGATTGAATTGCTGCTTGTAGTTTATATGAAAATGTATAAAACGTCCGCCCGGCCAAAGTCACCCTCAATGGCAGGGTGACTTTGGCCACCCATATTTTAGCATCTACATAAAAAACTACTCCGTAGTATTGTTCAAGATTTATCATACCTATAGAGTGAGTGAAGTAGGTAAAAATGTAGAAATCTTCATTTGAAAAAAAAAAATTATTGCAAAAGTTATTCACATTTTAATATGAAAAATGGCCCAAGTCACCCGGGTTGACGGTATCAGATTTAAAATGCTCTCTTCGCATGGCAGACGTTAAACCACCTGGAAAATACACTGAAAATATTTTTATCTTTCTATGATTATTAAAATGTACCTCAATGCCAACGTTTTCAATACATTTCGTATTGACAACTGGTAAAAGAGTATGTTTAATATTTTTTTTGACAACAATGGCAACTCCACCACCAGTTCTGTCTTCTCTATCTACTCGATAGCAATTATACTCTGAGTTAGATAGGGAGACATTACTTGAAAACCAAGTTTCAGAAACCAGACCAACATCAATTTTATTCCTACTAAGAAAAGAGAAAAACTACTGCCTTATTACGAATGCTTTGAGCATTCCAACATATAACACTTAACGTAATATTACTTGACATTGTTATATAAATACTTAATAGCTAACTGAGCGATAACATTAAATTGATCAGCTTTCGTTGCACAGCAGCTGAGTTGAGTTGTCATTTCAATTGTGAGAGATTGAATTTCTTCGATAGAGAAGAGATTATCATCAGAATTAGCTCTCCCACTAGACTGGTTTGACGCAGTGATGCCAGACTTTGGAGGCAGGTTATCCCACGGTAATACCCAACAAATCCCTTTTATCCCTCGCCAAAATTAAAAAAAAACCCACATTTATCCCACTAAATAAAAATCAAAAAACCATTTATTTCTTTAAATTCAGTCTTTTTTATTACGAACAAATACAAATTAAATTGATTATTCAACTAGGTATACAAATAAATAGAAATTAATATTACGATAGGTTTGTATATAATACACTCTTATACATTTTTAAAACGTTAAAAAAAGGAATATAATATTCAACATACGATTTATTTGAAAATGACTGCAAAAAACTTTATCTCGGTCTCAAGTCTCATTATTCTCGATATTTCATACAAAAATGACACAGCAAAGAGATTTAAGACTGAAGTAAAGCTTTTTGCATGCCTTCCAATGTTTACAAAAAAAAAATAATTTTTTATTTTTAAAATATTCCACATTGATTTGTAATAAAATAATTGGTAAATAAATACTCGTGAATTCATCTAATTAATTATATAAATTTTTCGAATTGTTTAGGGAGAAATGCTTTTGATTGAAAACAGGACCTCAACAAACAAATTGAATTTATCATTTCTTTTCCCAACCGAAAAGAATTTTTTCGATTATAACCGATGTTAAATCGAAAAAATTCTTTTTTTTCTTATGCCCTTGTTCTGATATTAATCTGGAACAAATATTTTATAAATTCAATTTTTAATTCTAAAAACAATCAAAACAAATTACCTTAATTAATACAAATCACACACATAAATTCACGAAATCGAGTAGTAGCCTATTGAATAGACCGGAAAATGAGAGGTATAAAGGAACAATTACGTGCAAGGGTTTTTATTATTGAATATGTTTGTTTGGCCCATAAGCATGCTTAAAACCAAAAATGCTACTAAATTCACCCATGCGTTTCTGAGAGAATGGTCACACTGGCCACTTTTCAGTATTTTTGGTATAACTTGAAAACTAAGCGGAATTTGACAATTTTACATATACTACTTTTTGTTCAAAATTAAATTTTCTATTGGAATGGATAGTTCAAAAAATTTTACGAAAAAAATTAAGCAGGAAAAGTTAACAAAAACCAACCTAAAAAAATCAAAAAATCAAGGATATCTAATTTTTTTAATAAATTGTGCATAACTTTTTTTGAAGCAAAGATAGGGTCAAGACATGCACAGACAAAACAAAGTAGAGACTAAAAGCCTTAATATGGCATGTTCAAAATTTAATATTTGTACAAAATTGACAGAGATATTCCTATTCAAACCTTATCATTTCTTATAATTTTTCTCAGTTTTGGCCCGAAAGTCCCTTTTTCGGTACAATATGGCAAATTTCACTTTCGTAAAAATGTTTGAAATCAAAATTTTGATATAATATGACATTAGAACTATAGAGAATTTATAAAAAGGATGTAAGTTCGCAATTTCGTTTTTCGGCTGTTTTTAAATGCGTTCAGACCTACAGACCGAACGGCTGGTCCGATTAACATAAGATTTGGTATTAGGTGCCAGGAACGTTAAATTTGTCATAAAGTACCAAAAAATAGGCTTTCGGGCAAAAACTGCGGAAAATGATAAGAAATGGTAAAGTTTGAATGGCTATATCTCTGTCAATTTTTAAATAATATGGCTTTTTTAACATGTCATACTAAAGCCGTAAGACTCCAGTTTACTTTGTTCATGAATGTCTTGAGCGTATCTTTGCTCCGAAAAAAGTTATGCGCAATTTAGAAAAAAATTTAAAAATCTTTGATTTTTTTTATGTTGGTTTTTGTTTACTTTTCCTGCTTAAATTTTTTCGTAAAATTTTTTGAACTATCCATTCCAATAGAAAATTTAATTTTGAACAAAAAGTATTATATGTAAAATTGTCAAAATCCGCTTAGTTTTCGAGTTATACCAAAAATACTGAAAAGGGGCCAGTGTGACCATTCTCTCAGAAACGCATGGGTGAATTTAGTAGCATTTTTGGTTTTAAGCATGCTTATGGGCCAAACAAACATGTTCAATAATAAAAACCCTTGCACGTAATTGTTCCTTTTTAAAAGGTCTATTCAATAGGCTATAGTGTCAAATTGTTATTATAGAATTTGAAATTTTATCTCATCAGTATGGTGAGTTGAGATTTTCACTACAGATATGTCAGTTTGTGAAGCAGTTTAGGGTAGTAAAAAAAGAAAATGAGCACATTCAGATAAGTTAGAATGATTTTTTTCTAAACATGAAAAAAATTAATTTGATCGTAGGTTGACAAATTTTTTTATTCTTAATGAAACTAACAAATTTAGAACAAAAAGTGACCAAATAGTAAAATCCCATTTTTTTGCACTATGAAGTTTGAAAAATCCCTTTAGCCCTTTTAGCTTATTTTATGTGAGAAAATCCCACAAAAAGGGATAAATCCCTCGATCTGGCACCACTGGTTTGACCACTTTTGATTATTTCCAGGTATCGGGGGAGGAATTGGTGCTACATGTGCTGGTCTGCTTGCACTTCTTAAATTGTTTACTTGTGCCCTTCTTGCTGCAGGCTTAAGAGGAGGGAAATTCTCCATTGAATTTAGAAATGAAGTTGTAGGTACCATATGGTAGTTATGATTTGCTGTTGGTGGCGTGGACCACTTACCTCGTGATACTTTCTCTTTAATTTGCAAAAAATGTTTTCTGCTCATGCAATGAAGATCTGTAGATTTATGATTCTCTTTGCAATTTGCACATTGAATCTTGTCAGCAGTATTGCATTCACTGGTTTTATGTTGACCGGAGCAGTTCGCACAAAAAGTTCTTACGTGACAGTTTTTTTCCCCATGGCCAAACATTTGGCAGTTGTGGCACTGGGTTATATTTGTTTTTCTACGACGCTGAAAGTCCCATTTAACTTGGGTTCGAAAAATTATTTTTATATTTTTTTTTATTTCACTCAGACGAATAGATCCTTGTTCTAAATAAACAACGTAAAATGTGTCTATGTAATGATCATACTGTTTGGATACAAGTTTAATGTCTTTACACTTAAGTCCAAGTTTTATTAGTTCTTGTTTTAGTTCAGTTGTTGGCACTTCATCCAAACCAAAAAGCATGACTTTGAACGACCTTTCGCTAGAGAGATCATGCGAAAAAAATTGACACACGGACGATTTTAAGCCATTGCAAGTTTTTTATGCGATTCAATGCTTTCACATTGAATTTTTATACCGATAGACATTTTTTTATTGAATAATCAGTAACATTAATTTCTTTCATGAGTTTATGTATAGATTCATTGTTTTTTTGTAACACTTTGATTGGAGGAATTCGTTCCTTTTTAATAGTTTTTGGCGCAAGAATCACTTCACTATCCATTTCATCATCGTCAGCTTGACATTGCAATGGAGCCCAGCGATTACGCCTGGATTCATCTTCGGGATTAGCCATGGCTAAATGAAAAGTTTTTTGTAGCTTTGTATCTGAAGACAAAATGTCTTCATTTGAAGAACTACGATTTCGTTTCCGAATTATGATTGATTTTTATAGTCAGTAGAAATAAACACGTCATTCGTAGATGACAGACCGATCGCTACTGTTTGGTGCATTTTAATGTGGAAAAAGCTATACAAACTTTACCAATAAGATGTATGTCATTGGAAAGGTATTTTCATGAACAATAATAGTTACTATTACAACTTATTTAAAATCAACATGTGGAAAAAATTATTCGTTGTTTTAGTGAATTTTGATACAGATAAAATGTATGTGGCACTGGTAATAATGAATAACTTTTTTCGAAAAGTGATTTGAAATAAGCTGCCTCATTGACTATTGTAGTACATAAAATTACCTTTCCACCGATATACGTCCCACTGTTATTGGTTGAACTTGCGTTCACACTTTTTTGCCCATACAAAAAATAAAAATTTTGTTCACACTAAATGAACCACAATATTTCATTACTTTACATTTAACTTTTTTCACCCACTCATTTGAATTGAAGTGGTATTAAAGATATCGTGGGTATTGCGAATGCAATCATAGTAGCTATTGTAGTACATAAAAATACCTTCCCAACGACATATGTCTCGTCGTTATTGTCCGTTTTCCTATTCTCCTTTCATCCACATTTTTTTTCAATGCAAAGAATTTTCATAAATTTTTTTTTAATGCAAGAAATTTTCAAATTTCATTCACATTTTTTTTTTTTCAATGCAAAGAATTTTCATAATTTTTTTTTTTATGCAAGAAATTTTCAAACTTCATTCACATTTTTTTTTCAATGCAAAGAATTTTCATACATTTTTTTTCAATGCAAAGAATTTTCATACATTTTTTTTTAGTGCAAGAAATTTTCAAAATCTATTGACATTTTTTTTTTAATGCAAGAAATGTTCATATTTTATTCACATTTTTTTTTATGCAAGAAATTTTCCTATTTTATTCACATTTTTTTTTTATGCAAGAAATTTTAGAATTTTGTTCACATTTTTTTTTTTAATGCAAGAAATTTTCAAAATCTGTTGACATTTTTTTTTTTAATGCAAGAAATGTTCATATTTTATTCACTTATTCACATTTTTTTTTAATGCAAGAAATTTTCATATTTTATTGACATTTTTTTTTTAATGCAAAAAATTTTTCAAAATCTATTGGCATTTTTTTTTTAGTGCAAGAAATTCTCAAATTTGATTGACATTTTTTTTTTAATGCAGCAACAATTTCATATGGGATTAAAATTTTATTTTGAATGCAGAAAATTTTTGGGATGCATTTGCATTTTTTTTTTTAATGCAACAAATTTTCAATTTTGCATTAACATTTTTTTTTTAATGCAAGAAATTTTCATATTGCATTAAAATTTTTTTTTTAATGCAAAAAATTTTTATTCTGCATTAACATTTTTTTTTTAATGCAGAAAATTTTCGAATTTACATTAAAAATTTTTTTGTATGCAAAATGCATTTTTTTGCATTGAAATTTTTACAACTCTGCTGCAAAGTCACACAAACTCTGAAATGGAGAAACAATGTTCGGAGATTAAGAAGAACCAAACCTCATGAGCTGATGGTCTAAAAGCTATGGGAAAGTGTTATAACTTTAAACTTCCCCCAATGCGATTTAAAAATTAAGAAATAAAAATCATTTATCGATCTTTCATAGATTGGTCCTGATGCACCGGTGGTTTTAGTGCGATAAGAGTCCCACACTACTTGGTACCGATGCTTACCGAGTGTCTTTTAAAGATTTCCATCGGATAATAATAATAAAAAAAAAACATCTCATTTTCTTTTCGAAGAAGATCGACTTCTTTCTTTAGCTCTTGATAAAGTTCCATTACTTCATCAAGTCTCCGTCGAAATTCGTTATTATCTTTTTCAGGATTTTCTGTTTTATCTGAGTCTTTTTTGGCGTGACGGGTGGACTCTTTTGCCCGAATTTAGATGGTTTTATACTCGATTTAGTTGGTGGTGATCGAGTTACCCTTGCACTTTTCAGGAAGCGATTTTTTAAATGCAATAATTGGCTCTCCCCAGAATCCATAGAGCCGACCTCCGAAGAGGCTGGATTTTCCAGTAAACCTGGACTGCCACCTGGGGTACTATATCTTATTGTTTTGCTCATTGCATAGTTTAGCCCAGGAAAAATGTACTTTCGCTGCGGAAAAATTCCAAGTGAAGATTTTTGAATGCAATATTATCCTTATTTGTGCCTAAGGAATACGCATGCGAAAGTCTACAAACGAAACTGGCTTGCGTTAACAGTTATTCAAGGTTAAATGTCGAAAATACTGGTTTTCTACGTATAACTTTGAAACGGTACATGGTATTAAAAAGTAAATCATACAAAACTTGTAGATAATGTAATTATCTACAAGAAATATTAAAACACTTTTTTTTCTCTGACTGATGGTTAAGAAGATATCGGCGTTTCAAAAAACGTAAATTGACGAAAATATCCCTTTTTTGCGTATAACTCAGAAATGGCGAGTGTTATTGAAAACATTTATGGTCACTGTTTGTACACTATGTTACCCTCTATTAAAATAAAAAATTTAATTTTTTCTAAGAGTGATAGTTTTAAAGATATAAATATTTGAAAAATATCGTCAAAAACCTGAAATTCCAGACTTTTGCTTGTAGATCTTAAATAACGAAATTGTCATAAAATAATTTATGTTCAGCTTATAGGTTACAATGTAATCTACAAAAAATATTAACACACTTTTTTCCACACGAGTGACCAGTAACAAGATATTGCTAGGTTAAGTATTGAAAATAAAGATTTTTCGCTAACCACTCTTAAACGGTATATGTTAGAAATTTTATTTTTACACAGTTTGTAGGTTATATAGGTACCCTTCTACAAGAAAATAAAAAAACTTTTTTTTTTTGCGCTTATTTAAAAGATACAATATTTTATATAAAATGCATAAAAGTCAAAAATAACGGTATTTTGCGGTTTTCTCTTAAATGGTGAAGTTCTTGAAAAATAATTTATACTTTTTGTATATATACAATAATATTCTCTATAAGAAATCGTATGAAGGCTTTTTCGATATAAGGCCCCAATAAAAAGATATTGAGACTTCAAAAAGTATCAATTTTCGAAAATGCTGGTTTTTCCAGCCCAGTTAAAATTTTTAAGCGTAATAATTTTAATTTTCTCATAAGGAATACTAGTGCAAAAGTCTACACACAAATCTGACTTGCGCTAAGAGTTATTCAAGGTCAAACGCCAGCAGAATCTTCTTTTAGAGCATAACCTTTTTTTTTGGATAGTATCAAGGAAAAAATTCATTTCCACATGAGGAAAATTCCAAGTTAAATTTTTTAAGCGCAATTATCTTTAAATTGCCATAAAGAATACTCGTGCAAAAGTCTAACTTTTAACGCAAGCCAGTTTCGTTTGTAGACTTTCGCATGAGTATTCCTTAGGCACAAATAAAGATAATTGCATTCAAAAATCTACACTTGGAATTTTTCCGCAGATTGGCAATTTATTTGTACATTTTTCCTGGGCTAAGTTTTGTATACATCAATCTCAGTATACGGAGTTTGGATTTTAGTCGCCTCTTACGACAGGCATGCCTACCTCGGGTATATTCTGCCCCTTACCCGCAGGGGGTTAATTAAAATATAACTTTATTTATATTTAATTTATTTATTCTCAATGTACAGCGATTCATATGCTTAAAAATACAAAAAAAAAATAATACAAAATACTGTACCTACTGTGCTCTGACAAATCTACATTCAATTTGAAAGGATATCGTGGTTTTCGACGAGTGGTGTTGGCCTCCAAGGTCAATCAAACAAGCTCATACCCGATACCGAATAAACATATGGTACTTTTAAACATGGAGGGGGAAATTGTATGGTTCGAGATGTTTGGGTATGTTTCTCTGGACATAGAATGGGTCCGATTGATAAAATATATGGAATTATGAATCAGTTCGTATTCAAGAGCATCATGGAAACAGTCATGCTTTCACGTGCTGAGGAGGATCTTCTCCTGAAATGAATATATCAGCAAGATAATGTTCCGAACCCTACCAAAAAATTGTCAAAAGTATGGTTTCAAGTGCAAAAACTTGATGATATGAAGTGGCCAGCACAGTATCCTGGTCTCAAACCCATGCAAAAACTATAAAGATATAACAGAAATTGGAACAATCTCTTTGTCCAGGTCAAGGAGGCTTGGAATACAATACAGGTTCCACTGTTTCAAATGTTCTGGACAGTATGCCTAGGAGCTGCAGTGCGATGATTAATACGAAGGTTTTGTCACAAAATGCAATGCATTGCATTGACATGCATTTTTAAAAAGTTGCTTATTTTTTTTTGATTATTTATTATTTTTAGCTATGAAACATCATTTTTGTCATTATTAATTTTATTTTGGTAATAATAAGAGCATTTAGTAGTAAAAAGATTATTAAATATATTAATATCCAGGCGGTTATAGGCATGAGTTTTATTTCTTGAAAAAGTTGCTTATGTTTTGGCCAACACTGTATGTATAATCTTTTTGGTGAATTGTTGTCAAACTTTTACATGTATCTACATATTTAAAAATGCGGAACAAAGCACAATAATGGAGATTGTGATCCTTGGCGACGCGACGATGTAATTTTGCAAACAAGCAAATTTTCGTTTGCTTTTTGACATTAGCGTATATGTTTGTTTATGCCTATTATTAATGACCTGAGAAAAAGTCTTGCACATGTGAATAGCCCATGATGTAAGCATAGCAGCACCGCCCAGCTATCAAGACGAGGAACTATCATTTTTTGTCTTTGCCATGTAAACAAAACTTTTGTCTGTGCTGAAGTAAGATTTATAGTATTTATAGTACTTGCATATGCAGAACACCTACCATTACCTACATCTTCAGAAGCATCTGAGAAACCATGTATGATGTATTTTTAAACCACATGTTTCCAAAAAGAGTCCTAGCTAATGAGGTATGCTTATTAATAATATGTGTAATTTTCAAAACTAAATCCTTTTCTGATACTTACATTGTAATGCATGCAATCTAGGCACAAAACTGCCTCTTCCCTCCCCTACATATGTACATACATACATAGTCGAGGGTTTTGGATGTGGAAATGGTATCGAAATTGTAAAAAACTTTATATTTGCTAGGCGAGAACCGAAAACTATTTCAATAAAAAAATTTGTTTGCTTGCATCTGTGTTACCAACCGCAATGTAATTTTCATAACTTCTTCTAGTTTGATAAGCCAATAAACTGTCTAGGCATACCTAAAAGTAAGTGCACCACGTACGAAAAATGTTCAGACATATACATATATTGGTGGTGATTGGGGACACAACTTTCCTATAGAGTTCTTGTATATCCATAGAAAACCATTGGGATCAAGCCTAGGGGCTGAAGTTCTACCAAAGGGACAAAACCATCATATATATCGACTTGAATATTTGAAGGAAGTAAAGAAAAGCCCAGGAAAGGAAAACCGAAAATACGATTTGACAATATAAGAAATACCATCCATGTTTTACGAAGTGAAACTTTAATGCATATTCAATTGACACCTCAAAGGAACTGGTGAGCCTTTCACATCATACGCCAAACTTACTGTCTGCAGCAAAACTGTGAGTGTGACACAAAGAGCTGGGTGTTGAGTAGATTTTTACTTAGCATAACGCTTACATTTCACGATTTGCCTTTTTTTCGTGTCAATCAAATAATTCAATGTGTTACCTCGAAATATTTGGGTTTGTAAAGTTAAATCTCCCTTCACATATTTTATTTCATTTCCGAGAAATATGTATGGGTTAAGCTGTCATGCTTTTATGGTGACTATAAGATTCCCTACCACTTTAAAAAGGACTGCAGGAATTGAGTAGACACAAAATTGAATAGATAAAAGGAATTTTCACCGACTGACAAAAGGCAACAATGGCTGTTAAACCGTGAATATTTAAATCAACGTTGAACATTCTACTGTGCGATCTCGCACCGCACAAATTTGCTTAAAAAGTAACTAGATCTGCCATGCCAAAGAATGTCAATAAATTAACATACATACCTACCTATGTATGTAGGTACATATCCATGGCGGTCGTAAAGACCAGGTAACTCGAGAATTTTTATTATTTTTTAAATTCTTAAATAAATAGTTAACAATACTTATTTAACAAACTTACAGGTGAGCTTTTTTCAAAACTGTGGTGCCTGTATATACCATCAACCCAATGAAATAACAAATCTTCCACTGACAAAGATACTAAACCACTGATTAACATACAGGAATTGTTGTTGCAATTCTTTGCAACAATTCGTACGCTCCAACATGACCGTCGTCTTTCAATGCCAAAAGCATTCTGATCGTATGTATGTATACCTACTCGCTATCGCTTCTCTTCTACCTTCGCTGTGTGAAATAAAACAAAAAATTCACATTCTAACAGAGTTGCCTTTGTCAAGTCTCAACAATACAACAGGGCTTTTTCAATGGTTTTTATGAAAGAACTTTCGGTTTTGAAGCTTTTGAGAGCCAAAAGTGTCGTAGTTCTGATCATCAACTTATTATTTGTTTGTATTTCTGAATAAGCCTATAAAATGCAGTTAAAATTTGTACGATTTTAGTCTTTAAGAAGAAAAAAAGTTGTTTGCGCTAATTTTTGAAACATTCACAAAGCGTTACGTGATCAAATTCATTTGAAAAGGTGTGGTGTGGTAAAAAAAGATAAATGGATCTTTGTTTAATATGTTTGAAATGTATCCATGGTAACCATATGTGCATTGTTCTTCGATTTGTGGCAATTTATTTATTTATTTATTTATTTCTTTCATCAAGCAGACTACATATAATAATATATAATCTTATAGACTAGTGAAATATACTAGTAGCATGCAATACCTTACAATTTACTAATACTTAATAAATAACCACCAGGATTAATTTACGTTAATATAAGAATAACATGTTTTTTGAAAGTATCACGACTTTGATTGTCATATCAAATCAATATGATCACAAATTGTGTTTGCTTGTTTAATGCACCGAGTTATTGGCTCATTAAGTCCGTAATTAACTCTATGATGAGGAACAAAGAATAAGCTATGCGCCCGCAGAGCCCTCACAGGAACATACCTACTTACTTACTTACTTAAGGTGGCACTACAGTCCGGGGTGGACCAGGGCCTCAACCAACAAGCTTCTTCCAGCTGGCTCGGTTTCTAGCTAGCTGTCTCCATTTTCGCACGCCAAGTTGGTTGAGGTCCTCTTCCACTTGCGTGCGCCACCTTTTACGCTGTCCACCTCTACTGCGTTGTCCCACGGGGTTGGATTCAAAGACTTTCCGGGCCGGAGCATTGGTGTCCATTCGCTCTAGATGACCCAGCCATCTCAGTCGTTGGCTTTTCACTTTTGCGGCTAGGTCGGTGTCGCCGTACAGCCCATACAGTTCGTTGTTGTATCTTCTTCTCCATTCCCCATCTATGCAGACGGGACCAAAAATCACCCGGAGAATTTTCCTCTCAAAACAGCCTAACGCCTTCTCATCCACTGTTAGCAGTGTCCATGCCTCTGCACCATACATCAGGACCGGGATGATAAGCGTCTTATACAGGGACAGTTTAGTTGCTCGAGAGAGGGCTTTGCTTCTCAATTGCCTTCTTAGCCCAAAGAAACAGCGATTGGCAAGAGTAATTCTTCGTTTGATCTCAGCGCTGGTGTCGTTCGCTGAGTTTATAGCGGATCCTAGGTAGACAAAGTCTCTGACTACCTCAAAATTATAGCTGTCTATAGTGACGTTCTGTCCTAGACGTCGGTGTTGGGTGTCCTTTCTTGTGGACAGCATATATTTTGTTTTGCTTTCATTCACCGTTAGACCCATCTTCTTGGCTTCCTTCTCAATGCTCACAAAAGCACCACTGACATCACGCTTTGTTCGTCCGATTATGTCAATGTCGTCAGCGTAAGCGAGTAATTGGACGGACTTTTGAAAGATTGTGCCTTTGGTGTTGACGTGAGAGTTTTGCACTATTCTTTCAAGAACGATGTTGAAGAAGTCGCATGGCAGCGCGTCGCCTTGCCTAAAACCTTTTTTGACATCAAAGGTATCGGTGGGGTCTTTGCCGACCTTGATAGAGCAGCGTGCATTCTCCATCGTCATCCTGCACAAACGGACGAGCTTGGCAGGGATGCCAAAACTAGACATTGCTCTATATAGCTCGTCTCTATAGATGCTGTCATACGCGGCCTTGAAATCGATAAAAAGGTGGTGGATACCGATTTGGAACTCCTGGGTTTTCTCCAAGATCTGCCGTAGTGCGAATATTTGGTCGATGGTGGACTTCCCTGGCCTAAAGCCACACTGATATGGACCTATCAGGTTGTTGACGAATGGCTTCAGGCGTTCACAAAGTACGGCAGAGAAGATCTTGTAGGCGATATTAAGAAGACTGATGCCTCTGTAGTTGGTGCAGTCCAGAGGATCGCCTTTCTTGAGGATTGGGCAAACAATACTGAGGTTCCATTCATCGGGCATGCTTTCTTCCGACCATATTTTACAGATGAGCTGGTGCATACTCCTAACCAATTCATCGCCAGCCGCTTTGAATAGCTCAGCCGCAAGGCCATCAGCTCCAGCAGCTTTATTGGACTTAAGTTTAGATATGGCTATCCTCACTTCGTCAAGATCGGGTGGACGGAATTGTTGGCCTACGTCGTCCAAGTTGAATGGTGCAATTTGCATGTTAGCGGAATTCGGTTCGTCATCGCCGTAATACAATTTGCAGAAATGATTTTTCCATATCCTCAGCACCGACTGCGATTCCACCACGATGTTCCCCTGATCGTCCTTGCAGGCTTCGGTTCGGGGTTTGTAACCTTGGGAGGTTCTTTTTACTTTTTGGTAAGACTTCCGAACTTCATTCCTGCAGTGGCATCCCTCTAATTCCTCGATCGCGCGCTTCTCATGCTCTTTCTTTTTCTTTCTAAGAAGCTTGTGTTCCTCTTTCCTCTTCTGCTCGTAGAGCTCGCGAGCAGCTCTGGTCCTTCTATGCAGCGCCGCTTTGTATGCCTGTTGTTTGGCTGCATGTACTTGCCGGCATTCCTCGTCGTTTCGCTGTGGTGGTCGTGCGAAGCCCAGCTCGTCAGAGGCGGCATCTCTGATGGCTTCCTGGCAGTTTTTCCACTGGTTCTCGATGTTTGCAGTTGGCGGCAAAGGACTAGTTAAGAGGGCGCGAGAGACTCGATCGGAAAAGGACCTGGCGATTTCTTGCGACTGTAGCCGTCCGACGTTGAACTTCCTGACAGTATTTCCCTGTTTTGGCTTTGGTCTGGATATCCGTAGCATTACCTTTGCAACAACGAGGTAGTGGTCCGAGTCAACGTTGGCTCCTCGGAATGTTCGGACATCCTTGATACTGGAGGAATGCCTTGCGTCGATCGCAATGTGGTCAATTTGGTTGGCGGTTGATTGACCAGGAATTCGCCATGTCCCCTTATGAATATCGAGATGCGGGAACTGCGTACTAGCTACCACGACGTTTCGCCCCGCAGCAAAGTCGATTAGCCTGAGTCCGTTATCGGAGGTGGTGTTGTGCAGGCTGTATCTTCCGATTGTGCCACCAAAGACGTCTTCTCTTCCTAGTTTGGCATTAAAATCACCCAAGACAATTTTAATGTCATAGCTAGGGCATTGCTCATATGTCTTGTCCAGGAGCTCGTAGAACTCGTCCTTGGTGTCGTCATCTTTCTCCTCTGTGGGGGCATGCGCGCATATCAGGCTGATGTTGGCGAACAGGAACATACATTTTTATAAATGATAGGAGATAAGAACAGTCAATCTGGTTTTTTAGAATATCGCGAACAAAAATAATTTCGAAGTACTTTCTCCGAGTTTTTAAAGACTGAAGATCAAGTAAATTACATCGAGTAGTATAACAAGGCATTCGAATATTCCAGTTTAGTCTATGGACGGTCAGTCTAGTAAAGCGTTTTTGGTTGCGTTCAATCCGATTAGAATGTATGTCATAGTACGGATTCCATATAACACAGCAATACTCAAGAATTGGCCTAACGTAGGAATAGTAAAGTGCCCTAAGAGTATAAGGGTCAGAAAATTCTTTAGAGTTTCGGGCAACGAATCCGAGTAAAGAACTTGCCTTAGCCACAATAAAATCAATATGAAGGGAAAAAGAAAGCTTCGGATCAAAGATAACACCAAGGTCCTTTTTTTCAACTACCCTTTGCAACGGAATATCATCAATATTGTATATGGGTCAATATTTCAAAACATTAATATTTTTCACTTCAAAGTGGACCCTCGCTCAAAAGAACCTATTTTGGTAGACAAACAATTATGTCTCTTAATAACTCTATAATAACCACTTTAAAACAAGGAGTCATAGCATTTGATCAAATCTAACGGTTTTTTAAGTCAGGGAAATGATACTTGTATCAGGGGAATGACAAAAATTTATACTTACTCCGTTGATTACATGGATATTTAATTTTGCGAATGGTTTCAGGAGTGTAAAGAAAAAAGAGAACAAATACCAACATGCAATATAGCATCCACGACTATGTTGCACGAACTTGCTCCCATGATTCAAGGATTTTGCGAGACTAAACATTTTATAGTAATAATCGTATTTTGTATGATTTTTTGCCCGAGAAAATGTGAAAAAATTCAAAACTACTTAAAATACTGCAAATATGTTTAAATGTAATATTATTGATTCGTCTAGAGTTACCAAAACGCAATCAATCATTATGATGAAAACTTGAAAGTCAGGGGAATGACACAAAAAATGATGTTAAGGGAATGACTCCGAAGGGTGTTTTATGAGAATTAAATGGAGGTTATTAGAAAATTAGATGTTTTATATTATTTTTCACGTAAGCACTAGTAAAAGATACAGACGAGTAAGACTTTTTAATTTTTATACCACACGGTTAAGTAAAAAACATGCGTTAGAGGAATGACAATTTCGCTTGACGAAAAACAAAATCGTTGCCTTAAATTGAAATAAAAAAGACAACAAAGGTTTTTTAAAACTCTTACTTCAATTTTCATAAAGAGCAATTCTGTACCGTTAAACAACAAAAAAATCAGTTTTCTATTTTGAGCCTATGTATATTTTTTTTTAATTTCCATTGGTGGGATAGAAATGATCAATTTATGGGGGACACTTACTTAATAGCTCCTATTTAAAAAAATAAAGCAACTAAAAATCATTTAACTATTTTTTAGTTAGGATGCATATATTATTAAAAAGACTGCATCATTAGATTTTTTGTATTGTTTTTAGTTTCGTTGCGAAAATTCAGACAGTGTGGTAAGTAGACCTGGGGACACGTCAGGGGAATGACATTTTGGGTGTTTAAGTGGAGATAGCGGGTATGATATTTTTTTTAACTTTATTTTTTCTAGAGCGAATATTAGAACCCGTTTGTTTCAAGCCATCCAATTAACAAATCTATAATAAAATTTTGTACTTCGGTTCAAAAATGAAGGAGACTAAAATATTAATATTTTGAAATATTGACCCATATAAAGTTAATAGGGGAAAAGTTATGACGGAAAGATAAGAAATTGCATTTAGAGACGTTTAGAAACAGCTTTATAATTGAAAGTATGGAAACCCTGTAAGAGCTTTAACTTGAGACAGATATATGCAAGGCAATGCAACCAGACGGAGAGGCAAACGTCCTATCTTCCCTGTACTGACAATTTTTGTTGGATAGAGTATTATAGAAATAATTTCCTTTTTTATAAAAAATAGTTAAAAACCAACTTAATATCTTCATTTACAAAATGCTCGAACTGCTGAAGTCGATGCCGCAATTTCTTTTTACTTGCGATATAGGTACTATAGGGCAAGTTTTGGATTCGTGCAAAAAAAATTTCGAGATAACAATCAAACATGACATTACGATGATAGAGAACACGAAAAAAGTGGGTGGCACAATTCTGTCTGTCTGTTTGTCTGCGTCTGTCTGTCCGTACCTCAACCTACAGCCTAAACCACTGAAGCGATTTTCTTCAAATTTTGAACTTAAGGTTTTCTTGTAACTCTCCAGAGGGGAAATTGAAGTTTTTTTTTAGTTCAAAAAATAACGGTACTTGCCATACAACCGTTAAGGAAAAGCTTATTTATCTCAAAAATGGCTCCAACGATTTTAATAAAAAAATCTGTGTATTATTGTAGATATGATATACATTTTAGTAAGAAAAAAATCACCAAAAAAACATTTATTAACGGTACCTGCCAAATAACGGTTTTTTTGATTTTTGATTTTCTCATTAACCGCTCATCTGATTTCCATAAATTTTTTTGCACAAAAGCCTTGTTAGAACATAAATAATACTGCATACCAACATTTTTGAAAAAATAAATTTTGGATTTAAAAAAAAAATTCAAAATTTTTTTTTCAAAATTCAATATTTCAAAAACGGGTTGATGAATTGTTTTGATATTTCAATTTTAAATGTATATCAATATATACTCAAAATTGGCATACCAATTTTTTTTTTTGAAAAAATTTAATATATAAAAAATTAATTTTTAAGAAAACGGCTCCAACGATTTAAATTTTTTTTTGCATATATTCATATTTGTTCAAGTAATCGAATGGCATATATTTTTTTTTGGGCACTAAGTTATTTATCAGACTGTTTATACAATTAAAAGAACGATGTAAATGCTTTTTTTATACTTTTTTATAATTATGTACTTGAATATTTTTTAAAGTTCTTAAGTCCCACACAACTTGAACATAAGAGCAAGTACGTGCGATCCAGTCGTGCATTTTATTCCTCCTGACATAGCAAGTCTTTGAATTCAGGTAATAATTCCCATTGCTTCAAATATCTATTTCAGGATTTTTACTTTAGAAAGAAGGAAAACCTTCAAAAACTCAAACCTTGTAAATGGGACATTACATGGGTTATTATAACTTGCGAGATTACCTTTTTTAAGCTTGTCCCTAGATTTCCCCTTTTTCATTTTAAAATCAGCAAAAGTGGTGCTTTTCCCCTCAATCTGGGAACCCTGTGATAAACACTTGTTTTGACATTACTTAGTTTTTTTTTTAATGATATTAGACACAGATCCCGACCTTTAAAATTTGTTTAGTGTTTGAGTTACTTGCTTCTTCACGACCGCCACGGATATATCAAAACACGTAGGGTGGGGAGAGGGGGGTAGTTTAGGGTAGGGGAAGCATAGGACAACCCAAAAAAGTATCAAAACAAATACTTTTTAATATTTAATCACAATTTTAGAGTGGCAATTCTTCCTCAAATAGATATCTGACTCTGATGATATTTGGGACGATATCAGCTTTTAAAAAATATTTAAATACAAATGTTTGTTTTCCGGTACCCGATGGATTTTTTTTTCGCACACTCAGAGAAAAAAGCATGTATTATCAACCAATTTCTGGTCAATCATACCTGATTTCCAGGTTGTTATTTTTGCCAACTCGGTAGATCAGGTTAACTGTTTAACCAGATACCTGATTTGTAAATTTAACACTGTAATCCTGTAAACTTTATCTGCAAATATAGTTAATTTAACATGACAAAATATTCAATGCCCTGTAAATGTAACATGAACATCTGGTTAGTTTAACCTGAAAACCTATTAATATAACAGGTTTCAATGTTATATCAACCTTGTATTTAATGGAGTATTTACACGACTTGAACGCTGCCACCATAATGACTAAAAATGAATTTGTCCATTCTTTTGTTGTTGCTTTTATCATTACACTGGCAGTTTTCCAATCGTGTAAGTCCAGCATAAGTCATGAATCTATACGTCTAAGAGCCGTCTCTTGCGCTGCCTATCGCTCAACGCGTTAAGCATTGTTCTGAAAGTACATATAGAAATTTAGTATTTATTTATTTTAATTTAAAAATAATTTGTGATACTTATACTTCAGTTTTGAACTGGGAAACCTTTCACACACGAGGATAGAATCATCCACTGGGCCAATTCACTACACAAAAAACTGGTGCCAAATATCAATACCTAAGTTGAAAATCATTGGATGACTTGTGTGTGTGTTTTAACACTAGTGTCACGTTTAAATGAACTGGCAGAGTGCTACTTTAACAGAAGGCCAGGTAAGACTCAAATAATTGTATTTGAATGGCCTGTGTGTGTGCGTTTCAACACTTATGTCACGTTTAAATGATCTGGCAGAGTGCTTCTTTAACAGGAGGCAAGGTTAAATTCAAATCGTTTTACTTAAATTGCCTGTGTGTGTACGTTTCAGCACTGGTGTCACGTTGGAATGAACTGGCAGAGTGCTTTTTCAACATGAGGTCAGGTAAAATAGAAAAATGTATATATGGCTGATTCTCTGTTAAAAGCTCCTTTTAAGCATCCAAAATGTCCCCTACCTTAATTTAAGAGAAAAGTGATGCACGCTTAATGCTTGTTATAAATTAAACTATAACTCATATTTAAAAAGTCCGGCCAGTTGATTTTAAGTGTTTTTTAAGGATTTTATCTTGCTACGGAAATGACGCCGAGGGCTTGGTTTCGAAAGAAGCTAAGTCGCCAGTGACACTACAAAACGAAACATATATAAAACAAACAACAACAACAACAACAACAACAACAACAACAACAACAATCAAAGAAGCAGAAGATTGCGGTTCTGCCTGTAGCAGCGGTAGTGCCCGTAAAATCCATAAGGTGTTTTCTGAGTACCTTATGGATTTTGCTGACTCTGAGGACGGTGCTGTTGGAACTGACGATGGGGAGATGGCGTCTGATGAGGAAAACCGTATCCTCAATGACGACGATTATCAATCCTTCGCCAGTTCGGACAGCTCGGACGCAGACGTCACTGTGGCTGAGAACCCTGCAAAAGGTGAGAGTCTGATGCCCCCTCAAGGCGAATCTGTGGCGAAAATACTGGCGCTGCCAGACGCCAAGACTACCTCGACCCCCTATAAACAATCTGGTCCAAGTGAACCAACCGAAGTCTGCGAGGATGGCCCAGGGTCATCCAAGACCGTGATGGCTGCCTTCTCCGAAGGTCGATGCCCATCAAACGATGGGCCAAAACCGACCCAGGAAATAAAGGTGCATCCACACAAGCAGAATAAGGTTGGGGATCTGAATCCAGATCTCAAAAGGATAGAGAATGCTAAGAGGGCCGTACGCAGGTATGGCAAGGGTGATACAAAGTTGCTTAGTCTTAGGGACTGGAAGCGTTTGAGCTGGGCTCAAAAACTTCTTGCCAAGACGGGCACTAAAAGCGTCGATTCCAAGGCGAACGACAAGAAAAGATCCAAAGAAATATCCAATGAAGGAGCCTCTTCTTCGAAATTGGCTGGCAGTAGCTCTAAAGTGAGACCGATTAGTGGTCCTAAACACTCGAGGGTCGAGCAAACTGGCAGTCAAGGAAAGAGAATGAGGCACAATGACTCAACGCCCCCTCCACCGTCAGCCAATAAGAAGCACAAGTCGACACACAGCGCTGGCGCAGGCACGCTAGCAGACGTTGTTGCACAAAGCCTTCAGGTGGCCGTCATAAACAAGTGGAGCCCAGAATGGCTCTTGACCAACGAGCAGTGGGCTCAGGTGGAAGTAAGAATTCTGGAGTTCATCAACACTGAGATTCTTTCTTCTACCGGTTTTGTGCCAAAATTCGGGCCGTTATCGACTGTTAAGGGCTTCAAAATTTTTGCATGTAGGGACGAACCCACTCTAAAATGGCTCCAGTCAAAAATAGATGAAATAAAAGACCTGCTTGAGGGGGTAACTTTGAAAGTTGCCTCTAAAAGCAACGTCCCTACCAGACCTAAAGTCCGCATTAACGTGCCGGGCCCGCTCATCTCTAAGGAACTCTTGGAAAACCTCCTCCGGGGTCAGAACGCGAACTTCCCTAGTGGTGATTGGAAGGTTCTGGAAATGGAAGCACCCTCCAAAACTGGCCAGGAAGCCATTGTCATGCTGAATCATGACACAATGGCAATGCTTCCATCCAGAGGCTTTAAATTGATGGTGGGCATAAATGAGGTTAGGGTGCGTCCGCTTACGGCAGCCAACCTACATAACAAAAGTAAAAGTAAAAATGATGAAGGAGCTACAATTAAACATCCAGCACAGTAAGTTGGCCTCGGCCACCTTAACCTCATTTTTGTCAAAAGATGATATTGATATCGCCCTTATTCAGGAGCCCTGGATCAACAGCGGCAGGATCTGCGGACTCAGGTCCAAGGATTATATCCTCTACTTTCATAAAGAGCCTACAGAAGGTAACTATCGGACATGTATAGTGGCAAAAAAATGTTTTAAACTTTTCCTCTTATCTTCACATAGTAGTGCAGACATGACGACGGTGAAGTGCGAAAGAAAGGGGGCCCCACCCCTGATCTTAGCCTCCGTCTACATGCCAGGTGATTCACCGGGGCCACCGCCGTCAACCGCTTTTGATGACCTCGTTACAACAACAGGTAAGAAAGGTTGGGACTTCCTAGTTGGCTGTGACGCAAATGCTCATCATCTACAATGGGGGAGTACGGACACAAATAAAAGAGGTGAGTCACTTTTTGAATTTATCATAAAGGAAAACTTGTTGATTTTAAATAAAGGTAACGAACCAACCTTCGTTACTAACGGGTGATTTTTTAGCTGGTTTGGTTTTGGCAACACTGGTTTTGACAGCTGACGTGTGTTTAGTACCTTGTGTCACTGTCAAACAGCTTCAGTTTGGTTTGCAATTTAACCATGGATCGTCTTACAAATGAACAACGCTTGCAAATTATTGAATTTTACTATCAAAATTCGTGCTCGGTTCGAAATATTCATCACGCGCTGCTTCCATTTTATGGTCGGCATTCTCGACCTTCTGAGCAGTCTATTCGGAAGATTGTGACCAAATTTCGCACCAAATTTACTTTGTTGGACATTAAACCACCAACACGTTTACGTACTGTGCGTAGTGAAGAAAATATTGCGGCCGTATCAGCTAGTGTGACAGAAGACCGCGAAATGTCGATTCGGCGCCGTTCCCAGCAGTTAGGCCTTTGTTACAGCACTACGTGGAAAATTTTGCGGAAGGATTTGGGCGTAAAGCCTTTTAAGATACAGCTGGTGCAAGAACTAAAGCCAGCCGACCTACCACAACGCCGAATTTTTGGTGAATGGGCTCTTGGAAAGCTGGCCGAGGATCCGCTTTTTTATCGAAAAATTGTGTTCAGCGATGAGGCTCATTTTTGGTTGAATGGGTACGTAAATAAGCATAATTGCCGCATTTGGAGTGAAGATCAGCCAGAAGCATTGCAACAGCTACCAATGCATCCCGAAAAAGCCACTGTTTGGTGCGGTTTATGGGCCGGCGGCATTATTGGGCCATATTTCTTCAAAGATGATGCGAATCGCAGCGTTACTGTCAATGGTGAACGCTACCGAGCGATGATAACAAACTTTTTTTTGCCCGAAATGGAAGTTCTTGACTTGCATGATATGTGGTTTCAACAAGACGGTGCCACATGCCACACAGCACGCGAAACAATGCCGCAATTGCGAGGCGAGTTTGGTGAACAGTTAATTTCACGTTTCGGGCCGGTCAATTGGCCGCCTAGATCGTGCGATTTGACACCATTAGATTATTTTTTGTGGGGGTATGTCAAGGCTAATGTCTATAAGGACAAGCCCGCTTCGATTGACGCACTGGAAGCCAACATCCATGCATTCATTCGTGAGATACCGGCCGATATGTGTGAAAGAGTATGCCAAAATTGGACTCAGCGGATGGGCTACCTGAGACGCAGCCGCGTTCAACATTTGCATGAAATTATCTTTAAACATTAAATTGCAAGGTTCAAACTATCGATTCAAATAAATATTTCATTCATTTTTTCGAATTTTTTGTGTTGTTCGTGTGACCATAGAATGATAATATTCCAAATAGAGCATAAAATTGAAACTCCGAAACCCTATAGAAATCACAGAAAAACAAACTGGGAAGCCTTCAATACAAGACTGGCCTCATCTTTGGGTCGTTATGAAAATCAACCACTGACAAATTACTCGCTGATTGAAAAGCATTTTAGTGAACTAACGTCAGCCATTATTAATGCTTTTGAAAGTTCCTGCCCCATAACCAAAGGAAAAGGCAAACTCAACCCCGTTGGTGGTCAAAAGAGCTGTCAGTCCTCAGAAAAAACTCAAGGAGGCTGTTCAACAGAGCGAAGCGTAGTAATGAACCAGCTGACTGGGATCTCTTCAAGATCAGTAAAAACATGTATAAAAATTGAACAACCTATGCAAAAAGAGCAGCCTGGCAATCATTTTGCACAGACATTGAGTCAACAAATGAAACTGCCAGGCTCAGGAAAGTAATGCCTAAGGTTCACATCCCTCCAGGCTTTTTAAAAAGACCTGATGAAACCTGGACGGACTCCTGCTCCGAAACTTTAGAGTCACTTTTGAGCACTCACTTCCCAGGATGTACTATCGATACACCTTCTGTGGACAGAGGCCCCAACATAAGTGAAATCTCTAACATAGGTACCCAAATAGTAGATAGTAGAAAGGTGGCTTGGGCCATTGACTCCTTCTCAGCATACAAGTCTCCAGGGCCTGATGGAATAATTCCAATTATGCTCCAAAGCTCTAAAGACATAATTGTTCCAATTCTAGTGGACATATTTAGGGGTTGTCTTAACATCACCTATATTCCCTCTAGTTGGAGAGAAGTCAACGTCATTTTCATACCGAAAGCTGGCAAGCCCACCCACACCAAACCGAAAGACTTCAGGCCTATAAGCCTCTCCTCTTTTCTTCTCAAGACCTTGGAAAGGCTAATTGAAACTAATATTCGCCTTAAACTGAATGATGGCGTGCTCTCGCAGGCCCAGCTTGCATACATGAAGGGCAAGTCTGTTGAGACGGCGCTTCATGAAGTGGTCGGCACAATCGAAAAATCAATTCATTTCAAGGAATTTGCTCTAGTAGCATTCCTCAACATAGAAGGGGCCTTTAATAATGTCGACAACAGTGCAATTTGACAAGCCCTAAACTCTATCGGTATTGATCCGATACTGATAAAGTGGATTGACTCCATGCTCCAAACGAGACTTATTAATGTGGAAATGGGCGATAGCAAGTTAAAATTAAGGACGTGTAGGGGTACTCCACAGGGTGGAGTCTTATCTCCTCTGCTTTGGCTTCTTGTTGTCAACCAGATTTTATTAAAACTAAATCTGAGTGGTATCAAGGTCGTGGCATATGTCGATGACATTGTGTTAATGGCCTCAGGAAAATTTGCCCCTACCCTGTGCGAGCTCCAACAAACGGCCCTTAACAAGCTCAGTGATTGGGCCAGTAGCTGCGGACTTAGCATTAACCCACAAAAGACAGAACTGGTTTTGTTTACGAGGAAACGTAATATTCCGAACATAGTCCCGCCAACCATTGACGGAATTCCGTTACAGGTTTCGGGTACTGCCAAATATCTTGGCGTTGTTCTTGATCGTAAACTAAACTGCAAAGAAAATATTAAAGAAAGAGAGAAAAAAGCCTCAATAGATTTCTACATTTGCAGTAGAATTTTTGGTAAAAGATGGGGTCCCAGCCCCAAAACCATTCATTGGATGTACACAGCCATTATAAGGCCAATTCTTACGTACGCATGCATGGTCTGGTGGCCAGTCTTAGATAAGGAAACCAATCTTAAGACCATGACAAAAATCCAAAGAATAGCGTGTATCGGCACAACCAGTGCTATAAGAACTACACCAACGGCAGCCTTAGAAACATTCCTTTCACTTGCCCCACTCGATCTATTTACAAAAGAGATGGCGGCCAAAAGTGCTTTAAGACTTAAACAGTCTAATAACTGGAAAAGAGGCCACTACGGTCATAAAATAATAACCAACTTTACGGACATAGACACTCAAACAGACTACATCACACCACACATAGATTTTAACCCAGTGGCCATGACAGATATCCCAACAAGGGAATTCTGGAATGAAAACAGGGTCATTAATGCAAATCATGTTTCGGTGTTTACTGACGGTTCTAAGATAAAAGAGGGGGTAGGGTCAGGTATCTACTCGGTAAACCCACCTATCAACAGATCAATGAAGCTTCCAAACTTTTGCAGTGTATTCCAAGCGGAGGTGCTTGCAGTTTGCGAAGCCGCGAAATATCTAATCTCATATGAAGTAGTCAATAGTAATATCGACATCTTCATAGATAGCCAGGCGGCCATTAGGGCCATTTCTTCAATCACTGTAAAGTCCAAACTGGTGGATCGTTGTCGGATTGAGCTTAGATCTCTAGGCGCAACGAACAGTGTTACCCTAAAATGGGTCCCAGGACATCGTGATATTATGGGGAATGAAATGGCAGACGAACTGGCCAAAAACGGATCATCTCTCGATCCGAGCCAGGTCGAATCCTCTATACTTGTGCCACTGGAGCAGGTAAAAAGTGAAATTCACCAGAATTTCCTCGAAGCTGCAGACGTCAGATGGTCATCAATTGACACTTGTCGGGTTTCAAGAAATTTATGGCCGAATATTTCGAAGAAAAGAACTGAATATTTACTTAAGATAAGCAGACCTCAACTATCGCTCCTAGTTGGAATCCTAACAGGACACAACTCAATGGGAACCCACATGAGGAGAATGGGCATTAGCCCATCGGACTTATGTAGAGGGTGTCAAGATGAAGAGGCGAATGCCCCAAGAAGAACTAAAAATGATTCAAGGAGCATCATCCAAAAAATCAAAGGTAACCGAGATAACTCAAGAAAAGTCATACCACCCCCAAAACACAACCCATAGAGGAAAATTGGCCCGTTATAACTCAAAGATTAAACAATCTACAGAGGTCATTGATAGCTTATTTTGTAGGTAATTTTATTCTCTACATAGCTGCGAGCGAGCTATTGCAAAAAAACCAAAACCAATCGCTCCCATATGACGGCAAAGAGTTTTTTAATAAATACGAGCATAACCAGACTAAGCGCCACTAAAGGAGTCTGATGATCGAGGCGGCTCTCGTGAAATAGCTATAACTCCAGCCTATAGACTTGGTGGTAACACACACAAGTTGTTGTTGTTCATTCAAAATTATTCAAAACCAATCTCTTTTTCTAGATGGCGGCTTTTCCCTAACCCCAAAAATCCCAAAAACTCGTTCCCATGATTAGAAGGCGTATCCAAATGGATTCCATAAAAGAAATTTGGTCCATAGAAAAATGCGATTTCATGCCCTTTTTGGACTGATTTGACTAAGTGGGGCTGTTAGTGAGACCAACCTTTCATTTTGACCTGACCCGACGGGTTGAGCTTTAGTATACAAATAGTCCATGTCCTTACTTTACTTTTAAGAAGTTTTGCCAAGGTGGCAACACTGTCAGAAAGACAAGAGAAGGGTTGCCACAGTCCCGAAATTTTGCTTATAAATCGAAAACCAAGGGTTGGACGATGATCCAAGAACTCCCGTTGGATTCAGCACCTTTGAAACCATAGGACCACATTATTGTTTTTCTCCCACCCCACCCCTTGCACGATGGGGGAAGGAAAAAGTCATTTAAGGATGCTGTCGACGCAAAATTTCACAATCTACTACATTACACCCAGAGTTGATTAAAAACCAACTTTGGTTTTTTTAAAAAGCCACTTTCAAAGTACTCCCCTATATGAAAGATTAACAAACTTAAATATTTACATATCTTGGAATAATATAAGCATATGACACATGTTTTAAGAGTATTTTTGAATGTCCAATCTAACTAAATCAGAATACAACTACCTTCAAAAAGTAATAGCCTTCTTCATAAATGATGACTGATTTTTTAGTAAAACAAGTAAAATATTACCAAATTTCAACAGCATTGACACGAAACATGGTCCACTTATTTCATTTGATATAAGCAACAAGAATCAAATAAGTCTACAAAAATATTTGAAGCGAAAGGGTGTTTCTTTCAATGAATTCGAAAATTTTTGAACTACTACCATGAAACCTCTCCTAAAACCGGTACGTTCATGAAAGTTGGTGAACATATTTGATTAATCATCGGAGACAAGAATGAAAAAAGGACCATTCATATATCCGTGGTCTGAGGGTCTTTTTAGAGAGGTTGTTAACGCCATCTATGAGTAGGCACAATTGTACAATTGCTACAATTTTGCCTCACTCCACGAACAAACCCTCGTAAAGTAACGTAAGTTAATATCCAATTAGGATCTAAAAATAAAATATCTGCCCTTCCGGCCTCTTCAATTCAATTTAATTAAGTGTCATCACCACAAGAGCATACGATATGGTCGGCTACGTCATAAAGCCATCGACATAATTTTATGTACGCATATAACAAACATACATATGCTCATCATCGTAGTCACGCCAGCGCCGTCATCTTTAGTAAAACTACCCCAGTTGGGTCGTGCTATTGTACGTATCTACATATTATTTATGTACATATGTACACATATTCGCATCAAAAGAGTCGTGCCTACGTCATCGTCATCGTTCATGGTTGTAATCACCCCATCTTTAATCGTCGTCATCATATAAGAAGAAGAGCGATAATTCCTCTACGTCATCAATCAAATTATCATCACACCATCAGACAAACCTTCAATCACACCATCAGACACACCATCAGTCACACCATTAGTCAAATCATCATCAACATCACAGTCTACCATCATCAGTTCACCAGGTTCGAGAATCATCAGAAGCAGCCGTAGGAGTAGAACCAGGTAACCATAAGTACAGTGCATATTTCTTTTTTGCTACATTTTAACAAAAGTAAATTCTTGTTGAAAAATTAATCATATAACTATAATAAATCATATAATCAAGTCTATTAAAATTATTTACTTTTGCGGTCTGGTCGCTAACTATTCTGGTGGGTGGTACTTTTTTAAATTATTTTACCTCAAATTGGTGATACCATTTCTCTGGTCCTTGGGTGCATTTTATGCACTCGTAAAAAAATTTTGTATCGGTGTAATTGGTCAGAGAGGTGCCATTTTTAATTTAAAAGATACAAATATACTTCTTCCGTTTTTAGTTTCCACGAAGTTTTTAAATATTTATATCCTTTCTGGCTTAATTGTTCAAACGCGAAAAGGGTTGCCCTCCTACAGTTCGTTGACTTTAACAAAACTTTTTTATAAGTTTTTTTCAAATATTTGGTGGGATTTAATCCAAGTCATTTCTTATAGCCTTTTTGGCAACTTTTACAGCGCGTAAGGGTTACCTCCTGAATTTTTCGTTGTTTAACAACTTTTGGAAAAAAAATGTTTGTTTGTTATATCTCGTGGGATTTGAACGAAATATTTCCTTGATCATTTTGGAATTTGAACAACTATTTTTAAGTTTTCTTAATATCTTGTATGATCTCTCTTCTTTTATATAAAAGCAAAGATTAAGGAACTCTTTTGAAGTTTTAAGTACCTTATCAAAAATCACTGGCTAATCTAATCCAAACTAAAATAGTCAATGTGAGTAGCAGATTTGTCAATAAAATTATAGTAGGCATGAAGTCTTGTTTTTTTTAAATTCGTTTCCTTTTTTTATTAGAAATTATTAAGGATTTTATTTTTGTGGTGTAGGTAAGTGAAATTCATTGGCTAATCCAATATTAAAGGTATTTTTGTGAAATGTTCTCAAATATCTTCTTGTAACCTTTTCTCACTTTTTAAAATGCGTAGGGTTACAGTCTGAACTTCTTGTCGTTTAATAACTTTTTTTATAAGTTTTGAAAAATATTTTTTTGCGGAGTTTTCCCAAATATTTTCTTATAGCCTTTTCTCATTTTATATAGTGAGTATGGTTACCGACTTGTTACTTAATAACTTTTTTTTTTAAGTTTTGAAAAATATTTTGGCGGAGTTTTCCCAAATATTTTCTTATAGCCTTTTTCTCATTTTTATAGTGGGTAGGGGTACCTTCACACAACTTATAAGTTTTGAAAAATATTTTTGCGCAGTTTTCTTATAGACTTTTCTCATTTTTATAGTGAGTAGGGTTACCTTCTTATTGTTAAATAACTTTGTTTATAAGTTTCGAAAAATATTTTTGCGGAGTTTTCCCAAATATTTTTTTTTTATAGCCTTTTCTCATTTTTTATAGTGAGAAGGGTTACCTTCTAATTGTTAAATAACTTTTTTTTATAAGTTTTGAAAAATATTTTGGCGGAGTTTTCCCAAATATTTTCTTATATCTCATTTTTTATAGTGAGTAGGATTGCCTTCTTCTTGTTTAATAGGTAACTTTTTTTTTTATAAGTTTTGAAAAATATTTTTGCGGAGTTTTCCCAAATATTTTCTTATAGCCTTTTCTCATTTTTATAGTGAGTAGGGTTTGTAATGAGCATGTGAAAGCAGCTGGCACGCTGGCGTAAGCTCGGCTTAGCTCGCCGTAATGGTCGGGGATCTTGCTGCTACTCTTTACAAATCAGTAAAAATCGTGCCATAAAAAAAATGCAAAAATTAAATGCCAAACAAATCAATGAAGTTTATAATGTAACGTTACCAAAAAGAGAAATGTGATAATTTGAAATTAAGAAAAAGAATTAAGCAACTATTATATATTTGACCCTTCCGCAGAGCTCGATAACATAACTTTATCCATCGGTATTTCTGTAAAACTCTACCTGACCTCTACTTAATTTCAAAAGCATAGATGTTGTTGCTTCTGTGTGGGAGTCCCTCCTCGCTATGGCATTATCCTCATAATGCCACGCCATGTTAGCTGCATTCCCTATTTTATGGCAGATAACCCTAATCGAAAAGAATCTATCCACACCACATATCTCACCTTTTAAAATTATTTAGTCCATTCTTACTTACTCAATAAATTTTCATGTTAAATCAAATGTTAGTTTGCAAGTAACAAATTGGAATTTTAATTTCATATCATAGAACAACAATATATGTATAAAATTATTTACGGATTATAAAATTAAAAAAAAAAGTTAATAGAAATGAGGACTAAAATTATCAACTATTTCGACTATACAAAAATGGAATTTGTATGTTATAATTAAATGAAATTCTATTAACTAGGCTAAATTTTCCTAAAAAGGTAAAGCTGCGCAACCTTAGCCCCAAGGATTACAGTTGTGTAATGCATTACTATGTTCATAAGAAAACTTATGAATATCTAGGGCTATATAGTTAAATTAGAAGATAATTTGTTAAGTATTTTTATAATGAAAGAACAATCATCTTAGAATAAAAAAAAAAAATAAATGTTGCTAAAGATTGAAATTAATGGCACTAATCTAAATTAACTTCCGAAATTAGGATTATGATAAAGAACACAACAAAAAAATATTTAAAATCGTTAAAAAAAACACTTAGGTTAGGTTAGGTTGAAGTGGCTGCCAGTCGTGGAGACTGACACACTTAGACCATGAGTTGGTCCATTGTGATACCACATGAATCTAGGAAACCCTTTTCCTTACTCGGTGAACCATTTGGAGCTTCTTATGAAGCGTAATAGACTGCCAATGTCTAAGTTTCTCAGATCACTAGGATCATTGAAGTAGAACTCACCAAGGTGAAGTCTTCGTCTATGAGATAGAGCAGGGCACGTGCATAGAAGGTGAGGGATCGATTCTATCTCTTCCTCATCCATACAGCTTCTACAAAAATCGTTAGCGAATACGCCAAGACGCGTTGCGTGCTTGCCTATGAGGCAGTGTCCGGTTATAACACCAATCATGGAGCTGATGTGCAATCTGCTTAGAGATATCAAACGCTTAGATCGTTTTAAATCCATTACTGGCCAGATTTGTTTTGTTGCCAAACAAGAGGTGATATCATTCCACCTAAGATTTGTTCTCTCTAAGGCATCTTGCTTCAGCAAAAGTTTACATGTAGCGATGGGTATACCTATTTCTGCCTTACTAGGTAGAAGAGGTAAAGTTGTACCATTTTTAGCGAGTTCATCGGCCTTACAATTACCTGGGATGTCCCTATGCCCCGGCACCCAACACAGGTGAATATTAAACTGTTGTGCCATCTCCAGCAGAGACGAACGGCAATTTAGGGCTGTTATAGAGTTAGTAGAGACCGATTCCAGGGATTTAATAGCTGCTTGACTATCCGAGAAGATGCGGATATCTGTAGTTGATATCACGTTTTCCTTCAGCCAAGATAAGGCTTCTTTAATCGCCATAAGTTCCGCCTGGAACACGCTACAATGATTAGGAAGACGGAATGAGAGACTTAATTTTAGTCTTTCTGAGTACACACCGCCACCCACCCCTTCATCAGTTTTCGATCCGTCCGTGTAGATATGAACCGATTCATCTTCCAAGAAAGCCATATCCTCCCAGAGGGTTCTAGAAGGAATGGTGACTTGAAAGTTTAAACCGAATTGTGGTTTTGGGATGGTGTAGTCAATGCGACTAGGTAGTGACCTGAATGAATTCAGAATGATGGAATGGCCAATATTATTGTTGTACCATTGTGAGGAAGCTTGTAGGCGTATGGCTGTATTTGCAGCCACCTGTTTGCTAAATATATCGAGGGGAGTCAGATATAGCAGAACGTCTAGAGCGGCAGAGGGTGTCGTGCGAAGCGCACCACTTATGCATAAACAAGCCGAGCGTTGTACTTTGTTTAGTCTGTCGCAGTTTACCGCTTTATCTAGAGCAGTCCACCATACTGCAACACCATATGTGAGAATCGGTCTAATCACCGATGTGTATAGCCAATGAGTAATACGAGGTTGAAGGCCCCATTTGTTCCCAACGGCTTTTTTGCATGAGAAGAGTGCTACTGTGGCCTTCTTGACTCTTTCTTGTATATTAGGTTTCCAACTTAACTTTTTGTCTAAAATAAGACCCAAATATTTTGCCTGATCAGTGAATGTTAATGGAACACCTTTAATAGAGGGAGGATCTACATGAGGGATTTTATATTTCCTTGAGAATAGAACAAGTTCTGTTTTATGAGGGTTGACGCCCAGACCACACCGGTCTGCCCAATTGGTTAGCCTATTTAAAGCATTTTGTAAGAGTTCTTTTAAAGTGGTAGGATGCTTTCCTGATACGGCAATAGCAACATCGTCCGCATAGGCAATCACTCTGTAACCCTCCTCTTCCAGGCATATTAGCAGCTCATTTACCACCAAGTTCCATAGAAGGGGAGAAAGGACACCGCCTTGAGGCGTACCTCTACTAACAGACCTTCTAGCAGAATAGCTACCTAGTTTTGAGTTGATAACCCTGCTCGTCAGCATTTGGTTAATCAATTCTCCAAGCGAACCATCTACCTTCAGAGATGTCAGCGCAGATGCGATTGCAGATGCGTCAACATTGTTAAAAGCGCCTTCTATATCTAAGAAAGCAACCATGGTGTACTCTTTGTGATGGAGGGAATATTCAATGGTTCTTACTAAACTATGTAAGGCAGTTTCTACAGATTTCCCTTTGCAGTAAGCATGTTGACTCGTAGACAAAAGTCGCGTGTCAATGCATGATCGTATGTGGATATCAATCAATCGTTCAAAAGTTTTTAGAAGGAATGATGATAGACTAATAGGTCTGAGATCCTTTGGGTTTACTTGGGAGCACTTTCCAGCTTTGGGTATGAACACAACCCTAACCTCTCTCCAAGACAGGGGGATGTAGACGAGTGCTAAGCAGCTAGTAAAAATAGACTCCAGAATTGGCAGAATTAAATCTTTATTCATCTGGAGTTCGGCTGGTATTATGCCATCTGGTCCCGCAGACTTGTAAGGCTGAAAGCTGTTGAGCGCCCATTGCAGTTTTTCCCTTGTAATCAGACCTTGTGGATAGCTTGGATTCATATCAAACCTATTACGGTCGAAGCTATTAATGTTTTGAGAGCTACCAGGGAAGTGAGTATCCAATAGCAAGTTAAGCGATTCTTCGCAGGAATTTGTCCATGAGCCATCAGCATTTTTTAAGCAGCTTGGCATTACTGGATTTGTAGAGAGAATTTTTCTTAGTCTAGATGCCTCTGAAGTTTCTTCTATTTTTCCACAGAAATTTCTCCAGGAGGATCTCTTTGACTTTCTCAATGCTTTCTTATACAGTTTGAGGGTTATTTTATAAGATTCCCAATCTGACACTGCACGAGTGCTTTTAGCTCGATTGAAACACTTGCGACAGTCTTTCCTGAGCGGTTCAAGCCCAGAATCCCACCAATGTGGTTTCTTTTTCCCCCTAACTAGAGTAAGTGGGCAGGATGTAGCCATAGATTTGTTGAGGGCTAATGTGAGATCATTGACCTTGCAGTCAAGTTCATAATTATTAGAAGGAGGATTTAAGAGATCTGGTTTTAATAGCCCCTGGAGTGTAATCCTATATTTGAGCCAGTCGGTTTTTCGAGGGTTTCGAAATTCTACGCGGCAAGGATGTTCATCGATGAGACTGAATTGAATGTATCTGTGATCGGAGAACGAGTGTTCATCCGACACTTTCCAATTCGAGATCTTATGATGAATGGTGTCTGAGACAAGAGTAATATCTAATACTTCCTGTCGGTTTTTAGTGATGAAGGTAGGTTCATTACCCACATTACTTACAATAAGGTTAGTACTTAAAATAAAATCAAAAAGAGACTCACCTCTATTATTGATATCAGTACTTCCCCATACTGTATGATGGGAGTTCGCATCACTCCCAATGATGAGGCATATCTTCTGCCGTTCTGCATGAGCGATCAGTCTCTCCAGTGTATGACCGGGGAGAGGGCCGAGGTGGTCATGGCCCAGATACGCCGACACTAGCCAGTACGTCTCATTGGCCGTTTCGAGCCTTGCGGCGGTGATATCTCTATCGCTGAAATCAGGGAGTAAATATACATTAGTGCTACGCTTAACTAGTATACACGATCTAGGGTCACCTTTATCAGACGCATACAGTACGTAGTATCCAGGAGTCCTGAGTCCACTAACAATGGATTTAACAATCCACGGTTCCTGGATCAGGACAATATCCTCTCCATTCCTGGATAAACGGAGGAGGAGGGAGGCCGAAGCCTTAATGGAGTGTTGGAGATTAATCTGGACTAACTGCAGCATTTTGGCTACAATTAGGCAGATCAACCTCCACCACGGTTTCGTTGAGTTCCTCCGAAGATGAGCCCAAAAGCTCATCCTCACCCAAGGGAACAAGGTTGATGAAGTCTTCGGTCTCCATATCGGTTAGACTGTCGACATTAGAAGAAGACTGTACCGTGATCGAGGATGACCTGGATTCCTCATCACCCATCGGTGGAAAGGTGATGGATGCACCAGGGTCCTCTACCACGGACACAGCTTCAGTGTTTAACAGAGGGACGCGTTCCGCGTCAACCTCGTCTTTTTTGTAAACCTTCAGCGAGATCGAATCGAACCCATACCGAATCATGCCTTTGGTCTGCGCTAAGGGGGCAAGGGAATCCTTATTGATCACGATAATCGCGCTTCTATAAAGACCCCTTACCTCCTCAAGCTTTGCGACTTTCCAGTCATGAGTCGGTAATGAGGGGTTGCTCAACTTGACTATCTGGAGTATTTCCTCCATGCAAGAAGGCTCAGCTGGTATCCAGATGCGGGCTCTAGGTCTGCACGGGATGTCTTCCCTAGCAACAACTTCGAGCTTCGCACCTGGCCAGACCTCGCCTAACCTACTGACAGCAAGCTTATACAGATCGCACGATCTCTGATCCTCACAGACGATGAGTTTGACATGCCCTTGATGCCAACCGCCATCGCCTGTGAGAGGAGGTGGTCCCGGATTATCCCTCATGAGACTCAAGAAGCCTGCCGAGAGCTTCATCCTGACCACCTGCCATTGATCAGGAGAAATCGTACCATCAATATCACTCCTGTCGATAACCGCAACCACGATCTTGTTCTTGTTTTTAAGAGCGTCGCTATAGGATCTGGATCCTCCGGAATGGAGAGTGCTGGCGTTATGCACTTTGGGACGCTTGGGCACCGGAACGGTTTCATCCAGAGACCTATTACGCTTCGACGTGGAGTCGTCGCTGGTCTGCGCATTCGCTAGAATGCTCTGGGCCCATTTGATCCTGGGGTCCTGCTCCGGCATCCCTTCGACCACCGGTTTATTACCGAGGGTCTTGAGGAGCCTAGCAGCTGACCGCCTGACCCTATAGCCGCCCTTCGACGGCCTATTTCGACGGCTCTCGCGCGATGGTCTCGGGAGAGAGCCCACCCCAGCGGAAGGAGGACCGTTTTTCACAACCCTGGCACCACTAGGCCGGGCTCCCCCTCGAGACGTACTCGGGAGAGCTGCATTAACTCTGGTAGTGGTGGGATCGTTATTCACAACCCCCATCCCACTACTAAAATTAGGTATTACTACCACATCACTACTCTCACTGGGATTAGTATCAGATGAGGGGCCATGACATGCCACAGCCTCCCCACCGACACCAGCCCCAGGAGTAACAGCAAACAGCTTTGTCGCCGTACTGCTGCCCGGTTTAGAAGAGGAACCGGTCTTAAATTCTTTTTCTTCTTCTAAGTTTTTTTGTTTGTTTGTTTTGTTTTGTTTTGACATATAAATTTTGGACCCACGAGTATCGAATAAAGGGTGGTCACTCTACACAGGGATTCGTGTATGCAGAGAAGGCAAGCTGATCCGAAAAGTGCCAAAAATCGGATACTCCGTTAACGACTGGGCTAGTATTTTTAATTGGGCCCCCAGCCAGGCTGATCATCGGCACGGGTCGTATAACACCTTAGATCCAGCCCAATAGGAAAATTGGAGTGGGTGAGGAAGGGAAAATGATAAGAAAGAGTGACAGACAGCCATTCGCCGTACTGTCAAGGAAAGGATTAATGTGTTTAGGAAAACACGTCGAACAGCGATACGCCGTACCGACATGGAGGAAACCTCGATGAACAGCTTTTTCGCCGTGCCTCCGAGGGGGATAACGTTGGACAGCTATTCGCCGTGCCGACGAGGGACAAGGATGGACAAGGATTGGGAAGGTTTAGGAAGTGAAGCGCCCTTTGGTTTCAGGACTCATCTGGAGTTAAACTCGAGAATCTTTGACCTTACTCAGCTTCTACAACTCGACAAGTTCGACGCTCAGGTAGAAGAAAAAAAAAAACACTTAGATAACAACAAAAAAAAACAAACAAAATCAGCAACCGCCAATCCTACAGCTGCAGCCCGCACTCAAATTGTATCTTCTTTTCATTGTTCTTGTATTTTTAACGAAACTTCTCGAAAACGCCTTATTTATAGCTAGTAGGAGTTTTTCCTGAACCAAATATAAATATGAGGAATAATGATACCTGGATTTTTCCTTATCAAATGAAAATTATTGTTGATGGTTTTGTCGATACAAATCTCGATTTTTATTTCTCTTTTCCAAATCTTTTTGTTCTGTCGCTGAAGGATTTTTCTGCTTGGTTATTCCTATCGCTATCCCCAGGAATATTCGAGATGTAAATGGAAAATCTTGATGTTTTATCTCGAAAAACTTTATATCGACAACTACAAAAAAATTAATTTTTCCATTTTTTTTTTACCCTTAAAAGGAATTAACACAGTGCGAGCGTTAGGAAAATAGGGAAGGATTCGAGAGCAGATACCGATGCACATTAGTTTTGTAGTTCTGAATATCAAAATGAGAGGGAAATACAGAGCCAGGTAAAGCATTCCACATTCGGGTAGTGCGACTAAGAAAAGAATCTCTATACTTGACAGTGCGTCCAAAATTGGGCTCAAGGGTATATTGATGTGCATTCCTAGAAGTACGAGTATTACGGGGGAACTGCTTAAGGGGAGGAATGCAACTGGCTATTTCACTAGAACACTGTTTGTTAAAATACCGATAAAATAATGAAAGGCACAAAACATTGCGGCGGTGTTCGAGAGGTGCAAATGTTTCCGTTATTGTTCTATCACCTATCATTTTCAACGCTCTATTTTGAATTCTATCCAACAGACTTAAATGGGTCTTAGGAGCACCTGCCCAGATATGGGAGTTGTACTCAAGCTTTGGACGAATGAAGGCTTTATAGATTACAGCCAGATCAGAAGGGGAGAAAAATTTCTTACTTCTTCCAAGAAAACCTAAACATTTCGCAGCATTTTTGGCGACGTCAAATATGTGATCATTCCACAGAAGGTGGTTTGTGATACACATACCCAGAACTGAAAGCTGTTCGGTTTCCTCGATGCAAGTGCCACTCATGGATAGTTGCAAAGGGGGTGGGCTTAGCTTTAACGACAGAAGACAGCATTGAGTTTTTGAAGCATTAAATTCTACGCGGTTTCTTATTCCCCATTGGACAATGCTGTTGAGATCAGAATTTAATGAGCTTGGAACGAATATGAAAAGCTGAGGGTACTGTCGTCTGCAAAACAGTTTAATGGATTAGAAGTTTCAGACAGAAGATCATTTATAAAAATAAGGAAGACAGTCGGAGACAAAACGGAGCCCTGGAGCACACCAGCATTTATTTTATGAATATCAGACTTGAAACCATCCAACACAACTTGTATTGAACGGTCCGAAAGGTAATTTCTAATCCAACGAAGAAGAGATTCATCATCAAAATGCACGCATTTTCGATAAGAGAGCTTGATGCCAAACTCTATCAAACGCTTTTGAAATATCAAACGCAATAATCTTACTTTCTCCAAAACTATGTAAAGATTCTTTCCACTGCTCGGTGAGATATACCATCAGATCACCAGTGGACCTATCGCTACGAAAGCCATACTGCCGGTCATTAAGAAGCTTCCGTTCTTCGAGATATTTCTTAAGCTGATAATTTATAGGCGTTTCCATGACCTTGGAAAGAAGGGACGTAAGTGCAATTGGACGATAGTTAGAGGGAGAAGAAGATTCGCCTATTTTAGGGACAGGCTGGACAATGCTGTTTTCCATCCACTCGGAAAGAGACCAGTAGAATAGGACAGATGGAAAAGCTTACGCAGTGGCTTTGCCAGCGTTGAAGAACACCTCTTCAGAATAATGGGAGGGATACTATCTGGACCAGCAGATTTGTGTATATCAAGATCCTTTAGAACTCTTGCCACTGCACGAGTTCGAAAGAATATTCGTCCCATGGAATCATTAACGCTCTCAAGTACAGGAGGAGTTGAGACACTCTCTGGCAGCGTCGAGTTAACAGCAAACTGTGCTGCAAGCAAATTGGCTTTATGAATTGAGCTAACATAGGGAGTGTCATTGAAGACGAGTGTTGGAACCGAAGACGAAGTTGTATTTCTAATGTTTTTTACAAATGACCAAAAATTCTTACTACCTTTGGGACACTGTAGTATTTTTTGCCTCAAATTCTGGTCATGCAAAAATTTGGTTCGTTGAATATGGCCGTTACAGGTCTTTCTAGCTTGTTTGAACTTTTTCCAGTTTTCCTCAGTAGGGTTGGCTTTATAACAACGGAAGCTTACTTCTCTTACCCTGATAACCTCTTTGCAGCTCAAATCAAACCATGAATTCTCTTTCTCTTTTGATTTTATCCTATGCAGGATATAATTTCTCATTCCGTAAGGAATTAAGTTTGTGAACATATATGCACTGGAGTCTAGGTCACTATCGAGGAAGCATAGTGACCAGTTAAAGTCCCTGAAGAAACTGTTGAGACCGTCCCAGTTGGCTTTCTCGTATTGCCAAACGGTTCTCTTAGGGGTTTTTTCTCTAACTGAGTTTTGATGGCACGAGAAATTGGCAGATATGACACTATGGTCTGATGAGCCTAGAGGTGATAATACACTTATCGTGTATTTATCAGGATCAGAGGTAAGAAACAAGTCTAGGGTGTTGGCGTTTTGACCTGCAACGTCAGGGATTCAAGTTGGCTCGTCGACGAGTTAGGTGGTTTAACAAAGATCTCAACATTGTATATATCTTTTACAGATCTTATTTATTACCTCAAGCCTTTTTGAATTTCTATATATTTCGTTCACCAAAACACAACCATAACTATTGCTTAAATCTTTTGCACAATGAATCTAACTATTTTTTTTTACAATTTTAATATAATTATTTGACTTATATATTTTTATATTTAATGACTTGTCGCCTTTGATAGATAGATAGATTTTTATTTTCCGTACATAGATTTACATTTGGTAAGCTACCGCACAGTTTACACACAGAGATTTGATACTAATATAATATCTTTCTACTGAATAAGTACATTAATTTATATTGATTTTAAGTGATGATTGATAAAGATACAATTTTTTTGAAGGAAAATACAAACAAAACCTTCAATTCAAAAATGAAAGGGCAGGTACATTTTGACTCGAGATAAAAATAAAACTTCAGAACTTTAGTAATGAAGTTTATGTTAGTAAAATCACAACAAAAACATAAATGTTAAAAAAAGAGCCAAGTTCTTATATGTACAAGAAACCTGTGCGTAAAAAGTCTGCCAAAAAAAGTAATGCATGCCAAGTATTAAGTTCATGAAATTTAATATCAAATATCTTAAGTAGAGTAATATCGAAAACACTCCAAACTATGACAGAAATTTGGTATTTAATGATTACTGATTAAAATTTGGTGGGTTCACTGGTCAAGTTTTCATACAGTTAAGTTTGTGATTAAGTACATATGTAATTAAGGGAAAACTTGCCAAGTAAACCCACCAAATTTTAATCAGTAATCATTAAATACCAAATTTCTGTCATAGTTTGGAGTGTTTTCGATATTACTCTACTTAAGATATTTGATATTAAATTTCATGAACTTAATACTTGGCATGCATTACTTTTTTTGGCAGACTTTTTACGCACAGGTTTCTTGTACATATAAGAACTTGGCTCTTTTTTTAACATTTATGTTTTTGTTGTGATTTCACTCCTTTTTGCAAAGATTTGTTTTGCCAGGTGAAAATCAAGCCCTACCGCTCTACAAAGTTTCATAATTCTACAACAATCAGATCATATAGTTTACAAGAACTTTTGAGAAAGTGGGTGGATGCCACGCACCCTGAACTGAAAGTTCCAATTTTTCGATTTTTTTCTTTCAAAATATTTGAAGCTCTAACGACCTACCAATTTTTATCTTTCTATAACAATCGAAAGTGCTCCATATTATTTATAAGAATTTTTAAGGATGTGGGTGGATGCCACGCCCCCTGAATGGAAAATTTCAATTTTTCTTTTTCGAAGTACTTCAAGCCCTACCAATCTACCAATTTTCATCGTTCTACAACAATCGGAAGTGCTCCATATAATTTATATGAATTTTAATGAATGTGGGTGGATGCCACGGCCCCTGAATGAAAAATTCCAATTTTTCAATGTTTCTCTTTCTAAGTACTTCAAGCCCTACCGATCTACCAATTTTCATCGTTCTACAACAATCAGAAGTGCTCCATAGAATTCATAAGAATTTTTAAGAAAGTGGGTGGATTCCACGCCCCCTGAATGGAAAATTCCAATTTTTCAATTTTTTTCTTTTTAAGTATTACAAGCCCTACCGACCTAGAAATTTTCATCGTTCTACAACAATCGGAAGTGCTTCATATAATTTATAAGTATTTTTAAGAATGTGGGTGGGTGCCACGTCCCCTGAATGGAAAATTCCAATTTTTCAATTTTTCTCTTTCTAAGTACTTCAAGCCCTACCGATCTACCAATTTTCATCGTTCTACAACAATCGGAAGTGCTCCATATAATTCATAAGAATTTTAATGAAAGTGGGTGGATGCCACGCCCCCTGAATAGAAAATTGCAGATTTTCGATTTTTTCCTTTGTATGCACCACAAGGCCTACCGTTGTCCGAAATTTCAAGCTTCTATGATGTCGGGAAGTGCTCCATAATTTTGATGATCTGTCAGTGAGTTAGTGAGTCAGTGAGTCAGTGAGTCAGTCAGTCAGTTACGGTTTTTGCGATTTTTTAAGTCCTATATCTCAGGAATTACTAATGCTAAAGAGTTGAAATTTGGTGAGCCATCTGTGCTTGCTCAGCTTAGCAAGTACTGCGAATTTGAAGTTTCTGACTTAATTGGTACTGAAGTTAGAGGGGGGTTGAAAATCGCCTGAGTTTGTTCCTGTAAAAAGGGTGTAGTGCCGCGAACTTGGCTGGGCACTACCGTGCCCTTTGATTTGGGTTAGTGAGTAATAATAAATAAATATATCTTATTAAATTAGTAAGGGGTTAGTAAAAATAAATAAACAATTATGTTAATAAATAAATAAATATAAATAAATAATTTAACAAATAAATAAATAGATAAATAAATTACTAAAAACAAAAAATTAAATAACGATTAATTAAAATAACAGATAAATAAATAAATTAATATATTAATTAATACAAAAAAAAAACAAATAAATAAATAAGTAATCAAATAAATAAATAAATAAATAAATAAATTAATAAATAAATATATAAATAAATAAATAAATAAATAAATTAATTAATTAATTAATAAATAAATAAATAAGTAATTAAATAAATAAATAAATAAGTCAATTAATGAATTAATTAATAAATAGATATTTATATAGGTACATGGTGAATCAATAATCAACAAATAACAAGAGTAATACTTTAAGTTAACAAATATTGAGTAACTTGACAAACAAAAAATTACATCAAACATCCGAAACATGATTAAGGGATCAGTTGGTTGATTAACGGATTGTCAGAGGCTTCACAATTTAGTAAAAAGTTATTATTAAGCTTATAGATTCTTTGGAAAATCATTTCAACATTTGCCTTTTCATGTAAATCTGAGGTGGAGTGGTATCGAGATAGGTTAAGCATAATTTTCAGTAATTTGTTCTGGGATATTTGCAATTTTGAAAGATGGCACTTTGCACAATTTCCCCATACTTGGCACTCCTACAAAAGGATTGCTTGAAATATTACTTTGTGAATAATCATTTTATTCGAGTTGCTTAAGAATGACTTTCTATTTATAAATGGGATGAGGATATTGATTGCTATGCTTACTTTTTTAAGAGTTTTAGAAATATGTTCCTTAAACGTTAGTTTTTGGTCTAGATAAATTCCTAGATATTTCACACTTGATTCCCACCTAACATTTATGCCATTAACATTGAGCTGACTGCTGGGGAGATAACAAGACTTTCTTTTTCTACTGAAAAAGATAGCTTGTAATTTTTCAGCATTTAGTTTAATTTTCCATTTTTTGTAATATTGAGTCATCAATTCGACTGCATGGCGTAAATTAGTCTCTAAATTCAAAATTATTGAGACTAAATTCATGCGATGAATAGATGCCTGTATCATCAGCGAATATAGATATTTCACATTCTGGTAACCTAGGAATATCAGATGTGTAGACGTTGTACAAGAAAGGACCCAGCACCGATCCTTGTGGGACACCTTGGTTAACTTCATGACAATTTGAACGGGTATTATTAACAAAAACACTAAAACATCGGTTAGAGAGAAAACTTTGGGTTATTTTAACAAGATACATGGGAAATCCGAAACATACCATTTTGTGCACAATTACATCATGCCAAACTGTGTCAAACGCCTTTTCTATATCGAGTAGGATAAGACCTGTCGATTTGCCAAGAGAACGATTTTTCCTTACATGTTCGCAGACTCTTAAAACTTGATGAGAAGTGCTGTGGTGCATTCGGAATCCAAATTGTTCATTTGGAAAAATATTTAAGTTATCAACGATTTGGAGTATTTTACCTTTAAGAACTTTTTCAAGTAATTTACTCAGACAACTAAGTAAACTTATTGGTCGATAGCTTGTAGGGAGTTTAGCGGATTTTCCAGGTTTTGGAATGGGTATTACCTTCGCATTTTTCCAGATCGTTGGAAAGTACTGAGTCTTGAGACATGCATTAATTAAAAACACAAGAAATTGAAGCCCTGCCTTTGGTAGTTTTTTGATATATATATTTTTAATCTTGTCAAGTCCGTCCGATTTTTTTGATTTTAGGTTAGATACGATAAATTTCAAATCCTGTATAGATATAAACTGATTACGAGGAGTTTCTATGTTCTGTGAGTTTACTATGGTAAGCGTGTTACTCACAAGGCTTTCAGTAGTGTTATCACTTAGGTGCTGTGACACAGTGTGATTGTTCAAAAACGTGGATGCAAAAATATTTGCTTTAATGGAGTCTTGATAGACCACTTCATCACCATTGTCGTCTTTGAATTCAAATCGAAGCTAAATTAATTTTCCAGAAACAAAAATAAACGAAAATAAAAAAAATAAACAACAAACGTAATGCTACTGAATCAAATTTGATATGCTACAGTATTTTGTTTGTACAGTGCATACATTGAAATTATGTTTCAAAGCAGCTAATGTTAGTTTCTTTGATTGATAATACGATGACAAGCATCACTTATAATTACACCATATCCTATAAAGCTGCTGCTACAGGTTACCTTCTTGTTGTTTAATAACTTTTTTTATATAAGTTTTGAAAAATATTTTTGCGGAGTTTTCCCAAATATTTTCTTATAGCCTCTTCTCATTTTGTATAGTGAGTAGGGTTGCCTTCTGAACTTTTCGTGCTTCTTGATAACTTTTTATAAGTTTTGGAAAATATTTTTGTGGATTTTTTCTGAAATATTTTCTTATAGCATTTTCTCTTTTTTTTAGTGCGTAGGATTGCCATCTGAACTTTTCGTGCTTTTTGATAACTTTTTTTTTATAAGTTTTGAAAATATTTTGGTGGAATTTACCAAATATTTTCTTATAGCCTTTTTGACTTTAATAACTTTTTATAAGTTTCTTTTGAACATATTTTGTTGGATTTTCGGGGAATAATTTTTTTTCGTGAAGCCTTTTTCCATTTATATAGTGCCTTGCCTTCTGTGAGCTATATCCCTACTTATATTTTTTGTAGAATCATGAGTTTCCTTTCCGATTTTATTCATTCAGCCGATCAGCTGGTGAAATATAATTCAGTTTTTAGTCAACTCCCTGAAGCAAAGCATTCTTTGCTTACATTGAAGGCACGGAAAATGGAATTAAAAGAGTTATGAGTTATGGGCAGAAGTGAAGTCCCAGTATATGATATGCGTTCGTGAGGGATTAGGGACTGATGATTTTGACTGTGGAGGAAAAATATAACTCTTCAAATGAAACTTATGTTAACTGTTATGCACATATATAAGAATGGGAAGACAAGCTTTCAAAGGTAAATGATTTCAATAATTCTAATTGACTTTTGAAAGTTGGCCTTATTTCACTTTACAAAAGTGTAATAACACCCAATTCAAATAGTTGGTCTTTTTTCACTTTGGCAAAGTGCAACAAAGCCAAGTTGGCCTTATTGCACTTTCATTTTGATGAATTTGATAAAATTTGTCTTAAAGGAGATAAAAAGGCAAAATACTGAGATATGCACTCATAATGTTTTTATCACTTCATTCTTAATACATAATTGGAGGGCTCACAGCTGTACCGAACCAAGTCACAAAAAGTGAATTCGAAGATAATAAGAGGTTTAGTAAATAAACTGCCATTAATTACGAAAATGGATATTTTACTCGAAATAAGAAAAATTCGAAAGTTTATTCTCCAAATTATCTTTTTATTTAGAATGTAACGAAATATTATGGGAGGTACACGTTGGTAATGCCGACAAGTTTATGTTGGTGTTTCCACTGGAGATGGATAACCACTTACCAAAAAAAAATTAAGAGGACGCTGGTCAAGGTCAGCTAGTAAGCTAGCCGGACTGTAAGATTATGTCTCTTGCCATCTTACCCCTCTCCCCCGGGATCACCCAAACAAAAAAAAAGGATCATCTTGAGAGACTTGTTTTCTTTAAGTCATTCGACCCCAGACGTCTGATCCAGTACATTATTTGTCTCTCCTAAATAACCTTCCCTCGCCTACTTGTACCCTTTGCCTCACTTCCTTCCGAGCCCTGTTCCACCTTTATGACGAATGGTCACAGATACCCATTCGTCAGTCCAGGTGGAAGCATGGAAGGTTGCCAGTTCCTCGAGGATGTCTGAAGGCCTGCTAGTCGTCGCACGTCCTAAGCTCGTCGGTGGGGGGGATCTTGACATCCGAGAACAGGCGAGGTTACCTGTTTTTTTCAGGCCTAGTCCAAGGTGTCGGTTGGATTTGTTAAAGTTTTATACCGAAAATTAATTACGGAGCCCTCATTTTGATTGGTTTAAATTGACAAGACGAATACTTTCCCTGTGGGTTATATAGAAGTTCGTATAACCAGAGTGATTTGATATACCCTCCCGTAGGTGTGGCAGAACTTCTCCACACTCACCTGTATCTTTGCCGTCACTCTTTTTTTTTTATTTTGAAACAAAGAACCCTATCAAAAAGTTATCTACAACAAAAAAACTATTTTCTTTCAATACAAAACATTTCTCTTATCATAATTCCATTTCTGTCCATAGCAATTTAGCTGCTCATGTACATTTGTACATACATTTTCCTCAAAAGATATTAAGACTAGAGAAATCAACTCTAATTCTCTAGGATCCCTTATAGCCGCATCCTCATCCCATACTCTTCTATATCCTCATCCCTTCTTCCTTCTTACCACCTCCACTTCATCTTCATCATTGTACTAAAACCACTTTTTTTAATTTAAAGTATTTAATTAACATTTCTTTAGCTTATTTTATTCAACATAAATCTCATTCTCCTCCAAAAACAATATCCTTCCCCTATTTTCTTAAACAATCTTGTAGTTTCTATCTATCTATCTACTTTTTTTTTGCTTTTTTTTTTTTTTTATTTTCGAAGATAAATAAGTAGCTACTAGCTACGAAAGTTAAATAAAGTTGAAATATGTATAATATATAAAGGTAAGTATATAATTCAAAGTTATATATAATGGTAAATATACTAGGTTATAATTGTTTACTATAATATGTTTTCTTTTAAAATTGATTATGGCTTCATCTTTCTTTACACACAAACTTAATCTTTTAGCATGAATTTATGTAACTATGTCTCGTTTTGGTTTTTTCTTTATTTTTTTTTTGTTTTTTTTTATTTTGTTTGCTCGAATTATATGTTATATGTTTGAAACTTAATTTTAGCCTCTTCTTTTCTTTTTTTTTGTTAGGGCTTTTACATTTACTATAATTATGCACTATTCCCGATTTTCAATTCTCTCACAGTGCCACGTATAAATCATACAAACAACAATACAGCCTTAAATTCAAACAATAAGCGCATAGTTCATAGAATAAACAAAAATTTAAGTGACTTACCCCACGAAGTTGTGCACAGCTCCTGCAGGTGGTATAACTATCCTTTGGTGGTGTCCGGCTGTTGAACTAAAACTGTATTAATTATTCGTTATAATGTATACCGTCGCACTGAATTCCGTTTACGTTAAGATATATGATTATTGCTTAGTTGCCTTAATTCGAAAACCAAAACCGATTCTTTACAAATTCATATACTAGGTATGTGCAAAGTAAGTATTTCACTAAATGCTTTAACTCTTTTTCTCTCCTTTTCTTCTTATTTGCATAAACTTTGCTTCTTTTTCTTTTTTTTCTATTTTTTTTTTTTTTACAATTTCAATTTTCCTAATTTTCGGAACTTTTCTTAACTAATCAAAAAAAAAATCACTGCCCTTATCACAGGACCCATCTGATCATTCAAACAATTTTTTATTAAATATAGCTATCGCGATCCGTTTTTATATGACCGATTTATTAATTGAAAATGTCCTGGAAGTAGGTCACTGGAAGTTTGGTAGTTTGTTGTCTGGCTTATTAGGATCTTCTTATAATTTTCTTATTGGAATATACGAGTTGGATTATTTTGAGTGGAATTGTCTCATGCGGTGGCGGAGAACCGGATTGAGTGGTTCCCAATTCAACGAGTAACCTAAAGAGTATGCAACCATCGTTAACGTTGTGGTTTGCTTTTTTTCTTTTTCTTTGGTTTCTTTTTCGTTTTCCACCCTCTCTCTGTCTTCGTAGATATTCCTGGTAATGATTTTATCCGTAGCAGAGAGACGGGTGAAATTATTTTGTTCGATGTCGTCTTTTTTTTTCTTGGTTTGCTACCGATTGGCCTGGTAAAAAAAACCACCAGCAAATTTTTGGTTAGCACCTAATGTATTTAAATGAAATTTATCTTAGTTTTTTCTGTTTAACCTTCTAAAATATGCTTACTTCTTACCTTTTACCCCTTTTTCCTGTATTTCTGGGCAAACGTGGGCACTCTCGTGCTGGAGCGTTTTTTTTTTCTTTCTATTACTTTCCGCACTAAAATCGTTCACCGGCTCCCCGCCTACTAATTGAAAAGAAACTCACTTATTCGTACCGAATTTATACCTTTTGATATTATTTTCATTCTTTTTACCTTCTTTAAATTCTTATTTTGTTTAGTAAAACTCCACGCCAGCCGGTCTCGGTGTTTCTCGCGCGGATGTTAATTGGGAAAAGAACGACGAAGTTTTTTGCAAACGTGCAGGCACAATGTGGCGGATTAAATGGCAGATAAGTGGAGTTAATAAAAAATGGTGGATCGGAAATGATTCGCCCATTGAAATGGGAAGGGTTTCGAAATTGAAGTTTATGACAGACATCAATTATTCCTAAGGGTGTATACACAATGGTGATTTTGTCGCGAATATTGGCGATCGTTCACACTGGGGCTTTCTTTTTTTTTTCGTATTTATCTTATGGGGGATTTCCTACAAAACTCGTTCTTTCTTGAGTTGGTCCTCAAACGAGAATGAACGAGAAAAGAACCCACCGACCCCATAATTATATATATACTTCTTTCGATTTTTCTATTTGCTTTCGAAAGGGTCTCATGCACAGCTGACAACCGGGCCCTCATCACCCTTAGACTACCAAGGCTATGTTTTTAAATCTTTGGAATGAATTACTGCTTTTATCCCCTTCTCGTCTTTTGTCTCGTATAAGTTATTTCCTATAATTTTAACTATAGTTATTTTCATCCATTTTGGACACAACTTAGCATTTCTATGTTTTGGAGCGTTACTTAGTACAAAATTTCTCTTGTAAGCTATATCCCCTACTTTAAAAGCAATTTGCCTACTTCTTAGATTATACTGTTTGGCGTACGTTTCGTGAGCATTTTCCAATTCGGATTTTAAATGCTGGTGTAAGATATTCATTTTACAAGCCTTAGGCAACCAGTTTAACTCCGATTGATTTAAACCTCCCAGGTCCCGCAAGAGCTTGTACTCCGATCCATGTTGGATCATTTGTTGGCCAAAAAGGGCCTCATAAGGTGACATACCTGTCGCCGAATGAATCGTTGAACGCAAAGCACTTCCGATGGAAGTGAGATTTACATCCCAATTGAGTTGTTTGGGATCAATATAAGAGCGGATAGCTGCTAACAGAGAACGATTCACACGTTCACTCGCGTTCGCCTGGGGTGAATATATGGCCGTTTTATAGTGTCTTATCCCAAACTTTTTCATCATGTCAGCGAATTCTTTGCTAATGAACTGTGACCCGTTGTCCGTTAACAGACTCTCCGGAACCCCAAATGTCAGGAAAATTTCCTCAGTCAAAAATTTTACCACTGTTTGAGCTGTAGCCTTTCGTAGTGGTTTTACGACTACGAATTTTGTTAATTGATCCAACATTATTACGATTTGTGTGTTCCCGCTCCTTGACCTAGGGTATGGACCCAAAAGATCCACGTATAGGTGTTGGAACGGCCTATCGACTACAAAAGATTTGCCCATCTCGGCTCTCAAGGTGGTATTTGGAGCTTTTGTAGTTTTGCATATTTCGCACTTGTCTATAAACTGTTTTACCTGAGTGGCCATACATGGCCAAAAGAATTTTTCGCGGAGTCGGTAGAGCGTTTTCGCGATGCCGCCATGCGCAGCTCGCGGTGGGCAATGAGCCAAAGAGATCAGATTTTCAGTTAGCGCCGTCGGAATCCATAGTTTCCAAACCAAATCGTCTTGGAGAGGATTCCCTGTACAGTGCCTGACTTTTTTGTAAACGAAATTGTCCGAAACTTGTATGTCAGGCAACTGGTCTTTATTTTTACAAACATGCTCAATAATTTGTCGATATTCCTCTGACTTAAAGTTAGAGTCGTCCAAATCCACGTAGAGCACATCTGTTGGATCCGTTGACATCGACCTCGGTTGGGATACATCAACATGTAGTGCCTCTGCCTCATGTACTCGAGACAAAGCATCTGGCACCACATGTAAAGCACCCTTCCGGTGTTCGATCCCAAAATCGAATCCTTGAAGTTTCATGCTCCAACGAGCTAACCTACCAGTCGGATCTTTCAGACTCATCAGCCACTTTAAACTGGCATGGTCGGTTATCACTGTGAAATGATAGCCTTCCACATAAGGCCTGAATTTGTGTATTCCCTTCACTGCCGCGAGGCACTCTCGCTCTGTGACGGAATAATTCCGCTGAGCTGCGTTCAACTTTTGTGAAAAATACACTATTGGGCGTTCAACCCCCTTGTCATCTTTTTGGCATAAAACGCAGCCTATCCCTGACGCAGAGGCGTCACAAAGAATAATGAATTCCTTGGTGAAATCTGGGTTCACCAAAACAGGAGCCGATGTTAGAGCAATTTTTAAGTTATCAAAGGCTTTAAGCGCTTGTTCGTCAAACAAAAACTTCTTTGTCTTTTTAAGGGTATCTGATAGCGGTGCCGTAAGAGTAGAAAAGTTATCTACGAATCTCCGGTACCAACCTGCCATGCCTAAAAATCGCCTAACCTGTTTAGGCGTTTTTGGTACCGGGAATTCTAAGATTGCCGCTATCTTTGCTGGGTCGGCCTTCAAACAACCCTGACCCACTATGTAACCCAGGTACTGGAGTTCCTGGAAGCAGAACTTCGATTTTTCGACATTAATCGTTAAACCTGCTTCCAGCAACCTTTTCCCTATAATATTCAATATCCTTATGTGTTCTTCAAAAGTTCGAGAGATGATCAGTAGATCGTCCAAGTAAACGAAAACTTGTTCTCGTAGTTCTTGTGGAACTACTTTCCCCATCAGATAAGTCAAGCTTTGCGCTGCATTTGAAAGACCGAAGGGCATCACCCGAAATTGATATAACGGCCTACCGGGGACGGTAAAGGCTGTCTTTTCTCTTGACCCCTTTTCCAGCGGTATCTGCCAGTACGCATCTTTCAGGTCCACACTTGAAATGAAGTGTGTCTCTGAAAGGCGTGCTAACAGTCCCTCAATATTAGCAATGGGGCTCGCATTCTTTTTAGTCACTTGGTTCACCTTCCGAAAGTCCAAGCACATACGGTTCTTGCCAGGTTTTCGTACCAATACGACTGGCGAACTCCATGCGCTAGAACTTTCTTCGATGACCCCTAACTCAAGCATGCGATCCAATTCCTGATACAGTAGGGCTTGTATCGCTGGAGATATGGGGTAATGCCTTTGTTTAATAGGCGTCGCATCCCCAGTATCTATTATATGTTCCAATAGATGAGTTTTCCCTAAGCCTTTCAAAGCAAAGGACGGAAACTGCTTGATTGTTGTCTGAAGTGTTCTACGTTCCTGAGCGGTTAGTTGACATTCAACCGCTGTCTCATGTACTTTCTTTGTTTTTGTCTCAAATGTAAGTGCCGAAATCAAACTGGGAGCTATTTGGAATTTCTTCCAGAAATCAACACCTAAATACAAGCGTTGAGCTAATGACGGGACTATGAAAAAATCTATCTTTTCGACCTCCCCTTTGTATTGAACATCAGCCGATATCGATCCTACAATGTTTTGTCTATTCCCATCGGCAGTGGAAACTGAAGCTGTAATTCTTTTAAATGGTATTTGTTTTTCATCAAGGTATTCAAGGATATTCGCCCCAAGGCAACTAATACTGGCCCCTGAATCCAGTAAACCTAACCAGCTTTCATTAAAAATTTCCACTGTCACATATGGTCGTGGATCACCCGACGTACAATCCAAAGAGGCAGCCGATATGTTCTGATAAAGTTCTTTTTTCCTTTTGAAACGTTCTCTTACTTTTTGTATTCTTCTTGTAGGTTGTTCAAATGTGACTATTCGCTTTCGCGCTTCAATATATGCTTTCTGGCGTTCATGTAACGATTTCCTTGGTAAATTATTAGTTCTATCTAAAGTCTTGTCTGTTAATGTATTTGTGAATAACTTTTCCCGATCAGGTTTAAGTATGGTGATTTTTATATCAGTTTTTTCCGTTTCTACATTTCCGGGTTTGGTGTCCTCGAACAATTCCCCCCGGTTGAAGGATTGTTCTGTTGGTAGTTTCCCATACACTTTGGACAGTTTGGCAAAACTACGTCAGCTAGTCCACATCGGTAACAAAATAATGATCTCCTCGGATCCACACAATCACGGAAGTTATGCCCTATTCTTTTACAGTTCCAACACTTTTGGGACTTAGAGTCCCCATGAATTGCTTCCACCGGCACCGGTACGGCAAGTGTCAAATTCATGTTTGGAGCTTCCAGCTCATTTATGTTTCGTCGTGCCGGCCCGTTCGAGATATTGGATGTTAATCTTGTCTTTGGAGTATCTTGTTGTTTGTCTAAAAATTTTTCAATTGACCTACAAACATAGGCCATTTCGGAAAGACTATTGGTGTTAAAAGTTATTAACAACTCCCCCATTCGTCGGCGCACGTTCTGTTTTATTAACTCAACTATTTCCTTAGCCGGTTTTGGACTGCGCAATCTTGAATTAATCTGTAGTAGATCATCATAAAAATTATTAAAGGTTTCGCCAGGTAATTGTTTTCTATCAGCCATCTTCCGTGATAACTCCGAGTCCGTCTCTAACGTTCTATATTGCTCGAGAAGAGCTAAACGCAGAGCCGGCCACGATGCGTTTTGATTACTTTTCAGAAACATCCAAAACCAATTCTCAGCTGGTCCGCTGATGAAATGGTGGAAATTAACCACAACCTCTTCCCAAGAAACATTATAACTGTTTTTCACTCTTTCTAAACGGAAGAGGAAATCATCCACCGTAATATTTTTACCGTCGAAACGTACTCCCCACTTATGGTATTGTGGAAAATGCATTTGGGAACTTGTATGAGAAAGGGTTGTTTGAGGAGGGTTCGTATTTGAAGTCGGTGAATCGTTAAGATTCAGATTGCCTAACTGGGCCAGAAAATTTTCGACATTCGACCCTTGTGCCATCTCAACGGGGTGAACGACTGGAGCGTTCGATGAGACCACTACTGGTGGACGTGGAATATCGGTAGATTGTGGTGGTACAACATTATAGAAACGATCGCCCGAAGTTTCATGTTGTGCACTTGATGGCATCGCACTAACTTGCGTGGGCGGTGTGATCTTAGCCAACGTTTCCCTAACTATCAACGCAACTTGTTCTAAAATACCTGCCTGATTCCTAGCCAACTCTTCTTTGAGGAAACGTTGATCTTCGGCGCGCTGCAAACCTATAGAAGCTGAAACCACTTCTTGCACATAATTAGAGAAGTGTTCCGCTTCTTGTGCTGAATTTCCTTCTCCCGAATTAGATCGAGCTGTGGAATTAGCTTGATGTTGATCGTCGGGTAGCATCACACTTGGATTTGCTCCGTTAGAGGTCCCACCTGGAGGATCTTCCTCATTCTCACTTCGGCCTATGCTTCTATCTTGTGAACGGTTATCTTGTGACATTTGTCTTCTGTTACTGCCTCTTACATTATTAGATCCTGAGGACTTTGATCTACCACGCCCTCTTCCGGACATCGTACTTAATTTCTTTATAACTACTTCGTACTTTTAATTTTATTTTATTTTTAATTTTTCCAAAACGATTCTATTTAACTTCACTTCAAGCCTATCAAATGAGAGTCCCTCACTTTATTAAATCTAAAACTATTTATTCTAACTATACTTATTAAAATATCTCAATCAACCTTTAAAGTATTATATCTAAATTTCCTCCAAAACTCGCAGTATTTTATTTCACATCTGATGAAACTAGAATACCTATACCCAATCTCAAAAATATTTTTTTTGTTTTTGAAATGTTTCAAATTTCTATACTTTTTAACGTTCTTAATCTTTCGATGTGTTTTCATTTATAATTAGGGATGAGAATATATCTTATATCGGCAAGGATGCGACATACTACAGAAAAAATAATCCCATCTCCTTCCTCCGAAGATGGACTTAAACAAAAAAAAAGAGAAACTAAACGCCTTTAATCTTTTATTCATTTAGATACCATCCTTCCTGAATAAAATCCAGGAATCATACAAAAAAAATTGTTTGCAATTCCACTACGTCACAACAGACATAAGCTGGCGTGATTGTAAACCGACTCACCAGATAACGTATGTGGAATCGCTTCATTCTTTAACATTCTTTGAATTTTAGAGTTGAAATTAGATTTTGTCCATTTTAGAGTATATAATATTATGCCTTACTTAAAATCACTCAGTTCCTGCAGCTGACGAAGATAGTAAATCCTACCCACCTTCCGGACAAGAATGTTTGAGAATAATTGACACTTAATAAAAACAGCCCTATAGATTTAATTTTCTTACCTACTGTACAACATACAACCAGGAGTAAAATAACCTCCTCGGTCCGGACACAAAGGCCAGAAAATCTTCTCTAAGCATGAAGCTAACGTCCATTCAAGTCGCTACAACAGTCAGAAGTCTGAAACTATTCTAACTTCCCGGATAACGCTTTTGAATTAAACGGCTTATGTGATATTTGCTTGGTGGACTAGATGTTATATAACTCTGAACTTTGAAAAAAAAACTATTTTGTTAAAAAAAAATAAAATAAAAATTTTTAACTTTAATCTCAACTTCCTACTTTTCTAAATGAAAATAAGAACGTCTCAACCAATCAAAATTCGGGCCCCACGTTGGGCGCCAAATCTGTAACGAAATATTATGGGAGGTACACGTTGGTAATGCCGACAAGTTTATGTTGGTGTGTCCACTGGAGATGGATAACCACTTACCAAAAAAAAATTAAGAGGACGCTGGTCAAGGTCAGCTAGTAAGCTAGCCGGACTGTAAGATTATGTCTCTTGCCATCTTACCCCTCTCCCCCGGGATCACCCAAACAAAAAAAAAGGATCATCTTGAGAGACTTGTTTTCTTTAAGTCATTTGACCCCAGACGTCTGATCCAGTACATTATTTGTCTCTCCTAAATAACCTTCCCTCGCCTACTTGTACCCTTTGCCTCACTTCCTTCCGAGCCCTGTTCCACCTTTATGACGAATGGTCACAGATACCCATTCGTCAGTCCAGGTGGAAGCATGGAAGGTTGCCAGTTCCTCGAGGATGTCTGAAGGCCTGCTAGTCGTCGCACGTCCTAAGCTCGTCGGTGGGGGGGATCTTGACATCCGAGAACAGGCGAGGTTACCTGTTTTTTTCAGGCCTAGTCCAAGGTGTCGGTTGGATTTGTTAAAGTTTTATACCGAAAATTAATTACGGAGCCCTCATTTTGATTGGTTTAAATTGACAAGACGAATACTTTCCCTGTGGGTTATATAGAAGTTCGTATAACCAGAGTGATTTGATATACCCTCCCGTAGGTGTGGCAGAACTTCTCCACACTCACCTGTATCTTTGCCGTCACTCTTTTTTTTTTATTTTGAAACAAAGAACCCTATCAAAAAGTTATCTACAACAAAAAAACTATTTTCTTTCAATACAAAACATTTCTCTTATCATAATTCCATTTCTGTCCATAGCAATTTAGCTGCTCATGTACATTTGTACATACATTTTCCTCAAAAGATATTAAGACTAGAGAAATCAACTCTAATTCTCTAGGATCCCTTATAGCCGCATCCTCATCCCATACTCTTCTATATCCTCATCCCTTCTTCCTTCTTACCACCTCCACTTCATCTTCATCATTGTACTAAAACCACTTTTTTTAATTTAAAGTATTTAATTAACATTTCTTTAGCTTATTTTATTCAACATAAATCTCATTCTCCTCCAAAAACAATATCCTTCCCCTATTTTCTTAAACAATCTTGTAGTTTCTATCTATCTATCTACTTTTTTTTTGCTTTTTTTTTTTTTTTTATTTTCGAAGATAAATAAGTAGCTACTAGCTACGAAAGTTAAATAAAGTTGAAATATGTATAATATATAAAGGTAAGTATATAATTCAAAGTTATATATAATCGTAAATATACTAGGTTATAATTGTTTACTATAATATGTTTTCTTTTAAAATTGATTATGGCTTCATCTTTCTTTACACACAAACTTAATCTTTTAGCATGAATTTATGTAACTATGTCTCGTTTTGGTTTTTTCTTTATTTTTTTTTTTGTTTTTTTTTCTTTTGTTTGCTCGAATTATATGTTATATGTTTGAAACTTAATTTTAGCCTCTTCTTTTCTTTTTTTTTTGTTAGGGCTTTTACATTTACTATAATTATGCACTATTCCCGATTTTCAATTCTCTCACAGTGCCACGTATAAATCATACAAACAACAATACAGCCTTAAATTCAAACAATAAGCGCATAGTTCATAGAATAAACAAAAATTTAAGTGACTTACCCCACGAAGTTGTGCACAGCTCCTGCAGGTGGTATAACTATCCTTTGGTGGTGTCCGGCTGTTGAACTAAAACTGTATTAATTATTCGTTATAATGTATACCGTCGCACTGAATTCCGTTTACGTTAAGATATATGATTATTGCTTAGTTGCCTTAATTCGAAAACCAAAACCGATTCTTTACAAATTCATATACTAGGTATGTGCAAAGTAAGTATTTCACTAAATGCTTTAACTCTTTTTCTCTCCTTTTCTTCTTATTTGCATAAACTTTGCTTCTTTTTCTTTTTTTTCTATTTTTTTTTTTTTACAATTTCAATTTTCCTAATTTTCGGAACTTTTCTTAACTAATCAAAAAAAAAATCACTGCCCTTATCACAGGACCCATCTGATCATTCAAACAATTTTTTTTAAATATAGCTATCGCGATCCGTTTTTATATGACCGATTTATTAATTGAAAATGTCCTGGAAGTAGGTCACTGGAAGTTTGGTAGTTTGTTGTCTGGCTTATTAGGATCTTCTTATAATTTTCTTATTGGAATATACGAGTTGGATTATTTTGAGTGGAATTGTCTCATGCGGTGGCGGAGAACCGGATTGAGTGGTTCCCAATTCAACGAGTAACCTAAAGAGTATGCAACCATCGTTAACGTTGTGGTTTGCTTTTTTTCTTTTTCTTTGGTTTCTTTTTCGTTTTCCACCCTCTCTCTGTCTTCGTAGATATTCCTGGTAATGATTTTATCCGTAGCAGAGAGACGGGTGAAATTATTTTGTTCGATGTCGTCTTTTTTTTTCTTGGTTTGCTACCGATTGGCCTGGTAAAAAAAACCACCAGCAAATTTTTGGTTAGCACCTAATGTATTTAAATGAAATTTATCTTAGTTTTTTCTGTTTAGCCTTCTAAAATATG